>OU342745.1:482873263-484073263 GCA_910589775.1 Avena eriantha
GTGGATCCATGGGTGGATTATGAAAAGACACACATGCAATGACACTGGTGGCTCCATAGGTGGTATGTGAAAAGAACACACATGCAAAATGACTCTGGTTGTTGTTACTAAAAGAACACACATGCAATGACACTGGTGGATCCATAGGTGGATTATGAAATGAACACACATGCATGACACTGGTAGGATCCATAGGTGGCATGTGAGAGAACATGCATTTCAATGACTCTGGTTGTTGTTACTAAAAATAACACCACATGCAATGACACTGGTGGATCCATAGGTGGTATGTGAAGAGAAACACACATGCAAAATGACTCTGGTTGTTGTTACGAAAAAGAACACACATGCAATGACACTGGTTGATCCATGGGTGGATTGTGAAAAGAACACACATGCAATGACACTGGTGGATCCATAGGTGGTATGTGAAAAGAACACACATGCAAATGACTCTGGTTGTTACTAAAAAGAACACACATGCAATGACACTGGTGGTTCCATAGGTTGATTATGAAATGAACACACATGCAATGACACCTGGTGGATCCATAGGTGGCATGTGAGAAGAACACGCATTTCAATGACTCTGGTTGTTGTTACTAAAAATAACACACATGCAATGACACTGGTGGATCCATAGGTGATATGTGAAGAGAACACACATGCAAAATGACTCTGGTTGTTGTTAGTGAAAAGAACATACATGCAATGACACTGGTGGATCCATAGGTGGTATGTGAAAGGAACACACATGCAATGACACTGGTGGATCCATAGGTGGTATGTGAAAAGAACACACATGCAAAATGACTCTGGTTGTTACTAAAAAGAACACACATGCAATGACACTGGTGGATCCATAGGTTGATTATGAAATGAACACACATGGAATGACACTGGTGGATCCATAGGTGGCATGTGAGAAGAACACGGCATTTCAATAACTCTGGTTGTTGTTACTAAAAATAACACACATGCAATGACACTGGTGGATCCATAGGTGATATGTGAAGAGAACACACATGCAAAATGACTCTGGTTGTTGTTACGAAAAAGAACACACATGCAATGACACTGGTGGATCCATGGGTGGATTGTGAAGAGAACACACACGCAATGACACTGGTGGATCCATAGGTGGTATGTGAAAAGAACACACATGCAAATGACTCTAGTTGTTACTAAAAAGAACAAACATGCAATGACACTGGTGGATTCATGTGTGGTATCTGTATAGAACACACATTTCAATGACACTGGTGGATCCATATGTGGTCTATGAAAATAACACACATGCAATGACTCTGGTTGTTGTTAGTGAAAACAACACACATGCAATGACACTGGTGGATCCATAGGTCGTATGTGAGAAGAACACACATGCAAAATGACTCTGGTTGGTGTTATTAAAAAGAACACACATGCAATGACACTGGTGGATCCATACGTGGATTATGAAATGAACACACATGCATTGACCCTGGTGGATCCATAGGTGGCGTGTGAGAAGAACACACATTTCAATGACTCTGGTTGTTGTTACTAAAAAGAACACACATGTAATGACACTAGTGGATCTATAGGTTGTATGTGAAGAGAACACACATGCAAAATGACTCTGGTTGTTGTTACTAAAAAGAACACACATGCAATGACACTGGTGGATCCATGGGTGGATTGTGAAAAGAACACACATGCAATGACACTCGTGGATCCATATGTGGTATGTGAAAAGAACACACATGCAAAATGACTCTGGTTTGTTGGTAGTGAAAAACACACATGCAATGACACTGGTGGATCCATAGGTGGTATGTGAAAAGAACACACATGGAAAATGACTCTGGTTGTTGTTAGTAAAAATAACACACATGCAATGACACTGGTGGATCCATGGGTGGATTGTGAA
Organism: Avena eriantha; assembly: GCA_910589775.1. Taxonomy (NCBI): domain Eukaryota; kingdom Viridiplantae; phylum Streptophyta; class Magnoliopsida; order Poales; family Poaceae; genus Avena; species Avena eriantha. Next base: position 482,875,176 of record OU342745.1, read on the forward strand.
AAGAACACACGTGCAATGACACTCGTGGATCCATAGGTGGTATGTGTAAAAACAGACATGCAAAATGACTCTGGTTGTTGTTACTAAAAAGAACACACATGCAATGACACTAGTGGATCCATGTGTGGTCTCTGTATAGAACACACATTTCAATGACACTGGTGGATCCATATATGGTATGTGAAAAGAACACACATGCAATGACGCTGGTTGTTTTTAGTGAAAAGAACACACATGCAATGACACTGGTGGATCCGTAGGTGGTATGTGAAGAGAACACAGATGCAAAATGACTCTAGTTGTTGTTACTAAAAGAACCCACATGCAATGACACTGGTGGATCCATGTGTGGTCTCTGTAGAGAACACACATTTCAATCACACTGGTGGATCCATATGTGGTATGTGAAAAGAACACACATGCAATGACTCTAGTGGATCCATGTGTGGTCTTTAAAGAGAGCACACATTTCAATCACTCTTGTTGTTGTTAGTAAAAAGAACACACACGCAATGACACTAGTGGATCCATGTGTGGTCTCTGAAGAGAACACACATGCAATGACACTGGTTGTTGTTACTAAAAGAACACACATCCAATGACAGTGGTGGATCCATGTGTGGATTGTGAAAAGAGCACACATGCAATAACACTGGCGGATCCATATGTGGTATGTGAAAAGAACAAACATGCTAAATGACTCTGGTTGTTGTTAGTGAAAAGAACACACATGCAATGACTCTGGTGGATCCATGGGTGGATTATGAAAAGAACACACATGCAATGACACTGGTGGCTCCATAGGTGGTATGTGAAAAGAACACACATGCAAAATGACTCTGGTTGTTGTTACTAAAAAGAACACACATGCAATGACACTGGTGGATCCATAGGTGGATTATGAAATGAACACACATGCAATGACACTGGTGGATCCATAGGTGGCATGTGAGAAGAACACGCATTTCAATGACTCTGGTTGTTGTTACTAAAAATAACACACATGCAATGACACTGGTGGATCCATAGGTGGTATGTGAAGAGAACACACATGCAAAATGACTCTGGTTGTTGTTACGAAAAAGAACACACATGCAATGACACTGGTTGATCCATGGGTGGATTGTGAAAAGAACACACATGCAATGACACTGGTGGATCCATAGGTGGTATGTGAAAAGAACACACATGCAAAATGACTCTGGTTGTTACTAAAAAGAACACACATGCAATGACACTGGTGGTTCCATAGGTTGATTATGAAATGAACACACATGCAATGACACTGGTGGATCCATAGGTGGCATGTGAGAAGAACACGCATTTCAATGACTCTGGTTGTTGTTACTAAAAATAACACACATGCAATGACACTGGTGGATCCATAGGTGATATGTGAAGAGAACACACATGCAAAATGACTCTGGTTGTTGTTAGTGAAAAGAACATACATGCAATGACACTGGTGGATCCATAGGTGGTATGTGAAAGGAACACACATGCAATGACACTGGTGGATCCATAGGTGGTATGTGAAAAGAACACACATGCAAAATGACTCTGGTTGTTACTAAAAAGAACACACATGCAATGACACTGGTGGATCCATAGGTTGATTATGAAATGAACACACATGGAATGACACTGGTGGATCCATAGGTGGCATGTGAGAAGAACACGCATTTCAATAACTCTGGTTGTTGTTACTAAAAATAACACACATGCAATGACACTGGTGGATCCATAGGTGATATGTGAAGAGAACACACATGCAAAATGACTCTGGTTGTTGTTACGAAAAAGAACACACATGCAATGACACTGGTGGATCCATGGGTGGATTGTGAAGAGAACACACACGCAATGACACTGGTGGATCCATAGGTGGTATGTGAAAAGAACACACATGCAAAATGACTCTAGTTGTTACTAAAAAGAACAAACATGCAATGACACTGGTGGATTCATGTGTGGTATCTGTATAGAACACACATTTCAATGACACTGGTGGATCCATATGTGGTCTATGAAAATAACACACATGCAATGACTCTGGTTGTTGTTAGTGAAAACAACACACATGCAATGACACTGGTGGATCCATAGGTCGTATGTGAGAAGAACACACATGCAAAATGACTCTGGTTGGTGTTATTAAAAAGAACACACATGCAATGACACTGGTGGATCCATACGTGGATTATGAAATGAACACACATGCATTGACCCTGGTGGATCCATAGGTGGCGTGTGAGAAGAACACACATTTCAATGACTCTGGTTGTTGTTACTAAAAAGAACACACATGTAATGACACTAGTGGATCTATAGGTTGTATGTGAAGAGAACACACATGCAAAATGACTCTGGTTGTTGTTACTAAAAAGAACACACATGCAATGACACTGGTGGATCCATGGGTGGATTGTGAAAAGAACACACATGCAATGACACTCGTGGATCCATAGGTGGTATGTGAAAAGAACACACATGCAAAATGACTCTGGTTGTTGTTACTAAAAAGAACACACATGCAATGACACTAGTGGATCCATAGGGGGTATGTGAAGAGAACACCCATGCGAAATGACTCTGGTTGTTGTTACTAAAAATAACACACATGCAATGACACTAGTGGATCCATGGGTGGATTATGAAAAGAACACACATGCAATGACACTCGTGGATCCATATGTGGTATGTGAAAAGAACACACATGCAAAATGACTCTGGTTGTTGTTAGTGAAAAGAACATACATGCAATGACACTGGTGGATCCATAGGTGGTATGTGAAAAGAACACGCATGCAAAATGACTCTAGTTGTTGTTACTAAAAAGAACACACATGCAATGACACTGGTGGATCCATTGGTGGATTGTGAAAAGAGCACACATGCAACGAGACTGGTGGATCCATATGTGGTATGTGAAAAGAACACACATGCAATGACTCTGGTTGTTTTAGTGAAAAGAACACACATGCAATGACACTAGTGGATCCATGTGTGATCTCTGAAGAGAGCACACATTTCAATGACTCTTGTTGTTGTTAGTAAAAAGAACACACATGCAATGACACTGGTGGATCCATGTGTGGTCTCTAAAGAGAACACGCATGCAATGACACTGGTTGTTGTTACTAAAAAGAACACACATGCAATGACACTGGTGGGTCCATGTGTGGATTGTGAAGAGAACACACATGCAATGACTCTAGTTGTTGTTAGTGATAAGAACATACATGCAATGACACCGGTGGATCCATGTGTGGTCTCTATAGAGAACACACATTTCAATGACACTGGTGGATCCATAGGTGGTATGTGAAAAGAACACACATGCAAAGTGACTCTGGTATGTCGAAGAAGCCAGCTTCTTCGTCTTCCGGTTTGTCCTCGTCTTTGTCAACGCCATGGTCCCTGCCATTGCCGCTGTCGGTGCCCTCCTCTGACGACTCGACACCGCCCCCTTCCTCGAATAAGCGTGCTATCTCCTCGTCGGAGTCCTCCTCCTCCTCCTCTTCGTAGTCCCATGGGTCCATGTCACTCTCCTCTGCTTCTGCCTCCAACTGATCGATGAACGCCTCCTCGTTGGCCGAGTCGGACTCGGCCAAATAGCTATCTCCTCTCTTCTTCCTGGTCTTCTTCTCGTTCCTCTTCTTGTCTGTACTCGCCGGTGCAACACGCGCCCCCATCCTGGCTGCTACTTTGCGCTGATCCGACGCTGCAGGTACCCCACGCTCCTCCTGCGTGGCCGGTACGAGCTTCGACATCGCGGTTGTCTCGAGTGCCGATGTTGATGGATCCTCGCACGGTCGGACACGACGTGCTGCCTCAGCAGGCGACTCGCGAGTGCGGACGATGCAGCGAAGAGCCGGGGACGCAGGACGGTCAGTGGACGGCTTCGACGTACCATTACCACGGCGAGGGGGCATCGTGCTCGAGGTAGTTGCTCCGAATGGTCGATGGCGGGTACATAGAGTGGGGTGCCGATCTGATCAAGGACGAGCAGCGGTTTCGTGCGTCGTGTCCACGCGTGCATTTGTCGATTATAAAAAAATAAGAAGAAAGAAGTAATATCTCACGTACGGAACATAATTTGATCACAACTAAAGTGGCACATCGTATTCTAGACTCGTAAATATCCCGTGCATGCCTGTCACGTGGAGTTCGACGGAGTTGGACGTGACGACGTGATCGTGCAGCAGTTGCGCGCGTCATTGCTCCATCAACACGTGACACACGCACGCGCTATGTGCGCGCCGATTCCCGTGACGACCACCCGGCTCGCACTCCCCTTATTATATACTGGATTTTGGGCGGCGCCAAAGACCATTGAAGTGTCCATCGCAGTAAAGACAAGTCCCATCGATTCCCTACCCCTGCCTCCCTGGCTTCTTTGAGAAGGTAGACCGTACACGGTGGTCTTGTATATTAGTACTAGTACTCCTGGACCATGGCATGTACTCTTTACTCTTCTCCCACACTAATAATCACTATATCCTTCCTCCTTCCTCCGCCACACTCACCCTGCCAGCCATGGCACCACTGAGGAGGGGGAGAGGCCGGTCGACAATCCTCGCGGAGAAAAGGGAGAGAAATCGCCACGAGGCACTTCTTGCTCTACTAGCCGCTCAAGCCCACCCTCTCATCGAGGCCCAATCTCCTTCGACAATGGCGCCGAATGTTCTAGCAGGCGAGGGCTCCTCCCGGTACGGTCTCCTTATTCTACTTCTTCTCCATCTCCCTCTCCATCATGATCTTAATCAACTTCTTCTTGTTTTTCTTCTTTTTTTGGCTCTTCCTCTTCTACGTATTACAGGTCGGCCGTGGAGCCCGAATCCACCACGACGGAGGCGTTGTAGACCCGTTCGGCCCTGTTCCATGTCTCAACGAGGTAGCAAATCTCCACGCTGTTATTTCTCCGAGTTATGATGTGGATTTCTTAGATGCTGTCCACCCCGCATTGGTTGTTCTTCTTCTTTTGCGAGTTGTATTTGATTTCATGAATATAACTGGATCTCTTGGTCTTTCCTTAATACCGTTGTTCATAGATTCACTATGGATTTTATTTGATTAGGATTAGTTTATCGTGGTCATGAATAGATCTCCAGGTCCATTTTTTGACACTGTGGCCAATAGGTTCAACGGGGATTTTTTTGATCTTTATTAGTATTCACCTGGGACCTGGAGTGTAATTGTAGAATTCCTATTTCAATTAACATGAATGATGCAGCGATCGAAGGCCGAGTACCGTGAGAAGGTGGCCACGATCAGTTCCAAGATTGCCAACCAACATGAGCTTGCACGCTCCCTCACCCAAGCTAATGAGAGCCTACGCAAGCAATTATCTGTGTAGAAGGAGATCTCGCTAGATTTTGCACGTGACGTCGTTAGGCTGCAGAAAGTGCTCGACCGTAACTTGATCAGGCAAGAACAGGATATCAAGATAATCAACAAGCTCACGGAGGAGAAGAAGAATCTCGTGGAAAGGTGCATTCTCCTGCAGGACAAAGTCAGTGAGGCACTCAGAGGACGCATCAAGGAAACCAAGGCTACCATATGAGCCTACCATGACAGGAACCGTTGCCTGGATGCAGTCAAGGACATGAAGGCGGACATGAGCAGAGGGATCACCATACTCGAGGGTGTTCGGAAAGAGAACGAGGAGCTAAGGGAATGTCTAGAGGCGAACCGGAGCAATGCCTAAGTTTGATTCCTGTTAGCGGGGACACGAATACCAGTTCGTCCTCCTCTCCTTTTGTAATGTTTAGGGTTCAGGGAGCAATGCCCATGTCTGCTTCCCATTATAGGGTGCAATAAGAATCCTAGGGCAACTCCTTATCTATCTGGACATGTGTTGGTGTTCATGTTCATGAATGGACACCATGTTCTCTTTCCATATGTATCTAGACATGGGTTTCTGCATTATGAGTTTACCACTCTCCCACTACTATTTGGTGATATTGGAAAAAACCCACAGCACACTAAACTGCTGATAAATCTTATTTGTCTTCGAAATTGAAATTATGACAGTGCCACTAGTCGTTTCATAAAATGTTGATTAGTCCTAGATTGCTTCTTCCTTGAAATTATGATAGTGCCACTAGTCGATTTAGTTAATTATGGAAACTAACCAGCTTGTCCTGGTGAACTGAACAAACCATACTATGTATTTTTTGTTGCAGGGAAAGAGGCGAAAGATCGACCAGGACCTGGCGACCTGGCTAAATGACAAGATAGCAAAGGGAGAAGCGGAATTCCCAGAAACTGGCCTTTGACCAACTGCGCGCTGAATTCGCGATGCTTTCTGACAAGTGCCAGAAACTGAAGGAGTTAAACGCCGACTGGGCAAAGCTACATAGTGAAGGTCGTGCCTCGGCTAGGAAGCAAACAGAGATCATGAAAGGGATCTTGAAGGAAAATCGTATGGCTACGGACAAAATTCTCGAATCTGTGACGGAGCGCTGGAACCTACAGCTGAAGCATGACATAGTACTGAAGGAGCTGTCCAATATTAGGGAGGAAAACAGGCAGCTCCGGGCCAGCCTCGCTTGAACACAACATATGTCTATTTAGTACTGAACTGCCTAGTTTATCCTCTGTAGTGGTGATTTTGTAAGCGTGAACTTAACTCTATGCACGATATGTGTGTTCGTCTGAAATTAGTTTGCTCGAGGATTGAGTTTGGTTTAGTTCGGAAACCGCTACTGCAAGTCTTACAATTAACTAGTTTCAGGCATTGGTACAACATAAATTATTCATTTCGAATTTCATTTATCATCTAGAGTCTGTCCTTGTTCACCCTCGCGTGCCTTCTTCAGTTCCTTCAACAGATCCGCAATGCAGCACTCTAGCTTCTTCTTGTCTTCCCCGAGGACGCTCTCATTTTCTGCATTATGAATCAGCAACCTGTGACTATCCTGAAGCTTCTTTGCAGTTCCAACAACCAAGCCCCCATCAATTCCGTCAGTTACCTTTGACTGCAAATTCTCGATTTCTTGTTCCAGCTCCTTATTTCGTACCGATAGCTTACAATTTTTTTCAGCTGCATCACTTACATCAGTAAATCTCCCCGACCTTTCCAACTCATACATCTCCCATAACTGTGCCAAACATTTCTTAAGTGCATCTGGCCACTCAAGATCCACCCACTCTACTGCTTTACACACCGGGCCAACCTAAATACACACACACTATAGTGTTATGAACATGCACGATACATTTTACTTCATGTCACAGTTGCACATAATGTAAACAAACCTGATTTGTACAGCCCAAAAACCTTCTCCCAGTGTTACTGCCTTCGAATGCAACATATCTCCTCAGTTTTAGCCCATGGTCACATGGCACTTCTCCATCGAGATCTAGGCCCTCCCATTCGGAGTCGTAGATCATCCTTGGTACCTATAGGTAAACGCAAAGCTGAAATCGAACACGATTGCATGCACATATGGAGCTCAGATCGAGTGCTTTACCATTGCCTAACCCTAGCCCGAGAAAATAGAGGAACTCACATCATGGAAGGAATACTCGATGTCGGAGAGAAGGCTGTCGCTACTCGACTGGTCGTCCTCGTCGTTCAAGGACAGCATGGCGAATGCGACGGCGATGGCGACGGCGACGGCGTCGGCAAGAGAGAGAGAGAGAGAGAGCAGCACTTCTACCGCTGCAATGATGACTAAATTGGCATGTTACAATAGTTTAATGGATACCATGCCCTTTCCCTGGATTACTGTCTCCTGCCTGATATGGATTCTCTTCACACATTCTCATTTCAAATATTAAACCTACACTCCCTCCATCCCAATTTCATTGCCTAACGAAAACATACCAGTATATTACATCATCCAGAGAAACAAAATCATGTCAACTACAAGGTACTTATGCATCACTTCTTCAGTCATGGTTTCACAAAACATTACATTATAATCTCCCAACAAACATAACCACAACATGGTTTCACAAAACATCACATTACAATCTCTCAACAAACGTAATCACATAAACAAGTATATTACATCAACTCAAGAAACAAAATCATGTCGACTACAAGGTACTTACATATCACTTGTCCTATCATGGTTTAGCAAAACATTACATTACAGTCTCTCAACAAACAAAATAACAGAAACAAGTACAGTACATCATCTAAAGAAACATAATCATGTTAACTACAATGTATTTATGCATCACTAGTCCAGTCATGGTTTCACAAAACTTTACAATACAATGTCCCAACAAACATAATAACTGAAACAAGTATGGTACGTTATCTTAAGAAACATAATCATGTCAACTACAATGTACTTATGTCTTATTACAACAACGATGGTTTCAGTGAGTGACATGTCCGAAAATCTCAATAGCTCGCACAGTATTATATCGCAATCTCTTAACAAACATAATCACAGAAGCACACTCTAAATGCAACAGCAGTCAATCTTACAAATACAGGCAGGGGAACCCCGCGGTCCATATGACAAGCCCAGGGTAGCAGCTCTCATCAGATCTCATCAACGTCAACCACCTCATTCTGTTCAGCCACTATAGGGGCATCTACATCCACTATAACATGTTCAACAACATTAGAAATGGTACCAAGGAAGAACACCTTCCTGGTTCGCTTCTTTCGCCGCATAATCTGCATAAGATCTTTAGTATCCAAAACATCTATGGATTGCTGCTTCTTATGATGCCACCACCGGATTTTTGCCATCCGCTTAGGGCCAATAATGATTTCCTTACCGATCATCTCTCTCATTTCATCAAGAGTTATGTTTTTGGAATCGACAGTGATCTCCACAGTACATGACGAAACTGGCTTATTAACTCCCTCATCAAGTTTTGCCATGTATGAATCCACCTCTATGCGTATACTGAACTTATCTAGATCAGCATCTATTGGTCCGTATTCTCTAGGAGCAGAAGCTCTGACAGCAAGATCTCCAGCATCTGCATACATATCATCAATCATCGCTTCAACTTTCACCTTACGATCAGCTGCACAACACTCCCAAACCATCTGAAGCTCATGGGAGTGCTCAATTTGCTGATAAGTATCATTCATATTGTGCCACACCAATTTTGTCCTCTATCTAGAACCCAGGGAATTCTAGCGGCAAGCATATCTACCAGCTGCGAAACAGACACAACCTCTTTGCAATTCACAAGAAGATGCACATCTTGCCCGAACACAACCCTCTCGCAACCAAAATCAAGCTTTGTAGTGTACTGCCGAACATGAACTGTGAACTCATATTGGTCACTTGTATCAAAACTGTGCCTAATTTGATTAAAAAGGGGAACATTTCAATTCATTCGATTCTGTTATGCTATAACTAATCTACTTGCAAGATAAGGCACAGATAAGAAAAATTCACCTCTCGGTCATCTCCCGGGTTTTTTTCTTCGAGATCTGAGTGTTGCATCGGCCCACCAGAGCCGAACAATACGCCGCCGGCCTTGCTTTTCTCTTCAACCCGCTGCTCGTAGGTACCTTGGGAGCAGAATCCTTGCTGGCCTCCTCGCTAACCGGGGCTGAAGACCTCGCCGCTGCTACGCGTTGAGCCCCAGACTTGGGCCCCGACGGACCCTTTTCAGTCGGCGACGTAGCTACAACCGCCTTGCAAGACATGCTGGGCCACCGCCATCGGATTCAGTGTCGGGGGAGGGAGAAAAAAGGTCCTCAGCCGCCGGCAGATTTAGGGTCGGGGAAGGGAAGAAAAGGGGCTGCCGCCACCATGGTAGCAAGATTCAGTGTCGAGAGTTAGGAAAGTATAGTAATGGATTTGCCCCTACGACACATGCAGGGTGGCTAAGAAGAGTGACCGGCGAAGGAGGGGCACAGCAGGAACTAGTGTAATGGAATATCCTGACTTAATGGGCGATTTGAAAATATTGGGTTTGGCCATCATTCACTCGAAAGACCCCTCTCAGCAATTGGCGCCCCAACTTTTCGAATCGCGGTGATAAAAATCAACTTGGGTACCGCGTTGCCTAGCTAACCCAACTTTCGGGCCGCAAAATGATATTCTCCACCATAGGCACCTCGCTATCGACGGGAATGTCACCTCCTACTGACCTCGTAACCATCCTTCAAAGTCGAGCGTTAAGGATTCATCGAGAAGGAAGAGCTAGAGGAGTCAGAGCTAACATTCATTGGCTTCTATAGGATATAACTAGACCACTAATAACAACGGGGCCCCATGGTAGTGATCCCATAGTCCCCAGACATCAGAGCAAGAAGGGCGTCAAGTCTTAAACATATGTCTAAACGGTGGAGTGGGTAGTGCTAACAAAAAGATTCGTCAAGGTGATTCTAGTGCTAGACTTATGTCTAAGAGAATCAATTGGCAGGAGGGCCCACTAGTCAGTGGATAACAGTCTGTTTTTCTTTTTCTTTTTAGCATGGTTGTGTGGGCCCACTTCAGTTCTAAACGCTGGAGCAAAAGTAGTTTTCATAGCTACTTCGAGACACTACACACGCCCTTACCAGACGTAGCTTAGAAATTTACTAGCCTCGTGTCTAAGACAATTGTAGGTTGCTTTGAAAGTTTTATGAAAAAGCTTTTGGAGGTATCCATCGGGGGGTCAATTAATATATCACAAACCACCGAGAGTTTTGACAATAGGTTCAAATTCTTGCTAAGATAGATTTTGCATCTTGACAATTTAACGAAATTAGGTCAAACTTCAGCTACAAGTAAGGGCGATATAGATAGCTCTTGAATTAAATGTCTTTTCAGAGGTCTATAGGTGCATCTTGTTGTTGTAAACAATTCCATTAGTATGCGTTTCCAACTATCTCAGTAAAGAACATTCTCTATTTTCGGACTGTGATGACGAGATTGTTCTTTCCCGTAAAGCAAGTCCGAAGAATATGGATCTAAATGACACACGAGGAAAGTTTTCACACATATATTACGGACCAACATGTTGTACTTACGATTTCCCATGTTTTATAAGTTCTCAAACTTCCTAGCTAACTTTGCCCACTTGATTGATTTTATGCCGATTTATCGAAATTATTAGGTAAAAATTGTACTACCACAAGTAAATTGTAGGTTGCTTTGCAAGTTTGATGAAAGATCTCTCTTGGAGGTACCCATCAGGGGAGGGGGTCAATTAACATATGAGAAACCACCGAGAGTTTTTATGATATGTACAGTTCAACTTCTTGCTAAGATTTTGCATCAATTTTTTGAAATTAAGTTAGACTTGACCTACAAGTAAGCGTGATAGACTGCTCTTGAATTAAATGTCTTTTCGGAGGTAGATGGGTGCATCTTCATGTAGTAAACAATGTCGTCGGTGTGATTTTCCAACTATCAGGAAAGAACATTCTCAATTTTCCGAGTGATGTCATGATCATTCTCTGCCATAAAGGAAGTCCGAAGAATATTGATCTAAATAAATGCCACAAGCCAAAGTTTTCACACACACACACACACACGCACACACACACATATATACACTAGTAAAAGGCACGTGCCACACTCGTATATACTATATGAAATGTGATTTAATGAACATTAAGTTTTTATTAACCAAGAGTGTTGTTAGAGAAAAAGGCATACATTAAGTATATTAATAATAACTATCTACACATATTGAGAATACAACCTACCGCGTAATGAATTTTTTTGCGGAGGGGAGGGGGTGGGGGTGACATGATGGTTCTAGAACATGGTTGAGTTTGCTTTAGGTATTATTCAACATGAATCTAGCTGCTCTGAACCATTGGATCTAACAACCCACCGGTCAGGATTGGTGCTATGGATCCAATTCAAAACTACTCCATTATAGTAGAAGATATATATATATATAGATATATATAGTGGACCACCATATTGTACTTATGATTTCCCATGTTTCATGAGTTCTCAAACTCCCTACCTAACTCTGCCCACTTGAATGACTTTATGTCGATTTATCGAAAATAGGTAAAATTGGAACTAGTATAAGTAAATTATAGGTTACTGTCCTATCCGGGGGTCACAATTAATATATGAGAAACCATTAAGACTGGCAAATCCAAAAATTTTGCTAACTATTGGATCTTCTTTTTCCATTCTTAGCATCAGAAAGATTCTACTAAGTGTCTTGATGAGAACGATGAACCCTAGTATGCGCAAACCTCAAAACACACACTTCATTGCTTAGTTTTAGGGTCCTTGTGCTAAGTGCATGGACTTGGATGCAATTTTCATTTTTTATCTTTATCTTGTCTTATCTCTTACAATAACATACCACTACATATAGTGTACGGGTTAACTTTGAACATTGACCGTTTGATCAAGACTGGCAAATCCAAACCATGAATTAAGTGTATGCATCTGGAAATATTCTACTTATAGTCTTGAGCATGTTGAACGCTAGTATGCGCAAACCTCAAAACACACACTTAATTCATTGCTCAGTTTCAGGGTGCTTGTGCTAAATGCATGGACTTGGATGCAATTTTCATTTTTTTATGAGGTCCTTCATGTAACTTGTACTTCCAACGACCATGTTAACTCTCAAGCACCTCGGTCCTATGAGACCTACCATTAGATCGTCCATTCGCAATACTTCTTATCTTATCTTTAACTTGTCTTATCTCTTACAATACCATACCACTACATGTAGTGTATGAATTAACTTTGAACATTAACCATTGGATCAAGACTGGCAAATCCAAACATTGCTAACCGTTGGATCATCTTTTCCATTCTGAGCATTTAGAAAGATTCTACTGATAGTCTTGAGAACAATGAACGCTAGTTTGCGCAAACCTCAAAACACACACTTAATTCATTGCTCAGTTTCAGGGTCCTTGTGCTAAGTACATGGACTTGGATGCAATTTTCATTTTTTATGAGGTCCTCGATGTAACTTGTACTTCCACCGGCCGTGTTAACTCTCAAGCACCTCGCTCCTATGAGACCTACCATTAGATCGGCCATTCGCAATACTTCTTATCTTTACCTTGTCTTATCTCTTACAATACCATACCACTTCATGTAGTGTACTGATTAACTTTGAACATTGATCGTTGGATCAAGACTAGCAAATCCAAACATTGCTAACTGTTGGATGTTCTTTTCCATTCTTAGCATTTAGAAAGATTCTACTGGTAGTCTTGAGCATGATGAATGCTAGTGTGCGCAAACCTCAGAACACACACTTAATTCATTGCCCAGTTTCAGGGTCCTTGTGCTAAATGCATGGACTTGGATGCAATTTTCATTTTTTATGAGGTCCTTGATGTAACTTGTACTTCAAACGACTGTGTTAACTCTCAAGCACCTCGCTCCTATGAGACCTACCATTAGATCGGCCATTTGCAATACTTCTTATCTTATCTTTATTTTGTATTATCTCTTACAATATCATACCACTTCATGTAGTGTACGGATTAACTTTGAACATTGACCGTTGTTTCAAGACTGGCAAATCCAAACATTGCTAACCGTTGGATCTTCTTTTCCATTCTTAGCATCTAGAAAGATTCTACTTATAGTCTTGAGCACAATGAACGCTAGTATGCGCAAACCTCAAAATACACACTTAATTCATTGCTCAGTTTTAGGGTCCTTGTGCTAATAAATGCATGTACTTGGATGCAATTTTCATTCTTTATGAGTTCCTTGATGTAACTTGTGCTTCCACCTATCGTGTTAACCCTAAAGCACCTCGCTCCTACAAAACCTACCATTAGATCGGCAATTTGCAGTACTTCTTATATTATCTTACACAATACCATACAACGGCATGCATAGTGTACGGATTAACTTTGAAAATTGACCATTGGATCAAGACTGGCAAATCTAAACATTGCTAACTGTTGGATCTTCTTTTCCATTCTTAGCATCTAGAAAGATTCTACTGATAGTTTTTAGCACGATGAACGCTAGTATGTGCAAACCTCAAAACACAACTTCATTGCTTAGTTTCACGGTCCTTGTGCTGAATGAATGGACTTGGATGCAATTTTCATTTTTATGAGGTCCTTGATGTAACTTGTACTTCCACCCACCATGTTAACTCTCAAGGACCTCGCTCCTATGGGACCTACCATTAGATCGGCCATTTGTAGTACTTGTTATCTTATCTTTACCTTGTCTTATCTCTTACAATACCATACCACTACACATAGTGTACGGATTAACTTTGAACATTAATCGTTGGATCAAGACTGGCAAATAACATTCTCAATTTTCAGAGTGATGATGAGATTGTTCCTTTCCGTTAAGAAAGTCCGAAGGATATGGATCTGAATGCCACCCGCCAAGATTTCAGACATATATAGTGGATCGTCATGTTGTACTTATGATTCCCATGTTTTATGAGTTTTCAAACTTCTCTATAGCTAAGTCTGCCCACTTGAAAGTGACTTTATGTCAATTTATCTAAATTAGGTCAAGTTTCAAATACAAGTAAATTATAGGTTGCATTGAAAGTTTTACAAAAAAGCTTTGGATGTACCCATCGAGGGTTTAGTTAATATATGAGAAACGACTGAGATTTTTGACAACAGGTTAAACTTCTTTCTAAGATTTTTCATCTTGACAATATGATGAAATTAGGTCAAACTTGAGCTATAAGTAAGCGTGATAGATTCATATTGAAAAAATTGTATTTTTGAAGGTAGATGGGTGCATCTTCTTGTAGTAAACAATGTTGTCGTCATGAGTTTCCAACTATAAGGAAAGAATATTATCAATTTTCTGAGTGATGTCGAGATTGTTCCTTCCTGTAAAGAAAGTCTGAAGGTACCCTATAATTTTGGAGGTACCCATCGGGGGGTCAATTAATATATCAGAAACCACCAAGAGTTTTGATAACAGGTTCAACATTTTGCTAAGATTTTGCATCTTGGCAGTTTTGGACCCGTTTTGAAAATGATCACATTAAATAAACGAAAAACTAAAAACTAAAGTTTTACTCATGATGTCCTATCATGTCTTGTGCACCACATGCCATGACAACGGGAATCATGGGATTAGACAAGTTTTGGAAAAATAGCTTCACAATATTGTCCTACCAGGTGTATGGACATGATCAGGTTTATTTCAACCCGAACGACCAAGGTCATCAAGGCCATATTGATATCATAGTTTACAATTTGATAGAGTTCCCACAATAGTTTGGTAGATGGGTGCATTTTGGCGTAGTAAGCATTGTTGCATGTGGGAGTTTCCAACAATTAGGAAAAAAGAAATTCAATTTTCCCTAGTGAGGACGGTGATGTTTTTTGTGAAAAAAGTCCAAATAATATGGTTCAGAATGCCACAAGCCAATGGTTTCACACTTACTCCCTCTGTTTCAAAATATAAGATGTTTTAGCTTTGTGAAGCTATCTAGACTTCTTTTAGTATATAGGTTCACTCAAGTTTGGACTGAATCTACACACTAAAATAAGTCTAGATACCCCCTCTGTTTCGAAATAGATGTCGTGGATTTGTCAAATTTTAGATGAATCTGGACACTATTTACTATATAGATTCATCCAAACTCTAGCAAACCTGCGACATCTATTTTGAGATGGAGGGAGGACATTTTCTTCACAAACCTAAAACATCTTATATTTTGAAACGAGGGAGTAGTTGATCATGGTTCCTATCTAACTTCAGCATAGAAACTACATATTACGATGGGTTCCTGGCACGCCGTACTAGTACACATACTACTAGTAGATTTTCTCTCTCCTTCGCCCCCTCTCACCATCCATCCACCATCCTCTCCATTTCTCCTTCCTTCCCATGTAAGCTTTCACGCAATGATTATACTTCTATTCTGAGATGCAGCGGTGCAGAAAAAGATGAGGCCCACACCATATCACCATCAATCAAGTTCGGTGACGCAACTTTGTGAAGAGTATACATATACTAGTAGTACTGTAGCTAGATAAGCATTTACTACTAGAGACACTCAATTTTTAATGGAGGAAGTAAGAGACACCGAGTAATTCAGCAGGATCTGCATGATTGTCTTCATTTTTGGATAAAGCGGGCACCTCCTGAATTCTCTAGGCCGAGAAAAATCAAGAACTGACAAGTCTGGTATAATCCTTTTTTTGTTGACGGGACGAGTCTGGTACAATCTATTTATGATATTTTGGGATACTTTCCAGGGTATTAACACAGGCACGACTATAAATAGACATTATAAATTGCAACAGTACACACCCCTCCTTTCACCCAAAACACCCAACCTACTGTTGCTTAGAACTCGATCTCTCTATATTTCCTTCCAAAATGTCGTATGACAACTCTCTCCAAAACACGTCGATTGACCTGACAAATGGGAAAGGCCCCGAAACTCCGCCTGGAAGCCCAGACTCAGTCGATGGGCCATGGATGCTGCCGCTGTCTGACTCCTCTAATGAAGAAGATCGCCACTGGTAGCGCTTTTTCGAAGGGACGCCACCACCAAAGCCGGGAGACTCTGATAAGACGGAAGATAAGACTGAGGAAGAGGAGGAGTCTGAGGTCGATGTTGAGGACGAGGTCGAGGAGGACGACAGGGAGGAGGCCGAGGACGACGACGAGGAGGTCTCTTCCCCCCTGAAGAAGCGTGCCTGGGTACAAAATTAAATGGTGTCCAGAGAAGAGGCGGCAATGTACTATATCTCGTTCTAGGAAGCATCTTGGCTTTGGTAAATAATGTTGTCAATGAGAGTTCCAAACTTTTAGGAAAATGCTTTTCAATTTCCAAGTGATGGCATTTGTTTTTTAGTAATTAAGTACGTCCAGATAATTTGGCTTAGAGTGCACTCACTATATTCTAGCAAAAGATAAATAACTTCCACCGCATGTTAGAACTATATGAAAATACTTACTTCAATGTGTGTAATGATACATAGTTTTGGGGGGGGGTGTAATGATACATAGTTGAAACTTAAATGGTGTCCTCTTATATCTGTGCTTGTTTAGACAAAAACTACAAACATGGATTATAACAACTTTCGAAAAACTTGCAACACAATATGGTCAAAACCATGTATGAACATTGTTCACATTTTAAGCCCAGTTACCAATGTCAAGGTCATATCTGCATCACTCGTCCCATTTATTGGGATAAATTAAAGAAAAGTAAAGAAAACAATAAAAAAGTTAAGCACTTATGTATGGTGTCCTCTTCCGTAAATGCTAAACATGAATTTTGACAAGGTTTAAAAACACTTCTTCACAATATGACCAGCGATGTGTTAACATACTTGGGTTTCAAGTTAAATAATGACAAAGGTCGTGTACATTTCTGGCAGACGGGGTGCATCTTTGCATGACATACTAATGTTTTTAATTGGACTTTTCAACTTTGATGTATACAATTTTGTTAAATAATTTTAGAAGTGCCACATATGATTATTTTTTAAATAAAAGGCAAAGAGTATGGCTCCGAATGCCACAACACACTAAATTTCACACAAAATAGAGTATGTTTCATGGATAACAAGTTTCATGAATTTTCAAGCCTTCTAGCTAATTTTGGATAATTAAGTGACATTTTGTCAATAAAACCAAAGTAGATAAAATTTGAACTACAAGTGCATGATAGATTGCTTGTAAATTTCTAAGAAATTCATATATACTAATTATTGTACCCACGCAGTCATACTGAAAACCGACTATTGTTTTGAAATATACAACTTCTTTGTATGAATTTTCATGCTGACACATCTGACCATGTTTCAAATAAGTGAAAGAAAATAAGGAAACATGGAAAAAATGACCAAGGTCATGGCCATATTATACAACAGTACTCCAAAAAACAATGGTTCACATCCAAGGGGCAGAGGGGCAGAGCTGGCTCTAGAATAGATTGGACATCATCACAACTCAAAACAATTCCAGTAAATTTTTTTTAAAAAAAGGGGAGTAGAACCCTGGCCTATGCATCGTTTGATGCACACAGCCTTTTAGTAGTATTAAAAATTCATACTTACAAAACAGCAAAGACAGGGATGTTAAAGTTTCAATACAAGGGACCTGGGCACCTTCACTGGCCCTCCACAATTAACCTTTCTTCCTCTTCTTCCCCTTGCTCCTTTAAGACTTTGTAGTTATGGCTCCGAAGACCGGAGCTCCCCATGGGAAGAAGAAGAAGACCCAGGTGGTGGCGACAAAGGCCGTGGAGAAAAAGAAGACATGTCGCTAACTTCTGAATCCTGCTCTGGCCACTCCAGGTCATAGTCTCGCACCAGGCAGCCATAGGAAGAAGAAGGTGTCAAGGTCCGTCAAGGCCTGGCTGCATTTCCCCGTCGGCCGGATTGGGCGCTACCTCAAGGAGGGTCGGTACTCCCAGCGCATAGGCTTCAGGGCTGTCGTCTACCTCGCGACCGTTCTCGAGTACCTCACCAACGAGGTACTGGAGCTTGCTGGGCAAGCCGCGAAGGACAGAAAGAAGATCCGCATCATCCCGAGGCACATGATGCTCGGTGTCATGCACGACGAGGAGCTTAGCAAGCTGGTGGCCGGCGTTACCATCACATACAGCGGCGTGCTGCCCAACATCCACGAGTCTCTGCTCGGCGATGGTATTGCGGAGGACACAGCCAAGTGTCCCACGGACGATGCTGCCAAGTCGCCTGAGAAGACTGCAGAGTCCCCCTAGAAGTCGTTAAGTTGTACTACTACTCCATATAAGTTTGGGTTTGCTCTATTTGCAGTTTGGTTAATCATCAGTGTCATGTAATATTCAGATTTGTGATGCTAAGAAAAAGCTTATCAGGGTTCTCAAAAAATGTTCCTTTCCTAATCTTATCCTATACACCCTTTGTTTAATATTACTCCGCATATAGGTTTAGTTAAAGTCAAACTACAAAGTTTGACCAACTATATACAGTATTAAAAAGTATACTCATTGAAAAAAATCAATATTGTTGAAACATAATGAAACATACTTTAATATATCATATAGTATACATCTTATATTGTATATATTAATATTTAGCAAATCCCAACATGGCCAACCGTTGGATCTTTTTCATTCTAGCATCTAGAAGATTCTATTAAAAGTCTTTACTCTTTAGCACAATGAACGCTGGTATGCACAAACCTCAAAACACACTCCATTGCTTAATTTCAGGGTCTTCATGCTAAATGTATGCAGTTGGATGTAATATTCATTTTTATGAGGTCCTTGATGTAACTTGTACTTCCACTGACCGTGTTAAGTAAAGCACCTCGCACCTACAGGACCTACCACAGTTAGAAGAAAATGCCACCGCCCCAACTCTCAGACAAAGTGGAGCATGGTTTCTTATAATTCTAGGTTTTTAGTAATAGGATTTTTCAAGCTTCCTCGCTAACTTTGCACACTTAAGTTAATTTTTGCTCATTCAACAAAATTCGGTTAAACTTGAGCTACAAGTAAGCACAATAGATTGTTGTTGAATTAAATGTGTCTTCGGAGTTAGATGGGTGCATCTCCTTGTAGTAAACAATGTTGTTGTTGTGAGTTTCCAACTATGAGGAAAGAGCATTCTCAATTTTTTAGAGTGATGACGAGATTGTTCTTTTTCATAAAGGAAGTCCGAAGTCCTGAGTTATATTCCCATGTTTTATGAGTTTTCAAGATCCCTAGCTAACTCCACACACTTGAATGACTTCAAGCCGATTTATCGAAATTAGGTCAAGTTTGAATACAACTAAATTTTAGGTTGCTTTTAAAGATTTACGAAAAAATTGGAGGTACCCAATCGGGGGTCAATTAATATATCACAAACCACCAAGAGTTTTAACAACATGTTTAACTACTTGCTAAGATTTTGCATCTTGACAATTTAACGAAATTAGGTGAAACATGAGCTACAAGTAAGTGTGATAGATTGCTCTCGAATTAAATGTCTTTTCAGAGGTAGATGGGTGCATTTTCTTGTAGTAAACAATGTCGTCGGTGTGAGTCTCGAACTATTAGAAAAAGAACATTCAATTCTCAATTTTCCGAGAGATGACAAGCGAGGTTGTTCTTTTTCATAAAGAAAGTCTGAAGAATATGGATCTGAATGCCACAATCCAGGTTTTATGACATATATAGTGGACCAACATGTTGTACTGACGATACCCATGTTTTATGTGCTTTTAAACTTCCTATCTAACTCTGCCAACTTGAATGACTTTATCCCGATTTATCGAAATTATATTAGGTCGAATTTGAACTACAAGTAAATTGTAGGTTGCTTTGAAAGTTTTATGAAAAAGCTTTTGGAGGTACCCTTCGGGGGAGGGGGTTAATTAATATATCAGAAACCACTGAGAGTTTTGATGATAGGTTCAACTTCTTTCTAAGATATTGCATCTTGACAATTTAATAAAATTAAGTCAGAATTGAGCTACAAGTAACCGCGATAGATTTCTCTTGAATTAAATGTCTTTTCAGAGGTAGATGGGTGCATCTTCTTGTAGTAAACAATGTCGTCGGTGTGAGTTTCCAACTATCAGGAAAGACCATTCTCAATTTTCCGAGTGATGTCAAGATTATTCTCTCTCGTAAAGTAAGTTCGAAGAATATCGATCTAAATGCCAGAAGCCAAGTTTTCATACACATATATATAGTGGACCAACATATTGTACTAATGATTTCCCGTGTTTTATGAGTTCTCAAACTCACTACCTAACTCCGCCCACTTGAATGCCTTATGTCAATTTATGAAAATTAGGTCAAATTTGAACTACTACAAGTAAATTGTAGGTTAGTGTGAAAGTTTTACGAAAAATATTTTGAAGGTACCCTTCGGGGCATCACAATTAATATATGAGAAACCATCCAACGAGATTTTTGACGACAAATTCAACTTCTTGCTAATATGTTGCATCTTGTCAGTTTAACAAAATTAGGCCAAACATTAGCTACAAGTATGCGCAATAGATTGCTCTTGATTTAAAAGTCTTTTCGGAGGTAGATATAGGTGCATCTTCTTGTAGTAAACAATGCCGCTAGTGTGAGTTTCCAACTATCTTAGGTAAGAACATTCTTAATTTTTCGAGTGATGACTAGATTGTTCTTTCCCATAAAGAAAGTCTGAAGACTATGGATTTGAATGCCACAAGCCAACTTTTCACATATATATAGTGTACCAACATGATGCACTTACGATTTCCCATGTTTTATGAGTTCTTAAATTTCCTAGCTAACTTCACCCACTTGAATGATTTTATGTCGATTTATCAAAATTAGGTAAAATTTGGACTACTACTACAAGTAAATTGTAGGTTACTTTGAAAGTTTTACGAAAAAGCTCTTGGAGGTACCCATCGGGGGGGGGGGTCAATTAATATATATCAGAAACCACTGAGAGTTTTGACGACAGGTTCATCTTCTTGCTAAGATTTTGCATCCTAACTGTTTAATGAAATTAGGTCGAACTTTGCTAACCGTTTCATGAAATTAGGTCAAACTTTGCTAACCGATTAACTTTGAACATTGCCGTTAGATCAAGACTGGCAAATCCAAACATTGATAACCGTTGGATCCTCTTTCCATTCTTAGCGTCTTGAAAGATTCTACAGGTAGTCTTTAGCACGATGAACATAGTATGCGCAAACCTCAAAACACACACTTCATTACTCAATTTCAGGGTCCTTGTGCTAAATGCATGGACTTTGGATGCAATTTTCATTTCTATGAGGTCCTTGATGTAACTTGTACTTCCCTTAACAGTGTTAACTCTCAAGCACCTCGCTCCTACAAGACCTACCATTAGATCGGCCATTCACAATACTTCTTATATTATCTTTATCTTGTCTTATGTCTTATAATACCATACCACTTCATATAGTGTACATATTAACTTTTAACATTGACCATTGGATCAAGACTGGCAAATCGAAGCATTGCTAACCGTTGGATCTTCTTTTCCATTCTTAGCATCTAGAAAGATTCTACTGATAGTATTTAGCACAATGGATGCTAGTATGCGCAAACCTCAAAACACACACTTCATTGCTTAGTTTTTAGGGTCCTTGTGATAAATGCATGGACTTGGATGCAATTTTCATTCTTTAGGAGGTCCTTGATGTAACTTGTACTTCCACCGACCCTGTTAACTCTCAAGCACATCGCTCCTACAAGACCTACCAAGGTTAAAAGAAAATGCAACCGCCCCAATTATCACACAAACTGGACCATGGTTTATTATATGTAATACCCAAGTTTTTAGTACTCCCTCCGCCCAGAAATAAGTGACTTGAGTTTGTCTAGATTCGCATGTACCTTGACATGTTTTTGGGTTTACATACATCCGAATTTAGACAAAACCAAGTCACTTATTTCTGGACGAAGGGAGTACTAGGATTTTTCAAGCTTCCTAGCTAACTTCGCGCACTTCGATGACTTCTTGTCAATTTAACGAAATTAAGTCAAACTTTAGCTACACGATTGTTTTATGAAAAAAGCTTTTGGGGGTACCCATCGGGCGGTCAATTAATATATTATAAAGCATAGAGAGTTTTGATGACTGGTTCGACTTCTAGCTACTAAGATTTTGCATCTTGAAAATTTTGAACCCCTATTGAAAATGATCACATGAAATAAGGAGAGGGGAAATCATTTTTCTATTCTCTATGGTCACCCCACAAGCTTGAGGTGCACCTTAGGCTTAAAGATAACTTTATTATTTCAACTATGTATAAGGTGAACCTTAGCAGATGCCACATAGTAGGCCTTATTAAGGTGTGCTTTTTTACACAATGCGAGAGTAGTATATTTCTTTGCTTAGACATATGCTCACCTCTATCCACACGCTGTATTTGCTGAGAGAATAAAACTTTGGCAGGGGAAGAGGGCAACAATGAAGAGGAGTTGAAGGCGGTTCTATATCAGAGCAAAGTTATGATGGGTTCCTGACATGAGGTACTCCTGCGGCCTTACAGTGTACACACTACTAGTAGTAAATTTCAGGACCTATGCACGCAAAACAAATCATGTGTTTTCTCTCTCCTTCGCTATGCTCCATCTCTCCTCCCCTTTCCCCTCGCGCACTGGCCCGACTGATCTCTCTCCCCTCGTCCATAGCATAGCGTTGCGCATGTGTGCCTTGGTACGGTGGCTCTGTGTCTCTGGCATGTTCGGCAGCCGCGCGTTGGTGTGAAGTAGGGACGAGGAGTAGTAATACATAGGAAGGAAACCACTTTGGTCCTTGGCGGCACAAAAATTCAAACTTTTCTGGTTTTTGAAATTTTCACTTGCTTCCCAAACATCGAGAGGGAAGGTTATTCAAAAGATCGGCCATTCGCAGTACTATACTTCTTAACTTATCTTTATCTTGTCTTATCTCTTACAATACCGTACCACTGCATATAGTGTATGGATTAACTTTGAACATTGACGTTGGATCAAGACTGGCAAATCCAAACATTGCTAACCTTTGGATCTTCTTTTCCATTCTTAGCATTTAGAAAGATTCTACTTATAGTCTTGAGCACGATGAACGCTAGTTGCACAAACCTCAAAACACACACTTAATTCATTGCTCAATTTTAGGGTCCTTGTACTAAATGCATGGACTTGGATGCAATTTTCATTTTTATGAGGTTCTTGATGTAGCTTGTACTTCCACCGACCGTGTTAATTCTCAAGCACCTCGCTCCTATGAGACCTACCATTAGATCAGCCATTCGTAATACTTCTTAACTTATCTTTATCTTGTCTTATCTCTTACAATACCATACCACTACATGTGGTGTACGGATTAACTTTGAACATTGACCGTTGGATCAAGACTGGCAAATCCAAACATTGCTAACCGTTGGATCTTATTTTCCATTCTTAGCATCTAGAAAGATTCTACTGATCATCTTGAGCATGATGAACGGTAGTATGTGCAAACCTAAAAACACACACTTAATTCATTGCTCAGTTTCAGGGTCCTTGTGCTAAATGCATGGACTTGGATGCAATTTTCATTTTAGGGTTTAGGGTTTAGGGTTTAGGAACCCTAAATTTAATTTTCATTTTTATGAGGTCCTTGATGTAACTTGTACTTCCACCGACCGAGTTAAATATCAAGCACCTCGCTCCTACAAGACCTACCATTAGATCGGCCATTCGCAATACTTCTTATCTTATCTTTATCTTGTCTTATCTCTTAGAATACCATAGCACTGCATGTAGTGTATGGATTAACTTTGAACATTGACCGTTGGATTAAGACTAGAAAATCCAAACATTGCTAACCGTTGGATCTTCTTTTCCATTTTTAGCATTTAGCAAGATTCTACTGAGAGTCTTGAGCATGATGAACGCTAGTATGCCCAAACCTCAAAACACACACTTAATTCATTGCTCAGTTTCAGGGTCCTTGTGCTAAATACACGGACTTGGATGCAATTTTTTTATGAGGTCCTCGATGTAACTTGTACTTCCACCGACCATGTTAACTCTCAAGCACCTCGCTCCTATGAGACCTACCATTAGATCGCCCATTCGCAATACTTCTTATCTTATCTTTATGTTGTCTTATCTCATACAATACGATACCACTTCATGTAGTGTATGGATTAACTTTGAACATTCAGGGTTGGATCAAGACTGGCAAATCCAAACATTGCTAACCGTTGGATCTTCTTTTCTATTCTTAGCATTTACAAAGATTCTACTAATAGTCTTGAGCATGATGAACGCTACTATGCGCAAGCCTCAAAACACACACTTAATTCATTGCTCAATTTCAAGGTCCTTGTGCTAAATACACGGATTTGGATGCAATTTTCATTTTTTATGAGGTCTTCGATGTAACTTGTACTTCCACCGACCGTGTTAACTCTCAAGCACCTCGCTCCTACGATACCTACCGTTAGATCGGCCATTCACAATACTTCTTATCTTATCTTTATCTTGTCTTATCTCTTACAATACCATACCACTTCATGTAGTGTACGGATTAACTTTGAATATTGACCATTGGATCAAGACTACCAAATCCAAACATTGCTAACCATTAGATCTTCTTTTCCATTCTTAGCATTTAGAAAGATTCTACTGGTAGTCTTGATCATGATGAACGCTAGTATGCACAAACCTCAAAACACACACTTAATTCATTGCTTAGTTTCAGGGTCCTTGTGCTAAATTCCCGGACATGGATTCAATTTTCATTTTTTATGAGGTCCTTGATGTAACTTATACTTCCAACGACTGTGTTAACTCTCAAGCACCTCGCTCCTACAAGACTTTCCATTAGATCGGCCATTCGCAATACTTCTTATCTTATATTTATATTGTATTATCTCTTACAATACCATACCACCACTGTATAGTGTACGAATTAACTTTAAACATTGACTACTGGATCAAGACTGGAAAATCCAAACAGTGCTAACAGTTAGGTCTTCTATTTTCCCTTAGCATCGAGAAAGATTCTATTGATAGTCTTTAGCACGATGAACACTAGTATGCGCAAACCTCAAAACACACACACTTCATTCATTAGTTTTAGTGTCATTGTTCTAAATGCATGGACTTGGATGCAATTTTCATTTTTTATGAGGTCCTTGATGTAAGTTGTACTTCCATCGATCGTGTTAACTCTCAAGCACCTCGCTCTTATGAGACCTACCATAGTTAAAAGAATATGCAACCGCCCCAATTATCACACAAACTGGACCAATGGTTTCTTATACGTAATACCCAAGTTTTTTAGTATCAAGATTATTTTTCAAGCTTACTAGCAAACTTTGCACACTTCAGTGACTTTTTGTCAATTTAACGAAATGAGGTCAAACTTTAGCTACAAGTAAGCGCGATAGATTGCTCTTGAATTAAATGTATTTTCGGAGGTAGATGGGTGCATCTTCTTGTAGTAAACAATGTCGTCGGTGTGAGTTTTTAACTATGAGTAAAGAAAATTCTCAGTTTTCTGAGTGATGATGAGATGGTTCTTTTCTGTAAAGAAAGTTTGAAGAATATGGATCTCAATGCCATAAGCCAAGCTTCTAGACATATTAAGTGGACCAACATGTTTTACTTATGATTCCGATTTTTTATGAGTTTTCAAACCCCCTATAGCTAATTAACTTTGCCCCACTTGAATGACTTCATGCCTATATTTATCAAAATTTGGTCAAACTTGAACTATAACAACTAAATTGTAGGTTGCTTCTAAAGAATTACAAAAAAAATTTGGAGGTGTACCCATTGGGGGGTCAGTAAATATATCAGAAACCAACCGAGAGTTTTGACAATTGGTTTTTAACTCTTTTCTAATTAAGATTTTGCATCTTGACAATTTAACAAAAAATTAGCTCAAACTTGAGCTACAAGTAAGCGTGATATATTTTTCTTGAATTAAATGTCTCTTTGGAGGTAGATGGATGTATCTTCTTGTAGTAATCAGTACTGTCGGCGTGAGTTTCCAACTATCAGGAAAGAACATTCTCAATTTTCTGAGTGATGATGAGATTATTGTTCATTTTCGTAAAGAAAGTCTAAAGGATATGGATCTAAATGCCACAAGCCAAACTTTCAGACATATATAGTGGACCGTCATGTTGTACTTATGATTCCCGTGTTTTATGAGTTTTCAAACTTATTCCTATAGCTAACTTTGCCCACTTGAAAGTGATTTTATGTCGATTTACGGAAATTAGGTCAATTTTGAACTACAAGTAAATTGTAGGTTGCATTGAAAGTTTTACGTTTTTTGGAGGTAAACATTGGGGGCTGATTTAATATATCACAAACCACCACCGATAGTTTTTACAACAAGTTCAGCTTCTTGCTAAGATTTTGCATCTTAAAAATTTAACGAAATTAGGTCAAACTTCAGCTACAAGTAAATGCGATAGATTGCTCTTGAATTAATTGTCTTTTCGGAGGTATACAGGTGCATCTTCTTGTAGTAAACAATGTCGTCGATGTGAGTTTCCAAATATCAGGAAAGATCATTCTTAATTTTTCGAGTGATGACGAGATTGTTCCTTTCTATAAAGACAGTCTGAAGAGTACGGATCTGAATGCCACAAGCCATGTTTTTAGACATCTTACCACTATATAGTGTATAAATAACTTTGAATATTCGCCGTTGGATCGGGACTCGCGAATCCGAACATTTCCAGCCATTGGATCTTCTTTTCCATTCTAGCATATAGAAGATTTTATCGATAGTCTTGAACACAATGAATGCTATGCATAAACCTCTCAAAACACACTTCTCCATCATACTAGAATCTTCTCCCTTGTTTCTCTAGACCATGTTACCAAAAATTTCAAGTGTTAGGTAGCTAATAATGTTTGACTTCTACACATGATGATACAAAGTAGAAGAACCAAATATACACCCATAATTTATAGATGTTGATCAAAATTATATTTTTTCTATTTTACCTATTATAATTTTATATAGTGATGATATGTCAAACGTCTATTATCTAAGCCTCACGCGCAGGACACGTGAAACTTACTAGTATATATATTGGACCAACATGTTGTACTAACGATTCCTATGTTTTATGAGTTTTCAAACTTCATAGATAACTCAGCCACTTGAATGACTCTATGTAGATTCATCAAAATTAGGTCAAATTTGAACTACAAGTAAATTGTAGGTTGATTTGAAAGTTTTAAGAAAAATCTTTTGGAGGTACCCATGTGACGGTCAATGAATATACTCCCTCCGACCCAAATTAGTTGACTTGGATTTGTCTAGATTCAGTTGTATCTAGACATGATTTAGTATTAGATACATCCGAATCTTAACAAATTTGAGTCAACTAATTTGGGTCGGAGGGAGTATCAGAAACCATAGAGAGTTTTGACAAGAGGTTCAACTTCTTCCTAAGATTTTGCATCTTGACAAACTTGAACTACAAGTAAGCGTATATACTTGACTCGAATTAAATGTCTTTTGAGAGTTAATTAATGAAAAAAGAAAGGGACATAATAACTTAGCTAGTTACCATAACATCACACGTACCAAGACTAGTATATGATTCTACAACCTAATTAATTAGGCCTTTGCGTGACACTGCACACATGTTATTACCCGCTATGAAGGTACATGTGCAAGTTACTAGTCTAAGTTATTTAGCACTATGTGACCATCCTAAATTAGAACGGAGGTGTATGTACTATATACCTTAAAGGCACCTGTTCTGCTGCGCTTCAAGCTATTCACCATTCGTGTCGGCTCTCACTGGTCAGACGGATAAAGCCACTGACTTGTTGACTTGGTACTATATATCGTTCATCATATTTCGTCACCGACAGAGAATAAATTCTTTTGCCGCTTCCAGGCGCATGCTTTCGTGGAGCTACAACCAGTAGCTCAAACGACCACTCCCGTGGCGCTCGAGCAATTGCGACCGTCCATTCATAATGAATGGGAAGCATTAGACAATGGATTTTATTTTGGTGGATGGTTGACTTTTTGAGAGATTGTCGACTTTTTTTGTTTATTGAACAGAGAGATGGTCGATTTGGGGTCCGGTAACAGGGCGTAGAGGCCGACAGGGGAGAGGAAATTGGCGGTGTGGCAGGCAAGCTTATTTGAGGTGGCAACATGTGGGTGTACAGATGGTACTGGTAGCCCATTTTGTGTGCATTTTGTTGTTGTACTACAAGAGTTCGAGAGTAGTATTCTAGTTTTGGTTCCTTAATTACCAGTGGAACCTTTATGTGTTTATTAGTTATAGTAGTACAGTACTTGTTCCAAATGTGCCTTCACAAGATGATGAATGTAGAAGATCCAAGGTTTATTACGTTCGGCAAGGGGAGCTCCGAGTACACTCCAAACCGTCTCTCTGCCATGAACATTTATTTGATAGGACAGTACAGCTCCATCCCGTGCTAGGCTAGCTATGTTGTACTACTAGAAAGGCCTGGCCTATTTACTCAATAGGCACCAGGAAACACAGAGAAGAGAGAAAACCACGCTCGATAGGCGGTACGATTTCAATCGATTTATTCTATTTTCCTTTTCTCGCCATCCTCTTCGTCTCCATCTTCTCGATGATCCCCACTCGCCCACCTTTAGCACACGCAAACACTGCCATGCACTTTCAGAGCATCTCCGTAGCTCAGTTTGATAGGCACAGTAGATTTCGCAGAGAGAAAGAAGGCACTCCTGGTTTTATTTCATTCCATATTTCTCTTTGCCTCGATCTCCATCCTCACTTCACCTCCAGCGTCCCAACGACGGCCATTCCCACACGCACACCAATATAGGCACGCGCCAATGCTGCCATGCCGCTTTAGGATCAGCTCCGGCGCCTAGTTTGATAGACTGTTTTCTATCTTGCCCTGCCAGCTGCCGCTCACTCTCTCCTCCAAAACCCCAATCAAAACTAAACGCCATCGCCCCCACCTACTCGAGTTCTTCCTCATCATGGCCCAATTTATCAATGACAGTGACACTTCTAGGATGTTTTCCGATTGCCCCCTTGAAGAAATCTTAGCCAGATGCGACGTCATCACCACCGCGAGCCTCTCGCCTGCTGCAAACGTTATCTTTACTCAGCAACACAAAGTCCATCCCTGTCAAAATCTCATCTATTTGGTCTCCCCTGTATTCTTCACGCTCACTCAATTGAGCTACCGCGTGAGTACAATGTCTTCTACCATGACAATCGCATGAAGCGGTTCTACAGGGGAAGCTACTATTGTGGCAGGTGCAAGCAGAAGCCATAGAAGAAGTTCTGGTGGATCTTGTGCGAGATGATGCCGCTAGACAGGTCCTCCTCTGATGTTGTGATGCCAGATTGTGCGGGTAAGAAGTGGACAGGCTCCCATGGATATTGGATCGCCATTGTTGACCTTGCTTGGAACTAGGAGCTTGTGAATGTGTTCACTCGTCGCCGGATTCCTCTACCAGCAATCTTCAATTTTGAGGCCACACCCGAGGTACTTAAGTTTATGGCGGTTGGTCAGCCTACTAATCTACTGAAGATAGCCATTTGCCGAGTTCCCATAGCTACTGGGAACTATAAGGATTTCTCTGTCCTGGCCATCTTCGACACGGTAATTGCCTTCCTTGATGGTTCTCATGGTATGTGGATGGTTCTTGAGAACCAGTTCAATATGTTCAGCTACAGCGATGCAATTATCCACAAGGGAGTTGTCTATGCTATAACTCAGATTGGCAATGTTTATGCATGGGATCCTTGGGCATGGAGTAAAATTTCCATACTTAAATTTTCAAGCTTCATCATTGAAATTTGGTCTGCTGACCTCCGAATGTGCTTTCATTGCAAGGTCATGTGCGTCTTCCGAGGCCAACTGATTTTGATGGTAATCATGAGTACAGTCCTGATCTGTGGTGGTTAGCAAGATCACCTAATGGTGGTAGCCTTATTCTGAAAATATTGTGGGTGTTAGTGATAAGCGGTATGACCCTACTTATGGTGGTTATCCTGTCGCTGAAAATCTTGGTTATCATCACGGCCAAAATATTCACACCTATTCTACTGGGTTTTGCTGCCATATGTTCTCGATTGACACTAGTAGGTTACTTCCACCGAGGCAATGGTAGAGGGTTTTAGACCTTGGAGATTTTCTATCTTCCTTGGATTGAACTATCCGATTACTATTCTAGTTGGCGCGGTGGGACTTGGCCCTGAAGATCTAATGAGGAGCAACTGTGTATACACCTCGCCGCGTGTAATTAGTCTCGGTGGTTTTAATCTTCGTCCTGAAATATGCCGCTTCAGTATGAATGCTCAAAACGCTGCTGTTGATATCTCAACCAACATTGGCTGGAATTTCCCTAAAAAAACATTGGCTAGAATTGGCGGCAGACTCCGTTGTGGTTCATCCCAAGCTTGGCCAATGCGAAGGATTGGAACCAGCATAATTAATGGTTCAAGGGAGAGGGGTTGAACGTAGTGATCATATGTAATAGGGATTTGCGTATCCTGAAATATTTCCTTCTCCTGATTTGTATCGTATGGCCTCAGCCATTAACTTGCTGTACTCTAACACTCATTTCACCGCAATGTAGTGCAAGGCCTGTGATTTGATCAAAATCCTTTTGTATGCAAGCCATAGTTTTAGTCAGTGTGGGTCGAATATTCTGCAACTCATTGCGCCCGCACCCCTTTATTATTTGCTGCACTTTTAAGTTCTCCAAAAATGTGAAATAAATCTAGAACATTGGCTATGTCATATCTTGTGCATCTACAATATTCGGTCCCACAAAAAGATCTTATGTGACCTATGTGAATGAAAAATAAAAAACCTAAGCGAACAATATCTTGTGTTCATTTGTTCATTTTGTGGTGGTCAGACCATGTACTAGTAATATTTTTGGGATGGAAATTTATAGAACTATTAAATATGAACTATGTTCATGATTTATTTCACATTTTATGAAAACTTGGAAGTGCCACATGCAATAGCTTGTTGTCGGTGCAACTAGTTGCAAATTGTAATTTCCGTCGTGGACGTACCTAGTGGCTCCAAGCGCATGATGCATGTAGATTCTCACTGGCAGGTCAGGCCGACCTAAACAAGGCCCACATGTTAGTGAAGTAGAGCCACACAAAGTCATGCATGTTGCCTGACTTGAGCGAAATTTGGTGTCCATGCATGTCTCTCATTTTGCTATGCAGTTGGATGTTTTACATGTGCAATTCCATGTACCTTGTACTCACATGGAGCATGCCAAAAATACCACGGATACACCCGTACTATGCATTATATCCGTTGTATATATTTTCGGTTATGTGCTACGACTTCTGCATGTAGGGGAACAAGATGAAAGTACATGTGTCCATCTCACAACTACTACTACAAGTAGTAGTTCGTCCTCCTATTTTTGTTGAAAATACTACAGTATATTGAAATGAAAGCTGTAAAAAGAAAAACCTTAGGTCAAACTGATGTGACTAGACAATACTACACCTCTGATACGTAGTAAGTAGGAGTATTGTCAAATTACTAGTTGCGTGCCATGCTAGTCTAACATGCAGTGAAGTCTTGGCGGCGGTGTCCTCGATGCTGCTGTTGACTAGACAGAGCAAGCAAGTAAAATATCCTCCCTCGTTTTTTTCTTTGCCTCTCCATCTTCTTCCCCAGTCCCCACTCCGCCCACGATCTCCCCCACGCTCTCTCTGTAGGGGTTCGCGTGTGAAAACAATAAAATTTTACCATACGGTCCTAAACCCCTTCTGTTGCCAGGACCTATCTATTAGTAATGCAGTAATGGGAGGGGCTTTTCGCGAACTTACCCTTGAAGACTAAAAATCATTGTCAACGCTCGGGAGAGCGTGGTTGATGTAGATGAACCGAAGCCAACCTCAAGGTCATGTTGAAGTCTTAGCGCTCCTACGGCTCCAACGACTTCTAGTGCCTCAAATGTGACACCTCGCAGGGAGTTACATGCATCGGGTGTCTGGCGATGACTCCCGCGTCCCTGATCCAGCAATAGTTGCGGAAGTAGAGCTCTTGGTTCCGAATCCCACAGCGTGACGGTGCTCCGCGGTGAAGATGTCTCTCATTCCCGTAGTCTAGACTTGGGACCCCCGATCACATGAGAGAGAGAGAGAAATATCAATTGGTGGTCTCCCCAAAAGTGAGGAAACCTTTATTGAATATTGGTTGTATTTTCTGCTCAAAATACCCCACTATATGTAGGGGGAAGGGGAGGTACACCCTCGCTCAAAGTCCTGTTGTGGGACTAAACAAGGGAGAGGGGGAGTCCGCCGGCCCCAAGGGGCCCTAGTGGGCTCCATGCAGGGGGCTAGGCCCAGTCGGCCATCTCCTCCCTCCTTCCTTCCTTTGCCTTTCCCTCATGGCCCTTCTCCCTCCGGAATTTGGCCCATTAAGCTTTTTAACCTTTTAATTGATTTTCTCTTAATTAAATAATTATGAATAAATGATTAAATCAATATTTAACATTCATTCACATATTATTCAATCTCCGTGGCTATGGAACACCTTCCACCTCCACTCCGAACATCCTCCGGACTTACCGAAACCCTTCGGGTTTTCTCTCTTTCTATTCTTCGGTGATTCTACTGATCCAATAAACACTCTCTCGGCATCACCAAACCCTTAAGAGTGATACCCCATGGTTCGGGAACACTCGGACATGGTCAGAACTCTCCCAGACCAATGATCGACAGAGGGAACTGGATGGCCATGTGACCCCTATGCATTCGACGAAGATTTTGCATCGTTTGAACCGGGACTGTCACGTCTTATTCCTTTTGTCCCTCGATACTTGAATTTCCCGAGTTATGATCAATGACATCACCATGTCGTGTTTAATATCGTTACCGACAAATTCTACTTGACTTGTTTCAACAAGTGATATCCATGTGATTAAATCACACGCTACGCAGCTATTGGATATAACTTATCCTAGTGGGCCCTCGGGTATCTTTTCCGTCACGTGGATGGAAAAATCCCGCTCTCGACATATATTGCCTCAACTGTTCCTCCGAATACCTGAACACACCTTTATGATCACTGTATTACCAAGTAACATTTGATGCTATCAAAGCACCCTCGGGAGACAGTGATTGATATAGCCTCACGGTTTAAGCAATAGTCTACTAGGTCTATTCTAATCATCGTAACTTGAACTTCCATCCTAGATCCTCAATGCCTTGTCCTTCCATCTAATTCAAGCTGGAATTCCAATTCCCAATGATGAAAATGCTTGATACACCTTGTCTACATCATCTACCTTGATCATCAAGATTTACCAAATATTATCCATAATTATTTTGGCCCCAAATCTATTTAATCCCTTTAATAGACAAAATCTCCAAAACTTCATCCATAAAGGAAAGTTTGGTTTTTGCCAAAACACTTTCCCAAATTTTGGCTCTCTTGAGGTCCACATATCATACCCCATCTTCCCACTTCAAAAATAAATATTTTTGAAGAGCTTTATTATTTCTTTTTGCCTATTTTCTTAAATGGCAGAAATGGAATAATAATTGTTTTAAATACTTTTAATCCCCAATAAATCTTGGGAAAAATCACCATAGTATGAATTCATATTTGGGACCATCCCACATCAAAAAGTCCACCTTTCCAATTCAAAAATATCAAATAAATTCCTAAAAACCATCTCTACACTATTTAAATTTGTGGTATAAAATGGATGACAAATCCTCAAATAAACCTCAAACAATTCATGAAGGTATCCAATGACCACATCTAGCTACCAATATCCTTATCTGACCTGTTCAAGACACAATATTAGAACTTCTCTTCATGATCGTCCATTATGGCTAATTGGACCATAAAATAAGATCACTAAGCAAATCACCTCCAAATCCCATCAAAGTTTCCCCAGCATTTCTCCACATCAACACCACACCCCTCTCGTCGTCACCACTGTAGCCACCTTACACCCCTTGTCTCTAGTTCTTGTCCAAGAAGGAGACACAAGCCAACCCCCTCTTTTTCCTTGCCCTCAAAGCTTTGCAAAAGCTGTCTCTGCTCCTCTCTGACTTGCAGCCCGACCAAATACCACCCTCCCCCGCCCACAACATCCTCTCCCCCTGGTTTCCCTCCTCCCTCCCATGCCCAATGGGACAAGTCCACCATGGGCCTCCCCTTCGGTTTATATGGGCCAGAGACCACCCACTCTCTTCTGCTCCCTCATTTGCCTCCCTACCACTCCACCTTACCACCCTAGCACCCCCTCCCTCTCCCATGCTTTCCTTCGCCCTGAACAGAGAGCTTCAAGCTCGGGCTCCTGCAAGAAAGAAGAGGACCATGACATCTCCTCCTTGCCTCTTTCTTCCTCCTTCTTGATCTGGCGGAACCCTCTAGTCAAGCCCCTTCTAACCTCGTTCTCTTTTCTTCTCAGAAGTGCCCCAGGTGCTGGCTCCGACGAGCTCCCGAGAGCACCACCGCGAGCGCCGTCGGGTGAACTCCTCCCCGACGCTGAAACCGGCCTTGCCGCCCCTCTCCGGGATCGCCGTCATCGACCGTGTCGCCTCCGACCCTCCCCGACCGCCGGCGATCCCCCCAGGTACCCTACCTGCTCCTCCCAGCACCGCCTAGGGTTTCCCCTCTGTTCCACCGCCACTTGGCCGTCGCGAGCTAGGAGACAAACCACCACCGTCCATCGCGACTAGATCCAACGGCCAGCATCCACCGATACCCGTTCGACCCCCAGGGTGGCTGACCAGCGGGCCCCGCTGTCACCCTTTGAACCTCTCCTCTCGTGTGCTGGCTCACCTGCCGTGGGCTGATTTCCCTCCGACCGGGCCATTTCCCCCTAGAAAACCAGCCCATCTCCCCTTTCCTTCGTATCAATTTTCCACTAGCTCTGCAAATGTCCCCTTTAGTTTAAATCATTTAAAAATGAAAAGTACCTTATTCTTCCCAAAGATTATTTTTCACCTACTCTCACATGTTTTGTGCAACATGCAGAACTGGTCACTTGCCAAACTTTTTTTCTTATTTACTGGCATTAAATCCACTAAACTGTAGCCTTTTCACTAAATAATTTCCACAGTAAGTTGTGCATACCCAAATGGAATGATTCAAAGTGCCTATGAAAGGTAGTTGATATACCTATCTAATAGCCCTTGTCTATAGCTAAGTGGAACTATAGATCTGAAGATATAAACATGACAAGATTAATTATATTTTCTCTTTAGAAAATTCCCTAGGTAAATATACAACATATTTTGGGTTTTTTCTAAATCCCGGTAATGTGGTACAGCAATAACTATCTAAAACCAGGAGCTAAGGATTTATGGATCCTCTATTGAATTTTAGTGATTTAAATGCTTCTGTAAGTGATATTATCACTAGATAAATCATTCTAGGAGTATGGCAACTCCAAAAAGAGTGAATCAAATTCCTACAGAAAGGTATTCAAAATACCTACCTTGTGGCATTGGTTTCCTATCAAAAGCAATTGTAGATTTAATTTGGTGAAAAAGACAAAACAGCTACAGAACTGCCTTTGGGAATTTCTTGAGGGTATTCTGGTAATTATCTTGACCTGATTCCAACTCTCAGTAAACAAGTACATCAAGACCGACCTAACGATCCAATAAAATAATTTTTGGAGCTCCAGAACTTCCTTGGTGAATTATTTCCTAAAACTAGAGTCTTATTCACTATAAAAATCACTATAAATCTTTGGTAACTAATAAAATAGTGAAACCACTTTTGTTGGATTTATTTTATCAATACCTATCAGTTGGTACCCTGTTTTTACAATGGTATCATACATAAGATGTCCTTTGTCCAAAACCCCCTCTTAGGTAGTTCCTCGACAATAAACCCTAAGCGGTGTTCATCCCCTTCTCTAAGGCCATCTCAATCTCCTAAATCTAATCCTTCCAAAGACCATCTGAATCTTAATTTGGTATTACTCAATTGCTTGCTGTCTTGTATTGGTGCTTGTATGCCTGGTGTTGATTGTGCCCTTGTTTGCTTGCATGTGATGTCTGAACGATGATAGTTGCGTTTGTACTGACGCTGAGAAGAAGAGATCTTATTGGTATGGGTATTTTGGGTTATCTAAAGAAGAAGTACCGGGACATATTGCCATATTGCTGAACATCAGGCAAGCCACCTTCTTGCTCATACGCCTTGTCCTACTATTTTACTTCTGCATGTTTTATCTCCTATTATTTAAAACTACATTGTTTTACTATATGATGTTGCATATTTGGTAGTGGTTTAGCTCCTCCAAATCATTACTCAAGGGTACTACTAAGTACAACTCTCTCAATGATACCTACTTGTCCCTAGTATGGTAGATGGTGTAATACACCATACCCCTTTGGAGACCCCGTTTTAACCGAACTCAAACTAGAGGATGGGAAGACCCCGGAAAAAGTTTTACCAAATGTTTTATGATAAAATCTTGGTGAGGTGGGACCTCCCCAAGAGATGTTGAGAAAGAAAAAGGTTTTGTTTTACAAAATTCTGGAGGAAAACCGGAGGAAAATGGTTTACGAAAACGCACCCGGTTCTTTGCAGTTTTGCTAGAACAATTAACCCTGTGCAACCACATTACTCTGGAATGGGACATGGCTGGATTTGATGGTTGTTTATTCTAGTATAAGCTGCCTCGCAACTATTACGTGGGATCGGGGATCCCTGGAGGGTGGGCATTCTCCGATAAAGGCCCATGTGGGACATCGACCTGGAGAAGGAACGAAGGGTCTGCTAGCCTCCACACGTTACTATGAGCCCCTCATTGAAAGCGCACAGTCGAGAAGTGGAAAAAGCGCTCTCGTTGGTCCTCGGTACCCGGCGTCCCGGGGTTGAGGGGAATAACACTCATAGGGTAGGCACTTATACTGGAGTGGGCATCCGGAGAGTCTTGATCGGTTACTCGACCCACGATCGGTGAAGATTAGGGTAGTGTACGCGAATGGTGTGGGCAAAGTGTACAACCTCTGCAGAGTGTAAATCTATTCGAATAGCCACGTCCGCGGTCATGGACGGTTGGGAAGGTTGTTGTAGAGCGGTGCTAGTTTTGTTTTCAAAAAGGATTTCGGAAACAAAATGGCTTTGAAAATGTTTTGACCATGGGATGGTCGGAAAGGAGAAAGGTTAAGACCATGGGATGGTTAGAAAGGAATGTAAGGAGTTTGGTCATGGGACGACCTAAAGACAGGAACAAATGGGTGACCCAGTCCTGATGTTTTCCAAAACATTTCCAAAAGGTTTCCAAAATGTTTACAAAAGGTTTCAACAAAGATATGTAGATGCTATATCTACAAGAGAAACTATTTGAGAAAAGAACCTCTCTTGGAGCCCTCCTACTACCCCAGCCATAATGCATATCCTTTTGTTACTATTGTCACCTTAAGGTGGTTTGCGAGTACATTCAAAGTACTCACTAGCATTGTCCCTGGCTATTAACTTGGTCAGATATCAAGAAGAGGATGAAGTTGACGACAATGCGAGCTAGGACGTTCTCCTAGTCAGTTGCCTGTAGGTTAAGGCATGGCTCGGGCTCTTCGCTTAATGAAGTTCCGCTGATGTTGATCGATGTAGCGATAATGGCAAATAAGGTATGACAGGCATTCATTATGTTTCAGATGTTTACTTTGATACTTGTCAGTTATGTGCCACGACTAACTGATCATGGGATCGTGGTTGTATGCTCAACAAGGATTCTCGGAGGATTGGTATCAGAGCCATCCTGACTGTAGGAGAACCTTAGTTAGCATGGTTGCTATACAGGAACCTTATTTTGAAAACCCCGGCTTTCGAAAACTACTTTCTCAATGAGTTTCAAAAATTTCTACTTCTCCTCTTACTCTAAGTAAATGCCTTCGAAAATGGTTTCCTCTAACTCTCGTCCAAACTTCAAACCTACGGATTTTAAATAACTAGGATCCACAACCCAGTGAAGGCAATGAGAACAAGATGAAGACAAGCAACTACCATCAAACACAAGGAGACTACAATATCGCTCTACCAGTGGAATCCTCATAATCAGAAGACATCAGGTGTTGCACTATCAAGAAGCGTCAAAGATACGATGAAGGATTTATCGGCAAGATAGTGACTCCGACCTAAAGAAAGACGATATCTAGGATCAATAGTCCTAAGAATAGGATTCCCCTACATCACGAGTAGTTAACTCCTTGGTCCCTAGCATTGACCGTGTTTGCTTGCCTAAGTGCCACATGTGTTGCTTGATGTGTGATGTTTGCTGAGGACATTGTGATCCCCTCGCTCTATTCACCTTGTTTATATGCTCTGGTTTGCTTTGACCTCCTTAAAAATGTGACTCGAGGAGCAATAACCCACCTAGTAACTCAGGAAACCCCTTGTGTTAGATGTCGGTAATGAGAGCCAAACTAACCTCGAGAGAATATGAGAGGAAAAGCATCGCAAGAACCAGGAGTTCGACATCATCAAGTCAAAATCAACTCGAAGATTTTACCTCAGCAGGACGGCATACCCCGTCAAACTCACCTCTGAAGACTCGTCAATAGCGCAACACTCCCGTGTTCCTCAGTCTACTACAGCAAGAATCCCGTTGAAGCCAGACATTGATCACCAAAGGATCCTCAATATCCATAGGAAACCACCCGATAAGACAAACAAGACAAGAAGTGAAGACCTAACTACGCTGACACTCGGTACATTAGAACTTCTGACCGCCTCAGGAGACTAGCTATTATAGTCAAACCAACCCAAACCGTCGGGAAGTTCCTCCCTAGAAGGTCAGAACTACCCCTGAAGTCAGATGATAAGGAAGCGTGAAGACAACTAGTCTACTCCGTCTTCGAGCAGAAACAACGCCAAGTGTTCAAGTGAAGCACTATCAAGAAGAGTCGTAAACCGATAAATTACCTTGAGCTAACCACCCTAAAGGCTTCGTTAGGAAACCAGCCCCGC
Source organism: Avena eriantha (assembly GCA_910589775.1). Classification (NCBI taxonomy): domain Eukaryota; kingdom Viridiplantae; phylum Streptophyta; class Magnoliopsida; order Poales; family Poaceae; genus Avena; species Avena eriantha. Next base: position 482,914,443 of record OU342745.1, read on the forward strand.
CAAGGTTGTTAAAATAAGGCATCACTCGAAGACCCCAGCTCAAGCCTCCAGGAAGATACAGCCTTCCATTAACATCAGGTCAACACTCCCAGACAGAAGATCTGCACCCCTCCTAAAGCACCTAAGTGAAGCCCTAAGGTGGAAAGACTGCGTCCTTCCACTCAACCTTCAGAAGACTGTTTACCAGAGGATACTTCAGAAGAGATCTTTGGATACACCGTCATTCCCCCCTGCGAGTTATCAGAGGAGAAACTAACTGAAGATCCTACGAAGTCCCTTTGCTATTTCAGCTGCAGACGTACCGGAAGGACCACATCATCGCCAACCCCTCGGTTCCAATCGCTTAGAGGACGTGAGACTCCAACTAGTCCGATCAGCTAAGTACAAATAAAGTATTATATAAGCCTCATAACACCTAGTTTGTGGACGTCATCGGAAGGTTCCAACTCCGAGTAGAAGATTGCGATATCCACCTAACATCATCTGACGACTCCAAGAAGGAAGGACTGCGTTAACTTCGAGTCACCCTAGTTTAACCTTAAGGGGGAAAGACTACGTGCTTCCCCACAAAATAGAATAACCCTCTTCCTGGAGCAACCTCAGGAGTCCCGGCCCCACAAATTGTTAATTAGGATACGCTACACCCCTAAGGAAGAGCAATGGATCCCTAGAGAAAGGTACACGAGGTCGTAGATTCTATCCTCCGACGAGTACTTCGTGAAGTTCAACACCGAGATAGTCTGCCTAGTCTAAGACCTCGAGGTATCGAGCCTCGAAGGAATACAAGATCATTCCTCGCAATCAAGGTTGGACTCTGGTCAACCCTCCCTGCATCCCGGAAGACTGAAGCAACTGCATTGGTAGAGTAGTCACTTTCAAAGACGGAGTCCGTAAGATAGCACGCTTGAAACCAGTAGCGCTAACCTTGACTCAAAATCCCCTAACCCTACTCTCCTAAATCTTGGGGCGAGATTCTTTTAAGGGGGAAAGGTCTAAAACATCCCAATTTCGGCAACCCTGATGAATTGTCCAGAATCCAAAAATCAGGGGGACCAAAAACTTTTTCTTCTACCTTGGTGCAGTGTTTGCTTATTGTTGGTTGGTGCTTGTGCATGTGAGTGTATACCATCTGGTACCCCTTACCTCACCCTCAGTTGACAAAAGCTATTTAACAAAACTATCCTGGCTCATTTTACATATCCTCAAATGTTGTGGCATTTCAAAACATGAGCCAAGATGCTTGTGTAACCAAAACTAGTTTAGTAGCTTCCATTGACAAAACTATGGAGATCTATAACCTCCTTATGTTTTCAAGACAGAACCTTCAACTAGTCTTACCTTTAGGATCTCCCAAAACTTTTTAGTAAGCTTTTGAATACTATTCTTGGTAGAGATACCAAGGACTCTCATCTTATTCAAAATCCAACCCCTTCAAAATGCCTCAACCTTACCTCAAGCTAGGGTTGAGGGTAGCCCTAGTAGTAGTTGATTTGTTTGTAAGATGAGTTGTCTTGATCTACTGTTTGACTTGATTGCTTAGAAGTAGTATGATCTACTCTAGGAGCTCATCCTCTAGGATAAAGATACTTTAATATCACCAAACCCTAAGAGAGAATACAAGATGGATCTGATCTCTAGCCACTAGGTGATCATCTAAAACCCTTAACCAGATCAATTCTGAAGATATCCCTGCTAGAAGCTTCCAAGTCAAGGAAGACCAATATCAAGCATGGATCTTTTCTACTCCCTATACACTTCAACATCAACCACTCTATGATGCTTTGATACCTTGCATCCCCTCAAAATCATCACCATCCACATTCTAGTCAAAAACCCTAAATCTGCCAAATTTGGCTAAGTCTGGAAAACTATTTCCAACATCACCTTTTTGAACGCCTCCCTTTTTCAACCCTTGTGCATTTCTAGTAGTACACATGAACCATCTTCTTGACCATCCTAAGGAATACCAAGTACCACTCTTTCTCTTGACACTTGTGGTGACGTCAGTGTGCGACCCAAGGATCGCAGGCTCCACTTGAGGAGTCAGATCTTCTGCAATCACCGGAGAAGGGATGATCGCCGGAGTTGCAGAAGGTTTAGGGGCCGGGGTCGAACGAGCCACGGTAGGGGAAGCTATTGTAAGCTTCGTCTGGCGCAAGGACTTCGAAGAAGTTCCCTTCCCCTTGCCCTTGATGATTGATTTTGCTCTGAGAAGGTAATAAAGTCGGAAACATTACATCTCAGAAAGAAACTTGAGTAAACAACAAAGGCGGAAAAGTTGTGATAGTAGGTTACCTCTTCACGACTGGCACCTCCTTTGTGCCAACTACCACTGTCAAAGCTTTACGCTTCTTGAGCGCAAGATCCAGCAGTGGGACTACTTCCGTCTCCTGAGAAAACTCAGGAGGGTATCCTTCGAGCGGAGCAAGATCCGACTCGGGGAGGTCAGCAAGCTGAAAATAAGAACATAGATCAGCATTGCAATATAACTCGAAAAGTGAAACATGCAGAAGATGATCTTATAGAAGCTTACCGGCACCACGGGGTCTTCCGCAGTGTGCATGTCCAGAGAAACCTCCGGAATCCTCCTCTCGATCCGCTCTTTGATCAGCCACTTGATTTGGCTTATATAGCCTTGAGTGGTGTAGGCTTTGGGGATGATGCAGAGGGAGTCATTTTTGGAAGACGTGATGGAATGCATCAGTCTATCCCCGTGGTACTGAAGTGGCTGAATCCGACAAGAGACCCAGCACTGGACCAAGTCGGATCCTTTCAGACCCTTGTGCTTGATAAGATATTCGGTCCACCTCTTAGCGAGGATCAGATCGTCAGTGAGAGCCGGAGCAGCCTCGTCCCAGGAAGGCTAGGCCGTGACGGCTCCGTCGACAAAAGCCGGCAAAGCAGTAGCTTTGTCGGGAGCCAGAATATCCCTATGGTAGAAAAAAGTGGCTGGCCATTGTTTGACCGAGTCACTGGCAGAAATTTTGGGATAAGCCTGGTCTCGTCTAAGAGAAAAACTAATTGTACCGATGATATAAGGAACACCGGCAGTAATGGAATTCCTCTAGACATGAAAGTAAAACCAGAAAAGAAGCAAACTCGGCCTAATGCCGAGAAAGCCCTCGCAAAGCGTAGCATATGCGCTCATTTCTAGCAAAGAATTGGGAGGAAGATTGTGGACTTGAACTCCATAGTGATCTATCAGCTTGGAGAAAAACTCCGAGGGAGGAAAGGACAGACCTCGGTCCAGATGGGTGCCGAAGTGTACTCGTTCGCCCTCGCGCGGGTTGGGGACGGTTTCGCCGGAGCCGATCCGCCAGTCGCCGGCGGTGAGAAGCCCCTCCTTTTCCACATTCTTGAGGCCTTCCTCGTTGAGGGTGCAGGGGATCCAGACTCCTCGGAAACTCTCCTTCTCCGCTGCTGCTTCCGCCGCTGCCGCCGCCGCCAGACCAGAGGAAGACGAAGATGAAGCCATTTTGCTCCGGTGGAAAAAAGTGACCTTAAAGTGGCGGCGCTAGGGGCTCTGTGGGAGGAGGACGAGGAGGCTCTGTGCACGTGGGAAGATTGGGAGGAAAGGAACGGCGAAGGACTGGTGGAAAGGAGAAGAAGAAATCCAAACCGCTTATATCCACCTACCTACGTCAAGATTCGTGCAAATGCTACAGTGTAACCACCACGCGTCGTGGAACGAACTAGGAAGGGCCCGCGCGATGATTGGGTCGCCTCGATCTCCACGCACGCACTGAAACGGCACCTCGATTCCACGAACCGCGGACCCACCAACGGTCATGCTGACGGAATGCCTGTCAGATGACGTGACTTGACCATCCTTGTGTCAGGTGGCGTCGGATACCAAGTTCCGGCTTAGTTTAAAAGCGAGTTGGAAATTTGAGTAACCAATTGAAAGGTCCGACTTACTTTTAAGACCCGGATCGTATTTTTTGTTGTGAAGTTTCAGGACCCTTCAAGATTCTGCAAGCCGAAGATCAAGCTAGACGATGATGAAATCAGACTTTGGATCTTGGAGGCCTCCGGGGGCTGCTGTTGGGGATATACTTTCCGGGTATCCTCACAGTTCCTCGCTGACCAGGGTGGCCCACTTCGAGTTAGATCTTTGCTTCATGGGCGGCCCAGTCAGGGAGAGAAGACGGGGTCCAATCCAGCTACAGGAAGACCCAGAAGACTTACCGACTTAGGCCCATAGTGTTACTTGTAGTTCAAGATGTACTCTGTAACCAACTCTTAGTCGTAGCCGGATTGATCTCTCCTATAAACCCTAGGCCGGATATCTATATAAGCCGCCCTAGGAAGAAGCCTTTAGGACACCAGATAAGACCCAATACTTTAGACCTCAACTCGCATAGGCGATACCCTTGTAACCCATATTCCGTCTCTGCCGTATTACTAGATTGCTAGCAGGAGTAGGATTCGTCCAAAGCCGGCGGATTCGAACCTGGGTAAACTTGTGTGCTCACCGTCCCGGAATACCGTACGTCTCACACCCCTCTCTTCTGCATGCCTCGAGAACCCCCTCATGGCGTACTTGTCCTCAATCCGACGACAATTCTATGTCTTAATTCACTATTATTCATTGATATATTTCGTATTGAGAGGTGATACTTATGTTATTTCATCTATTTTTGCATGGTTGATGACTTTTGGAGCATGGACCGCTGTAGTCAGGATTCTGATGGAAAAGGTGCTGTTTGGAGGCAAAATTCGCGAAGATCAGAAAATCTGGGAAAATATACCGAAAATCCTATTTTTCTAGAAGACTAAGGATGCCAGAAGAGGAAGTGGAGGTGAGCCACAGGGGGCCCACACCACCCCATCGAGCGGGCAGGCCTAGGCCGCGCCTGGGAGTGGTGTGGCCGCCCTGGCCCACTCCAGCCTCTCTCCTATGGTGTATATCATCCCCACGAAACCCTAAGACTCGGGGGAGTGACCATAGAAAGATTTTGCCGCCTCTGCGGGGCGGAAAACACCGAGAGAGAAAGATCTCTCCAGCAGACAGATTTCTGCCAGGGGAATTCCTTCCCAGAGAGGGGAGATCGTCATCATCAACACCACCATCAAGCTGGACTTCATCCGAATCATCATCACCATCATCACCACCATCATCACCATCAGCACCCTCATCACCATCTCCATATTGCTGTAACAATTGGTTGAATCTTGCGTAGTTCATAGGGGAAACTTTCCCGGTGTTGATTACTCTTTGTAGTTGATACTATTGAGTGAACCATTGAATTATTGTTTATGTTCAGATTGTTATACATCATTATTCCATCTCTGATCATGATCCATATGATGTCTTGTGAGTAGTTCGTTTTGTTCTTGAGGACATGGGAGAAGTCTTGTTGTTAGTAGTGGAGTTGCGTTGAGAAAGATTCAATAGATTGTTATTTAATTTGTGGTGTACTTCTTCTAGTGGTGTCATGTGAACTTCGACTACATCACACTTCACCTATAAGGGCCTAGGGGAATGCATTGTGTATATGGATACTAATCGTAGGGGTTGCCGGAGTGACAGAAACCTGAACCTCCGTTAGGAAACCATTGCACAAGGGACGTAAGGGTCTTAGAGTTTAAAGTTGTGGTTAGGTTTCTACCTTAATTACTTTCTTGTACTTACGGATGTTTGCAAGAGGTATAATCACAAGTATGTATTAGTCTTGGATGGGGCGGTACATTAGCGCAGGTTCACACACACAACACTTAGCAAGCTAAAGAAGATTAATAGACTATATGAAGCGAAAGCACTTGACAGTCTTCCCATGTGTCCTCGAGAACGTTTGGCCATCTTAAGTAATACAACCGGCTTGTCCTTTGCTGCATAAAGGATTGGGCCACTTGCTGCATTCATTCTTACTGTCTTTTATTTACTCGTACTTTGTTTACTTGCTTTATCAAAAACCCCTAAAAATCCGTTTGCTAAGTATTTGCAGAGAATTCCTGATCCATACCACTAGCCAGCACCATCTGCACCTCGTTGGGTTTGACACTCTTACTTATCGAAAATACTGCGATACACCCCATGTACTTGTGGGTCACCAAGACTATTTTCTGGCGCCGTTGCCGGGGAGTGAAGCTCTATTGGAAAGTGGAACTGGTAAAGGAAACTTCTATTGTGAGTATTGTTTACTTCTGCTAGTTGCTTTATTTTCGTTATGGATAATTCGCTGAGTTTCTTATTTGGTAATGCTACTACCACTGCTAAGGTAGTAGATAAGCCACCACCTGCTGAGAATGATGTTTTCAAAATACCTACAATAATTATTGATCGTGTTATGGAAAACTACTATGTTGGGGATGGAACTGTCCATCCCGGTGATCATTTACTCTTTATACACGAATTATGCGGGTTGTTCAAGTGTGCAGGTATTACTACAGATCAAGTTAAGAAGAAGTTATTCTCATTATCGTTGAAAGGAAGAGTTGAGGAATGGTATAAGCTGCTGAAGAATGGTCAAGCTCTGGAATGGGAAGAAATAGTGCCTCTCTTTTATTCAAAGTTTTATCCTCCTAGTGAAATTCATAAAGATCGGAATCAAATATACAACTTGTGGCCTCTTGATGGAGAGAGTACAGCTCAAGCTTGGGGGAGATTGAAGTTACTAATGCTCAAATGTCCCATTCATGAGCTCCCCAACAATATTATTATCAATAACTTTTATGCAAGGCTCCCTCTACATGATAAAGATTTATTGGATGCTTCTTGTGCTGGATCATTCACTCGCATGGAAGAAGAAGTTATATGGGATCTTCTGGACCATATTCAAGACAATGCTGAAGCTTGGGAGAATGACAATGGTAGAAAGTCAGGTATAAATTATGATTATGAATGCATAGAATCTTTTATGGGAACTGATGACTTTCAAAATATTAAAAATGCTTATGGTTTAGATTCTCAAGCTATTGCTTCTTATTTTAAGGCCTTTGCTTCCTACATTGAAGTGCCTAAAAAGAAGTGGAATAAGTATCATGAACCTTATAAAGATGTTGCTAAGAGTTTTCCTGCAAGAAATACTGAAGTTTATACTCCTAATCATGTTTTACCCAAACCTTATATTGAGCAAATGTCTTTCCCAGTTAAGGTAAAGGAACATTCTATGATAGCTAGTATGGTTAATGAAAGTACAAGTAAGGATGTTGAACCTGATAAAAAAATGGTTGATGAACCTATTGTAGAAAATGTGAAAAACTTTGTTGCTAAATATGAAAAAGAGGGACATACTATCCTTTGTAAGGATACCTCTAATATTGTTTCACAAAGTAGTGTTATGAGAACTAGTATCCCTGTGTTTTCTATTAGAATAAGTGATCATTGCTATGATGGTTCTTGTGATAGCTATATTGTTAAGTTTATGCATGATGCTGAAAGTTATTATGAGAGAGGGAAAAGTGTTCTTATGCATCTCAATAATATCAAGTTTCCTTGTTTTATGCTGAAAGTTTTTATGCTGCACTTCTTTTGCCTTCTTATGCAAGTTGCCTCTAGTTTCAATAACTTGTTGTTTACAAAATCCCCTTGCATAGGAAGTGGGTTAGACTTAAATGTGTGTGTGTTTTTGCTTCTTAATGCTCTCTTTCACTTCAATTCATATCCCTATGAGAGCTTCTTCAAAATTATCATGCCCATCTTAATGGCTATAAAGAAAGAGCTTTATGGGAGACAACCCAATTTGTTTTTGCTTTTAGTTTGTTTTTGTTTCTTTGAGTTTTGGAAGTTATAAATTCGGTAATAACCGCTCCTTATCCGTTTTGTTTGGTTTTTGTGTCAAGATCAACCTCTAATGAGAGAGAAATAATATTAGGGGAAGTTGCTGTCCCGAAACAGATTTTTGTGCTTCACCGTGAAAATTCATGAGCGATCTCTGTATGTCGGATTGAGCTGTCATTTTTTGTGCTTCTGCCCCAGGTTGTTATTTAACTTTCGTTAGTTTTGCACTTTTTGATTTGAGCAACAGAAGAGTTTCGAAAAAATTTATCTTTACCTGCTGGTCTATTTTGACAGATTTTGCCAATCTTGCATTTGCTTCTTTATTCGATTTCCTTTTTGAATTCTTTTTGGGTTTTCGGAAGGAGTTGCTACAGTAGCTTATGTTTTGATGGTTTTCAGTTGAAGTTGGACTCAAAAGGTTTTGTCACCTTACCTTTACTAATGTTTCTAATGAGAACTTTGTAAAGTTTTGTGTGAAAGAAATTTCTAGGAAGTGGAGATAATGGTGTAATAAGGAGGAGAAAGGTTTTATGTCTCCAATAATAAGAGTATGAAGATGAAGATATTGATGTTATTCAAGTGATGACTCCGGAAGAATCTACTAGATACCAAATTCAGAGACCTGCAGAGTCCGTTTCCAACTAGGTAACAGTTCTGGTAAGAAAAGTTCCGCGAAAATACAATCCAACTATATTTTTGTAGTTTTCAGTTAATAAGGAAAGCTACGAAGCGAAAAAGGGACGGAAACAGAGCCAACGTGGCTCACACCACCCTGTGGCGCGGGCCCTCCCCTGGCCATGCCACCAGGTGGTGAGTCCACCCCGGACTCCTCCTCCGACTTGTTTTCTTCCAGTACCTTCCTTTTGATGTGAAATTTTGTAATATATAACCCCCGGATCCCCCGAGGTTTGTATATCGTGTTTTCGTCGTGTTTTTGTTTCGATCTATTTCTGCCAGGACAGACTCTTTAAAAGTTTAGAAGCACAATGGTGTCTGCCAAGAATAAAGGGAAGGAGCCCATGGAGGAAGACCGCCAAGACCCCAAGAAGGGGCTGGTACCTTTTGTTACATGTCCTGCATCAACGGAAGCACAACGAGTCACTAAGGAGTTCTGCGATAAGTACCGAGACTTGCAGAGGAAGGTGGACATGCTTCAATGGGAGAATAATAGGCTTCGCAAGATGTTGGAAGATTACCTCACGTCAACTAAGAAAATACCACCACCACCTAAGGAGTAATTCGTCATCAGGTTTGGCATCCCCTTGGTTTGTTCCAAGCTTGGGGGAGTGCCGCGGTATCATATCACTATCTTCTATCTTTTACCTTATTAGTAGAGTCATATCATGAATATAGGAGTTATTATGTAGTATGGTTTGCATTATGGAAGTGTCCCCTCTCTCGTTAGATATGTATCCCTTGGTGTGAGTTTCCGTTATGGAATATTAATGAGAAGTTCTATCATCCACTCTTTTGCATAGATTATATTAGTTTTCAATTCATTGTTATATGATTGATCTTGTTGTTAGTATTGGTATCACTTTGGGATCATTGAGTTAATTTAGTTGGTTTTGGCAAACCTGGCTCGGTCAGTAGCAACACCTTTTTGAGAGGTTAAAATAAAAAGATAGAAGTACTCTAGAGAAAAATAATTTCATCATCTTTCTTTCTTGATTTTCTCATAAGTCTAGTATTCTCTAGTTAAGATCTTTTGTGCTTCCAAGGAAGATTGTATGTTTGTTTTTATCACTTCTATGTTTGTTTGTTTCCTTCAACTCTTATACTTGCTACCCACCCTTGCTAGCCAAAAACCTGTACTGACAGGGTATTCTTCTCGTGCATCCACCTCCTTTAAACCAAAACCTTTGCCATTTGTGTCCACCATACCTACCTAGTAGCATTATTGCTATTCCAAGTAAATTCCTGTTTTATCTACTTCCCAGATTAAACTTGTTATGTGAAAATTAGTGATTAAAGCTCTCACAAACTTGATGGCACACTTTACTTTCTTGCATTTAATAAACTTGAACCATTGGGTCCTTCTTTGTTGCGTATATGCTTGCGCTTTATGAGTTGAAATAGTCGAACCATGTATCATGGGGACCGCTTTCAACACTTCATTTGGTACTTTGTACCTAGTTGATATCATGTTCTTTTGCTTATGGATCCCGGCGGTGGGAAATAAAAGTGGAACTTGTAAGATCATGGAGTTTATATGTGTGTTAGAGAAACGCTTGGGCCGGTAGCCTAAGCCATGCTCAATCATGGTGGAAACTTGCAGCATAACTATAGTGAGCATTCTATGAAACATCCTCAATAAAAACCTATGCAAATAGCAAATAAAAAGATCGCTGAGATGCTCACCGTTTGCTTGCCTTGTCATTTTGATTATGGGATAGCTCTTGTGTCATGTTGTAGCACCCCAATTTTCTAACAATTGGAATGCTACTTGTCCTAGTAAGATATTGGATACTTTATATATATTATTGTTGCATCATAATTATATCATGCTCATGTCATCATGCCACCTTGCATTTGAGCATCATATAAAACCCTTTTTCTTTTGGTTCTTCTCTCACATGCATTATTAATTGTATTTGCCTCTTGATATTGTATTTGGCTATTGATGTATTGTTCAATGCCCAAGTTGAGTTGGGGGCATATCTTTTATCTCATTTCCACCACCTTTCTTTCTATCACTTTATAATTCCACCATCCTACTAGATCATGAGCTTGTTTGTTTTTATTTGGGTTTTATTTGGCTCATGGGCAATGGGGTGGATCTAGTCCCTTAGTTCTTTTGCATGGTTTTATTCCACTTCTTGGAAATGCATAAGATTGATGCCATCATATTATTTTTGTCTTCACAAAATAAATAATGGCATTATTATTTTGCATGGGCCATGCACAATTCTTGACCACCTTTCTCTTCTTTGGTTTTTATTTGGGTTTAGTGGATCCTATCTTGGAAACCATCTCCTACCACTCCACCTTCCCTTAGTCACAGCCATATCATCTTCTTTTAGTATTATTTCACCATGCTTGGACCATATGAGGCTTACCCCATAATTCTTTTCTTTTTCTTTCTCTTAGAATTCTTTTCACCTCCACCTCATGATCATTCTAGCTCCACCATGCTCCACTTGGGATGGTCTTATCCACATTCTTTTCTTTTATTTTATTTTATTCTTCTTCTACATGTATGATCATATGAGAACCTCTCCACCTAATTCCTTTCTTCCTCTTTCTTTCTTTCTTTCTTGACTCTCTTCCACATTAGATCATGCAAGCTCAAGCCCCATGGATCTTCTTGTTTTTGCCTCATAATCAAAATTAAAATCTAAAACCTAATAAAACCTAACCTAGCTAGTTCTCTCTCTCTCTCTAATTTTCTACTAAACCATCTAACCCTAGACCCTCTCTCTCTCTCTAGCTTGGCCTCCATGCCAAGCCCCTCTCTCTACCTGGCCGCCCTTCCCCTGGCCCACACCCAGCCACCTAGCCCTAGCCATGCCCTACCCGAGCTCCATCTAACCCTAGCCTAGCTAACCCTCCCTCTCTTCTCTCTTCGGCCGAGCCAGCCCCACAAGCCACCACGCCGCCTGGTCCACCTGCAGCCCCTCCTCTCTGCAGCTACCTGCCCCAGGACGAGCCCAACTCGCCCATGTGCTCGAGGAGAAGGAGGAAAAGGTGGCACCCGAGCCACCTTTTTACCTGCCGTGCCCACCTGCCTCTCCTCTCTCTCCCTCTCACTTTCCCCACCTCCTCACGTCTCTGGCCTCGCCCAGATCCACCCCGAGACGCCCTCCTCCTTCCCCTTCTTCCTCTCCGTCCACCAACAGCCGCCGCCGGTCGCCGCCAGGTACCACCCCGCCCCGACGAACCAGCCGTGCAGCACGACCGTGAAGTGGCGGAGAAGACCGGGCACGGCCCCCTGCGACGCCCCGTGCACGCGGACATGGACGAGAAGCTCCACCGCGTCGCCAGTACCTCGCCGTCCCCGAAACCCTAGCCCACCGGTGCGTCTGCGTCCTCGCCGATCCGCCGCTCCTCGCTCCGATCCGACCACACCAGCGAGCCCGCGGTGAGCCTCCCTCTCTCCCTGACATGCTCCGCCTCACCGTCGACGTCTAGCGCCGGCGAACGTTTCGTCGAACAGCCGCCGCGCGCCAGAGCTCGCCGTTGTCTGGCCAGTTCCCGCGCTGCTTAGAGCCTACCTAGCACCTGAACCCCCTCCTCACAGCTCCCCTAGCACCACCGCACCGGTTCCGTCCCTCCGCGCGCACTCCCGCGACCCGGGTTCGAGTCCTCGCTCGCGGCGCGCGCCGCGTTTCCTCGCCAGACGGAGGAAAATGATAAACAGTACCCGGGGTCGTGGTCATCTTGCAAAAATCCCCCCACCTTTTTAATTCTCGCAACCCGCGCTCCTAGTGCCCCACCGGTCAGTCGCCCAGGTCACCTTGTAGAAAAACCCCTCAGCTTTTCCGGCCGCAACCCGCGCTCCAGTCCCCAGCCCCACCTGTCAGCCCCTGTCTCGCTCTCCGCTGACACGCGGGCCTGCGCCAGTTGGCCCACCCCGCAGCCTCAGTGCCTAGGCGAGCCCGCGGTGACAAAATATTTTTCCTGCGCGCGTGCCCAGTCAGCACCAGGCCCACCTGTCAGTGTCTGTGGTTGGAATTGCTTGGGTATAAAAAGTATTTCCCTGAGTCTGTTTTAAATCAAATCTTTTTCAAATTAATTTAAATTCAAATTCTTTTCAGATTCAAATAATTTTTAAAATACAAATCCAAATAATACAAATAATATATGTTTTGGAATCAGAAAAATGTGAGGAATCCAAATATGCACTTCAAAATATATTTTGAACAATTTAATTTTCGAGATGATTAAAATTACAATAAAAATGCCCTTTTCCTTATTTAATTAATAACTTTTGTTTTATAACTCCAAATTTGACAAATAATATGTCTAAATCGATCAGCGCGACGAACCCGTTCTATTTATGCAATATTTGTTCTGAATTGAAGCATGCATCATGTTGTCATTTAAAATCTGAACCGTTTATGACAATAAAACTTGGGCAAATAAATGATAAAGTGCTTTATTTCTTGTATCCACACCTCACTTTTGCCATGCTACTTAAATGCCATGTAAATTGTGCATCATGCATCATGGCATGCTTGTTTGCTTGTCGCATTTTAATTCATATGCTTGTGCACTTTATTTATGTTGGCCCTTGTTTGTTTGGTTCTTCTTCGAATAGACGCCCCGCAGGAGAATTACCAGGATTCACAGGAGTATTACCCAGATCCATCTCTCGCTTCAACTGAGCTGCCAGGCAAGCACTACCACATGCTTGCATACATACAGTACCTATTGCCTCTATCTTATTCTTGCATCATTGAGTCGCGATTGCATTAAATTGAATCCCAAGTACTGCATAGCCTTTATTTTTAAACCACACTAAGCTTGTTCCGGTCCCATGAGCCATTACTACAGGAGTTGTTTGAGCCATGCGAGTCGTAGAAAAGCATGAGTAGGGTATGTGAGTGTCTGATGGATAATGAGGTACCTAAACAACATAACCTGAGTAGTAATGGGATAACTAATGAAAGAGGCACCAGTGAGCAATATATGCTATTTGGTTTTTCCTGCTCACTCGTGTCCCGTAGGACCCCGAGTACTTGATTCCTGTTCCTCGACTATTCGCACTATCCACATCCGGGAGGCCTTATGGACCCCCCCTGAGCCAGAGCTTGATTCATTCTTATTTCTTCGGGCCACAATTAGTTTGGGGCTTTATTACTATCCTGTGCTTATGCCATGTTACTGTTTTATTTAAGATTGTGCGAGGAGCACCTATACTGTTTTGGATCGTGACACGTTTTCGCTGTATCGACAAGCCCAGTCTCATTTTCGGGTTCCCAGTTGTTTACCGCCGTCCACACAAACCTTGGGTCCGTCTCGGAGCCGGCCAACTTCGTGGCGGGTAGCTTAATGGGGTGGCCCCCTGAAATATTTCTGAATCCTATGATTGCTTTGTCGTGAATGCCTCGTTCGGTTTTGATTTGGTTTTTCCGAGGTTGATCGAGTGTGTGTTGCTATTCGTGCACCCCTGCAGGGTAAATCTTTCTGAAAGCCGTGTCCGCGGTTATGGACGACTTGGAGCACAGTTTCTCGATCATAGACAAGTATAACTAAAGTACCGCTTTTAAATTGACTAAGTACTTGACTAGTAAATAGTGCAATACTCATGGAATGGTTAATAAAAACTGCCAACGGATGATGGGGGTTGTTCGTCCGCTTCCTCGTTGGTAAGCGAGGAGGAGGATGGATCTGTTAATTATACTGTTATAACTGTTGTTCTTAATTCACGGACTTCTGTCTATCATTGGTTAGGCGGAAGGTTAGCGAGTCTCTATAGAATTGTTAGGGATTATCTTTTGCTGCAATTGCATCACCCCAGGTTGTGTCCCCTTTAGTGGCATAAAGACTTGCTGAGTACCCCTAGGGTCTCACACAATAAATTGTTTGATTCAGATGAACAGGTGTACCCGCAAGATGGATACTGGGTGGAAGAGACAGATGATGTTGGCAACGATCATTCGGTGTAGAGATTCCGGGAACGGGGATCCGTGTGATCTGTGGGCGGGATGTGTTTATTTATGGGGCATCTTATGCCAATTTGCTTCTTATCCGTACTCGGATCTTGTTTTCCGCTTCCGCCTGATACTCTGATGTGTGATGTATGAGGAGCTATCCTAAATTATTATATCTATCTAGGATATTTGGATCTTGCCGTATGGCGTTGCAATATTTCTATTTCTTTTAGATGGAATGGCTCTGATGTACTGTTGTATGTGGCTTGCATACATACTCATTTGTGTATGTAGTTGATCCCTTCGCCTACCGATTATGCTGCTCGTTCTTGTCCCGTTGACTGAAAGTGGTTAGGACGGCCGAAAGGTCTACCGTGAGTGGCCCTGGGCCCCACCGTACTATTTTAACCACTTTCGTTCATCCAGGCATTAACTAAGAGCGTAATTCACCGAGGTAGTTACACATGTGCAAGGGGTACCCCGTTGGCGGTTCTCAATGATACGCATGTATTTACAATGACAAGAGCTTGCTCGTGACTGAAGTTGAGTAGCATGAGGATCGGTACTCATAAGTAAGGAGCATGAGATTTCAACTTATAACTTGTCAAGCATATCCTCTTAGTTTTGTCACTTTAACCTTAATCACCTAAAGATGCCTATGATATGGGCAATGAGAGCTGAAAGCTAGTAAGTATCATAATTTTTGAGAGCTCTTTATGAGACTTGCAATCCCTGCTTCCCTCTACGGAGGGCCCTTTCTTTTACTTTGTAGTTGAGTTAGTAAACCTATTCCCTTCTATCTCAGCAAGTATTTTGAGTTGATGTGTTTCATTCATTCATATGGTGATTTATTCATTCATGTTTCTTATGTTCCTTGTTTTGCACATTGCTCTTATCTTGATGTTTACTACTTTGAAAGCTTTCATTAAAAATCAGCTATTTGTGAACTCCAGCAAATTATCAACTATTCTTCGACCAAGAGATAAGTTTGCCATTACCAATTATGATTCACTTTATGTATCTTTATTGTGTTTCCTTTACTCGTTACAAGTTGAGTTATATAATAGTGAGTTGTCTTCTATTATGATCTATGTATTTGATGAATGTGATGCTTCTTCTCCGTATTCTTTTATCGACTCTTCACTCCATAAACCTGAGGTCATGTTTATTGAGCTCAGTTTCGCTTGGGGACAAGCGAAGTCTAAGCTTGGGGGGAGTTGATACATCCATTTTGCATCACTATTCTATGTATTAATTCACTATTATTCATTGATATATTTCATATTGAGAGGTGATACTTATGTTATTTCATCTATTTTTGCATGGTTGATGACTTTTGGAGCATGGACCGCTGCAGTCAGGATTCTGATGGAAAAGGTGCTGTTTGGAGGCAAAATTCGCGAAGATCGGAAAATCCGGGAAAATATACGGAAAATCCTATTTTTCCAGAAGACTAAGGATGCCAGAAGATGAAGTGGAGGTGAGCCACAGGGTGCCCACACCACCCCATGGAGCGGGCAGGCCTAGGCCGCGCCTGGGAGTGGTGTGGCCGCCCTGGCCCACTCCAGCCTCTCTCCTATGGCGTATATCATCCCCACGAAACCCTAAGACTCGGGGGAGCGACCATAGAAAGATTCTGCCGCCTCTGCGGGGCGGAAAACACCGAGAGAGAAAGATCTCTCCGGCAGACAGATTTCTGCTGGGGGAATTCCTTCCCGGAGAGGGGATATCGTCGCCATCAACACCACCATCAAGCTGGACTTCATCGGGATCATCATCACCATCATCACCACCATCATCACCATCAGCACCCTCATCACCATCAACATATTGCTGTAACAATTGGTTGAATCTTGCGTAGGTAATAGGAGAAACATTCCCGGTGTTGATTACTCTTTGTAGTTGATACTATTGAGTGAACCATTGAATTATTGTTTATGTTCAGATTGTTATACATCATTATTCCATCTCTGATCATGATCCATATGATGTCTTGTGAGTAGTTCGTTTTGTTCTTGAGGACATGGGAGAAGTCTTGTTGTTAGTAGTGGAGTTGCATTGAGAAAGATTCAATAGATTGTTATTTAAGTTGTGGTGTACTTCTTCTAGTGGTGTCATGTGAACGTCGACTACATGACACTTCACCTATAAGGGCCTAGGGGAATGCATTGTGTATATGGCTACTAATTTGCTAGAGTGATAGAAACCTGAGTGACAGAAACCTGATCCTCTGTTAGGAAACCATTGCACAAGGGACGTAAGGGTCTTAGAGTTTAAAGTTGTGGTTAGGTTTCTACCTTAATTACTTTCTTGTACTTACGGATGTTTGCAAGGGGTATAATCACAAGTATGTATTAGTCTTGGATGGGCCGGTACATTAGCACAGGTTCACCCACACAACACTTAGCAAGCTAAAGAAGATTAATCGACTATATGAAGCGAAAGCACTTGACAGTCTTCCCATGTGTCCTCGAGAACATCTGGTCATCTTAAGTAATACAACTGGCTTGTCCTTTGCTGCATAAAGGATTGGGCCACTTTCTGCATTCATTCTTATTGTCTTTTATTTACTTGTACTTTGTTTACTTGCTTTATCAAAAACCCCTAAAAATCTGATTGCTAAGTATTTGCAGAGAATTCCTGATCCATACCACTAGCCAGCACCTTCTGCTCCTCGTTGGGTTCGACACTCTTACTTGTCGAAAATACTGCGATACACCCCCTATACTTGTAGGTCATCAGGTCGCCACTCTGATGCAAACAAAATGTCATCTTGAACTTAACCCACATGGTAAAGATGTGGACCAAAAGGTATACCGGTCCATGATCGGCTCTCTTCTTTACCTCTGCGCATCTAGACCCGATATCGTGTTGAGTGTGGGAGTGTGTGCAAGGTATCAAGTTGCTCCTAAAGAAAGCCACTTAGTGGCGGTCAAGAGGATCTTTTGATATTTGGTTCATTCCCCTAACTTTGGTCTCTAGTATCCCAAGGGTTCCAATTTCTCTTTATGTGGTTACACTGACTCAGATTGGGCTGGTTATAAGGATGATCGGAAATCCACTTCTGGAGCTTATCAATTCTTGGGAAGATCTCTTGTGTGTTTGTCATCTAAAAGGCAGAATTGTATATCTCTCTCCACCGCCGAAGCTGAATATGTTGTTGCTGCCAGCGCTTGCACTCAATTATTGTGGATTAGGCAAACATTAAAGTAATACGGTGTCAATTGTGACAAAGTGCCTCTTTTATGTGATAATGAAAGTGCAATCAAAATTGCGTACAATCCAGTTCAGCACACAAGGACGAAGCATATTGAGATTCGGAATCATTTTATTCGACACCATGTTGCTCGAGGCAATATTGATCTATCCTTTGTGAGCACGAAGAACCAACTTGAGGATATTTTTACAAAGCCACTTGATGAAGCAAGATTCTGCTACTTGAGGAATGAGCTAAATATCATTGATTCCAGGAGGTTGTGTTGATTACCCATGCACTCACTCGTACATCTCAATCCTACTTTCGTCTAGGTGTGGGCATGGATATAGGGGGAGAGTGGTCCTAACTCATTGGGCTAACCCTCCCCCCATAATGCCAAAAGCAAGATAAATCATTTCTCTTAATATCATTTTGTGATATGTGAGCTTATTGATGAGTATTGGTCGTGAACCCAAGATATATCTTCGCGGTGTCACACCATACACTCCAACAAGGTGGCTTCGGCCACCGCCCTCTCCCTTGCGGAGAATTGGATCTTTTTGGCTGTTTTTGCTCTCTCATGTTCTTATGGGAATCACACTCAATCTTGGCTTTTATTTGATTTGGATCTTGCAATTTTGAGTGTCTAGTACCATCTCAGTTTGGTTCTCTTAATCCTCAGCCTTTCCCTACCCCTAAGCCATCTATTCTTGCACACAAGTCCCTTGTACACCTTGTGGATGCGATGTTTGGGGCTGAGAGGATGGGGCTGCACCATCTCATGTCTCTCCAGTGCTCTTTTGACTCTGAGGTGGTGAAGCAGTTCTTCTCCACTTTGGTTATTTGTGGGGATGAGCGTCACACTATGAAGTGGATGACTCATGACAGGCGTATGACTGCTGACTTTCACGTGTTTGCTGAGGTTCTTGGATACTCTTTCCGCAGCAGGGATAGAGCTAGTGGCCACCGCATCATCACCCAGCTGAAGCCTAACAAAGATGCAACTCTCTCTCCTTGCACTGTGGATAATGGCATTGTGGGCACTCTGGCTGGCCTTTCTCCCATCTATGCTGCCTTAGTGGGTCTCTTCCATGACTCCATCACTCCGAGTGGGGGCAACAATGACAGCATTCGTGGTCACCTTGTTCAGCTACTTCAATTTTCTCATGAGGTTGTCTCATGCGAGGACGAGTCGGTGCAGTATAGGCTAGATGTCATGGACTTCATTTACCATGAATTGATTGATGCTATGTTCAACCGTCTGTCCATCCCCTATGCACCCTACATTATGATGCTCATAAGGCACATGCTTCCTTCTGAGGAGTTCCACATTGATTTGGTGCATAAGGCCAAGAAGATCTACACCAAGCTTCGGAAGACCTCTCACCCCTCCTCTGCTCCTGAGGGCCTCACGAGAGATGCTCGCAGGCCCCCAGTGCCTCCCGTTGCCCGTGAGATCAAGCAGCTGAACTGGTTCCAGCGTAACATTCTTTGCATGGGAGTGGACACGCGCAAGAGTCAGTACGAGGCATACAAGCATCACCATGATTTGGCTCACTCCCAGCAGCTCATTCTCCACCATGTGTCTGGTGCTTCGGGTGACCCTCCGGCTCCTACACCTCCCACACCGTATGCTCGGTGGAACTCTTCCTCCGGGTTGAACTATGGAGAGCTAGAGCATCACTTGTTCCCCTCTTCGGCTGCTGCTAATGATGAGGATGAGGATGGTGACACCGAGGAGCTTGAAGATGAGGATGAGAATAAGAATGAAGACGAGGACGAGGACGAGGACTACGAGTGATCCCGTGGGGCGCTAGCATCGCTCTTCTTCCTTTTTGGTGTCTCGATGCCAAAGGGGGAGAAGTAATTCTATTAGGATATTCGTGGATTTGCATGGGTCAGGCATAAGCACTTGCATTTTTCTATTCGTCGTTTTCTTTCTTATGCCCATTTAGCGTTGAACTTTAAATTTTTGGTTTGTGGTTTGTTTGAGACTCTTTGTTAGTGGTTTTCTGGATTATGCTTATG
Source organism: Avena eriantha (assembly GCA_910589775.1). Taxonomy (NCBI): domain Eukaryota; kingdom Viridiplantae; phylum Streptophyta; class Magnoliopsida; order Poales; family Poaceae; genus Avena; species Avena eriantha. Next base: position 482,933,986 of record OU342745.1, read on the forward strand.
GATTTCATCTCATGGATTATGCTTATGGATCCATCTACTCATATCCTATTATGCTGGAAGTCTTTCTCAAGGAAGGCGCCTATATTGGTTATCTTGATAATAATTGAGGCTTATGTCGAGGATGCCTTCCCTCTACCTCGGTGGTATGATTATGTTGCTCATATGTCTATGGAATAGATTCACCTATATGTGTGCATTTGTATTCCAATGCAAAATTCTAATATGCACACATTGAGGGGGAGTTACTTCCATGGTTCTTGTTGTTTGTCTTGTGATTTTTTCCTGCAAATCCTGCTATTGTCATCTATCACCAAAAAGGGGGAGATTTAAAGAACATTTCATGGTTTCCTATGTTTTGTGTGTTAGATAACAATACTGTGGAGATTATTCATGTGCGCTAAGTGTGCAGGAAGCTTTGAGGGGGGCCGGATTATCCGCCCCACCAAGGGCCGGATAATCCGGCCTACCTCATTGCTCAAAGGGAGCCAAGGCGCGTCGCTCGGTATCCAGTCGGATTTTCTCCCGGAAAATCCGAACTAGGGCGGTTTTTCCTCCCTAGGCCGGATAATCCGGCTGTCGCAAGGGCCGGATAATCCGGCCACCAGTTTTTGAGCAAAGGGAGCCAAGGCGCGTCGCTCGGTATCCGGTCGGATTTTCTCCCGGAAAATCAGAACTGGGACGGTTTTTCCTCCCCAGGCCGGATAATCCGGCCTTCACATTGGACCGGATAATCCGGCCCCCAGAAGTTGATCAAGGGAAAGCTCGGCGTGACGCTGTGATAGGGGGCGGATTATCTGCCGGATATTCCGAGTCTGGGGCGGAGTTTTCCCCAGGCCGGATAATCCGTCCCTCACTTGGGCCGGATAATCCGGCCCCCAAAGTGTCCAATGGCTGGTTTCAGAGGGGTGTATAAATACCCCTCTTCCCCAACGCTCATAACTCTTGATTCATTCGAAATTGACCAGACATTGTGCAAGAGCTCCCATTCTCGATCTCCCACTTCAACCACCCGAAGGCTTTGATCTTTGGGGAAATTGAAGGAGGAGAGGATCATCATCATCATCACGAATCAAGCGCATCAACTCCTCTCCATTCACTTAGAGAAATCCCTGATCTAGTATTCTTGTCAATACCTAGATCTTGTTCGTTGTATTTGATAACTTTGTTCTTGTGGCAGCTTGTTGTCATTTCGGGAGCCTCCAAGTTGATTGTGGAGTTGTTGCCCCGCTAGTTGTGTAAAGGCGCCGGTACCCGCCTCGAAGGGTCCCTATAGTGGAAAGGTGTATCAGGCCTTTGGTGGCGGGATCCATCGGAGAACAGGGTGAGGCCTATTGTGGCGTGGTGGTCTTAGTACCGTCCACCGCTCCAACGCAGACGTACTTCCCTTAACAAGGAAGGAACTGCGGTCAAACAAATCATGTGTCTCCGCGTGCTTCACTTCAGTTTACCCGTTCCTCTTCCACTCGCTCTTTACTCGCTAGTACATAGGTTTGCATATAGGGAAATTCCACCTAATAGTTTATCTAGAGAATTTACCCTTTGTGCTAAGCCTAAATTTGAAAAATTATTAAAATTTGGAGTAGCACCTATTCACCCCCCCCCCCTCTAGGTACCCATATAATCCATTTCAGCAACTTCTACGACGACCGTCGGGCCCAGTTCTTGCGGAAGGAAACTTTTCTTGTAGTGGATGGTCGCTAATTTTTATGTCGACGCTAGCTTTGGCACCGATTCGAATGACTCTAAGTCTCAATCCGGATATGTATTTCTCATGAACGGAGTAACAGTCAGTTGGAGGAGCTCCAAACAACCTGTGGTGACAAGATCGATAACGTAGGCAAAATATATTGCTGCTTCAGAAGCAGTGCATGAAGCGGTTTGGATGAAGGAGTTCATAACCGAACTAGGTGTGGTTCCTAGTGCGTTGGACCTAATGGTGATCTATTGTGACAACAATGGAGCCATAGCCAATGCCAAGGAACCAAGGTCTCATAGGAATTCCAATCATATTAAGCGCCGGTTTCACTCCATCCACGAACATGTCAAGGATGGAGATATAAAGATTTGTAAAGTACACACAGATCTCAATGTAGCAGATCCATTGACTAAATTTCTCCCTAGGGCAAAACATGATCAACACCAGAACCCCACGGGTGTTAGATTTATCACAATGTAACTATATTATTGTCTCTAGTGTAACTGGGAGATGATACGTCCAAAACGTATCTACTTTCCCGAACACTTTTGCTATTGTTTTTCCTCTAAACTTGCGTGATTTGGATACAAATAACACGGACTGACGCTGTTTTCAGCAGAATTACCTTGGTGTCTAGTTTTTGTGCAGAAAATCAACTATCAGGAAAAATCCCGGAAAATGTGGAAAAAATCCTATTTCACCAGAAGACTCACGGAGCCAGAAGACGAGACAGAGTAGGGCCACGAGGGGCCCACACCACCTAGCCGCGCGGGCTAGGCCAGGCCACGCCTGGGGGTGGTGTGGCTGCCTCGACTGCCCCCTCGGCCTCCCTCTTCGCTTATAAGATGCCCCTTGACCTAAAAACCGAGGGGGTTCGACGTTTTTCTAGCAAGAGTTCCGCTTCGCCGCCACCACCAGATTTCGTGAATCAGCACCAGAAACTCTGTTCTGGCACCCTGCCGGGACGGGGAATTGGAGGAGATCATCGCCATCATCATCACCATCGCTTCTCCATCGACCATCCATGTTTCCCCCATCTATGAGTGAGTATTCTCCCGATGTAGGCTATGGGGATGGTAGAGATTGCATGAGATTGTTCATGTAATGGCATCAGATTGTTAGGGCATGGTGACTAGTATCTATTATTAGTGATTTTTGACTTTGTTGCAACTTGTTATGCTTAATGCTTGTCACTAGGGCCCGAGTGCAATGATTTCATATCTGAACATGTTATTGATTCATTATGATAGTATTCTTTTTAGTCTTACTTGCAAGTTGTATACACACGTTGTTTTCCGGAACCAATGGCCCCGAAGTGATAGAAATCGGGATAACTGGAGGGAATGGCTTTGATGTGAGGATCACATGTGTTCACGGAGTGTTAATGCTTTGCTCCGGTGGTCTATTAAAAGGAGTACCTTAATTTCTAGTAGTTCCCTTGCGGCCCTGCTGCAAACGGGCTGGCAGGACAAAAGATGTTGTGCAAGTTCTCATTGTGAGCACGTATGACTATATATGGAACACATGCCTATGATTATCTAGTACTTGGATGCTTTATCTTATTTATATGCAATTGCCCTATGTCTGATTGCCATGTGAATTGTCTTGTCCATGCAACGCCCGTCCATCCATCCCTATGCCTACCGCGCTTTAATCCTACTGTTTACTGCGATTGTTACTACTATATTTACTTTTACTATTACTATTACTTTACTATTGCTATTAAAAAATTGTTGCTACTGATAAACTGTTGTGAGGAAGATTGTTTCTAGGTGCAGCTGAATTGACAACTCAGTTGTTAAGGCTTATAAATATTCTTTCGCTCCCCTTGTGTCGAATCAATAAATTGGGTTTCACTTCCCTCAAAAATACTGCGATACACCCCCTATACTTGTGGGTCATCAAGACTATTTTCTGGAGCCGTTGCTGGGGAGCATAGCTCTCTTTATCAAGTTCACTTGGAATCACTATTGTTCGCTGCCATCCACCCATCATGGGTAAGTCTCGTGATGGCAAGGTTCCTATTTTACCATCCACTACAAGAAGAGGTAAGGTTCTGAACACCTCTGTTGCTCTTGATTCCCCATCTGTTATGAGTAAGCTCCTTACACCACCACATACACATGCTACACACACTGCTACTACTGCTGAATCTGAAACTTCTGATACTTATGATGCTGCTTCTACTGTGCTTGATACAAGTGGTTCATTAGGTCCTTTCCTAGATGCTACGATTGCTAGAACTATAGCTAGAAATACTAAAACTCCTAATGAAGACACTACTACACCCTTCAGTTCACCTAAGTTTAGAGAGAGTTATGATATTGAAGACGTCTATATAGAGATGACCGATGAATTTATTAAAGAATGTCAAAACACCCATGATATGAGTGCTATTAAGAGTCTCCTTGAGAGGCGCACTATTAAACCCAAATTGTCTCCTAATGCTAAGTTTGTTGCATCTCCCATAAACATTGAAGATAAGGATTATGATTTCTCTCTTGATTTATCTTACATAACTATTGTTGAGAAAGAACCTTTTTGTGGGACTAACAATGAGAGTGTTGTAGCCCATATGACTGAGCTTTCTACCATGAGTGGTTTATTTTCTGATGATATTAAGATGTGGACCTAATTTGTTGCTAAATTTTTCCCTTTTTCGTTGAAAGGAGTAGCTAAAACTTGGTTTAATAATTTGCCTCCTGGATCTATTGATAGCCGTGATTGCTTGATTAGTACTTCAGAAATTTTTTCCTCCTAGTGCTAGACATGCTATTTTGCAGGAATTTGTTGATTTTAAATAGGGAGAGAAAGAGATATTGCATGAATCATGGGCAAGGTTTTGTTCTTTGATTCATGCATAGGCTGGATGTCCATTACCAAAGAATGAGCTTCTTGATATATTTTATTGGACTAACTGAAGAATCTAGGATATACCTGGATAGTTGTGCTGATTGTGTTTTCAAGAATAGGACTCCCAAGGAAGCTGAGGAATTAATGTCTAAAATTAGCAAGAATTATGAAGATTGGACTCCTCCTGAACCAACTATACCTAAGACAACCACACATGAGTTAACTGTGCCTACGCATATACCAACATCAAAGAAGAGGGGAGTTATTGAACTAAATGATGAAGTGATGAAGGAAGCTAAGAAATGTCTTGAGGAGAGGGGTATTAAAGCTGAACACGTGAAGAATCTACCTCCTATAGAAGAATTATGTAAGCCATTCTCCCACTCATCCACTATTGAGGTACACTCTCTCCAACATTTTGATGAAGGTGACATTCCTTACTCTAAACCTCCTAATCAATGCTTAGAAGAATTTGATATTTTTATTGTTAAGCAAGATAATTTTAATAAAAGGGTGCAAAACCATCTAATGGAAAACTCAAGAGCTATTATTGAGTTAAAATATATTGTAGAAAGAACCTCTAATGATGTTAAAATGCTTGTTAAACACTTCCAAATGGTTCAAACTCAAATTGATCAGCTTATGAAAGTACAACTAGTTAATGCTGCTAAAGAAAAACATGCTCATGAAATTAGAACTAGAAGTGGTGCTGCCACTCAGGATCCTCTATATCCTGAGGGGCATCCTAAAATAATTGAGCAGGATTCTCAACGAATTGAAAATAGTGGTACTTCTCCAAAGAAAAGGAAAAAGAAACGTAAAACTATTGTAGAATCTCCTGAACCTGCTATAGATCCCAATAGCATATATGTATCTGATGCTGAAACTAAAATTGGTAATGAGGAAAATAATGTTCCTGATAAAGAAAAAGTTGAAGAAGAACCTGAAGGGCACACTAAGAATACTAAAAACACTAAAGAAGATTTTGTTGCTAAGAAACATGGTAATGAAAGAGAGCCTTGGGTCCAAAAACCTATGCCTTTCCCTGATAAGAAACACTATTCAAAGGAAGATGAACACTATAATAAGTTTTGTGAGTGGATGAAACCTTTATTTTTGCAAATTCCTTTGGCTAATGCTATTAAAAGGAAGATCCCTAATGAAGAAATTTCTAATTTTCTTGCTAATTATTCCTTTAATGGTAAGGTTCCAAAGAAACTTGGAGACCTAGGGATTCCAACTATTCCTTGCTCTATTAAGAATAGTTATGTTAGAACTGCTTTGTGTGATTTGGGAGCAGGATTTAGTGCTCTGCCTTTTTCTCTCTATAAGAGACTTCAACTGGAAAAACTAATACCAACGGATATATATTTGCAAATGGCTGATAAATCTACTACTATTCCTGTTGGTATATGTGAGGATGTTCCTGTTAAGGTGGCTCATAATTGCTTGATATTAACTGATTTTGTTGTGCTTGAAATGCCTACTATTCTTGGGAGACCTTTTCTTAATACTGCAGCAGCTGTTATTAATTGTAATCAAGGAAAGGTGACTTTTAATGTTAATGACAAGGAGCATACTGTCTATTTCCCCAAGAATATTGGTAGAACTTATGGTTTAAATTCAATTGAACATGTTGAGGGCATTCAAGTTGGAGAAATATATTGTCCCATACCAAGAGAAAAATATGAAATTATTATCATTGGGACCATTGCTATCAAGGTTGAGGTAACATAATCATTGAGTGGAATACAAAGTTTTGTTTCATATAAAATTGTTTTGGTAACAAGACCTGATCAACCTTGTTAACAAAGGGATTTGAATGAACAAAACAATGTTTTCACCATGATTATCTCCGCTTACTTCTACTCTATCCATTTTAATTTTTCCTTTTGCTTAGTTTAATTTTCTGTTGCTAGTTGCTTGCATATTAGAGAGTCTTAGAAATTCTGAAGTTTAGGTTTCGTTTTGTTTTTTGCATCCTTTCAAAATCACTTTTCTGCAGAAAAATCATTCCTCTATACCTGAAAATTGCTCAAAAATAAAGTGTCTCGAAAAATTCCTAAAAAATCATATTATTTTTTACGTGAAAAAAGGGGCAGACATGTGCCTGGAGAGTACCAGGGGGACCACCAGGCATGCACACCACCTTGTGGCGTGGCCAGCCCAGGGGCGCGCCTGGCCATGCTGTGGGCCACCCCTGGATCTGATCTCTAGCCACTAGGTGATCATCTAAAACCCTTAATCAGATCAATTCTGAAGATATCCCTGCTAGAAGCTTCCAAGTCAAGGAAGACCAATATCAAGCATGGATCTTTTCTACTCCCTCTACACTTCAACATCAACCACTCTATCATGCTTTGATACCTTGCATCCCCTCAAAATCATCACCACCCACATTCTAGTCAAAAACCCTAAATCTGCCAAATTTGGGTAAGTCTGGAAAACTATTTCCAACATCACCTTTTTTAACGCCTCCCTTTTTCAACCCTTGTGCATTTCTAGTAGTACACATGAACCATATTCTTAACCATCCTAAGGACTACCAAGGAACACTCTTTATCTGGGTTAGATCAACCTCCAACCCACTTGTTCTTGATGGTTTTGCAGGCAAGAAAATAACTATTCCTGCAAATCTAGTCATCATGCCTACTTTGATAGAAGCTCACACCACCATACAACCTTTTATGGACCAACTATTTGGATGGTTGTGTTCGCATAATATAGGTCTATCAATATCTACTTCACTTGTTCCAAGTGGATCTTTGTGCTTCTTAAACCCACATGGTTTATAAGGCATCATGCCTCATTTGGCGTGGCAGCCTTATTTTCAACAAAGTTTGCCATCTCTCCCAGACCACCTCAAATGTCACGAATCCAAACTCCTTCTTCCATGATCATATATATGACTTGGTCTAACTATCCATCTATCCCTTGCATCAAGGTGATCTCTGAGCTCCAAGATCCAACAAGAGTTAGGTGGTATAAAAATAACACCACCCTAGATCCTCAATGCCTTGTCCTTCCATCTAATTCAAGCTGGAATTCCAATTCCCAATGATGAAAATGCTTGATACACCTTGTCTAAATCATCTACCTTGATCATCAAGATTTACCAAATATTATCCATAATTATTTTGGCCCCAAATCTATTTAATCCCTTTAATAGACAAAATCTCCAAAACTTCATCCATAAAGGAAAGTTTGGTTTTTGCCAAAACACTTTCCCAAATTTTGGCTCTCTTGAGGTCCACATATCATACCCCATCTTCCCACTTCAAAAATAAATATTTTTGGAGAGCTTTATTATTTCTTTTTGCCTATTTTCTTAAATGGCAGAAATGGAATAATAATTGTTTTAAATACTTTTAATCCCCAATAAATCTTGGGAAAAATCACCATAGTATGAATTCATATTTGGGACCATCCCACATCAAAAACTCCACCTTTCCAATTCAATATTATCAAATAAATTCCTAAAAACCATCTCTCCACTATTTAAATATGTGGTATAAAATGGATCACAAATCCTCAAATAATTCATGAAGGTATCCAATGACCACATCTAGCTACCAGCATCCTTATCTCACCTGGTCAAGACCCAATATTAGAACTTCTTTTCATGATCATCCATTATGGCTAATTGGACCATAAAATAAGATCACTAAGCAAATCACCTCCAAATCCCATCAAAGTTTCCCCAGCACTTCTCCACATCAACACCACACCCCTTTGGTCGTCACCACTGTAGCATGGCACTGTAGCCACCTTACACCCCTTGTCTCTAGTGCTTGTCCAAGAAGGAGACACAAGCCAACCCCCTCTTTTTCCTTGCCCTCAAAGCTTTGCAATAGCTGTCTCTGCTCCTCTCTGACCTGCAGCCCGACCAAATACCACCCTCCCCCGCCCACAACATCCTCTCCCCCTGGTTTCCCTCCTCCCTCCCATGCCCAATGGGACAAGTCCACCATGGGCCTCCTCTTCGGTTTATAAGGGCCAGAGACCACCCACTCTCTTCTGCTCCCTCATTTGCCTCCCTACCACTCCACCTTACCACCCTTGCACCCCCACTCCCTCTCCCATGCTTTCCTTCGCCCTAAACAGCGAGCTTCGAGCTCGGGCTCCTGCAAGAAAGAAGAGGACCATGACGTCTCCTCCCTGCCTCTTTCTTCCTGCTTCTTGATCTGGCGGAACCCTCTAGTCAAGCCCCTTCTAACCTCGTTCTCTTTTCTGCTCAGAAGTGCCCCAAGTGCTGGCTCCGGCGAGCTCCCGAGAGCACCACCGCGAGCGTTGTTGGGTGAACTCCTCCCCGACGCAGAAACCGGCCTTGCCGCCCCTCTCCGGGATCGCCGTCATCGACCGCATCGCCTCCAACCCTCCCCGACCGCCGGCGATCCCCCAGGTACCCTCCCTGCTCCTCCCAGGACCGCCTAGGGTTTCCCCTCTGTTCCACTGCCACCTGGCCGTCGCGAGCTAGGAGACAAACCACCACCGTCCATCGCGACTAGATCCAACGGCCAGCATCCACCAACTCCCAGGGCCGATTTCTCTTTCTGTCGGCCCATTTCCCCTGGAAAACCAGCCCATCTCCCCTTTCCTTTTTATCAATTTTCCACCAGCTCTACAAATGTCCCCTTTAGTTTAAATCATTTAAAAAATGAAAAATACCCTATTCTGCCCAAAGATAATTTTTGACCTACTCTGACATGTTTTGTGCAACATGCAGAACTGGTCACTTGCCAAAAATATTTATTATTATTTATTGGCATTAAATCCACTAAATTGTATCCTTTTCACTAAATAATCTCCACAGTAAGTTGTACATACCCAAATGGTATGATTCAAAGTGCCCATGATAGGTAGTTGATATACCTATCTAATAGCCCTTGTCGCTAGCTAAGTGGAACTATAGATCTGAAGATATAAAAATGACAAGATTAATTATATTCTATCTTTAGAAAATTCCCTAGATAAATCTATAACATATTTTGGGTTGTTTCCAAATACCAGTGCTGTCGTACATCAATACCTATCTAAACCAGGAGTTAAGGATTTATTGATCCTCTGTTGAATTTTAGTGATTTAAATGCTTCTGTAAGTGATATTATCACTAGATAAATCATTCCAGGAGTTTGGCAACTCCAAAAAGAGTGAATCCAATTCCTACAGAAAGTTATTCAAAATGCCTACCTTGTGGCGTTGGTTTCCTATCGAAAGCTAGTGCAGATTTAATTTGGTGAAAAAGACAAAACACCTACATAACTGCCTTTGGGAATTTCCTGAGGGCATTCTGGTAATTATCTTGACCTGATTCCAACTCTCAGTGAACAAGTACATCAAGACCTACCTAAACATCCAAGTAAATAATTTTTGGAGCTCCAGAACTTCCCTGGTGAATTATTTCCTAAAACTAGAGTCTTATTCACTATAAAAATCACTATAAATCTTTGGTAATTGATTAAATAGTGAAACCACTTTTGTTGGATTCATTTTATCAATAACTATCTGTTGGTACCCTGTTTTTAGAATGGTATCATAGAGAATATGTGCTTGGTCCAAAACCCCCTCTTAGGTAGTTCATCGACAATAAACCCTAAGGGGTGTTCATCCCCTTCTCCAAGGCCATCTCAATCTCCTAAATCCAATCCTCCCAAAAACCATCTGAATCTTAATTTGGTAATACTCAATTGCTTGTTGTTTTGTATTGGTGCTTGTATGCCTGGTGTTGATTGTGCCCTTGTTTGGTTGCATGTGATGTCTGAACGACGATAGTTGCATTTGTACTGACGCTGAGAAGAAGAGATCTTATTGGTATTGGTATTCTGGGTTATCTAAAGAAGAAGTCCTGGGACATATTGCAATATTGCTGAACATCAGACAAGCCACCTTCTTGCTCATACGCCTTGTCCTACTATTTTACTTATGCATGTTTTATCTCCTGTTATTTAAAACTACATTGTTTTACTATATGACGTTGCATATTTGGTAGTGGTTTGGCTCCTCCAAATCATTACTCAAGGGTACTACTAAGTACAACTCTTTCGATGATACCTACTTGTCCCTAGTATGGTAGATGGTGTAATACAACATACCCCTTTGGAGACCCCGTTTTAGCCGAAGCCAAACTAGAGGATGGGAAGACCCCGGAAAAAGTTTTACCAAATGTTTTATGATAAAACCTTGGTGAAGTGGGACCTCCCCAAGAGATGTTGAGAGAGAAAAAGGTTTTGTTTTACAAAATGCTGGAGGAAAACCGGAGGAAAAAGGTTTACAAAAACGCACCCGGTTCTTTGCAGTTTTACTAGAACAATTAACCATGTGCAACCACATTACTCTGAATGGGACAGGGCTGGATTTGATGGTTGTTTATTCTAGTATAAGCTGCCTCGCAACTACTACAGGGGATCAGGGATCCCTGGAGGGTGGGCCTTTTCCGATAAAGGTCCATGTGGGCCATCAACCTGGAGAAGGAACAAAGGGTCTGCTGGCCTCCACGCGTTACTAAGAGCCCCTCATTGAAAGCGCACACTCGAGAATTGGAAAAAAGCGCTCCGGTTGGTCCTCAGTACCCGACGTCCCGGTTTTGAGGGGAATGACACTCATAGGGTAGGCACTTATACTAGAGTGGGCATCCAGAGAGTCTTGATCGGTTACTCGACCCACGATCGGTGAAGATCAGGGTAGTGTACCCGGATGGTGTGGGTAAAGTGTACAACCTCTACAGAGTGTAAATCTATTCGAATAGACGCGTCCGTGGTCATGGACGGTTGGGAAGGTTGTTGTAGAGCCGTGCTAGTTTTGTTTTCAAAAAGGATTTCAGAAACGAAATGGCTTCGAAAATGTTTTGACCATGGGATGGTCGGAAAGGAGAAAGGTTTTGACCATGGGATGGTCAAAAAGGAATGGACGACCTGAAGACGAGAACAAATGGGTGACCCAGTCCTGATGTTTTCCAAAACATTTCCAAAAGGTTTCCAAAATGTTTACAAAAGTTTTCAACAAAGATATGTAGATGCTATATCTACAAGAGAAACTATTTGAGAAAAGAACCTCTCTTGGAGCCCTCCTACTACCCCAGCCATAATGCATATCCTTTTGTTACTATTGTCACCTTAAGGTGGTTTGCGAGTACATTCAAAGTACTCACTAGCATTGTCCCGGGCTATTAACTTGGTCAGATATCAAGAAGAGGATGAAGTTGACGACAATGCGAGCTAGGACGTTCTCCTAGTCAGTTGCATGTAGGTTAAGGCATGGCTCGAGCTCTATGCTTAATGAAGTTCCGCTGATGTTGATCGATGTAGCTATAATGGCAAATAAGGTATGACAGGCATTCGTTATGTTTCGGATATTTACTTTGATACGTGTCGGTTATGTGCCATGACTAACTGATCATGGGATCATAGTTGTATGCATAACAGGGATTCTCGGAGGATTAATCCGGGGCCCCACAAGTTGTATTATTGTGTTCGAAACTATGAACTAAATGTGCGAATTCTGAGCCTTTTTGCATGATGACAATGCCACATGTTGGCGCTAATTGCGGCATGTACTAATTTGATCGTACAGAAGCATACAACTTCGAGCGATCAGTATAAGCTGGTGCTTACCTGAGATGTCTGAAGCTGGGTAAGTCAAGGCCACCGTGTCTCTATCTCCTACAGTTTATATGGCATGATTACAAGGTTTTTAGTACATCAAATCAATTGGTCACTTAGGCCGATTCAAAGCCACCCAAACCATCTTGAAATATATCGTTTGCTGAAAATATTATTGCGTGTTGTAAGACTTGATATGACATGATTTTATGTCAACCAGTCAAACTCCCTCCAGTACTCTCCATGTTAGAATCCTGCGCTACCCAAGTTCCTCGCTATGTAAAACTCTTAATAAGGCGCAATATCGGTCACTTTTCTCCCTTTCCAACTTCATTCTTTTGGATCCGGCGTAGGTATAGCCAGGTCAGGTGGACCATCGACCTTCAGTACAATGTATTTTTACTACTCAGCCTATGAAAACAAATATTTCAACCCCACTCTAGACAAAAAACTTCCCATAATCTTGTTTCAAAAAAATCCCTTAATTAGCCTTTCGTGGTGAGCAGAGTATATATTTTTTAGGGTAGCAACTGCATTTTATTGAGGATGGGGTACATTGAATTTTCACTAAGGACCTAGCAAAAAGATTGCACATTCGACCCAACAGTGGCCCAAAACCTTGCAAATTTAGCATGCCGGGTCAGGTGGACTGCCGACCCCTGACATATTGAGTACATTGAATTTTCAGTGAGGAGGTTATTAGAAAATAGTACTACATTCTACCCAACTGTGGCCCAAAACATCGCTAATTTATCCTTCCGGGTTCAGGTCGACCATGGGCCGCCAACCCTCAACACATTGTTACTTGGTTTTTTAAGCATGAACCACACTGGAGAAGTTTCAGTAAGGAGCCCACGATAAGAAGCCCATTGGTTCATAAGATTGGACCCAAGTTATTTTTTATATCTCCCAAAATCATCTTAATATAGCATTTTTGTGCCATTCTGATAAAGTATAGGACAAGCTTCTCCTACCCATGTTGTATTTATATAGAGCATTTAGAATTTTTTATGGCAAGTCATCAGGGTCGCTGCCTTTTCATTTTAAGTGATTTCAACATTTCTAAATGTAATCTTTTTTAGTAGTGCCATAGATGGTTCTGGCATAGTGGAAGCACACGCGGTTCCCATTTGTTGAAGTCTTGAGTTCGATTCCTAGGTTTTTCAATATAAATATATAATATATAGTATAATATCTGTCATTCTTTTACATTTTTTCCAGCATACACACGTCTCTTACATAGAGAAGGGTGACATTTGGGACCCAGCGACGTTGCCAAGGTTAAAACAGCAGAGTCCATCATACACACATTGCATTTGCACAGACACTGACATGTTGGACCCATCACAGACCTTATACAGATGTTGCATCAAGATCAATGTTTCATTTACAGAGAGGCTGATATGTGACCCAGTAGCACGACCTTATACAGATGCTGCATCGAACAATGTTGCCAGTTCAAAATAGGGAGGTGCGAGCGAGAAAAAAGTTCAGGATGCACATGATTCTTGTAATGAGAGGCTGAAATGGGGGACCCAGCAGCATGAGCAAACGGCAGATTCATCGAGCAACGCTATCTAGTTCGGAACAGGGTAGCACTAGAGAAGAAAAAAATTCCATCATACCCACGATTCTTCTAATGTGAGGCTAACATAGGGGACCCACCAGCCTGAATAAACGGCTGATGCAGTGAGCAACGCTATCAAGTTCGGAACACGAAGGCACGATAGGGGTAAAAAAATCCATCATACACATGTTACTTCTAATGAGAGGATGACATGTGGGGCCCAGTAGCATGATTAAACGGTAGATGCATCGAACAGCGCTATCAAGTTCGGAACAGGGTAGTGCGAGCGAAAGAAAAAATCCATCATACATATATTTCTTCTAAGGAGACGATGACATGTGGGGCTCAGGAGGTTGGTTAAATGGTAGATGCGTCGAGCAGCGCTATCAATTTCGGAACAGGGTAGCGCAAGTGAAGGAAAAAATTCCATCATACACACATTTCTTCTAATGAGAGGATGACATGTGGGTCCCAGGAGGTTGATTAAATGGTAGATGCATGAGCAGCGCTATCAACTTCGGAACAAGGTAGCACGAGCGAAGGAAAAAATTCCATCATAGACATGATTCTTCTAATGAGAGGCTGACATCTGGGACCTAGCAGCCGGACTAAATGGCAGACGCATCAAGCAACGTTATTGAGTTCAAATCAGGGAGGCACGGCCGAAAAGTATGGTCTGCTAGAGACAATGACGTTTGGGACCCACAAGCCTCAAAAGACTTCCTCAACGTTTTTAGAAGTTCCGTCATAGTAGAGGGTTGTGAAACTAGAAAAAAAAGTTTTCCATCGGCCACGGCCGAGCCGAGAATTTCATCGCGGAAGACGCAACTAAAAGAACATTTCATGTTTTCCTATGTTTTGTGTGTTAGATAACAATACTGTGGAGATTATTCATGTGCGCTAAGTGTGCAGGAAGCTTTGAGGGGGGTCGGATTATCCGCCCCACCAAGGGCCGGATAATCTAGCCTACCTCATTGCTCAAAGGGAGCCAAGGCACGTCTCTCGGTATCCGGTTGGATTTTCTCCCGAAAAATCTGAACTGATGCGGTTTTTCCTCCCTAGGCCGGATAATCCGGCTGTCGCATGGGCCGGATAATCCGGCCACCAGTTTTTGAGCAAAGGGAGCCAAGGCGCGTCGCTCGGTATTCGGTCAGATTTCCTCCCGGAAAATCCGAACTGGGGCGGTTTTTCCTCCCCAGGCCGGATATCCGGCCTTCACATTGGACCGGATAATCCGGCCCCCAGAAGTTGATCAAGGGCAAGCTCGGCGCGACACTCTGATAGGGGGCGGATTATCTGCCGGATATTCCGAGTCTGGGGCGGAGTTTTCCCCATGCCGGATAATCCGTCCCTCACTTGGGCCGGATAATCCGGCCCCCAAAGTGTCCAACTGCTGGTTTCGGAGGGGGGGTATAAATACCCCCTCTTCCCCAACGCTCAGAACTCTTGATTCATTCGAAATTGACTAGACATTGTGCAAGAGCTCCCATTCTCGATCTCCCACTTCAACCACCCGAAGGCTTTGATCTTTGGGGAAATTGAAGGAGGAGAGGATCATCATCATCACGAATCAAGCGCATCAACTCCTGTCCATTCACTTGGAGAAATCCCTTATCTAGTATTCTTGTCAATACCTAGATCTTGTTCATTGTATTTGATAACTTTGTTCTTGTGGCAGCTTGTTGTCATTTCGGGAGCCTCCAAGTTGATTGTGGAGTTGTGCCCTGCTAGTTGTGTAAAGGCGCTGGTACCCACCTCGAAGGGTCCCTATAGTGGAAAGGTGGATCAGGCCTTTGGTGGCAGGATCCATCGGAGAACAGGGTGAGGCCTATTGTGGCGTGGTGGTCTTAGTACCGCCCACCCCCTCGAACGCAGATGTACTTCCTTTAACAAGGAAGGAACTGCGTTCAAACAAATCTTGTGTCTTCGCGTGCTTCACTTCGGTTTACCCGTTCCTCTTCCACTCGCTCTTTACTCGCTAGTAGATAGGTTTGCATGTAGGGAAATTCCACCTAATAGTTTATCTAGATAATTTACCCTTTGTGATAAGCCTAAATTTTAAAAAGTATTAAAATTTGGAGTAGCACCTATTCACCCCCCCCCCTCTAGGTGTCCATACGATCCATTTCAATCGGTATCAGAGCGCCGGCTCTTAATTCAGGCTTAACCGCCTAAGAGTAGTATGGGTACCAAGGATGATGGGAATGAGGTTGTGGATAAGGTCACAATGGATGATCTCAAGACGTTGGAAACAACCTTGTTGAAATCCTTTGAGGCCAGGATGGAGGAGATGAATCAAATGATTGCTTGCCTCACATCATCCATAGCCCCATCTCCATCCTCCTCTGAGGCAGCCACACCATCATCTAAGGAAAAGGATAACTGTTGGGCTCATAGCATGGAAAACAAAAAATTTCTACCGCCAGAACGAACAAAACCCAGATCTAATCTATTAGACATGTGCAACGAGATAGATCGGTACTAACCCCTGTAGACCCGAAAGTGTTAACGAGATTGGATCTCGTGGTTGATGTAGTCGATCACTTGCCGATCTCAAGATCGTGTGGACGATCCTTCCGGCGCCGCGTTCCGGCAGCGCTTCCGCAGCCGGTCACACGTGCGGAGTCGAAGCAGACCTTCCTCTCCTTGTTCCAGCGAGCAGCGGAGGTAGTACATCTTCTCCACGGAATCCCAGCAGCACGACGGCATGGTGGTGGTGGAGTAGAGAATTCTGTAGGGCTTCGCCTATGCCTGTGCAGAAGAAAGGAGGAGGAGAGAGGCGGCGGAGATTTTGAGTAGTCGAGGAGGGCTTGGAGGGGGCACCCCTACCCCTCTATTTAAAGGGGGGAGGCGCCATGGGAGGGGGAGTCCTTGTAGGACTCCCCTCCCTCCTATGGCCGGCGGATTGGGAGGTGGGGGGAGGAGTCCTCCCCCCCCCCACGAATCCTTGTCTTAGCCCACAAGGACTCCTTGATCCTTTCTTGGTTTTCAAGCAAACTCCAAGAAATCTTCCAGAACCTTCCGGAACATTCCGAAACCTTCTAGAATCCTCATACAAATACTCCGAAACATTTCCTAACTCAGAAAATGATCCCCAATATATGAATCTTATTCTCCAGACAATTCCGGATCGCCTCGTGATGTCCCGGATCCAATCCGAGACTCCGAACAACATCCGGTCTCCAACGCACATTCCATATCTACTTAAAACAACTTCGAACCTTAAGTGTGTCACCCTACGGTTCGTGAATATGTAGACATGATGGAGACACCTCTCCGATCAATAACCATCAGCGGGATCCGGAGATCCATAACGGCTCCCACATACTCGACGATGACTTTTTGATTGATAGAACCATTTACATACGAGACCAATTCCCTTTGTCTCGTGATACTATACTTATCCGAGGTTTGATCGTCGGTATCTTCATACCTAGTTCTACCTCGTTACTGACAAGTACTCTTTACTCGTTCCGTGATATGTCATCCCTTGTGACCCAGTCACATGCTTGCAAGCTAACTAGATGACATTCCACCGAGAGGGCCCAGAGCATATCTATCCATCATATGGATGGACAAATCCCAATCTTGGTCCATGCGCTTCAACACATACTTTCAGAATACCCAATGACACCTTTATAACCACCTAGTTACGAAGCGGTGTTATATGTCATCAAAGTACCCATCCGGTGATGGTGATTAACATAACCTCATGGTCGAAGGATTAGGTTACTATGTATTTTAAAGCTTATAGCAAACGAACTTAATGACTTGATCTTATGCTATGCTTACTACGGGTGTGTGTCCATCACATCATTCTCCTAATGATATGATCTTGTTATTAACGACATCCAATGTCCATGATCAGGAAACCATGATCATCCATTAATCAACAAGCTAGTTTAACAAGAGGCTTACTAGGGACTCTTTTATGTTTACAAAACACACAAGTATTAATGTTTCCGGTTAATACAATTATAGCATGGGATGTAAACATTTATCATAAACATAAAGATATAATAATAACCACTTTATTATTGCCTCTTGGGCATATCTCCAACAGTCTCCCACTTGCACTAGAGTCAATAATCTAGTTAAAAACTTGTGCATTCAACACCTATGGCTTTCTGGTGTTGTATAGACACTATTGCTAGTGGTAAACATAATCTTCGGATCTGACACTTCCAGGTCCGTGTGTATTTGCATATCCTTGCGTCTCTACGCATTACTCATTCTCCAATGAGCCGGCATTGTATAAATTTGGTCCTTTGGTGAGACCTTTAGTTCCTTCGGCTCAAAATATGTTGATATTATTGTCACACAATATATCTTCATAGTATTAGCTCACTTTGAACCACACCTAGTTTGATAACAAACTATTTTAACACAAATGCCCTCCTTTGCTACTACTATAGCAGTTTATATACTTAGCCTTTTGTTGTAGTATCCGTCACAATGTCTCAATTTTGGAACTCATCCAAATCCATCATGGAACATCCTTTCCATTACATTGTGCTACCCATAGTCTAAATTGAGATAAATTTAATTTGTATCTTGTGACAAAACTAGTGTCAATGTAACACTTTACAACGAACTACCTTTAACTATTTGTCACTTATACATGATATATTCTTAGTTCTTCCAAAGCTCATAAAAATATCTTTACTATTGTCCAATGATCATCTTATGAATCATTCTGTTATATGCTCATAACATTTAGAGCATAGGACATATCTGGATGTGTACATCTCCAAGAATGATTGATCAAAATACTCTTGTGATTTCACCAAGTGTCAAAACACTTGAATCTCGTGTCAACACACTTGAATCTTGATTTAGTCCTTTCCGTGCGTCAAGAACCTTTCTTGTTGTTTCCGTATTGAACTCATTCAACATCTCATCTATGTACATTTGGCAAAACCATATTAGCGCCTCAATCTATTCATATAGACATTGATGCCTAATTCTTGGGTTATGCCTAAGTCTTTCATCGAAATGAAATTCTTAACATGTGTCAATAAAAGATACATCATTTCTAATCAACAATATGTCTTTCACATAATGTATTAGAAATATGTCTTAGCGCTCCCACTTAATTTCTTGCAAAATGCAAACATCTTCATCGTCTCTGATGAAATTAAACCTTTTAACGGTTTCATCACGGTGAAGATTCCAACTCCGCGATGCTCACTTCAACCATTGAAGTTTTGCATACTCTTTTAGCATCCTTTTAATTTAACAAAACCCTTTGGATCGTGTCATGTACACGTCCTAGGTAACCATTCTATTAGAAGAACTTGTTTTGTTTGTTCAACTACCATATACCAAAATATATGTAGTGGTTGCTACATTAATCCGTCCAGACTAAATATCACTATGAAAGATCAAATCTTATCATAGTCAATTCCTTGAACATTGTC
This sequence comes from Avena eriantha, assembly GCA_910589775.1. NCBI lineage: Eukaryota > Viridiplantae > Streptophyta > Magnoliopsida > Poales > Poaceae > Avena > Avena eriantha. The sequence goes on from OU342745.1 coordinate 482,953,120, forward strand.
GTAAACTATTTCCGACATGTCGACTATTTCATAGATTTGAAACATCCATGTCTATTTCTTTATAGATCCAAACACGACCGATAGGCTTCATGCCTTTCCGGAGGGTCTTCTAAGTTCAGAAACTTGATTTCTCGTGTATGGATACTATCACGGATTCCATGACTTCTAGTCATTTTATGGAGTCAGGGCCCATCATCGCTTCTTTGCATGTAGTCGGTTCATCATTGTCAAAACAATAATGACTTGCTTATCAAATCTTACTATTTGATTCTTACCGACCCACACTGTTCTATAAGAACTCTAATCTCCGAGATCACACCTTTTGTAATCACGAGAGCCATGAGCATTGTGGCCGCCACCGGGACACTTTCCGGCACTGCGCTACTTAGCACATATAGCTAAGGTTCAACAACCTTATCAAAGTTCTATTGTCCTCCCACTTAACTTTTCACGAAAAATTCCTTGTCAAGAAACTTGACGTTCCAAGTGACAAACTCTTTTGTCCTCGGCGTTATGGAGAAATTCCCAACAAATTCTTTGGAATAACCTACAAAGACGTGCTTATCCGACTTTAGTTGTAAACATTTTACTTATGCCTAGCATACCAAAAATTTAAGAAAAGACAATTCGGGTTTTATCCCAAACCATGACTTATATGGTGTCATTTCAACGGATCAGGATGGAGCTCTTTTCAGTGTAAAAGCGGTAGTCACTAAAGCTTTAATCTTTAATATATAATGGCAGTTTTATAAATGACACCTTTGATCTTACCATGTAAAACAAGGTTTCATTACATATCTCGAACACTCCATACTCCTATGGTGTTTTGGGAAATGTAAATCCATGGAACGATTCCTCAAATCTTAGGTGTTTTGCTAAACTTGTAACTCAAACATCTTTCTTTATGATCCAATCATAAACTCTTTTATTTTCTTGTTACAATGATTTTCCACTTCATCTTGAAAGTCTTTGAACATTTTTCAAATGTTTCATACTTCTTCCTTATTAAGTATATACATATACTCACTCAAATCTTCGGAGAAAGCATATGAAGTTGAAATCCATCGCCCACGACTACACATAATGGACTATATACATCAATATGTACAAATTCCAATCAGTTAGTCATCCGTTCCTCTTTTGGCCTACGAACGGAGTTTCAATTATCTCCAGGAAAGTATCACAAGCGTTATTTGATCCAAATCAAAGACTCCAAAAATCCATCAACATGGAGTTTCTTCATATATCCTTTCTATATAATTTAAACGACGATGTCACTTCGCAAGTGATATTTCAATCATTTGTCTTGCGACATTTTAGCATTAGTTTTATGGTCGTTATTTCTCCAACCAGACTTGTATATCATCCATCTATTATGGAATATGGTAATTATTTGAACAACCTTTTGTCGTCATAATACCTGATCAAAATAACAATTATTGAAACAAATCTTGAAGGCAAGCTTTGATGTTAACGAGCAACACAACAACCCTTTGTTTTTTTTCGATGAACATCATCACATATTCTCTTGCTAGTTACTTAGGCCATTGCAGTTCATGAATTGTGTTGTCCTATATGACACTTCATACCAACCAATTCGGTATCCAATACCGGAGAACCACATTGTTTAACAAGCAAGGAATACAACCATAACATGTATATCTTCTATATGCCTAAGTTGGACATCTCCAACCTTTTATTTTCTGCCAAATATTTTATAGATTCTCTTTGAGCAATTCCTTTTCTTTTAAAAGAATCTCTCAACATCAATAGTGATGTCATTCACATGACACATAGTACAAAGTGTGTATAGTCAAATACCAATACCTTTGGACTTGCACTTTGAAGTGGACCACCTTCATCAAATGTTTGGCATTCTTTCAAAATTCCATTCTTTAGTAATCTTTTAGTGTAGTAAACATTTTACTTACATCTTCTATTCATCCTTATCATGACAACTTTCATGATCAAGCTGCTATAGCTTATAAAGGTGAATTTCGAGTATAATGTTTCTTTTTCAAAACCTTTTGGAGGATTAGGATGACTAGCGTCTCCAACCTTCACAAATTCTCATCAAATATGAGGACGTATACTCTATCATGTTGTAACCAACACATTATTTTAGATATCACAATACCTTTCACATATGATGGTTTCTAAAACACTGCTTTCAGCTCTTAGATAAACTTGATATTAAAAACAATCTTTTGAGTATCAAGAATCATGGAGGCAAACATGATACATTAGATACTAACACTGGAATTGTTTCTCTTGATTTAATACTATTTATTAAACTTCACAGAGTAAACGGAGTTTGCTGAAAGTTTGCAATAGGACTTATAAACTTTAAATTGACATTCAAAACAATACGATACCAGTTCGTAAAGTAAATATCCAGAATTTCTATAGTTCCACTATCTCAACTATAACTAAGTGTAAGGTGGTGAACGGATGCCAATGACTACAACAAACTATGCAAATTCAGTTTGATTGTGTTTATGATAAATTGAGTTCGACTAATCCAAATTACAAATGAACTCCCATTCAAAACAACATCCCTCGAGTTGTTTTAGTGATTACATGAACCAAATCCACTACACCAAGTCCGATCATCACGTGAGATGATGTAGCTTTAAAGGCGAACAATCAACATGTTCATCATATCATCCATATGACTCATGCTTTACCTTTCGGTATTCTGTGTTCCGAGACCATGTCTATACATGCTAGGCTCGTCAAGGTTAACCTTAATTTCCGCATGTGCAAATCTGGCTTGCACCCGTTGTATGCACACGTAGAGTCTATCACACCCGATCATCACGAGATGCTTCGAAACGACGAGTCTTAGCAACGGTGCCAACTAAGAACGAACACTTCATTACTTGATATTTAGTGAGAGGGATCATCTTATAATGCTACCGTCGCGATCTAAGCAATACAAGATGCATAAAGGATTAACATCACAGGCAATTCATAATTAGTGTGATATGATATGGCCCTTTCTTCTTGCGCCTTTGATGTCCATCTCCAAAGCACGGACATAATCTCCATCATCACCAGCATTGCGTCAAGGTCCGTGGCGCCGCTTCATGGTTGTCTATCACCAACAGCAACTATTACAACTACTTGGAATAAAGCTATTACATGATGAATAGACACGCAGGTCTTAAACAAAATTTAAAGACAACCATTAGGCTCCTGCCGGTTGCCATATTACAATAAGGATCATTGCATACATCAAATATAATCAGAATCACATAATGGCCATATCACATCACAAAACCCCTGCAAAAACAAGTTAGACACCTCTAATTTTCCTTGCATGTTTTACGTGGCTTGGGGCTTTCGAACAATAACGGATCTTACCTACGAAACTGAACCACAACGTTGATACAAGTGCTATCGAGTGCAAAGTGTAAATTGGATCTATACTATGGTGGGAGAGACAGACACCCGCAAAGCCACTTGTGCAAAGCAAGTTACACGTCAAGCGTGGAGCAAGTCTCATGTGCGATGACATGTAAGGTTAGCCCGAGCCGCTTCATCCCACCATGCCGCAAGATGCAAAGTACACAAAGCAAAAGACGGCATGAGCACCAACGCCCACAACACCATTGTGTTCTACTCGTGCAACAGATCTACGCATAGACACGGCTCTGATACCACTGATGGGTTCGTAGCATGGAAAACAAAAAATTTCTACCGCAAGAACAAACAAAACCCAGATCTAATCTAGATAAAAGCCAAGATCTAATCTATTAGACATGTGCAACGAGATAGATCGGTACTAACCCTTGTAGACCCGAAAGCGTTAACGAGATTGGATCTCGTGGTTGATGTAGTCGATCACTTGCCGATCTCAAGATCGTGTGGACGATCCTTCCGGCGCCGCGTTCCGGCAGCGCTTCCGCAGCCGGTCACACGTGCGGAGTCGAAGCAGACCTTCCTCTCCTCGTTCCAGCGAGCAGCGGAGGTAGTACATCTTCTCCACGGAATCCCAGCAGCACGACGGCGTGGTGGTGGTGGAGTAGAGAATTCTGCAGGGCTTCGCCTATGCCTGTGCAGAAGAAAGGAGGAGGAGAGAGGCGGCGGAGATTTTCAGTAGTCGAGGAGGGCTTGGAGGGGGCGCCCCTACCCCTCTATTTAAAGGGGGAGGCGCCATGGGAGGGGGAGTCCTTGTAGGACTCCCCTCCCTCCTATGGCCGGCGGATTGGGAGGTGGGGGGAGGAGTCCTCCCCCCCCCCCCACGAATCCTTGTCTTACCCCACAAGGACTCCTTGATCCTTTCTTGGTTTTCAAGCAAACTCCAAGAAATCTTCCAGAACCTTCCGGAACATTCCGAAACCTTCTAGAATCCTCATACAAATACTCCGAAACATTTCCTAACTCAGAAAATGATCCCCAATATATGAATCTTATTCTCCAGACAATTCCGGATCGCCTCGTGATGTCCCGGATCCAATCCGAGACTCCGAACAACATCCGGTCTCCAACGCACATTCCATATCTACTTAAAACAACTTCGAACCTTAAGTGTGTCACCCTACGGTTCGTGAATATGTAGACATGATGGAGACACCTCTCCGATCAATAACCATCAGTGGGATCCGGAGATCCATAACGGCTCCCACATACTCAACGATGACTTTGTGATTGATAGAACCATTTACATACGAGACCAATTCCCTTTGTCTCGTGATACTATACTTATCCAAGGTTTGATCGTCGGTATCTTCATACCTAGTTCTACCTCGTTACTGACAAGTACTCTTTACTCGTTTCGTGATATGTCATCCCTTGTGACCCAGTCACATGCTTGCAAGCTAACTAGATGACATTCCACCGAGAGGGCCTAGAGCATATCTATCCGTCATATGGATGGACAAATCCCAATCTTGGTCGATGCGCTTCAACACATACTTTCAGAATACCCAATGACACCTTTATAACCACCTAGTTACGAAGCGGTGTTATATTTCATCAAAGTACCCATCCGGTGATGGTGATTAGCATAACCTCATGGTCGAAGGATTAGGTTACTATGTATTTTAAAGCTTATAGCAAACGAACTTAATGACTTGATCTTATGCTATGCTTACTACGGGTGTGTGTCCATCACATCATTCTCCTAATGATATGATCTTGTTATTAACGACATCCAATGTCCATGATCAGGAAACCATGATCATCCATTAATCAACAAGCTAGTTTAACAAGAGGCTTACTAGGGACTCTTTTATGTTTACAAAACACACAAGTATTAATGTTTCCGGTTAATACAATTATAGCATGGGATGTAAACATTTATCATAAACATAAAGATATAATAATAACCACTTTATTATTGCCTCTTGGGCATATCTCCAACAGTAACACCGGATGCAAGGATGATGATGTGGAAGGTGAAAAACTTAATGGTTCCACCTCTAAGAAGGGAAGTGGTAAGGAGGAATATAGTGAGGTTCGCCACGTATATTCCCCCAACCCACCTATCCCTCATCTGCATATAAACAATAGGGGTGATCCACCCAAGCTCATTGCATCCTCTTTCAATCAATGGCAATTCTTAATGAAATCTCATGTTTGCAGCTCCTCTATTGAACTTTGGAGGATTATTGAAGAGGGTCTTCATATTGGAGATCAAACCAACCTAACAAGAAGAGAAGTTGTGGACAGTCAATTGAATGCCACTGCTCTCCACATGATATAGCTTGGTGTGGGTCCCAAGGACATGCCACACATTGAACATCTCAACACAGCTAAAGAAGCTTGGGATGCTCTTACGGATCTCTTTGTTGGGAATGAAAGCATGAGAAAGAACAAGTATGATTACCTTAGTAATGAATCTGAGGGATTCTAAATGTTGGATGGTGAAAATCATGAAGACGTGTATAGAAGACTCAAGGGCATCGCAACAACATTTAGCTCACATTGATGATGCATGGATAAAAAGGAAATATGTGAGTGCCTTAATGCCTTTCGAGCCAACGGACTTGAAGAGACTGCAAGGTAGGCATAACTACCATCAAATGACATCCAATGAGGTCATGCAAGAAATGGCGTCATTCAAAATGGCAGCAAAGAATGCTGAGGATGCTCGTGCTTGGGCCATTGGAATGCAAAAGGGTGTCAATGTTGCTCTCAAAGCCAATGTTGTTGAGCAAGAGGAGGATGAAAGAGCATTTGAGGGGGCCTCCATGGACTGCCCCGATGAAGTCAAACATGCTCATGGTGAGTACATGGCGTTTTATGCAAGGAACTTTTGGAAGGACCCTGCCAAAGCCAAGTCGGAACTTGAGCGCAAGAATGGGTCAAATGGAAGAAGAGAAAGTGGCCCAAGATTGAGAACTTGCTACAACTGTGGAGATAGAATGCACTTTGTAGCCGAGTGTCTGTATCAAAATAGAGAAGACAATGGTGGCAGGCTCATTCTTAAAGAGAAACCTAAAGCACCTAAGAAGAAGCCATTTATTAAGAAGAATGGCCCCTTCAAGAAGCAACCTAAGATCGTCTTAGTAGCACAAGAAGAATACTCCTCTGCAAGTGAAGATGAAGAGGATGGTGAGAGTTCTCACGAGGTGGCTTCTATAGCCACCACATCGACTCCTTCATCTCACTTCGACTCGCCAAACGATAACGTCATCAACAACAACGCTACTTGCCTAATGGCAAGAGGGTCCGAGGTATCAACTTCTAACTCTTCATTTCCTAAGACTAACATAATTTTGGATATGAATGATCGTGACAGTCTTAAAATGAAAGAAGAAGTTATTGCTTTGGATACCTTTTTCACTAACCTGCAAGGTGAGCACAAACTCCATTTTGATGCTCTTATGAGTCAACTTTCTCAAGCCGAAGATCTTCTTGAAGAAAAGAGCAGAATTGAAAGAGAAGATGCCTTGGAGATAGCTTCTTTGAAGAATGCCTTGGAAGAGGAAGAGGAAGCTCGAGTATCTTTGGAAGAGAGACTCGAATCCATTGAGGAGTCACAGGAAGAAGCTGTGGCTCAGCTCATCAAAGAACGTGACCATGCTCTTGCCAAGGTAAAGAAACTAAAGAAATAAAAGATTGACTTTGGGGTTATTCATGCTAGACTTTTGGAGAAGTTTGATAATCTTGAAAGTGCTCACAAGGGATTGAAGAGTGATCATTCTACTTGAAATGAGTCTCATGACCAGCTCCAAACTCAATTGAAACGTTATGATGTGCCAAGTACCTCCACTTCATCCTATGGAAAAGAAGACCTTGCAAGAGGTTCTCAACATAAAGGTAAAGAAGTTATTGATGAGATACTGAGCAAGCAAAGGACAAACAATAGTAAAGAAGGTCTTGGTTACATTCCCAAGACAAAGAACAAGAAAAACAAGAAGAATAAGAAGAAGAAGAAGAAGAAGAAGAAGAAGAAGAAGAAGAAGAAGAGCAAGACTGCTCAACCAAAGACTAGCAACATTACCAATGACAAGACTAATTATGATGGTTTTGCAAGGGCCAACAATCCTAACTTTGAATTATATTGCGATTATTATGGTGATGTTTATGCTAGTTATGTAGGCCCTTATGATTGTTACATTCCTTGGTCTATTTGGGTTCCCAAGACCCTTGTCACTAACATGAGAGGACCCATTGAGAAATGGGTACCTAAAACCAAGAAGTAATTTTCTTGCAGGGCTATGCTTCCGGTGGTTCTAAATGGGTACTCGATAGCGGTTGCATGAGTAATATGACCGGAAGCAAGGAGATCATCACGGAGATGTGGCCAAACCTTGATCACATAACCGTCTCCTATGGTGATAAGTCAAAATCTGAGGTATTGGGTCTCGGCAAAGTTGTGGTGGCTCACGATATCTCTCTCGTGGACGTCATGCTTGTTGAGACCCTCGGGTACAACTTACTTTCAGTTCGCGCCCTTGGTAAGATGGGCTTTGCAGTTTTGAAGGATGCTGGTTTGGTGGTACACTTGTGGAGCAAGTCTCTAAAATTCGCTTTCGTGGGATATGTCGAAAATGACCTGTATGTGGTGGACTTTTCGAGGAAAACCACTACAGGCCCGATGTGTATTTTTGGAAAGGCTGACGCGGGTTGGCTATGGCATCGCCGACTAGCCCACGTCAATATGAGAACTTTGCAAAGTCTCCACAAGGGTGACCACATCCTTGGACTAAAAGAAAATGTCTCCTTTGCCAAAGATCGTGTTTGCAGGGCGTGTGTTGAAGGAAAAATGCATGACTCTCCTCATCGAAGGAAAACTACTATCTCGTCAAAAAGGATCTTAGAGCTCCTCCATGTGGACCTCTTCGGACCTCCATCTCATGCAAGCCTCGATGGGAAGAAGTATTGTCTAGTGATAGTTGATGATTACTCAAGATACACTTGGGTTTATTTCTTCAAGTTGAAGAGTGAAACTCAACAAACTGTCATCGACTTCGCCAACGAGGTTCAACGTCAACACAACGTCCCCATTCTAGCTATAAGAAGTGATAACGGCTCCGAGTTCAAGAACTACACCTTAAATGAGTTCCTAAGTGAAGAGGGGATAAGACATCAATATTCCGCTGCGTACACCCCTCAACAAAATGGTGTAGCCGAGAGGAAGAATCGAACTCTAATGGATATGCCAAGATCAATGTTAGCCAAATTTAAATCTCCATATAACTTCTGGGCTGAAGCAATCTCTACTGCTTGTCACTCATCCAACTGATTATACCTCCACAAGATCTTGGACAAGACTCCGTATGAAATACTTACCGGTAACAAGCCAAACATCTCATACTTTCAGGTATTCGGTTGTAAGTGTTTCTTGCTTATCAAGGGAGTTCATTTATCTAAGTTTGAATCTAAGGCTCTAGAAGGTATTTTTGTTGGTTATGGTGCCGAATCCCACACTTATAGAATCTACAATAAGCTCTTCAGAACTGTTGTAGAATCTTGTAGTGTGGTGTTCGAGGAAAATGACGGTTCCCGTGCGGAGCAAGTTGGTGTTTGTGATGCAGATGTTGAAATACCCCAAGATGCTATAAGAAGAATGGGCGTGGGATTTTTCCGCCCCATTGAGGAACCCCTTGTGGCGGATCGGGAAGGACAATGCTCTTCCCATGAAGAGCCCTCATCTACACATGCCCAACATGTTCCCACCACGGGAGCAAATTTTGCACCATCTCCATCAACTGCTGAAGGTCAATTTGTTCTAGAAAACTCCAGGTCGGATTATCTGGTGGATACCGGATTATCCGGCCACCCCGCTCCAGCTGACCATATTGCTCCTGGTGGTGAAGATATCAATGCATGCTCTAGGCCGGATTTTCCGGCAAGCCCCGGATTATCCGGCCCCTCGCCAGTTCAAGCAAACCCCAGGCATCCTGTTGAAGCTGCTACAAGTACTCCCAGGCCGGATTATCCGGCCTCTCCATCGGCCGGATTATCCGGCCCTGTCTCACCGGTTCAGCAGCCTCCTGTTACGGCTACTGACTCACCTCAAGGGCACGCTTCACCACCACCTACTTCTGTTATCCCAGTTCCTAATCAAGGTCGAGTAAATGATTCCAATGAAGATTCAAGTGATGAAACTACTCCTCCAAGAGACAACCAACTTATTGAACTTCATCGCAAGGCTCGAGCTGATCGGAACCTTGAGTTAAGGGGTCACACCCTCGACAAGGTTGTTGGTGATCTTCGACGAAGGGTTTCTACAAGAAGAGAATTGGCCAGCTTTGGTGAGCATCAAGCTCATATCTCAATGCTGGAACCTAAGAAGGTCTTTGAAGCTCTTGAAGATCCAGACTGGGTTGTTTCTATGCATGAAGAATGGAATAATTTCAAGCGCAACAAAGTCTGGAAACTCGTGGAAAACCCAAAGATTGCCGCAATGTTATCGGCACCAAGTGGATATTTAAAAACAAGCAAGATGAGAATGGCATTGTTGTAAGGAACAAGGCAAGACTTGTGGCACAAGGTTACTTCCAAGTTGAGGGCATTGACTTCGGTGAGACCTATGCTCCAGTGGCTCGCCTTGAGTCCATCTGTATCCTTCTTGCTTATGTTGCCCATAACAATTTTAAGTTGCAGCAAATGGATGTCAAGAGTGCCTTCCTTAATGGTCCTCTACATGAGTTGGTATATGTAAAGCAACCCCTGGGTTTTGAGGATCCTAACTTTCCGAACCATGTCTACAAACTCGATAAGGCACTCTATGGCCTTAAACAAGCCCCACGTGCGTGGTATGAGCACCTTAAAGAGCTTTTGTTAGATCGTGGCTTCCAAGTTGGGCAAATCGATCCCACTCTTTTTACTAAGAAGGTTAAGGGGGAGCTCTTCGTATGCCAACTTTCTGTAGACGATATCATCTTTGGTTCTACTAATAAAGCTTTTAATGATGAATTTTCAAAGCTTATGACTGACAGGTTTGAGATGTCTATGATGGGGGAATTATGGTTCTTTCTTGGATTCGAGATCAAGCAACTTAGAGAAGGAACTTTTATTAATCAAGCAAAGTACATCCAAGACATGCTCAAGAGATTCAAGATGATGGATCTAAATGGTGTCATGATACGTCCATTTTGCATCACTATTCTATGTCTTAATTCACTATTATTCATTGATATATTTCGTATTGAGAGGTGATACTTATGTTATTTCATCTATTTTTGCATGGTTGATGAATTTTGAAGCATGGACCGCTGCGGTCAGGATTCTGATGGAAAAGGTGATGTTTGGAGGCAAAATTCGCGAAGATCAGAAAATCCGGGAAAATATACGGAAAATCCTATTTTTCCAGAAGACTAAGGATGCCAGAAGATGAAGTGGAGGTGGGCCACAGGGGGCCCACACCACCCCATGGCGCGGGTAGGCCTAGACCGCGCCTGGGAGTGGTGTGGCCGCCCTGGCCCACTCCAGCCTCTCTCCTCTAGCGTATATCATCCCCACGAAACCCTAAGACTCGGGGGAGCGACCATAGAAAGATTCCGCCGCCTCTGCGGGGCGGAAAACACCGAGAGAGAAAGATCTCTCCGGCAGACAGATTTCTGCTGGGGGAATTTCTTCCCAGAGAGGGGAGATCGTCACCATCAACACCACCATCAAGCTGGACTTCATCGGAATCATCATCACCATCATCACCACCATCATCACCATCAGCACCCTCATCACCATCTCCATATTGCTGTAATAATTGGTTGAATCTTGCATAGTTCATAGGGGAAACTTTCCCGGTGTTGATTACTCTTTGTAGTTGATGCTATTGAGTGAACCATTGAATTATTGTTTATGTTCAAATTGTTATACATCATTATTCCATCTCTGATCATGATCCATATGATGTCTTGTGAGTAGTTCGTTTTGTTCTTGAGGACATGGGAGAAGTCTTGTTGTTAGTAGTGGAGTTGCATTGAGAAAGATTCAATAGAGTGTTATTTAAGTTGTGGTGTACTTCTTCTAGTGGTGTCATGTGAACGTCGACTACATGACACTTCACCTATAAGGGCCTAGGGGAATGCATTGTGTATATGGCTACTAATTTGCTAGAGTGATAGAAACCTGAGTGACAGAAACCAGATCCTCCGTTAGGAAACCATTGCACAAGGGACGTAAGGGTCTTAGAGTTTAAAGCTGTGGTTAGGTTTCTACCTTAATTACTTTCTTGTACTTACGGATGTTTGCAAGGGGTATAATCACAAGTATGTATTAGTCTTGGATGGGGCGGTACATTAGCACAGGTTCACCCACACAACACTTAGCAAGCTAAAGAAGATTAATCGACTATATGAAGCGAAAGCACTTGACAGTGTTCCCATGTGTCCTCGAGAAAGTTTGGTCATCTTAAGTAATACAACCGCCTTGTCCTTTGCTGCATAAAGGATTGGGCCACTTGCTGCATTCATTCTTACTGTCTTTTATTTACTCGTACTTTGTTTACTTGCTTTATCAAAAACCCCTAAATCCGTTTGCTAAGTATTTGCGGAGAATTCTTGATCCATACCACTAGCCAGCACCTTCTGCTCCTCGTTGGGTTTGACACTCTTACTTATCGAAAATACTGCGATACACCCCCTATACTTGTGGGTCATCATGTCGCCACTCCGATGCAAACAAAATGTCATCTTGAACTTAACCCACATGGTAAATATGTGGACCAAAAGGTATACCGATCCATGATCGGCTCTCTTCTTTACCTCTGCGCATCTAGACCCGATATCGTGTTGAGTGTCGGAGATTGTGCCAGGTATCAAGCTGCTCCTAAAGAAAGCCACTTAGTGGCGGTCAAGAGGATCTTTCGATATTTGGTTCATTCCCCTAAATTTGGTCTATAGTATCCCAAGGGTTCCAATTTCTCTTTATGTGGTTACACTGACTCAGATTGGGCTGGTGATAAGGATGATCGGAAATCCACTTCCGGATCTTATCAATTCTTGGAAAGATCTCTTGCGTGTTTGTCATCTAAAAGGCAGAATTGTATATCTCTCTCCACCGCCGAAGCTGAATATGTTGTTGCTGCCAGCGCTTGCACTCAATTATTGTGGTTGAGGCAAACTTTAAACGAATACGGTGTCAATTGTGACAAAGTGCCTCTTTTATGTGATAATGAAAGTGCAACCAAATATGCGTACAATCTAGTTCAGCACACAAGGAAGAAGCATATTGAGATTCGGAATCATTTTATTCGACACCATGTTGCTCGAGGCGATATTGATCTATCCTTTGTGAGCACGAAGAACCAACTTGAGGATATTTTTACAAAGCCACTTGATGAAGCAAGATTCTGCTACTTGAGGAATGAGCTAAATATCATTGATTCCAGGAATTGTGTTGATTACCCATGCAGTCACTTGTACATCTCAATCCTACTTTGGTCTAGGTGTGGGCATGGATATAGGGGGAGTGTGGTCCTAACTCATTGGGCTAACCCTCCCCCCATAATTCCAAAAGCAAGATAAATCATTTCTCTTAATATCATTTTGTGATATGTGAGCTTATTGATGAGTATTGGTCGTGAACCCAAGATATATATTCGCGGTGTCACACCATACACTCCAACAAGGTGGCTTCGGCCACTTGGATCTTTTTGCCTATTTTTGCTCTCTCATGTTCTTATGGGAATCACACTCAATCTTGGCTTTTATTTGATTTGGATCTTGCAATTTTGAGTGTCTAGTACCATCTCAGTTTGGTTCTCTTAATCCTCAGCCTTTCCCTACCCCTAAGCCATCTATTCTTGCACACAAGTCCCTTGTACACCTTGTGGATGCGATGTTTGGGGCTGAGAGGATGGGGCTGCACCATCTCATGTCTCTCCAGTGCTCTTTTGACTCTGAGGTGGTGAAGCAGTTCTTCTCCACTTTGGTTATTTGTGGGGATGAGCGTCACACTATGAAGTGGATGACTCATGACAGGCGTATGACTGCTGACTTTCATGTGTTTGCTGAGGTTCTTGGATACTCTTTCTGCATCAGGGATAGAGCCAGTGGCCACCGCATCATCACCCAGCTGAAGCCTAACAAAGATGCAACTCTCTCTCCTTTCACTGTGGATAATGGCATTGTGGGCACTCTGGCTGGCCTTGCTCCCATCTATGCTTCCTTAGTGGGTATCTTCCGTGACTCCATCACTCCGAGTGGGGGCAACAATGACAGCATTCGTGGTCACCTTGTTCAGCTACTTCAATTTTCTCATGAGGTTGTCTCGTGCGAGGACGAGTCGGTGCAGTATAGGCTGGATGTCATGGACTTCATTTACCATGAATTGATTGATGCTATGTTCAACCGTCTGTCCATCCCATATGCACCCTACATTATGATGCTCATAAGGCACCTGCTTCCTTCTGAGGAGTTCCACATTGATTCGGTGCATAAGGCCAAGAAGATCTACACCAAGCTTCGGAAGACCTCTCACCCCTCCTCTGCTCCTGAGGGCCTCACGAGGGATGCTCGCAGGCCCCCAGTGCCTCCCGTTGCCCGTGAGATCAAGTAGCTGAACTGGTTCCAGCGTAACATTCTTTGCATGGGAGTGGATACACGCAAGAGTCAGTACGAGGCATACAAGCAGCGCCATGAGTTGGCTCACTCCCAGTAGCTCATTCTCCACCATGTGTCTGGTGCTTCGGGTGACCCTCCGGCTCCTACACCTCCCACACCGTATGCTCGGTGGAACTCTTCCTCCAGTTTGAACTATGGAGAGCTGGAGCGTCACTTGTTCCCCTCTTCGGCTGCTGCTGATGATGAGGATGAGGATGGTGACACCGAGGAGCTTGAAGATGAGGATGATAATGAGAATGAGAATGAAGACGAGGACGAGGACGAGGACGAGGACTATGAGTGATCGCGTTGGGCGCTAGCATCGCTCTTCTTCCTTTTGGGTGTCTTGATGCCAAAGGGGGAGAAGTAGTTCTATTAGGATATTCGTGGATTTGCATGGGTCGGGCATAAGCACTTGCATTTTTCTATTCGTTGTTTTCTTGCTTATTCCCATTTAGCGTTGAACTTTAAATTTTTGGTTTGTGGTTTGTTTGAGACTCTTTATTAGTGGTTGTCTGGATTATGCTTATGGATTTCATCTCATGGATTATGCTTATGGATCCATCTATTCATATCCTATTATGCTGGAAGTCTTTCTCAAGGAAGGCGCCTATATTGGTTATCTCGATAATAATTGAGGCTTATGTCGAGGATGCCTTCCCTCTACCTCGGTGGTATGATTATGTTGCTCATATGTCTATGGAATAGATTCACCTATTTGTGTGAATTTGTATTCCAATGCAAAATTCTAATATGCACACATTGAGGGGGTTTCTTCCTTGGTTCTTGTTGTTTGTCTTGTGATTTTTTCTTGCAAATCCTAGTATTGTCATCTATCACCAAAAAGGGGGAGATTGAAAGAACATTTCATGGTTTCCTATGTTTTGTGTGTTAGATAACAATACTTTGAGATTATTCATGTGCGCTAAGTGTGCAGGAAGCTTTGAGGGGGGCCGGATTATCCGCCCCACCAAGGGCCGGATAATACGGCCTACCTCATTGCTCAAAGGGAGCCAAGGCGCATCGCTCGGTATCTAGTCGGATTTTCTCCCGGAAAATCCGAACTGGGGCTGTTTTTCCTCCCTAGGCTAGATAATCCGGCGGTCGCATGGGCCGGATAATCCGGCCACCAGTTTTTGAGCAAAGGGAGCCAAGGCGTGTCGCTTGGTATCCGGTCGGATTTTCTCCCGGAAAATCAGAACTGGGGCGGTTTTTCCTCCCCAGGCCGGATATCCGGCCTTCACATTGGACCGGATAATCCGGCCCCCAGAAGTTGATCAAGGGCAAGCTCGGCGCGACGCTCTGATAGGGGGGCGGATTATCTACCGGATATTCCGAGTCTGGGGCGGAGTTTTCCCCATGCCGGATAATCCGTCCCTCACTTGGGCCGGATAATCCGGCCCCCAAAGTGTCCAACTGCTGGTTTCGGAGGGGGGTATAAATACCCCCTCTTCCCCAACGCTCAGAACTCTTGATTCATTCGAAATTGACTAGACATTGTGCAAGAGCTCCCATTCTCGATCTCCCACTTCAACCTCCCGAAGGCTTTGATCTTTGGGGAAATTGAAGGAGGAGAGGATCATCATCATCACGAATCAAGTGCATCAACTCCTCTCCATTCACTTGGAGAAATCCTCGATCTAGTATTCTTGTCAATACATAGATCTTGTTCGTTGTATTTGATAACTTTGTTCTTGTGGTAGCTTGTTGTCATTTCGGGAGCCTCCAAGTTGATTGTGGAGTTGTTGCCCCGCTAGTTGTGTAAAGGCGCCGGTATCCGCCTCGAAGGGTCCCTATAGTGGAAAGGTGGATCAGGCCTTTGGTGGCGGGATCCATCGGAGAACAGGGTGAGGCCTATTGTGGCGTGGTGGTCTTAGTACCGCCCACCCCTCCAATGCAGACGTACTTCCCTTAACAAGGAAGGAACTGCGGTCAAACAAATCCTGTGTCTCCGCGTGCTTCACTTCAGTTTACCCGTTCCTCTTCCACTCGCTCTTTACTCGCTAGTAGATAGGTTTGCATATAGGGAAATTCCACCTAATAGTTTATCTAGAGAATTTACCCATTGTGCTAAGCCTAAATTTGAAAAAGTATTAAAATTTGGAGTAGCACCTATTCACCCCCCCCCCCCCTTTAGGTGCCCATACGATCCATTTCAGCAACTTCTACGACGACCGTCGGGCCCAGTTGTTGCGGAAGGAAACTTTTCTTGTAGTGGATGGTCGCTAATTTTTATGTCGACGCTAGCTTTGGCACCGATTCGGATGACTCTAAGTCTCAATCCGGATATGTATTTCTCATGAACGGAGTAACAGTCAGTTGGAGGAGCTCCAAACAACCTGTGGTGACAAGATCGATAACGTAGGCAAAATATATTGCTGCTTCAGAAGCAGTGCATGAAGTTGTTTGGATGAAGGAGTTCATAACCGAACTAGGTGTGGTTCCTAGTGTGTTGGACCTAATGGTGATCTATTGTGAAAACAATGGAGCCATAGCCAATTCCAAGGAACCAAGGTCTGATAGGAATTCCAATCATATTAAGCGCCGGTTTCACTCCATCCACGAACATGTCAAGGATGGAGATATAAAGATTTGTAAAGTACACACAGATCTCAATGTAGCAGATCCATTGACTAAATTTCTCCCTAGGGCAAAACATGATCAACACCAGTATTCCACGGGTGTTAGATTTACACAACGTAACTAGATTATTGTCTCTAGTGTAACTGGGAGATGATACGTCCAAAACGTATCTACTTCCCCGAACACTTTTGTTATTGTTTTTCCTCTAAACTTGTGTGATTTGAGTACAAATAACACAGACTGACGCTGTTTTCAGCAGAATTACCTTGGTGTCTAGTTTTTGTGCAGAAAATCAACTATCAGGAAAAATCCTGGAAAATATGCAAAAAATTCTATTTCACCAGAAGACTCACGGAGCCAGAAGACGAGACGGAGTAGGGCCACTTGGGGCCCACACCACCTAGCCACGCGGGCCAGGCTAGGCTATGCCTGGGGGTGGTGTGGCCGCCTCGGCTGCCCCCTCGGCCTCCCTCTTCGCCTATAAGATGCCCCTTGACCTAAAAACCGAGGGAGGTTCGACGTTTTTCTAGCAAGAGTTTCGCTTCGCCACCACCACCAGATTCCACGAATCAGCACCAGAAACTCCGTTCTGGCACCCTGCTGGGACGGGGAATCGGAGGAGATCATCGCCATCATCATCACCATCACTTCTCCATCGACCATCCATGTTTCCCCCATCTATGAGTGAGTAATCCCCCGATGTAGGCTATGCGTACGATAGGGATTGGATGAGATTGTTCATGTAATGGCATCAGATTGTTAGGGCATGGTGCCTAGTATCTATTATTAGTGCTTTTTGACTTTGTTGCAACTTGTTATGCTTAATGCTTGTCACTAGGGCCCGAGTGCCATGATTTCAGATCTGAACATGTTATTGATTCATTATGATAGTATTATTTTTGGTCTTACCTGTAAGTTGTATACACACGTTGTTGTCCGGAACCAATGGCCCCGAAGTGACAGAAATCGGGATAACCGGAGGGAATGGCTTTGATGTGAGGATCACATGTGTTCACGGAGTGTTAATTCTTTGCTCTGGTGATCTATTAAAAGGAGTACCTTAATTGGCAGTAGTTCCCTTGAGGCCCCGCTGCAAACGGGCTGGCAGGACAAAAGATGTTGTGCAAGTTCTCATTGCGAGCACGTATGACTATATATGGAACACATGCCTATGATTATCTAGTACTTGGATGCTTTATCGTGTTTATCTGCAATTGCCCTATGTCTGATTGCCATGTGAATTGTCTTGTCCATGCAACGCCCGTCCATCCATCCCTATGCCTACTGCGCTTTAATCCTACTGCTTACTGCGATTATTACTACTGTATTTACTTTTACTATTAGTATTACTTTACTATTGCTATTACAAAATTGTTGCTACTGATAAACTGTTGTGAGCAAGATTGTTTCTAGGTGCAGCTGAATTGACAACTCAGTTGTTAAGGCTTATAAATATTCTTTGGCTCCCCTTATGTCGAATCAATAAAATGGGTTTCACTTCCCTCAGAAATACTGCGATACACCCCCTATACTTGTGGGTCATCAGGAGACTGAAGGGAATATGCCCGAGAGGCAATAATAAAGTTGTTATTTATATGTATTTCAAGTATATGATAGATTTTTATTTTGCATGCTATAATTGTATTAATTTGGAAACGTTAATACATGTGTGTTTAATAAACAAAAATAAGGGTCCTAGTTATGCCTCCCTTATAAACTAGCTCGTGGATTAACAAGATGATCGAGGTTTCCTGATCATGGACATTGGATGTTGTTAATAACAAGGTCACAACATTAGTGGAATGATGTGGTGAACATTCATCCGAAGTATAGCATTACGATCAAAGTCATTATGTTTATATTGCTATACCATCATACGAAGTAATCCTAGTCCTTAGACCATAAGATTATGTCAATCACTAACACTGGAAGAGTATCTTGATAACATCAAACGTCACCTTATGACAGGGTGGCTATAAAGGTGGGTTCAGTGCTACGAAGGTGTTATGTAGAGGCTCATGGATCAAGAGTGGGATTTGTCCATCCTGATGACAGATATATATACTCTGGGCCCTCTCGGTGATATCACATAAAGATAGCTTGCAAGCAAGTGATGTGATGTGATCACTAGAATGTTATACCACGGGAACAAGAAAAGAGTGCATGTCGGCAACACGATCAAACTAGGTATGGAGATACCGATGATTGAATCTCAGACATGTAATATATTGTGAGACAAAGGGATTTAGTTACTAGCGTTAAAGATTCTTACGATCACTGAAGTCATCGTTGAATGTGTGGGAGTCAGTATGGATCTCCAGGTCCCGCTTCTGATTATTGATCCGAGAATGGTCTCGATCATGTCTGCATTATTCGCAAACCATACGGTGACACACTTAAGGGATACCAACACCATTTGGAGCAAATATGTTCCAGACGAAAGAATTGCAAAGCGCTGGAATTATTTCAATGGACACCGAAATTGTTTCAGGGGAAATTGCTGAAATTGGTTATGCATGTGATATTGAAATTTTGCAGGGGGTTTTATGTGAATGTTTGTTAATTAAAGTAATTAACAAAATTCTGAATAAAATAAATAAAAGAGTTTTATTAAATGAGAGTTATATTAAATTTGGTGGAAATTTAATTCATTTTGAGTGGGATTTTGTGTGGAGAAATTGGAGGGCCAAATTTACGTGAGTGGAACTTCACCACATGAATGAGAGGAGGTGGAGCGGCTCCTCCATGGCCGCCGTCCATGGTAGGGGATGTCCCTCTCCCCTATAAAAGTCCCCCCTCTCACTCCTCACTCACACCTCCTCATGAAGGATCTCTCTCCCCCTCTAGAATTATTGCCCCATGGTCTCGGATTAGCGAGATACATGTTCCCGGTGGCATTTTGTCTGGAAGGAGTTGTTTCTTCCGTTGCATCGCTAGAGCAAGGAGGTGGAGGTTGTTCAATGGCCTGAATGTGTGTGCGATCATGGATGCACTACTGAGTTGCAGCGTTGGACTTCTTCTCGATCATGATATCGGCAAGCGTTCGACGACATCATCCACGAGTTCAACCTCATTACACTTTGTCGTTCTACAAGGGTATGTTCTCTATGGCCCGTTGCTTGTATCTGGTAGATAGATCTTGGTGCTTAGTAGTTTCCATCGTAGGAATTTTTTGTTTTCTATGTTGCAAACCCAACAGATTTCACTTTATCCCTAGTGAGGCAGCAAAAGAAAGGTAAAAACCAAAGTAGATCTTGAATATTATGTGTCACAATTTAATCTCTACCCCCATGCTACTCCATCTAACACACACTTCTCCCCATAAAAGTTCTTGCATACAAGTTGGATCAAAACAAGCATTGAAGAACGGGGTGCATGGTATGCATCTATTAAAACATCTTACACAAAATAGATTCCAATCTCAAATATCAAATCATAGAACAAAGATCCACCACATAGGAATTACAAATATGACCATAATCATGTTGGGTAGCTCATATGGTACTAGATCTATGAAGAACAAGAGAGAAATAGATCAAGCTACTGCCACGAACCCATAGCACGGAGGTGGAATACTCCCTCTTCATCATAGATGATGCTGGAGATGTTGGAGAGGGTGGAGATCTCCCTGGAGGTGGCTCTAGCAGAGTTTCCCCCTCCAATCTTTGCTGGGTCTGACTCTGTTTGGTGGTGTTTTCATCTCTGGTGTGCTCTCTCTCGAGGACTCCCCGGGGGGGTCGTTATATAGGTAGTTTTAGGTCAAAAGACCTCTGTGGGGGAAAGAATCAAGGCGATCAGATGGCCGGGGAGGGAGAGAGCATGGGTGGCGTGCCCACCAGGCCTGGGCATGCCACATAGGCTTTCTTGGCCCTCCTGGTGGGATTCTTGTGCTCCAGATGCTTCTCGTCGATAAATATTGGCATTCCCAAAAGTGCAGGTCCATTTAACTTTGTATAGGCACTAGTAGGAAAAGGGATATCAGTGGTGCACCGAAAAAGATGTTAGTGGCGCACGGGCCATGCGCCATTGATAATACGCCACTGATAATACGTCGTCCTGAAACATCAAAAACATTGAAAACAGGGTTTTCTGCCCAAACAGGGTTATAGCCAAAATAAAGGGGATCATTGGTAAATCCCCAAAAATCAATATAAAACAAGGATATAAGATTATATATGATGCAAATATGTGGGAAAACATGTTAACAAACTACAAAGTTCATGTATGCATTTTACATGCATCAGCGGCCTGTTCCTGTCCGGATCTGGGCCAATGGCCTTGTTCTTCCTTTCTCTGTTTAAATCTCTACCAAAATGAAACACAAATCTAAGTGTCCAGATCTAATTTTATGCCAGTTCCAGAAGGTTTACTCTAACATGTAGAGCAAGTTTTTAATCAAAATAGTATCTAGAATTTACCTAGGAATTTAAATGCTAAGAGGTATCTTTAAACTAAATAATTATTATAGGGGGTTATAGTACCTAAATTGTGTGAAACCACCTTGTGATGTGAGGAATTTAGCATACCTTGCATGACACTAGGGTGCCAGGTGGGATCCCGCCAAAATCCCACTTCTAGTTCATTTGTTAAAATCTAGTTCAATTTTTTGCTCAAAATTTACACTAGATTTTGACAAATGAACTAGAAGTGGGATTTAGGCGGGATCCCACTTGACACCCTACATGACACCTTGGTTCCTGGCCAAGTGGAGCTTAGGTTTGTCTATAGTAAAAATACCAAATTAACTTCATTTCTTCCTTATAGAATTTCTCTAGGTCAATCTACAGTAGATCTTGTGTTTATTCAAACTATCCCTGGAGTGGTACTATAATACCTACCAAATACCAAGTGGATATTATGGTTTTCTAAGAAGAAGTATAGGGACATATTTCCATGCTGCTGATCACTGGCAAGCCACCTTCTTGCTCATAAGCCATGTCCTACCGTTTTACTTATGCATGTTTTATCTAATGTTTTATTAAAACTGCATTGTTTTATTATGATAATCTATATCGTGTAGTGGCTTGGATCCTCCAATCCATTGCGCCTTAGTACAAACCCTTTAAGGACACCTACTTTTCCCTAGTATGGTAGATTGTGTGGAACACCATACGCCTTTGGAGACCCCGTTTTAGTCGAAGCAAAACTATAGGATGGGAAGACCCCAAAAAGATTTACAAAAATATTTTATGGTAAAACCTTGGTGAGGTCTGACCTACCAAGAAAGTTTGAGAAAGAAAAAGGTTTTGTTTTACAAAGGATGCTGATGTAAAAAGGAGGGAAAATGTTTATGAAAACGCACCTATTTCTTTCCAGTTTGCTAGAACAATTAACCCGTGCAACCACATTACTCCTATATGGGAAGGGGCTAGACTGGAAGTTTGTCTGCTCTGGTAAAAGTTGTCTCACAACTACTACAAGGGATTTCGATCCCTAGAGGTTGGGCCTTCTCTGATAAGGGTCCTTGTAATGTAATTCATCACCCTGGAGAAGGAACGAACGGTCAGCGGGTCACCATGCGTTTACTATGAATAGCTCATAGGGTAGGCACTTATACTGGAGTGGGCATTCCGAAGGTCTTGTTTGATTATCCGAGACCTGCATACTTTTGTATGATGATCTGGGGTTGATCTCGGCGGATGTATTGGATCTTGTGGGTAAAGTGTACAACCTTTGTAGAGTGTAAATCTATTCGAATAGATGTGTCCACGGTCATGGATGGTTGGGAAGGTTGCTGTAGAGAAGTGCTGATTTTGATTTCAAAAAGGATTTTGGAAAAGCAAAGGCTTTGGAAATGTTTTGACCATGGGATGGTCGGAAAGGAGGGAAAGGAGTTTGGTCACGGGATGACCAGAAGGAAGGAACAAATGGGTGACTCAATCCTAGTGTTCTCCAAAACTTTTCAAAAGATTTTCAAAATGTTTTATAGAAGTTTTTAACAAAGATATGGAGTTATTATATCTACAAGAGAAACTATTTTAGAAAAGAACCTCTCTTGGAACCCTCCTAGTAACACATCTATATTGCATATCCTCTTATTGTTATTATCTTAAGGGGGTTTGAGAGTACATTCAAAGTACTCACTGGCATTGTCCCTGGCTATTAACTTGGTCAGATTTCAAGAAGTAAGGTCAAGAAGAAGATGAAGCTGACGACTATACGAGCTAGGATGTTCTCCCAGTCAGTTGCATGTAGGTCAAGGCATGGCTCAGGCTATGATGGTTGATGTTGCTATAATGGAACTACGGTATGACATGTATGTTCTTAAGTATTGGATGTTTACTTTGATACTTGTCGGTTATGTGCCACAACAAACTGATCATGTGATCGTGGTGTTTGCATAATAGGGATTCTCAGAGGATTAATTCGGGGGGCATAGACTTGGTATTAGAACCATCCTTAGTTAGCATGGTCATTAGATAGGAACACTATTTTGGAAACACCAGCTTTCGAAAACTATTTTTGAAAGATTCTACTTCTTATCCCCTCCTAACTTAAAAATGTTTTTGAAATGGTTTCTTCCATCTCTCGTCCAAAGTTCAAGCATACGGATTTCAAACAAGTAAGACCTAGAACCCTATGAAGACAGTGATAACGAGATGAAGAGAAGAGTTGTCTTTACCCCTTAGGATTCTAGGTCTCCGTGCATCCACGAAGACTGAAGTTCAAACTTCACCGACGTAGTCTCTACCCCTTAGGATATCTCGAGGATTTCAAACAAGTAACCTCTCTGGAATTTCGACCCTAAAGTCATTAAATAGGCTACGCTACGCCCCTACGAAAGAGCCGTGGATCCTTAGAGAAAGGTACATCAAGTCGTAGATTTTATCCCCCATAGGGTACTCTGTGAAGTTCAGATTTGAGGTAGTCTGCCCAGCCTAAGCCCTCGAGATATCGAGTCCAGGAGGAACAGAAGATCATCCCTCGTGATCAGGCTAAATCTGCATAGGTCTCCGTGCATCCACAAAGACTGAAGTTCAAACTTCACTGACGTTGTAACCACTTTCAAAGACGGATTCTGTAAGATAGTACGCTTGAGACACTTAGCCCTAACCATACTCTCCTGAATCTCGGGACGAGATTCTTTTAAGGGGGGAAGGTCTATAACATCCCAATTTCAGCAACCCTAATTAGTTGTCCAAGATGCAAAAATCAAGGGGAATAAAAACTTATCTTGCTTAGTGATATAATGTTTGCTTGCCTGTTTGTTGATGCTTATGCATTGAATGTGTAGTAAATGATATACCCCTTACCTCACCCTCAAGTGATAAAAGCTATTTAGCAAAACTGTCTTGGCTCTTTTCACATATTCTCAAATGTTCTGGCATTTCAAAAACCTGAGCCAAGATGCCTTGGTAACCCTAACCATTTTAGTAGCTTCTATTTACAAAATTATGGAGATATATAAGACCTAATCTCCTTATGCTTTCAATACAGAATCTTCAACTACTCTTACCCCTAGGCTTTTCAAAATCTGTTATAAAGATGTTAACCTCTATGATTGGTAGAAGTACCAAGTAATCTCACCTTCTTCAAAACACAACCTTTTCAAAATACCTATCCTTACCCAAGCTAGGCTTGATGGTAATCGTAGAAGTAGCTTGAGTCCTTTGCTAAGATGAATTGACTTGATCTACTATCTGATGGATTGCCTTGGTCTATAGATTGACCCGTTTGCTTAGGAAGTAGTATGAGATACTCTAGGAGCTCATCCTATAGGATCAAGATATTATTAAGATCAAAAACCCTGACCAAGAATGCAAAGATGGATCTGATCTCTAGGCACTAGGTGATCAACTAAAACCCTTAGTCAAATCTTTTCAGCACTAATCCTTTATAGAAGCTTCCAAGTCCATGAAGACCAAATACAGGCATGGCTCCTTTCTACTCAAAATACACTTCAACATCATCCACTTGATGATGTTTTGGTACTTTGGAACTAATCAAAAACATCCCCTCTCATACTCTAGTCAAAAACCCCAAATCAACCAAAATATGACTTAAGTCTGGAAATGTTCTCAAGATGCCATCTTTGAGTCTCCCTTATTTCCAACCCTTGTGCATTTTTGGCAATGAACTTGAACCATCTTGTAGACCATCACTATAAGAAAAGTTGGCTTTTACAACGAATGATTTTCGTGGTTGAAGGCCTGTTTTTTGTGGCTAAAAAGTCTTCTACGACGGATGCCCTTCGTGGTAAAAGCCCCGTCACAAAAGAATCTACCATGGTTTTTTTATGACCATGGCGGATCGCACCCTTCAGCCACGAAAACTTGTTCTGTCATAGATCTGTTCACCAGCCGCGTTGACTGCTGACGTCATGCAAAATTCCACGTGGTGAACACCGTTAACGCCTAGTTACCCCGTTAACGGTCACAGAAATCGTGGCAGAAGCCAGGCCCAGCCAAGGCCTGCTAAATATTAAGTGGGTTGGCCCATGAGGAGAGCCCAATAAGAAGAAGGCACGTTACTGTTTCATCCAGCAATGTTTGGGCCCATTAGTGCAGCCATCTGTGGCCCATGAACTTTTAGTCCCGATACTATTTCAGTCTACAGAAGGCCCACCGAGGCCCAATACTGTGCGGCCCATTCTCTGCCTGGGCCAAGTCTGTATGTTACTGTTAAGGGGTGCTATCAGCCCGTCACTTTTCTCGCACCCATCGTGCATCCTTACAGCCCTCTACCAT
Source organism: Avena eriantha (assembly GCA_910589775.1). Lineage (NCBI taxonomy): Eukaryota > Viridiplantae > Streptophyta > Magnoliopsida > Poales > Poaceae > Avena > Avena eriantha. The sequence continues at coordinate 482,978,393 of OU342745.1, forward strand.
TACGGCCCTTTACTGTTCTGGACATTCATTGTTCCGTCCTTCTACTATTCAGTCCCATAAACAGGTTGCGAAGTTTTTGGCCTGCTAAAGTTCTGGCATCCTACTATTCTGGCCTTGTTACTATTTCCGGCCTATTACTATTCTGGCGTCCTACAGTTTTCCTGTACCGGCCTTTTACTTTCTTGGCCTTTCACTGTTTTTTCCATTTACTGTTCTGATCATTTACTATTCTGGCCATTTACTATTCTGGCCTTTTACTCTCTGTTCTTTTACTGTTATGTCCTTTTGCAGTCAAATTCTACATATAATGGCGTTAGTGTAGGCCCATCACTGTTGATTGGCGACCCATCAAGGACTGATACAAACGTTGTGGGTCTGCTACTGTTGAAGCCTATCTAACTTAAATCCATTGTCAAGGCATAAAAGTGGATAAACAAAGAACACAAGTTCTCTAGAATGTTAAATAAATTCTAGAGCTGTGGAAAAAACTTATAACTGGAAAAATAGTAAATTATTACAGTCCTGAAAAAATCTGTAGCTTGTAAAGCATCATCGGAGTACAACACAGCTGCTAAACAATATAATCTCAGTTTCAAAAATGTTCCGTCTAGGGATCTCGCACCGCCTCACATGTAACGACGGGATTACCACGAGACTTGTTGAGGATATTATTAAGTAGATTCTCCATCAAAGCTTGCCTCTTTTTCAACTCGGATAACTCCTTCCTTGCTATGGAGAATACTGGATCTATTCTGTTGGTTCATGTCGAACTACATCAAGTGCATCTTGGAGTGTAGTACCAAAAATTCTTTCTACTGGAATGTATGGAGCAGTTGAGATCGTGTACCTACGTGAGAAATACGCATTGTCACTGCTGCTCTATCCAAACAGTACACTTGAGGTAGTTGTTTTCTATTCTTTCTTCATATTTATATTTGCAACCTAAAACAAAAAGAAATGTCATATAGCATTATTACCAAGGAAAACAAAAACCAACGAATTTTAAATCAGTCCTTTTGCTGAAAGCAAGAAAGCAATTAGTAACAGCAGGGCATCATACATCTCTTTCTTCTAGAATAACTGGAATAGTAGACTTCATAGAGGGATGAGATCGTGTGCAACTGTCACTTATGCCCTATGAAATGACTACTCTACTTGATGAAGGATGAAACTAAGATAAAAGAAGTTACAACATCATACAAAGGAACAAAACTACCATGTTCATTCTCAAATATTTTCAAAAGATTATTTGGTCTGTTATAGCAATGCAAGCACTCAACACAAGGACCTCATGCAGACGTGTGACTCTAATAAACTAGCCAAATCATTTTAGAGAAATGGTCAAACAATCTATTAAACAGTTACATTGTTTAAATTTTTGATTGTCTGCCCAAAGACAAAGTGTACTATCATGTGCCTCGTATTAAAATAGCCATACACGTTTAGATACCATAGTGAGATTTCAAGTGCGCAGTTGATTATGATCCTTCCGTTTCTGTTATATTGTTCCGTTGCATGTCTGGCCTTGTTATAATCACAATAGTGCCTCTGACAAAAATAACAACTCAACTAGAGTAAATGGCATGACACCAGGGGGCTTAAAGCTTAAAAAAGGGGGGGCGTGCTGACATTAGCTCTATGTAGAGTCTTAGGGTTGCTGATCTGCTTATAGGTATGTTCGTCGACGATGTCTGCTGCATCAAGTAATTGGACTGGTGGTCTCCATACTTCAGTGTTGGTCCTCTGCATAATGGTGCAGCGAATAGTAAACACAAAAAGGTTCCTGTCTCACAGATGTTAGCATGAAGTGATACAAAATCAATAGATACTTACGAGATTATAGGGGCCATTCATTCTATGATTTCTAGTGTAAACTACACCTATGCATTGCGTAACAACCGCAAACTATTAGGAATAGTGGGGTAAGCAGAAGCAAATAAAACAGACATCTTAGTTGAAGCAGTATAACTAATGTAAATGTGTTAGATAGGAGAAAAGCATCAAGCAGGAAATAACAGATAGTGCCATAGCGTACGCCAAGCCAGAGAGAAATTATAACTGCATCACATACGGGGACTTAATAAAGTAGATAATGGAAACAAATGTGTTAACCGTTGGCTAACTCATATTTCGCCATGACATAGAAAATCGCTGTTGGGGATATACTTTCCGGGTATCCTCACAGTTCCTCACTGACCAGGGTGGCCCACATCGGGTTAGAGCTTTGCTTCATGGGAGGCCCAGTCAGAGAGAGAAGACGGAGTCTAATCCGACTACGGGAAGGCCCAAAAGACTTACCGACTTAGGCCCATAATGTTACTTGTAGTTCAAGATGTACTCTGTAAACAACTCTTAGTCGTAGCCAGATTGATCTCTCCTGTAAGCCCTAGGCTGGATATCTATATAAGCCGTCCTAGGGAGAGCCTTTAGGGCACCCAATACTTTAGACCCTCAACTCGCAGAGGCGAAACCTTTGTAACCCATATTCCGGCTCTGTTGTATTACTAGATTGCTAGCAGGAGTAGGGTCCGTCCAAAGCCAGCGGATTCGAGCCTGGGTAAACTTGTGTGCTCACCGTCCCGGAACACCGTACGCCTCGCACCCCTCTCTCCCGCACGCCTCGAGGAACCCCTCATGGCGTACTTGTCCTCAATCCGACGACAGTTGGCGCCCACCGTGGGGCAAGTGAGCTTCGGATCTGCGTTCCGAGCGGAATCTGCAAGAATCAGAATCGGCGAGACCATCACCGTCGGTCGCATCCTCTACGCCAGTGACGTCCCTCTCATTGTTCTCGACGAGACTTGGATTCCGGCTAGGGAGGCCGTGACTGCCTATACAATCATGTCTTTCGGCGAGATCGATGTTTACATCGGTTTCGCTGAACCTGCCCAACCCACCCCAGCGGTGAGGATAGAGGCAGAAGAATCTTCTGGGTCCCCTTTGTCCACGGAGGGGGCAGAGTTCCGGATCTCAGAAAACCCTAATCCCACCCAGCCCACACCAGTTCCGGAGATAGTGGAGAAATCTGAGCCTGAAGAAGACCTCATGGTCCAAGTCGAATCTGGAGTGGATCTCCCCGGAGAAGCCGGATCCCAGATCGACCCACCCGTGGAAGTCGAAATCCAGGAGGAGCACATCAATGACACTGATTCCGACTCTGACGATGTCGGGACAGACAAGCCTTTCCTCAGGTACACACTAAGATGTATGATACTGTGAGGCGCTAGCGCAGATGCAATCCTCGAAACCATTAAATGTTTCGATAAGGCTGATCGCGAAAGCTGCAGGTACCTCAGGAAGCATGCATTGCACTTCGTTGGATATGTTGGATCCGGATCTGGCTCTGCCGATGCTGGAGAAAACACCGACTCGGTGCTGGAGGCAATTGGAACAAACGCCGACGTTCTCGCATCCTCGGATGAGTCCATGACGTCGACAGATTTCCGAAAGTTCTCCGCGGAATACGAATAGGAGTACAACTCCAAATCTGCAGAGGAGGGAGAAGCCATGGATGAAGGATCCGGGGAACACTCTCCCAAAGCGCAGGATGACATGGACATCGGAGACAATCCCGAGGTCCATATGTCCGAAAGTACCGATCAGAGCTTGACTCCGGGAAACGGACCCAAAACTGTCTTTGCTACCGGCGCTGCCAAGAAGGCAAAGAAGAAGAACAAGAAGAACAAGACCCCAGCAAAAGACCCTCTGACAAAGGAGGTGATTGCCGAGGAATACGAGGAAGACTCGGATGGAGCACTAATCCTAGACGAGCCGAAAAAAGAAGCATCGGTGGATGGACACGTGATCACTGAAGGTGCGCGTAAACTCATCGATGCCGCACTAACCACACCTATCCCTACAGCTGCAGAACTTACTGCAGATGAGCTGGATGAAAGGGCCCAAGCCCTAGAAGCGCGTCATCAACAACTCCTTGATGAATCCAAAAACATCGAGGTGGAGAAGAAGTGCATGTCAAACAAGGAGTACATGTCCTGTCTGCATAAGAAGACACGGAAGCGTCACATAGATGACAACCAATTCCCACGCGTCTGTGCCGTCCTTTTTGGAGATGAGATGGGAAAGCCACGGAAGGATAGCAACGGAGATTGGGTTTACCCAACACCAGTGCAAAATACTGTGGCAGCTCGCGAAATTCTATCGGCTAATCCAGGACCAGAGGAGATACGTTTGGGTATCAAGCTACTCAATAAGGGACTGGAACAGCAAAAGGTCGCCCTGTCTGGAAGCCAAAAGCTGATCTCGGATTCCGACCAATGTCGCACAGATTCGGCATGGGCTAACGTAAGATCCCACTACGATCGGGCGCACCATCGTCACCCCGAACGCAGGGAAGACAATTATTCAAGAACCAGATCGTCGGGGCAGCACCGCAGAACTACACATAACTGGAGCAACGTCGCTCCAGCAGCCGACAAAAGACGTGATCGCTGCACTGATTCCGAGGAACCCTCCCCAAAAAGGAGAAGATAAAGAGAAATGTCGGGAGGAGGATCGTCAGAAAATGCCACCTCCTAGACATGAAAACCGTCCGGTTGAGCCTTACCATGGTGGGAACGACGGACGAAGGAATGACGGAAACCACGTTGGCACAAGCCGGCAGGGGGCTCGTCATAGTCAAGAACCTCCCCGGAACCAGAATAATGACGCTCCGGACAGAGGCCAGCAATCAGCCGGAAACAACCCAGCTGCACCACCCTCTCCACAGCACAGTTATCACAACGGCCCCCAAGGAGGTCAAGGAGGACGACATGGCGGAGGAGGTGGTGGCAGAAGCCGAAGTCCGGCTCCAGGGCACCGCAGCCACAGCCGATATTCGGGACGATCCCTATCCCCGAACGACGCAAGGCACAGGATCAACTCCCACATAGAGGCTCGGCGCTACGAAAACGATGACGTGTACGTGGGCCCAAAGTGCTTCGGATCACGCATCAGAGCTAAAAAATTCCCGGAAGGATTTGCTATCTCAAGACATATTCAAGCCTATGACGGCATTGCTCAGCCAGACACCTAGTTACAGGATTTCTTCCAAGCTTGCTGCATCGCTAAAGGCAGAAACAGCCTGGTCGCAACCCCATATCTCCCACTTATGTTGCGAAAGACGGCACGATCATAGCTCAATGAACTTCCGGCGAACACCATCCACAACTGGTATGACTTACAAAGGCACATATCGGAGGCCCTGTACGGTTGGAGACCTACAACGTTGCACCCAGAAAGCCGGAGAAACTTGCCGGGATTACCTCGGACGATGGATTGACACCAAGAACTCCTGCGAAGGAGTAAATGATCAAACTACGATTGAAGCTTTCATCGCAGGTCTCCCAATTGGTTTACTGCGCCATCGCTTGAAGTGTGACAAGGTTACTGATCTGGGAGACATGATAGAAACAGCGAGCAGGTATGCAGATGCTGACGACGATGCAGAGGGATTACTCAATGTCCTGGTTGTGCCTTAGTCGGCAAAACAACCAAGGCAACAAGCTCAGAAGCGCAAAAACACCTCGGAATAAAAACCCAACGCGGAGACAGCTGTGGTCACTACTGTTTCCATGTCAGGAGGACGAGGAGGACATGGCGGAGGCCGCGGGCGTGGCCGTGGGACATCAAGGGTCCAGGGTAGAGGAGAGCAACAACCAGGCAAAACCTACACTTGGGCTGACATCGCCAATAACCCATGTGTGCATCACTTGGATGCCAATGGGGGCTCGTCCCACACCAACGCTGAATGTCGTTTTAACGACGACATCAAGAGAGATGATACCGCAGGCTACAAAGCTAAGCGGAAGAAGGGAAAGAAAAATCCCGAAAAAGACAAGGAGACCAAGGAAGATTCTGACATGGAGGAAGCCGATGCTTCAAATCCCAAGTCGGAAGGGAAGAAAACTTTTCCCACCAAGAAGGACACTTACGTCACCTTCCTCGGATCTCAACCAGCAAAGGTCAAGAAAGCAGTTCTCCACGAGCTCAACGCAATAGTTCCGGCTGTCCCTCAGTATCTGGACTGGTCGGAAGTGGCAATAATGTTTGACCGCGTTGATCATCCGCCTAAGCTACACAGGCGAGGAAAATACGCCTTAATCGTCAATCCACTTATTGACGGTTATGATTTCTCCAAGACCCTCATGGACGGTGGTAGCAGCATCAATATTCTTTACGTCCAAACGCTACGCCGGATGAAGATCTCGGAAACATAGCTTAACCATAGCTCTGTGATTTTTCACGGAGTTGTCCTAGGAAGACAAGCTAATTCCCTAGGAGAGATCACTTTGGATGTTACTTTTGGAACACCAAAGAATTATCGGACAGAGGCACTTTCCTTCGAAGTGGTCCCGTTCAAGAGCGCATACCACGCTATATTCGGACGTCCGGCTTACTGTGCTTTTATGGCTCGTCCTGTTACATTTACAATATGATGAAAATTCCAGGTCCCAACGGCGTGGTCACCATCAGGGGAGACCCAAAGAAGGCACGAGAGTGCGAGGATGGAAATGCCGCCTTTGTCGAAGCCGTGTTGCACGCCCAGGAGTACCAGGAGATCAAGAAGAGCATAGATCTGTTCGAGGTGCCCGCAACAAAGAAAGAGGTGACAAAGCCAAATCCGGAGTTCAAGGCATCAGAAGAGACGAAGACGACGCCGTTGAAGGATGATGACCCCTCCAAGGTGACCCAGATAGGCGTAGGCCTAAGTAGCGCATAGGAAAGCGCGCTCGTCAAGTTCCTCCGAGCAAATCAAGATATCTTCGCATGGCAGCCATCTGACATGACCGGAGTACCTAGGGAACTTGCCGAGCACTCTCTAAATGTAAACCCGAACGCTAAACCCGTCAAACAGTCCTTACGACGGTTTGGTGATGAAAAGCGTAAGGCAATAGCTAAGGAACAAGCGCAGCTCGAGTTAGCCGGATTCATAGAAGAGGTCATCCATACTGATTGGTCGGCCAACCCTGTAATGGTCCCTCAAAAGGACACCACTGATTTAAGGATGTGTGTTGATTATACTGCCTTGAACAAGGCTTGTCCAAAGGATCCGTTCACTCTGCCTAGAATTGATCAAGTTATCGATTCTATGGTAGGCTCGGAACTCCTCTGTTTTCTCGACGCATATTCCGGTTATCACCAAATCCGGATGAAGGAATCTGACAAAATGAAAACTTCATTCATAACCCCTTTCGGAACCTTCTGTTATGTTATGATGCCCTTTGGGCTGAAGAACGCAGGAGCTACGTACCATCGCACGATGCAACATTGCCTCCATGATCAACTCGGACGCAATGTACATGCATATGTGGATGATATCGCGGTCATGTCCAAAAAGAAGGAAACATTGATTTCCGACTTAGAGGAGACGTTTGCCAATTTACGAAAATACAACATCATGCTTAACCCGAAGAAATGCTTCTTTGGAATACCAGCCGAAATTTTTTTAGGTTTCATCGTGTCTCAAAGAGGCATAGAGGTGAACCACGACAAGATCAAGGCTATTCTGAATATTTCCAGGCCAACTCGCCTGAAGGACGTACAAAGATTAACTGGTTGCATTGTTGCGGTCAGTCGATTTGTAAGCCGGCTTGGTGAAAGAGCCGCACCATTATATAAACTCCTGAAGAAGTCCAAGGATTTTGTCTGGACTAACGAAGCTGAGGCTGCACTACAAGACCTAAAGAAAGTACTCTCATCTGCTCCTATCCTTGTAGCACTGGAACCTCAGGAACTGATGTTGCTTTACATTGCTGCGACAAATAAGGTTGTCAGTATACTTATGGTGGTGGAGATACCGGAAGAAAATCAGGAGCACCTGGTGCAGCGTCCGACATACTTTGTCAGCAAGGTCCTGATAGAATCAAAACAGCGGTATCCGCACTATCAAAACTTGGCTTACGGTGTTTTTCTAGCATCTCGTAAGTTACGACACTATTTTCAGGAGCATCCAATTACCGTGGTGAGCAAATCTCCCATGAGATATATAATCAACAATAGCGATGCCACAGGACACGTCGCCAAATGGGGTATAGAGCTTGCAGCTTTCGATATTGAGTACAAACCCTGGACAGTAATCAAATCCCAGATCCTTGCTGACTTTGTCGCTGATTGGACAGAGACCAAGGAGAATATGGTCCTCCCTGAGTCAGAATATTGGACCCTCTTTTTTGACGGATCTAAGGCTCGAGGGGGCTCGGGGGCTGGCGTGGTGCTCAAATTACCCCAAGGAGATAAACTTTTATACGTGTTGCAGATCCACTTCACAGCGACAAACAACATTGCCGAGTATGAAGCACTGCTGCATGGAATCCGAATTGCTAAGGATATTGGCATCCGACGTTTGATGTGTTACGGAGATTCGGATCTTGTTGCTCAGCAAGTCTCGGATATTTGTAATGCAAATAAGCACATGGCAGCATATAAAGCTGTCGTGGATGATCTATCTAAATCGTTCGAAGGGTTTGAAGTTCAACACATCCCTCGAGCAGAAAATGAGGAAGCAGATGCACTATCTCGAATAGGCTCTACGTGGAAAGAGGTTCCGGATGGCGCATTTTTAGAGCACCTCAAAGTTCCCTCGATAAAGGGAGTAGATGAGGAATATCTGACCAAATCCGACTCACCTTTAATAGCAGTTCTGGCTGTAATTCCCAACTGGACTCAACCCTACCTTGATTACCTGGTAGATGGCAAATTACCCGAAGACAAGGTGCTGAGCCGGCAGATTATCCGATGAGCAAAAGCCTATACTATTGTTAAAGGTGAGATCCATAAACGGAGTGTTTCTGGGGTTTTCCAGCACTGTGTATCTCCGGAAGAAGGAGTGGAAATCTTAAGAGAAATCCAAGAAGGCGAGTGTGGTCACCACGCTGCAGCAAAATCTTTAGTGGCAAAAGCTTTTCGACATGGATTTTTTTGGCTTACAGCTCAGGCAGATGCCGAACGATTAGTCAAGACATGCAAAGGCTGCCAAAAGTACGCCAAGCAAGCTCATGTTCCGGCTGATCAGCTGTGAACAATACCTATAACATGGCCTTTTGCGGTCTGGGGGCTTGATATGGTAGGACCTTTTAAACGAGCTCCAAGTGGATTCACTCACCTCTTAGTGATGGTGGATAAATTCACGAAATGGATCGAGGCTAAACCTGTCACTAGTTGTGATGGAGCAACAGCCAAAAGATTTGTCAAGGATGTTATAATCCGGTATGGTTATCCGCATAGCATTATCACGGACAACGGGAGTAATTTTTCCATGGGAGAATTGGCTGAATTCTGCGATGAGCGAAATATCCGGCTTGACATTGCGTCAGTCGCACATCCACTGGCTAACGGACAAGTCGAAAGAGCAAATGGTTTAATTCTACAAGGCTTGAAACCAAGACTCGAAGCACCACTGAGACGTGCTGCGAGGGCTTGGGCAGAGGAACTACCCTCTGTAATTTGGAGTTTGCGAACAACTCCGAACAGGTCAACAGGATATACACCTTTCTTCTTGGTCTATGGCGTAGAAGCAGTTCTTCCTAGTGATTTAATTCATACTTCTCCTAGAGTGGCCACGTATATCACAGAGGATACCGAGATTTCTCGACAAAATGATCTCGACTTAGTCGAAGAAGTTCGCGTCGTTGCTGAAATGAGATCTACAGCCTATCAGCAGAAGTTACGCAAGTATCATAGCCAAAGAGTCCGAACTAGATCTTTCAATAAAGATGATTTGGTTCTCCGTCTTGTGCAACAAAGAAAGCAGAAACTTTCCCCAGTATGGGAAGGGCCCTTTTTAGTTAGTCGAGTATTGTACAATGGATCGTACTACTTAACTGACATGAGGCCAGTCAAAGAAAGACCTGCTACTAAGAAGAGAAAGAGAGCTGGAGGTAGTACAAATCCGGATGAGTTAGACAGACCATGGAATATTGCTCAGCTACGTCCCTTTTATTCTTAGTTTATCCTTCTTTGTAATCAAATATATGTACATGTTCTTTGAGAAATAAAAGTCTTGGTTGCCTCAAGTTTTTTCTGAGAAGTTTTTACCATCTTATTTCCAAATGATCATGTTATAGTCAAAAATCCCAGAATGCTTGAAAGTACTTTATGCTCATGTTCGTTCTGGTTTAGATTTTCGATTCTAAAACTGCTACCTTCGGGTATAACTCTAAAAATTATAGTCTTTACTTTGGTTATTTGTCTGATTGCTGGATGCGGGTATTTTCCGAGTAAGTGAATTGTTGGTACTAGAAGCCGGCCTTGTTTCCGAGTTTAAACTGGTTTAGCAATTGAGCTCCATTGCTCGGCAAAGTTTCCGGCTGAAGGTTTAGCCGGCTCATGAAAGGGACGAGGCGGAAAGCCAGATAAACGATAAGTAGAGACGGAAAATTCTAAGTGCTTATGAAAACATTTCAGGCACACAAAAAATCTAAGACAAAAGTGTTGAATAGATAAAAAACTTAGCACTAGCAAAAGTCATAGTACTTCATATTTACAAAACGCATCATGTCTTTCCAGAATAATACATAGTTTTCTGATCTATGATGCAGGAGGAGATGAAGGAGCTGATGGCTCGCTGGTTACTCCGCCTTGATATCGTGCCGAGATGTCCGGATCCGAGGTGGTCCGTTCATCGTCGGAAACTTCTTCGGCGTCTTTTGGAGGAGGTGGCGGAGTATCCACGTGGGTGAAGAAGGGCACCTCGTAGCTGGTCAGGTCAGCTACGTGGCACCCATATCCAGCGCAGGAGTGCATGATGGCTTCAAGGTCCTGCTCCTGGTCGTCTTCGTCTACTTTGAAATACCCTCTGGTCACTTGCCATATTTCCATGTTTCCATGGTGGCTCATGACCATGGTGAGAGCGTTCTGCGCAGCAGTCCGCGCGTAGGACATGTTCCAGTCCTGAACGAGCTGCGGCATCTCCTTGGACTTCTCCCGCACCTGGAAGTCCGACATGCTTGGCATGTCCGGAATCCTGAGAGACTCGCCAATGTCCTCAAGGGATTGGCGGTAGTCATGAAGAAGATCACCGACTTGGGTAAGCCGGTGAGTGCGGGGCTCGGACGAGGAGGAGTCCGTCAAGTTCAGAGGACCTATACACAAAATGAAGATAAGGAAAAACTGACGTTCATGAAAGTCGAAGAAATGATAAGTCAGACAGATGGAACATACCAAGAATGACGTCGTCAATCTTGGTTTTCTCCTCCCAGAGACTCTGGAGTTCAGCTCGGAGCGCCTGGGAGATATCCTTCTCTCTGCCAACCTCATTCTTGAGGTCCGAGATAACTTTATCTTGAGCAGCAATCTTGCGATCGCGCTCTTCAGTGGCCATGGAGGAGGATTCCAGGACTTGAGCTATGATTGTTTCATGATCCGCCTTAAGCTTTTCCAGCTCTTGGCGAAGTCCTTTGTTCTCCACCACCAAGGTCTTAAGGTTCTCGGCCTCTTCAATCATAGCAATGGATTGTTTCACCAACGTTGTAAGTCAAAAAAGAACAACAGTTCAGAAAAATTCGACATTGAAAAAGCAAAAGACAAGGTTTGAATCTTGGAATGTTTACCTTCGGCTTCATCCTTGGCTACCTTGAGCTCAGCATTTTTAAGCCGGAGAGCTTTGATCTCTCTCCGCTTATCACAAACATTGGTTAATAATTCCTGGTTATAGGAACATACTTTCTATAAGTCAGAATACCCAAAGTCAGAAGGCTACTTAAGACTCGGGCTAATATTTTTTGCTAAATATCAGCATGAGCCTTGGGGGCTACACTAGTTCGTTCTTTGGCATCCTAATGAAAGCATAAACCCGGATTTCTATATCCTACTTCATGCTTGGGGGCTAGAGGATATGATATAACATGATGTAAAAACAAGAGTTGGAATTCCGACTAACATATTGCTCGCGGGTAAGTTTGTTTAACCCCGCGTTACCTCATCCGCCACCTTCTCGGCGAGAGTAAGAGGAATTACTGGGGGTGTTGGAAGCTCGCCAGTCCTGATCCTCTCGTCGTAAAGGCGGACTTGAGCAAGAAGGTCAGAGAACTTGACGTCCTCTGCTTCTTGTGCTTCCTCTTCGGGGGATAGATGGCTTTTGTCTAGGACTTGCCTGGCCAGCTGCTAGATCTCCTCTGCAGATTTCCGGGATAATCCAAACTTGGCAAGTCCGGGGTTGCTGAGGAGGTTGTCGGTGAAGACTTCAGCCGAGGGATCATTCCCCGAAGAGGGTTCACCCTTATATTGAGCTGACGCACCCACGGTGACGTCAGTATGCGATCCAAGGATCACAGGCGCTGTTGAAGGAGCCAAATCTTCTGCAACAACCGGAGATGGAGTAATCGCCGGTGTTGTAGAAGGTTGAGGGGCAGGAGTCGGAGGAGCCGTGGCAGGGGAAGCTACGGTAAGCTTTGTTTGTCGCAGGGGCTTCGCAGGAATCCCTTTCCCCTTACCCTTGATGAGAGGCTTTGCTCTGAGAATGTAGTAAAGTCAGAAACATTACATCTCGGAAAGAAATTCGAGAAAGATACAAAGGAGAAAATTGTGAATGGAAGTTACCTCTTCACAACAGGCACCTCCTTTGAGCCAACTGCCACTGTCAGAGCCTTACGCTTCTTGAGCGCAAGATCCGGCAATGGGACCACTTCAGTCTCCTGAGAAAACTCAGGAGGATATCCTTCGAGTGGAGCAAGCTCCGACTCAGGGAGATCAGCAAGCTGAAAACAAGAAAACATATCAGCATTGCAGTATATAACTTAAAGATTGAAACACGTAAAAGGTGTACTGATGGAAGCTTATCGCTACCACGGGGTTTTCCGCCGTGTGCATATCCAGAGAAATCTCCGGAATCCTCCTCTCGATCCGCTCCTTGATTAGCCACTTGATCTGGCTGATGTAGCCTTGAGTGGAGTAGGCTTTGGGGCTGATGCGGAGACAGTCTTTTTGGAAGACGTGATGGAGTGCATCAGTTTATCCCCGTGGTACTGAAGTGGCTAGATCCGACGTGAGACCTAGCATTGGACTAAGTCGGATCCTTTCAGACCCTTCTGCTTGATAAGATATTCGATCCGCCTCTTAGCGAGGATTAGATCGTCGATGAGAGCCGGAGTAGCCTCGTCCCAGGAAGGCTGGACCGTGGCAGCTCCGTCGAGAATAGCCGGCAGAGCAGTAGCTTTGTCGGGAGCCGGAATATCCCTATGGTAGAAAAAAGTGGCTGGCCATTGTTTGACCGAGTCACTGGCAGAAATTTTGGGATATGCCCGGTCTCGTCTAACAGAAAAACTAATGGTACCGGTAATGTAAGGAACACCGGCAGTAATGGAATTCCTCCGAACATGGAAATAGTACCGGAAGAGAAGCAAACTCGGCCTAATGCCGAGAAAGCCCTCGCAAAGCGCATCATATGCGCTCATTTCTAGAAGAGAATTGGGAGGAAGATTGTGGAGTTGAACTCCATAGTGGTCAATCACCTCGGAGAAGAACTCCGAGGGAGGAAAGGCCAAACCTCGGTCCAGATGGGTGCCGAAGTGGACACGCTCGCCCTCGCGCAGATTGGGGACGGTTTCGCCGGAACCGATCCGCTAGTTGTCGGCGGCGAGAAGCCCCTCCTTCTCCATGTTTTTGTGGCCGTCCTCGTCGAGGGCGCAGGGGATCCAGATTCCCCGGAAACTCTCTTTCTCCGCAGATGCTTCCGCCGACGTAGCCGCCGCCGCCAGAGAGGAAGAAGAGGATGAAGCCATTTTCTCTCCGGTGGAAAAGGTGACCTTAAAGTGGCGGCGCTAGGAGCTCTGTGGGAGGAGGACAACAAGGCTCTAGGCGCGCTGGAGGATTACGAAGAAAGGAACGGCGAAGGACTGGTGGAGAGGGGAAGAAGGAATCTAAACCCCTTATATCCACCTACCTGTGCCAATATTCGTGCAAACGCTACAGTGTAACCGCCATGCGTCGTGGAAAGAACTGGGAAGGGCCCGCGCGATGATTGCGTCGCCTCGATCTCCATGCACGCATTGAAACGGCGCGTCGGTTCCGCGAACCGCGGACCCACCAACGGTCGTGCTGACGGAACGTCTGTCAGATGATGTGACTTGACCATGCTTGTGTCAGGTGGCGTTAGAGACCAAGTTCCGGCTTAGTTTAAAAGCGAGCTGGAAAATCCTAGTAACTAATTGAAAGGTCCGACTTACTTTTAAGACCCGGATCGTATTTTTTGTTGTGAAGTTTCCGGAACCCTTCAAGATTCTGCAAGCCGAAGATCAATCTGGACGATGATAAAATCCGACTTTGGATCTTGGAGGCCTCCGGGGGCTACTGTTGGGGATATACTTCCGGATATCCTCACAGTTCCTCACTGACCAGGGTGGCCCACTTCAGGTTAGAGCTTTGCTTCACAGGCGGCCTAGTCAGAGAGAGAAGACGGAGTCCAATCCGACTACGGGAAGGCCCAAAAGACTTACCGACTTAGTCCCATAATGTTACTTGTAGTTCAAGATGTACTATGTAACCAACTCTTAGTTGTAGCCGGATTGATCTCTCCTGTAAACCCTAGGCCGGATATCTATATAAGCCGTCCTAGGGAGAGCCTTTAGGGAACCCAATACTTTAGACCCTCAACTCGCACAGGCGAAACCTTTGTAACCCATATTCCAGCTCTGCCGTATTACTGGATTGCTAGCAGAAGTAGGGTCCGTCCAAAGCCGGTGGATTCGAACCTGGGTAAACTTGTGTGCTCATTGTCCCGGAACACCATACGCCTCACACCCCTCTCTCCCGCACGCCTCGAGGACCCCCTCATGGCGTACTTGTCCTCAATCCGACGACAATCGCAGTTGAATGCCTTACGGTTAAACCTGACTACAAAAAAATTATTTAGGAAGATACGGGTAACAAGTATAGTACTTGTAAGTTACTATAAAAGTAGCACCAATACAAAATAGAGTTAGCTGCTACATATTTATCTTACCAAACTCCAAGGAGATATGGTTACCTCAGTCGGGATGACGTTTAGGCATCCTGCGAATCCTAGGTGGTGACGTCGAGGTTATGGAGGGTGTTGTTGTGCTTATGGGCAAAGGTGAAGCAGAACAGGGGTTCCTCCGAACACTGGACGGCAGCGGCAAAGAAGTAGATTCTTGGTAGCGGGAATGTGTTCGGTGCGCTAGGAGAGTGGGTTAGTGAATTAGATCTGGTGCAGTGCACGGCGACAGCGGTGACTCAGATCTAAGGTGGTAAACGTAGATCTAGGGTTTTCCGCAGGGCTTGCGCAGCTGGGGCCGAGGATTGTGTGTGGGTGTGGGGGTGGGGGTGGTCGGTGGTAGGGAGCGGGGCTATAGAGGTACTGAATGGGAAAATTATGATTGAAGCTGCAACGAACCGACTTCACTAGGGGTAAAAGGGGATTCCAAGATGTTTGAAATAGTGGATAGCGGGATATTTTCCCGCTCGACTAAATTTAGATTTATGTATAGTCCAAGTAGTAGTAAATTGGTAAGCCGTACTCCCTGGAATCAAAGGCCGACAGGCACATCGGTGATCATCCATGGCCCATACTAGCTCAGTTCAAAATGAAGGCCCCATTTAGCCATTTGGCATCTAAATATTGATCATCCATGGCCCAGATTGGCTCGGTTCAGATATTAAGGCCCAGTTTGGCATCAAAGTATTTTTAAATTATTTAGAAAACATTTTGATTTCTGAATAAAGTGAACTATTAAATACCTTTTAGTGTTTTGTTACAAAAAATAAATACGGGTTTAAACTAAAGTATTCTCCAAAACTATGTTTTTTTAAATAATTGAGAAAGAGGTTAGACCCCTTTTTGAAGAAACTGAGAAGAGAGAAAACTGAAGTATTGCTTTGGTAGGCACTAAAATAGTATGGCATTGATATATTTCTGTATTATATCCATTCATCAACGATGATGCGTATGAAGATGTTGTCACCAAGACAAGTAGTGAGCCCGAAAATTACGATTGAAGCCCCAACCAACTCGACTGAATTTGGATTTATCCATAGTCCAAGTAATAATAGCAGAATGGTAGGCCAGTGGGATGGGGAATCGAGTGTAATAATAAAGCGCCCTGAGATTTTAAAAAATAAAGCGCCCTTTATCGATAAATTTTCAATCACTATGGTTGGGAGTGTTCATACTTCTATTCTAAACAAAAATTTGGGAACCCACTCTTTCACTAACGTGAATAATCTAGCGCCTGAGCGAAGACATCAAACCACTCATAAGGTAAGTAGCGATGGTGTTTTCATCGAAAAAAATGTGAAAGTTGCTAGGTCCCACAAGTACTTTGTTCTCACAACTCTTATTGTCCCTTGGTGCTAAGGATAGCAATTTTACCAATGAGTGCCCGCAGGTACCGTACCCGCGTTGGTAGGGTGTGGGCACACTTTTATACCCATGGGTAATACCCATACCCTAACATGTTAAGTCATGGGTACGGTCACGGGTAGGTATACCCATACTCTACCCATTTAAACTGACATAGTAGTAAAACTTACCTATAGAGTTAAAACATATGGGACCAAGCAACCTAGGGAAGAGTATTATACTATGCCTTCTAAACTTCGATTATTTTCATGGGTACGGGCATGGGTAAAGTTTTATACCCGCGAGTACGGGTATGGGTAAAATTTCTACCCATTGACTAAATGGGAGTTGGTATGATATTGCTCTATCCTACTCATACCCTACCCATTGTCATCCTTACTTCACACTCATTGATTAATGAGGCCATGTTTTCCTTCAGGTTTTTCGAAAGTTGTTCGGCCATGCACACATAGCATATTCTATGAAGTAAAATAGTACAACATACGTAGACCGCAATTAATTAGTCAAGCTAATCACTATTGTTCTTATTTAAAAAGAAAATTATTGGGTTTTAGAGCATGTCCAACAACCTTTTGTATTGAATTGCTAAAATCGTAGGAAGAGGAGCGCGAAGGTTTATCAATGGAACACAATTTCCAATTTCCTAGCCTTCCTATAAGCATTTATTAGTGTTTGGCCTTCCTAGCAAAAATCATGTCTACATGACAATGACATGTGGAGTCAACCACTCGGCTACCCAATAAATAAATAGCCTTTATCGATAAATTTTGAATCACTATGGGTGGCAGTGTTCAACAATATGTTTAAAATAAAATTTTGGAAACCCACTACTCCACTAAGGTGAATAATACAGTGCACCCAAGCAACGGCATCAAGGACACCCATAAGGTAAGCTCATTAAAAAACCAGAAGAAATGTGGGGTTGCTAGGCCCCACAAGTAATCTGTCCTCACAACTCTTATTGTCCATTCACGCTCATTGATACATGCAGACTTGTTTTTCCTTGAGATTATCCAAAAGTTGTTCGGTTATGCACATATAGCATCATCGGCAATGTTTCCAAATTATCTCTACTACTATAATGGAATAGCTTTGAATTAGATCCATAGCACCAATCCTGACCATTGGGTTGTTAGATTCAACGGTTCAAAGCAGCTGGATTCGTGTTGAAGGAGTAGTACCTAAAGCAAACTCCATCATGTCACCCCCCCTCCCCCCCGCAAAAACATTTATAGCATAGTAGGTTGTATTCTCAATATGTGTAGATAGTTATTATTAATGTACCTTTTTTCTCTAACAAGACTATTGGTTAATAACAACTTAATGTTCGTTAAATCACATTTCATACAGTATATACGAGTGTGGCACGTGCCTTTTACTAGTAGGAAGTAGTGTGTGACTTCTTGCAAATCTTACCACTATATAATGTACGAGTAACTTTGAACAATGAACATTTAATCAAGACTGGCAAATCCCAACAATGTTAACATTTGGATCTTTTTTTCCATTCGACCACGTAGAAGATTCTATCGATAGTCCTTAGCACAATGAACGCTATGAAAAAACCACAAAGATTCTAATGATATGTTATACATTTAACTATCTTAGCATACCCCAGTATATGGTGTATGAATAACTTTGAACTTTAACCGTTGGATCAAGACTGGAAATTGCAACATTGCTAACCAATGGATTTTCCGTCCACTCTAACATTTAGAAGATTCGATTGATATAGTCATTAGCACAATAAACGCTATGCATAAACCTCAAAACACACTTTCCATCATTATAGAATCTATATATCATTTCTCTAGAGCATGTCAGGTCTTAGGTACCTACTAATAGGTCGATTTCTAAATGATACAACTTACAAGAACAAAAAATACACCAGATACTTTATGGATGTGGCTCAAAATTATAATTAGTTTTTGAGCTTTACCTATTATTAATTTAGATAAAAATGATATGTTAGTACTATATTATCTAATTAACTATGAAACATTTCCCATAAAAAAATAAGAACATTCAATGACTGGTTATGTATTATGTGCAACGATTACAGAAAATGTATGTATTTTGCACAGAAAAGGTCGATGGTTGTTGTTATGTGCAAAAACCTCCCCAACATGTGGTGGTACTTGCAATATCCTCGTTAATGATGCTCTTGGGGCGAAGAACTCTCTCTGTCTCTCCCTGTCCCTTTAGGCCGGCAAAGCCACCACACACAAAAAATGCCATGCAGCTGCTCCGATTAGTGCACCTCCATTGACGAGTCCAATGCACGGGCGAACGGGGATATCAGTCCCTAGCATGGTGATAGCGGGGAGTCTGTTGATGGGCCGTACTATTCTGAGACACCAGAAGGTAATTTTTCCGACGAGGACCCTGCTTGCCATCATCTGATGGAGGGGACGCTGCCGACAAAGAGCAAAGAGGAGGAGGAGGGGGAGGAGGATCCTTGGTCTCTCCTCTATGAAGGTGACGTCGTCTTCAAGAAGAGTTCACTCTATCCATCCTCCATCGGCAAGAAGAAGAGGGAGCAGGAGGATGAGGGATCGAAAGATTTATGGCTATTTCTCAACTTCGTCTCCAACAAGAGTGCACTCGATCCCGCCTTCATCGGCAATGAGAAGAGGAAGGAGAAGGAGGCGGGAGGCTTGAACAAGAAAAAGACAGCGAGAGTTGGGGGATGCCACGGGAAGCGGAAGGACGACGCCAGCACGAAGGTGATAGTGGAAGGATCCAGGTCCAAGAAGACAAAGAAGCCTTAGGATTAATTTTGTTTAATTTCACCTCTACTTCCTTTATGTAATAATGTTAGGAGATTGAATATTATTATCAAGTGCAAATTGGAATGGTGTTTGCTATCTACTAGCATACGTACTCTGTTTGTCATTTCATCCCCCACTGCGACATTGAAAGGGAAATGGACGTCGCCTAGAGGGCGGGGGTGAATAGGCGTTTTAAAATTATTATGGTTTAGGCTCTAATAAATGCGGAATAAAACTTAACGTTTAATTTATCAAGCCAAAACCTATATCAACTAGGTTCACTAAGTGCACCAACAACCTATGCTAAGCAATACAAGCAACAAGGTGATAGCAAGATATAATACTTCAAGCACGATGGCTATCACAAAGTAAATTGCATAAGTAAAGGGCTCGGTTGAGAGATAACGGATGGATGCGGAGACGATGATTTGTTTCCCGAAGTTCACTTCCAAAGAAGCTACGTCTCCGTTGGAGAGGTGCGGGGGCGCAATGTACTTCGAACGCCACAAGTGGCTCACCTTGAGGTGTGGTGGCTCGATGCTCACCCAACGCCACACAAGGCCTGAACCCAAGATGCGAAGGCACGCAACCTACCGACGCCACAAAAGGCTCACCCTATTCTCCCGTGAGGTCACCACGAAGGCCTACTCACGTTCCACTATGGGACACTTGAGGGCAGTCACCGAACCCGTACAAGGCTTGGGGCAATCTCCACAACTCAATTGGAGGGCTCCCAATAAATTCCACAAAGGCTCCACAATGCCACAAAAGTCCAACAAGATTGGGGAACCTCCACAACTCAATTGGAGCCCCAAGAACACACCACAAATCCACACAACCGTCTAGGGTTCCAAGAACCCAAGAGAAACAATCCCAAGAGATTGAACTTGCTGAATCTTCGAGGAGAACTCAAACCTATGCACCAAATGCAAGAGGCAAGTTCTTCACTCTCAAATTCCACCAAAGCTACAAAAGCTATTGGGGGAATAAGGGAGGAAGAACACAAGAGGAGAACACAAAAACTCTCCAAGATCTAGATCCCAAGGATTCCTTCATAAAGAAGGGATTTGGTTTGGTGGGGATTATAGATCTAGATCTCCTCTCTCAAATCCCTCAAAGAGATGCAAGAATCATGGGAGGGAGAAGCGAAGAGGGCAAGCTTTTGAAGGTAAACAATTGAGGAGAGAGAGTGGACGAGCTAGCAAAAATGACCTCCAAAGTTGGGGAAACTTATGGGAAGAGGGGGCCCTTAAATAGGGCAAGAGAAATCTGCCCGTTTGGCCAGATTCGCGCCCCACCGGAACTACCGGTGCCCCACCGGTACTACCCTTAAATAGAAACACAAGATATAGAAGAAAAATGAGATTTACCGGAACTTTGGCCAGAACTTGGGCCGGTACTACCGCTCAAGCAAAAACGTTGGACAGCATTGCATGAAAACTTCAATAACTTTTGACTCGGACTCCGATTTCGATGATCTTGGGCTCGTTTTGAAGAGAACAAAAATCTATACAATATTATGCAAAGAAACATCATAGTCCAACAAGAGAGGATAAAAATAAAATGGAGAAAGGTATGACCTCTCAGAAGCGACGAACCGGTAAAACCTCCAGAACCCAAAACGCAAGAAGTTGAGCTTGGAAACTCTAATTGGGATGAAACCAATTTTGTTGGAAAGATAATAAAGAGTAGAATCCAACAAAAGTTGAAATATTGGGTATCACCAAGGGAGAAAATACCATGAATATATACGTGAGATACCTCCCAAGGTGTGGAGCCGGAAAAACCCGCAAGATCAAAAACGCAATAAGATATGCAAGGAAAATCCGTTTTTGATGAACTAGAGCTTGTTATGAAGATAACCACAAGCTCTAGATCCTCATATGGACAAGAAACAAACAACAACCAAGAAATATGATGCTACGTATGCAAAGGTTTGAGCTCTCTTTGAAATATATGAACGAGTCACCCACTCAAGAGACCCTCTTGATTGTACGGCTATCTATCCTAAACCCGGTCTCCCAACACTACAAGAACACTACAAGAGACCGGTAAAATAGAAACCCTATCACGATCATACCTTTGCCTTGAGAATCCCACTTGAGCTTGATGTAGACGATCTTGTCACCTTCAAGATGGAACACCTTTCTTGATTGCACTTGCTTGATGAAGTCTTGAGAAATGCTCCCCCATACTCCATGGGGAAGCCTCTTCTTCGAACTTGTCTTCATCATTCCATGATTGCCGAGGATGGCAAGTTTCAAGAATGAGATCTTCTAGAGATGACGCATCTTGAGCTTGCACTTCAATTCTTGATGATGTCTTGAAGATTGCCATGAGGAACTCCATATTCTTCTTCTTCAAGACATACTTGATCTTCTTCTTCTACTTGATTGCAATAGGCACAAAGCCCTTGGACATTGCTTCTTCTTTTTCATCCTTGAAACCAACACATGGTCCAAGTGATGCCAATGGACAAACCTACAAGTGGAACTCAATTTGCATATTAGTCCATAGGGATTGTCATTAATTACCAAAACCACACATGGGGCATACATGCCCTTTCAGACGTAATAAAACCTCTTGTATTACCGAGGAAGGTGAAATTACTTCCTCCCCTTAATTTGTGCATGCGTTCGAGGAAAGAAGAATGCCAATACAGAAAAACCCATGTTAATTACTCACATGAATTCAGGTAATTAATATTAAAAGGAAGAAGCCTGGGAAACCGCATGTATTCGTAGTGCTCCTTTAATTACTAATATCAATCATTATAAGTGAAATACGGATTAGTAGTATATCAAAGTCCATGGATAAAAAATAACCAACGTACAGTCCATGTAAATCAGCTCCTTGCGCGGCATTGATTTGAAATTATTTAATGTCACATTGATTCGAAAACTCAACTGCGCCCAATGTGCCACATGCTCTCCCCTATCCCCTGGCTATCACCACGGCATGTCAAAAAGGCTGCGTCGCCTGCAAAATCAAGCAAGCACGAAACATCGGTCTATACGCTAGAAGAATCCAGCAGACACGCAAACATTAGAATCATAGCCCTAGCTAGCCTCGGTCCCTTCGATGCTCACCCACGAGGCACCTGCGATTACATCAGCATTAAGGTGCACCTCAAGCTTGTGGGTTACCCACAAGAAATAGAAAATTGATTTTCCCTATCTCCTCTCTCTTCCATTTTCTGAGTTCATGCCGATTTTCACTAGAAACATCCTCTGTTTGCACTACAAGTGTCGCATAGTTTTGCTCATGTTTTTTAACATTGGTAGCTCCACAATATGTCATTTCATCATAATTTCCAAAAAAGATTCACAAAACACCTTTTTAGGTGCACAAGGTGTTCTTCTATGTGTCGTAGGGTCTAGCCCTGATTGGTCGAGACCTACCTCACACGGATCGTGGCCACCCACTTTAGGATCCTCTATGATGGTATCTCCCTTTTCATTCAAATTTGGCACTAGAGCACTAGTTTGACACCGAAGCCATAAAAAAGTTCTTCGAAAAACCCTAAGCTCTTTTCAGGTGATGTTTTTTATAATTTGAAATTTGTGAGCCTTTTTGGGAATCGTTCCCTTTGTAATTTGAAATTTCTGAGGATTTTTGTGATGCTTTTTATAAATTTAAATTCGTGAGCCTTTTTGTGATCCTTTTTATAAGCTAAGATTTATGAGATGTTTACAAATATAGGATTCCTTTTATAATTTGAATTTTGTGAGGATTTTTTGATCCTTTTTATAGGTTGAAATTTGTGAGGATATTTATAAATATATGACCCTTTTATATTTTGAAAATTGTGAGGCTCTTTGTGTTGCTTTTTATAATTTGAAAGTTGTGAGGCTGTTTATGAATCTGTGTTGATTTCTAGAATTGGAAACTTGTGAGGCTATTTCAAAATTTATGATGCTTTTTATAATCTGAAATATGTGGTGCGTTTTGTTAGACTGTTTACAACTATGTGATGCTTTTATAATTTGAAATTTGTTAGACTTGCGAATATAACTTTGACTATTGACCATAGGATCAAGGCTCATGAATCCTAATATTTCTAGCCGTTGGATCTTCTTTTCCATTCTAGCATCTAGAAGATTCTATTGATAATCTTCATCATAATGAATGCTATGCACAAAACTCAAAACACACTTCTCCATCATTCTAGAATCTGCTCCCTCGTTTCTCTAGACCATGCTACCAAAATTTTCAAGTTTTACATAGATAATAATCATTGACTTCTACATGATATACAAAGTACTAGCACCTAATATACTCCCATACTTTATAGATGTTGATCAAATTTATAATTTTTCCTGCTTTACCTATTATAATTTATATAGTGATGATATGTCAGACGTCTATAATCTGAGTCTCACGTGCATGGCTGATACATCCATTTTGCATCACTATTTTATATCATAATTTACTGTTATTCATTGGTATATTTCAGATTAAGAGATGATACTTACGTTATTTCATCTATTTTTGCATGGTTGGTGACTTTTGGAGCATGGACCGCTGCAGTCAGAATTCTGATGGAAAAGGTGATGTTTGGAGGCAAAATTCGCGAAGATCAGAAAATCTAGGAAACTACATGGAAAATCCTATTTTCCTAGGAGATGGGCCACAGGGGGCCCACACCACCCCCTAGTGCGGGCCACCCTGGTTGCGCCACCAAGTGGTGTGGCCGCCCTGGTCCACTCCAGCCTCTCCCCTCTGGCATATATTATCCTCCCGGAACCCTAAGACTCAGGGAGCAACCACAGAAAGATTCCGCCGCCTCTGCGGGGCGGAAAACACCGAGAGAGAAAGATCTCTGCGATAGACAGAATTCTGCCGGGGGAATTCCTTCCCGGAGAGGGGAGATCGTCGCCATCAACACCACCATCAAGCTAGACTTCATCGGGATCATCATCATCACAACCACCATCATCTCCATCATCACCACCTCATACCGTTGTATTGGGTTGAATCTTGCATAGTTCTTAGGGGAAACTTTCCCGGTGTTGATTACTCCTTGTAGTTGATGTTATTGAGTGAACCATTGAATTATTGTTTATGTTCAGATTGTTACATATTATTATATCATCTCTGATCATGACCCATATGATGTATTGTGAGTAGTTCGTTTTGTTCTTGAGGACATGGGAGAAGTCATGTTGTTAATAGTGGAATTGTGTTGAGAAATATTTAATAGTTTGATATTTAAGTTGTGGTGTACTTCTCATGTGGTGTCATGTGAATGTCGACTACATGACACTTCACCTATATGGGCCTAGGGGAATGCATTGTGTATTTGGCTACTAATCGTTGGGGTTGCCGGAGTGACAGAAACCTGAACCCCCGTTAGGAAACCATTGCACAAAGGATGTCAGGGTCTTAGAGATTAAAGCTGTGGTTAGGTTTCTACCTTAATTACTTTCTTGTACTTGTGGATGCTTGCAAGGGGTATAATCACAAGTATATATTAGTCCTAGGAAGGTCGGTACATTAGCACAGGTTCACCCACACAACACTTAGCAAACTAAAGAAGATTAATCAACTATATGAAGCGAAAGAACATGACGATATTCCCATGTGTCCTCAAGAACGTTTGGTCATCTTAAGTAATGCAACTGGCTTGTCCTTTGCTAAAGAAAGGATTGGGCCACTTGCTGCATTTATTCTTATTTTATTTTATTTACTCGTACTTTATTTACCTGCATTATCAAAAACCCCTAAAAATCAGTTTGATAAGTATTTACAGAGAATTCCTGCTCCTAGCCACTCGCCAGCACCTTCTACTCCTCGTTGGGTTCGACACTCTTACTTATTGAAAATACTGTGATACACCCCCTATACTTGTGGGTCATCAAGACTATTTTCAGGCGCCGTTGTCGGGGAGTGAAGCACTATTGGAGAGTGGAACTAGTAAAGGAAACTTCTACTATGAGTATTGTTTATTTCTGTTAGTTGCTTTATTTTCAATATGGATAATTCGCTGAGTTTCTTATTTTGTAATGCTACTACAACTGCTAAGGTAGTAGATGAACCATCACCTGCTGAGAATGGTACTTTTAAAATACCTACAAGAATTATTGATCGTGTTATGGATAACTAGTATGCTGGAGATGGAACTGTCCATCACGGTGATCATTTGCTCTTTATACACGAATTATGCGGGTTGTTCAAGTGTGCAGGTATTACAACAGATCAAGTCAAGAAGAAGTTATTCTCATTATCACTGAAAGGAAGAGCTGAAGAATGGTATAAGCTGCTGAAGAATGGCCAAGCTCTTAAATGGGAGGAAATAGTGCCTCTCTTTTATTCAAAGTTTTATCCTCCTAGTGAGATCCATAAATATCGGAATCAAATATACAACTTTTGGCCTCTTGATGGAGAGAGTACAGCTCAAGCTTGGGGGAGATTGAAGTTACTAATGCTCAAATGTCCCATTCATGAGCTCGCCAACAATATTATTATCAATAACTTTTATGCAAGGCTTTCTCTTCGTGATAAGGATTTATTGGATGCCTCTTGTGTTGGATCATTCACTCGCATGGAAGAAGAAGCTAAATGGGATCTTCTAGACTGTATTCAAGACAATGGTAAAGCATGGGAGAATGATAAAGGAAGAAAGTCAGGTATAAATTATGATTATCAATGCATTGAATCTTTTATGGGAACTGATGACTTTCAAAATATTAGTAATGCTTACGGTTTTGACTCTCAAGTTATTACAAACTGTTTTAGGGCTTTTGCTTCTTATATTGAAATTCCGAAAAAGGGATGGAACAAGTATCATGCACCATATAAAGATATTGTTGACTGTGTTCCTATTGGGAGTACTGAATTTTGCACTATTGATCACATCCTACCTGAACCTTATATCGAGAAAATACCCTTCCCGGATAAGGTAAGGGATCATCCTATGATAACTAGTGTAATCAATAAAAGTGCAAAGAGAACTGTAAAACCTGATGAACAAATAAACATTGAACCTGTTGTAGCAATTGTGAAAGACCTTGTCACTAAAAGTGTAGAAGATGGACACATAGTATTTTGTGAGGATGCTTATAATATTGTTTCACATCCTAATAGAACTAAAAAGGCTAGTGTCCATGTGTTTTCTGTTAGAATTGGTGATCATTGCTATTATGGTTTATGTGATATTGGTGCAAGTTCAAGTGTTATTCCTTATGAGCTTTACAAAGATATTATGCATGAAATCAGTCCCTACGAACTAGAGGATATTGTTGTGGTTATTCACCTTGCTAATAGAGAGACCATCTCTCCAATTGGTATTTTACGGGATGTAGAAGTTCTTTGTGGTAAGATTAAATATCCTGCTGATTTTCTAGTACTTGGTTTTGCTGCTAGTAAAACTTATCCCATCATTTTTGGTAGACCTTTCTTGAGTACTTGTGGAGCTATTATAGACTGCAAAAGGGAGAAAATCTTGACTAAATTTGATGGGGAATCTTATGAGTTTAATTTTTCAAAATTTACTAAAGAAACTTGTGAAAATGAAACCCATAATGAGGATTTTAGAGTTGAACAACTTGCTTCTATTTCTCTTGCTCCTAACAATGCTTTGCAGCAATTTATGGAAGATCATGAAAGTGAAATCTTCATGGAAGAAAGAAATGATATTGACGAGATTCTCCGTCGTCAACCTAAGATGCTTAAGCATAACTTGCCTATAGAAGACTTGGGTACCACGTTGCCACCTAAAAAGGATCCAGTCTTCGATCTAAAACCTTTACCTGACGATCTTAAATATGCTTACATTGATGATAATAAGATATATCATGTTATTATTAGCTCTAAACTTTCAGGGAAGGAAGAAGAAAGGATATTGGAGGTACTGAAGAAACACCGAGGGGCTATGGGCTATACTCTGGATGATTTAAAAGGGATTTCTCCTACTATATGTCAGCATGCTATCAATATAGAACCAGATGCAAAGCCAGTGGTAGAGCACCAACGGCGTTTAAATCCTAAGATGAAGGAAGTGGTAAGAAATGAGGTATTGAAACTCCTTGATGCTGGTATTATTTACCCTATTGCTGATAGTGAATGGGTTAGTCCTGTTCATTGTGTCCCTAAAAAAGGGGGAATTACCATCGTCCCTAATGATAATGATGAGCTTATTCCCCAAAGAATAGTAGTAGGCTATAGAATGTGCATTGATTTCAGGAAAGTTAACAAAGTTACTAAGAAAGATCACTACCCACTTCCTTTTATTGATCAAATGTTAGAAAGGTTGTCTAAAAAGACCCATTTTTGTTTTCTTGATGGATATTCTGGTTTCTCTCAAATTGCTGTTAAACAACAAGATCAAGAAAAAACTACTTTTACATGCCCTTACAGAACCTATGCTTATAGACATATACCTTTTGGTTTATGTAATGCTCTTGCTACGTTTCAAAGATGCATGTCTGCTCTCTTTCATGGTTTTTGTAAGGAAATTGTGGAAGTGTTCATGGATAACTTCTCCATCTATGGAACTTCTTTTGACAATTGTTTGTACAACCTCGATAATGTTTTGCAGAAATGTGAGGAAACTAATCTTGTTCTTAATTGGGAGAAATGCCACTTCATGGTGAATGAAGGGATTGTACTTGGACATAAGGTTTCTGAAAGAGGCATAGAAGTTGATAGAGCTAAAGTTGAGGCAATTGAGAAAATGCCATGTCCAAGAGACATCAAAGGTATTCGTAGTATCCTTGGTCATGCTGGTTTCTATAGAAGGTTTATTAAAGATTTCTCTAAGATATCAAAACCCCTCACTAATCTTCTTCAAAAAGATGTACCCTTTGTCTTTTATGACGATTGTAAGGAAGATTTTGAAACCCTAAAGAAGGCTTTAACTACAGCTCCTATCGTTCAACCACCTGATTGGAGCTTACCCTTTGAAATAACATGTGATGCTAGTGATTTTGCTGTAGGTGCTATCCTTGGGCAACGAATTGATAAAAAGTTAAATGTTATCGATTATGCTAGTAAGACTCTTGACGCTACTCAAAGGAATTATGCTACTACTGAAAAAGAATTCCTAGCCGTCGTCTTTGCTTGTGATAAGTTTAGACCTTATATTGTAGACTCAAAAGTTACCATTCATACTGATCATGCTGCTATTAAGTACCTTATGATCAAGAAATATGCTAAGCCTAGGCTTATTAGATGGGTGCTACTCTTACAGGAGTTTGACCTACATATTGTAGATAGGAAAGGTGTTGAAAATCCTGTAGCTGATAATTTATCTCGATTGGAAAACATCTCTTTTGATCCTATGCCTGTTAATGATAGTTTCCCAAATGAACAGTTGGCTACAGTAGCGGTAAGCTCGCGAGGGAGCCCTTGGTATGCTGATTATGCTAACTTTATTGTCTCCAAGTATTTGCCTCCAACTTTCACAGCTCAGCAAAGAAGGAAGTTCTTTTACGATTTGAGGCATTATTTTTGGGATGTCCCACATGTATATAAAGAAGGAGTGGATGGTATTATGCGAAGATGTGTTCCAGAATATGAGCAAAGGAGATATTGTGGAAATGTCATGGTAGTGCCTATGGAGGACATCATGCAGGAGATAGAACTGCGCAAAAGGTGCTACAATCAGGTTTCTACTGGCCTACCCTTTTTAAAGATGCAAGAAAATTTGTTTTATCTGGTGATGAGTGTCGGCGTGTTGGTAATATTTCTAGATGCAATGAAATGCCTATGAACTACTCTCTAGTTATTGAACCCTTTGATTTTTGGGGATTTGACTTTATGGGTCCTTTCCCCCCTTAAAAGGTTATACTCATATTCTTGTTGTCGTTGATTATTTCACTAAGTGTGTAGAAGCCATACCTATGAAGAGTGCTGATGGGGAGACCTCTCTAAAAATTCTTAAGGACGTTATCTTTCCTAGGTTTGGAGTGCCTAGGTATCTTATGCCTGATGGAGGTTCTCATTTCATTCATGGTGGTTTTAGAAAGACCCTTGCTAAATATGATGTTAATCATAGAATCGCTTCAGCTTATCATCCCCAAACTAGTGGACAAGTAGAGTTATCAAATAAAGAAATTAAATCCATCTTGCAAATGGGCTTATAGGACTGCCTATAAAAACCCTATGGGGATGTCTCCTTATAAAATGGTTTATGGGAAAGCTTTTCATGTACCCTTAGAATTAGAACACAAAGCTTATTGGGCAGTTAAAGAACTTAATAGAGATTGTAAGCTTACTAGTGAAAAAAGATTATTTGACTTAAGTTCGTTGGATGAATGGAGGAATGAAGCATATGAGAATGCTAGACTCTTTAAAATATGGCATGACAAGCGAATACTTAAGAGAGAATTCCATGTTGGTGAGAAAGTTCTATTGTATAGGTCTCGTCTCAGATTTTTTGCAGGGAAACTACTATCAAAGTGGGAAGGACCTTTTGTTATTGAAGAAGTGTACCGTTCAGGAGAAATAAAAAATTCTTCTTTAAAAGATAACACCACACAAGTGGTGAATGGGCAGCGACTCAAGCACTATATTGCTAGAGATTCTTACAATGAAGATGTTGATGCTTTTGAAGTTATAACTCCGGAAAAATTTATCAAAGACCAAATTCAGAGACCTGCAGAGTCCGTTTTTGAATAGGTAATAGTTCTGATAAGAAAAGTTCTGCAAAAATTCTGTCCAATTATATTTTTGAAATTTTTATCCGACAAGGAAAGTTACGAAGCGAAAGAGGGACAGAAACGGAGCCAGGGTGGCTCACACCACCCCCTGGCGCGGCCCCCCTGGCCGCGCCAGCAGGTGGTGTGGCTACCCCATACTCCGTCTCCGACCCCTTTTCTCCCATTACCTTCCTTTTGTTGTAAAACTTCGTAATACATAATCCCCCGGATCCCCCGAGGTTCGTATATCGTGTTCTCGTCGTGTTTTCGGTTCGATCTGTTTCTGACAGGTAGAGTCCTAGGTTTTGATGTCTTCCTCTAGATCAGCCAAGGAAGATTC
This sequence comes from Avena eriantha, assembly GCA_910589775.1. NCBI lineage: Eukaryota > Viridiplantae > Streptophyta > Magnoliopsida > Poales > Poaceae > Avena > Avena eriantha. The sequence continues at coordinate 483,008,456 of OU342745.1, forward strand.
CTCAGCAGATATCATCAACCCATACATGCGAGAGTTGAAGATTCATCCCAAGGAGTTGTTGATTGAAGATGGGGAGATATGGATAGAAGAGGTTCAAGGCCCTAAAGGTGAAGGAAGTCTGGAGGATAGGATGGAAGCACTGGAGCAAGAAGTCTTTAGGTACAAGAAGATGGCGGAACACGAAGTGGATATCATCCGTAAGATATGTTCCGAACTCATAGCCGAGCACCAAAAGGAGACTGCTGAGCTCAAGGATGAAATTCTCTCACTCCATTAAACAACCAACCAACTGCAAGCACATCTCTACGATGGTCAAAATCAAAACTGTGAGTACGAGGTTAGGTTTAAACGCATAAGTGTTGTTGCAGGTTTCAGGATGCTGGAGACCATGGTGTCTTTTGTTGATGGGAACCCTTACCTTGGAAGTCGGACGATGACGAAAGAATACCACCACCACCGAAGGAGTAATTCGTCATCAGGTTTTGGCATCCCCTTGGTTTGTTCTAAGCTTGGGGGAGTGCCGCGGTATCACATCACTATCTTCTATCTTTTTACCTTTTTAGTAGAGTCATATCATGAATAGAGAAGTTATCATGTAGGATGGTTTGCATTATGGAAGTGTCCCTCCTCTTGTTATATATCTATGTATCCCTTCGTGTGAGTTGTCGTTATGGAATATTAATGAGAAGTTATATCATTCACTCTCTTGCATATCTTATTTTAGTTTTCAATTCATGGTTTATATGATTGATCTTGTCATTAGTATTGGTATCACTTTCGGATCATTGAGTTAATTTAGTTGGTTTTCGCAAACCTGGCTCGGTCAATAGCAACACTATTCTGAGAATTGAATGAAAAATATAAAGGTACTCTAAAGAAATATAATTTCACCGTCTTTCTTTCTTGATTTGCTCATAAGTTTAGTATTCTCTAGTTAAGATCTTTTGTTCTTCCAAGTAAGATTGCATGTTTGTTTTTATCACTTGTATGTTTTTTTGTTTCCTTCAACTCTTATGCTTGATACCCAGCCTTGCTAGCCCAAAACTTTTACTAAGAGGGAACGTTTCTCGTGCATCCAATCCTTAAACCAAAACATATGCCATTTGTGTCCATCATACCTACCTACTAGCACTATTGCTATTCTGAGTAAATTCATGTTTTTACCTACCTTCCAAATTAAACTTGTTATGTGAAAATTAGTGATTAAAGCTCTCACGAACTTGATGGCATAATTTACTTTCTTGCATTTAATAAACTTGAACCATTGTGTGCATCTTTGTTGCGTATATGCTTGCGCTTTATAAGTTGAAGTTAGCAAAACCATGTATCATGGGGAATGCTTTCAACATTGCACATTATATTCCATTGATATCATGATTCTTTTGCTTATGGATCCGGACAGTGTGAAATAAAAGGGGAACTTGTAAGATCATGGAGTTTATATGTGTGTTAGAGAAACGCCTGGGCCGCTAGCCTAAGCCATGCCTAATCATGGTGGAAACTTCAAGCATAACCATAATGATCACACTATGAAGCATCCTCAATAAAAACCTATGCAAATAACAAATAAAAGGATCGCTGAGATGCTCATTGTCTGCTTGCCTTGTAATTTTGATTATGGGATAGCTCATGTATCATGTGAAAGGGGTACCCCATTGGCGGTTCTTTATGATACATATGTATTTACAATGACAAGAGCTTACTTGTGACTGAAGTTGAGTAGCATGAGGTTCGGTACTCGTAAGTAAGGGGCATGAGATTTCAACTTATAACTTGTCAAGCATATCCTCTTAGTTGTGTCACTTTAACCTTAATCACCTAATGATGCCTATTATAGGGGCAATGAGAGCTAAAAGCTAATAAGTACCATAATTTTTGGAAGCTCTTTATGAAACTTAAAATCCCTGCTTCCCTCTACGAAGGGCCTATCTTTTACTTTTTAGTTGAGTCAGTAAACCTATTCCCTTCCACCTCAGCAAGCATTTTGAGTTGTTGTGTTTCATTCATTCATATGATGATTTATTCAATCATGTTTCTTATGTTCCTTGTTTTGCACATTGCTCTTATCTTAGTGTCTACTACTTTGAAAGCTATCATTGAAAATCAGTTATTTGTGAACTCCTGCAAATTGTCAACTATTCTTCGACCAAGAGCTAAGTTTGCCATTGCCAATTATGATTTACTTTATGTATCTTTATTGTGTTTCCTTTACTTATTGCAAGTTAACTTATATAATAGTGAGTTGTCTTCTATTGTGACTTATGTATTGCTGAATGTGATGATTCTTGTCCGTATTCTTTTATCGACTCTTCACTCCATAAACCTGAGGTCATGTTTATTGAATTCAGTTTCGCTTGGGGACAAGCGAAGTCTAAGCTTGGGGTAGTTGATACGTCCATTTTGCATCACTATTCTATATCATAATTTACTATTATTCATTGATATATTTCATATTATGAGATGATACTTATCTTATTTCATCTATTTTTGCATGGTTGATGACTTTTGGAGCATGGACCGCTGCAGTCAGAATTCTGATGGAAAAGGTGCTGTTTGGAGGCAAAATTCGCGAAGATTCGAAAATCCGGGAAAATACATGGAAAATCCTATTTTTCTAGAAGCCGAAGAAAGCCAGAAGGGGAAGTGGAGATGGGCCACAGGGGGCCCACACCACCCCCTGGCGCGAGACACCCCAGGCCGCGCCACCAGGTGGTGTGTCCGCCCTTGTCCACTCCAGCCTCTCCCCTGGCGTATATTATCCTCCTGAAACCCTAAGACTCGGGGAGTGATCACAGAAAGATTCTGCCGCCTCTGCGGGGCGGAAAACCTCGAGAGAGAAAGATCTCTCCGGCAGACAGAATTTTGCCAGGGGAATTCCTTCCCGGAGAGGAGAGATCATCGCCATCAACACCACCATCAAGCTAGACTTCATCGGGATCATCATCATCGTCATCATCATCACCACCACCATCATCTCCATCAACACCACCTCATACCTCTGTAACAATTGGGTTGAATCTTGCATAGTTCTTAGGGGAAACTTTCCTGGTGTTGATTACTCCTTGTAGTTGATGCTATTGAGTGAACCATTGAATTGTTGTTTATGTTCAGATTGTTACATATCATTATATCATCTCTGATCATGATCCATATGATGTCTTGTGAGTAGTTCGTTTTGTTCTTGAGGACATGGGAGAAGTCGTGTTGTTACTAGTGGAATTGTGTTGAGAAAGATTCAATAGTTTGATATTTAAGTTGTGGTGTACTTCTTCTAGTGGTGTCATGTGAACGTCGAATACATGACACTTCACCTATATGGGCCTAGGGGAATGCATTGTGTATTTGGCTACTAATCGTAGGGGTTGCCGGAGTGACAGAAACCTGAACCCCCATTAGGAAACCATTGCACAAGGGATGTCAGTGTCTTAGAGTTTAAAGCTGTGGTTAAGTTTCTACCTTAATTACTTTCTTTTACTTGTGGATTCTTGCAAGGGGTATAATCACAAGTATTTGTTAGACCTAGGAAGGTTGGTACATTAGCACAGGTTCACCCACACAACACTTAGCAAACTAAAGAAGATTAATCAACTATATGAAGCGAAAGCACTTGACGATATTCCCATGTGTCCTCAAGAACGTTTGGCCATCTTAAGTATAACAACCGGCTTGTCCTTTGCTAAAGAAAGGATTGTGACACTTGCTGCATTTATTCTTATTGTCTTTTATTTACTCGTACTTTATTTACCTGCATTATCAAAAAACCCTAAAAATCTGTTTGCTAAGTATTTACAGAGAATTCCTGCTCCTAGCCACTCGCCAGGACCTTCTGCTCCTCGTTGGGTTCGACACTCTTACTTATTGAAAATACTGCGATACACCCCATATACTTGTGGGTCATCAACGACATGTGCAACTTACTAGTAATCTTACCACCTTATAGTACTAGTAAGTTGCACGTGCCCTGCACGTGAGGCTCAGATAATAGACGTCTGACATATCATCACTATATAAAATTATAATAGGTAAAGCAGAAAAATATAAATTTAATCAACATATATAAAGTATGGGTGTATATTTGGTTCTTCTACTTTGTATCATCATGTGTAGAAGTCAAAGATTATTAGCTACCTAACACTTGAAATTTTTGGTAACATGGTCTAGAGAAACGAGTGAGAAGATTCTTGCATGATGGAGAAGTTTGTTTGGAGGTTTGTGCTTAGCACTAATTATACTAAAGACTATCAATAGAGTCTTCTAGATGCTAGAATGGAAAAGAAGATCCAACAGCTGGAAATGTTTGGATTCGCGAGTCTTGATCCAATGGTCAATATTCAAAGTTATTCGTACACTATATAAAGGTAAGTAACTATTCTAATGGAGCAGTTTTGAATTGGATCCTTAGCACCAATCCTAACCATTGGGCTGTTAGATCAAATGGTTCAAAGCAGCTAGATTCATGTTGAATAGTATATAAACCAACTCCACCATGTTCTAGAACCATCATGTCATGACCCCCAAAATTTCATAGCATAGTAGGTTGTATTCTCTCTACTACTATAATGGAGCAGTTTTGAATTGGATCCATAGCACCAATCCTTACCGTTGGGCTGTTAGATCCAATTGTTCAGAGCAGCTGGATTCGTGTTGAATAGTACCTAGAGAAAACTCCACCATGTTCTAGACCCATCATGTCACCACCCCCAAAATTTCATAGCACAGTAGGATGTATTCTCAATATGTATAGATAGTTATTACTAATAGACTTAATGTATGCATTTTTTCAAACAAGACTATTGGTTAATAATAACTTAATGTTTGTTAAATCCCATTTCATACAATATATACGTGTGTGGCACGTCCCTTTTGATCAACATGTGAGACTCAGATAATAGACGTCTGACATATCATCACTATATAAAATTATGATTGGTAAAGCATAAAAAAATTGATCAGTATCTATAAAGTATGGGTGTATATTTGGTTATTGTACTTTGTATATCATGTAGAAGTCAATGATTATTAGCTATCTAAAACTTGAATTTTTTGGTAACATGGTCTAGAGAAATGAGGGAGAAGATTCTAGAATGATGGAGAAGTGTGTTTTGAGTTTTGTGCATACCATTCATTGTGATGAAGAATATCAATAGAATCTTCTAGATGATAGAATGGAATAGAAGATCCAACGGCTAGAAATGTAGGGATTCGCGAGTCTTGATCCAAGGGTCAATATTCAAAGTTATCCGTACACTATATAGTGGTAAGATATATGTAGAAAAACCTCAAAACACACTTATCCATCATTGTAGAATCTTCTCGATTGTTTCTCTAGACCATGGTTCTAGAATTTTCAATTATTAGGTATCTAATAAACATTTATTTCTACATGATATAAAGTGCAAGAACCAAATATACACTCATACTTTAGAGATGTGGCTCAAATTCATAGATATTTCAACTTTTTCTGAAAATCGGGTGGCGGCATTTTTTTACTGAGGTATGTCCCAAAGGAGTGAGATGCTTCAATAATTAACATAGTTAATGCTTGTGCACATGTTACACCAAGTACCTTAAAAAAGTAAAAATTACATCCAAGTCCATACATTTAATACAAAGGACCCTACAATCAAGCAATGAAAATTAGTAGTCGGGTTCTGCTCCTCCACCGTGGAGTTGAGCCATGCTCTTCATAGTTGTACCAGTAAGCTACACGTGCCTTACACGTGAAACTCGCATAATATACAGAAGAATGACATGTCATCACACATTATAATAGGTAAAGCTTGAAATATCTATGAATTTGAGCCACATCTCTAAAGTATGAGTGTATATTTGGTTCTTGCACTTTATATCATGTAGAAATAAACGTTTATTAGCTACCTAATAATTGAAAATTATAGAAACATGGTCTATAGAAACAATCGAGAAGATTCTACAATGATGGATAAGTGTGTTTTGAGGTTTTTCTACATATATCTTACCACTATATAGTTTACGAATAACTTTGAATATTGACCATTGGATCAAGACTCCATAGACCATGTTACCAAAAGTTTTAACATGAATTCCCTCTATATAGTATACGAATAAATTCTCCATCATTCTAGAATCTTCTCCCTCGTTTCTCTAGACCATGTTACCAAAAGTTTCAAGTTTTAGATAGCTAATAATCATTGACTTCTACATGATATACAAAGTACAAGAACCAAATATACACCCATACTATATAGATGTTGATCCAATTTATATTTTTTTATGCTTTACCTATTGTAATTTTATAGAGTGATGATATGTCAGACGTCTATTATCTGAGTCTCACGTGTTGATCGAAAGGGATGTGCCACACATGTATATACTATATGAAATGTGATTTAACAAACGTTAAGTTGTTATTAACCAATAGTATTTTTAGAGAAAAAATGCCTACATTAAGTCTATTAGTAATAACTATCTACACATATTGAGAATACATCCTACTGTGTTATGAAATTTTGGGGGTGGTGACATGATGGTTATAAAACATGGTGGAGTTTGCTCTAGGTACTATTCAACACGAATCCAGCTGCTCTAAACCTTTGGATCTAATAGCCCAACGGTAAGGATTGGTGTTATGGATCCAATTCAAAACTGCTGAATTAGAGTAGTAGAGAGAATACAGCCTACTATGCAATGAAATTTTGGGGGTGGTGACATGATGGTTCTAGAACATGGTGGAGTTCTCTAGGTACTATTCAACACGAATCCAGCTCCTCTGAACCATTGGATCTAAAATCCCAACGGTCAGGATTGGTGCCAAGGATCTAATTCAAAACTGCTCCATTATAATAGTAGAGATATACTGATGACATGTCATGCTTCTGTATATTATGTGAGTTTCACGTGCAAGGCACGTGCAGCTTACTGGTACTACTATGAAGAGCATGGCTTAGATCTGCGGTGGAGGAGTAAGGTGTGAAGTTAATTTCGAAACATGGCCAAAATATCAAAACACGGTGAGTCATAGTCTCTTTGATTGTTTTCAAAACATGGTAAAATTTTAAGGCATGCATATTCTTAGCAAGAAGTTTAATCTTTCCAAACTCTCACTGGTTCTTGATACATTGACTGCCTGGTGGGTCCACTGAACAGATTATCACGAGGTGTGGAATAAATTTCAAAACTGGACAAGTTTGAACATTTGATTTGCTACTACTAGTATGGATTGGGTATTTTTTGACAAATATGCCCAGCTTCGAGAACTAATTCCGGGTCTAACCCTTGCGAGAACTAATTCAGAATCTGACCCTAGGGTTGGCGCCATTTTGAATGGAGCCGAAGTTTTACAGATCGGCGCCAACACATCAGAAAACCGAACCGGCAAATTTCAGAACACGGTGATTCATAGCCTCTTTTGATGTTTTCAAAGCACGGTCAAATTTTGAGGAATGCATATTCATAGCAAGAATTTGAATCATTCCAAACTCTCACTCATTCTCGATACATTGTCTGCCTGGTGGGTCCAGTGAACAAATGTTTGCAAGGTGTGAAGTTAATTTCAAAACACAGGCAAAATTTTAAAACACGGTGAGTCATAGTCTCCTTAATTGTTTTCAAAAAACAGTCGAATTTCTAGGCATGCATATTCTTAGCAAGAAGTTGAATCTTTCCAAAATATCACTCATTCTCGATAAATTGACTGCCTGGTGGGTCCACTGAACAGATTATCACAAGGTGTGAAGTTAATTTCGAAACATAGCCAAAATTTCAAAACACGGTGAGTCATAGTCTGTTTGATTGTTTTCAAAACACGGTCAAATTTATAGGCATGTATATTCTTAGCAAGAAGTTGAATCTTTCCAAACTCTCACTCATTCTCGATACATTGACTGCTTGTGGTGGATCCACTTAACAGATTTTCACAAGGTGTGAAGTTAATTTCAAAACACGGCCAAAATTTCAAAACACTGTGAGTCATAGCCTCTTTGATTGTTTTCAAAACACGGTCAAATTTCTAGGCATGCATATTCTTAGCAAGAAGTTGAATCTTGCCAAACTCTCACTCGTTCTCGATACATTGACTGCCTAGTAGGTCCATAGAATAGATTTTCACAAGGTATGAAGTTAATTTTGAAACACAACCAAAATTTCAAAACACGGTGAGTCATAGCCTCTTTGATTGTTTTCAAAACATGGTCAAATTTCTAGGCATGCATATACTTAGCAATAAGTTGAATCATATCAAACTCTCACTCGTTCTCGATACATTGACTGCCTGGTGGGTCCAGTGAACATTTTTTCGCAAGGTGTGAAGTTAATTTCAAAACACATGCAAAATTTCAAAACGCGGTGAGTCATAGCCACTTTGACTGTTTTCAAAACACGGTCAAATTTCTAGGCATGCATATTCTTAGCAATAAGTTAGATCATTTCAAACTCTCACTCGTTCTCGATACATTGAATTCCTAGTGGGTCCACTGAACAGATTATTGCAAGGTGTGAAGTTAATTTCGAAACAGAGCCAAAATTTCAAAACACGGTGAGTCATTGCCTCTGTGATTGTTTTCAAAACACGGTCAAATTTCGAGGCATGCATATTCTTAGCAAGAAGTTGAATCATTCCAAACACTCACTCGTTCTCAATACATTGATTGCCTGGTGGGTGTAGTGAACAGATTATTGCAAGGTGTGAAGTTAATTTTGAAACACAGGAAAAATTTCAAAATATGGTGAGTCATAGTCTCTTTGATGGTTTGCAAAACACGGTCCAATTTCTAGGCATGCATATTCTTAGCAAGAAGTTGAATCTTTCCAAACTCTCACTCTTTCTCAATACATTGACTGCCTGGTGGGTCCACTGATTAGATTTTTGCAAGGTGTGAAGTTAATTTCGAAACATATCCAAAATTTCAAAACACGGTGAGTCATAGTCTCTTTGATTGTTTTCAAAACACGGTCAAATTTCTAGGCATGCATATTCTTTGCAAGAACTTGAATATTTCCAAACTCCCACTCGTTCTCGATACATTGACTGCCTAGTGGTGGGTCCACTTAATAGATTTTCGCAAGGTGAGTTAATTTCGAACATAGCCAAAATTTCAAAACACGGTGAGTCATAGTCTCTTTGATTGTTTTCAAAACAGGGTCAAATTTCTAGGCATGCATATTCTTAGCAAGAAGTTGAATCTTTCCAAACTCTCACTCGCTCTCGATAAATTGACTTCCTGGTGATGGGTCCACTGAACAGATTTTTGCAAGGAGTGAAGTTAATTTTGAAAAATAGCCAAAATTTCAAAACACGGTGAGTCATAGCCTCTTTGATTGTTTTCAAAACACAGTCAAATTTCTAGGCATGCATATTCTGAGCAAGAAGTTGAATCTTGCCAAACTCTCACTCGTTCTCGATACATTGACTCGCTGGTGGGTCCACTGAACAGATTTTCGCAAGGTGTGAAGTTAATTTCGAAACACAGCCAAAATTTCAAAACACGGTGAGTCATAGCCTCTTTGATTGTTTTCAAAACACGGTCAAATTTCTAGGCATGCATATTCTTAGCAATAAGTTGAATCTTGCCAAACTCTCACTCGTTCTCGATACATTGACTACCTGGTGGTGGGTCCACTGAACAAATTATCGCAAGGTGTGAAGTTAATTTCGAAACGCATCCAAAATTTAAAACACGGTGAGTCATAGCCTCTTTGATTGTTTTCAAAACACGGTCAAATTTCTAGGCATGCATATTCTTAGCAAGAAGTTGAAGCTTTCCAAACTGTCACTCATTGTCGATACATTGACTGCCTGGTGGGTCCACTGAAAAGATTTTTGCAAGGTATGAAGTTAAATTCGAAACACAACCAAAATTTCAAAACACGGTGAGTCATAGCCTCTTTGATTGTTTTCAAAATACGGTCAAATTTCTAGGCATGCATATTCTTAGCAACAAATTGAATTTGCCAAACAACTCTCACTCATTCTTGATACATGGACTGCCTGGTGGGTCCACTAAATCGATTATCGCATGGTGTGAAGTTAATTTGGAAACATAGCCAAATTTCAAAACACGGTGAGTCATAATCTCTTTGGTTGTTTTCAAAACACGGTCAAATTTCAAGGCATGCATATTCTTAGCAAGAAGTTGAATCTTTCCAAACTCTCACTCGTTCTCGATACATTGACTGCCTAGTGGGTCCACCGAACATATGTTCACAAGGTGTGAAGTTAATTTCGAAACACAACCAAAATTTCAAAACACGGTGAGTCATGGCCTCTTTGATTGTTTTCAAAACACGATCAAATTTCTAGGCATGCATATTCTTAGCAAGAAGTTGAATCTTGCTAAACTCTCACTCGTCGTGGCCACCCACCATTGGATCCAGGATTGATATCCCCGTGCTCTCTCCCTACTTTTTTTGTAGGGTTGCTCTGTCCCGTACTCTGTTCAAGTTTGGTGGCCGAGCACCGGTTTGCCACAGAGGCCAACAAAAAATTACTCCTACAAGTTTGCCACCATGATCTTAAATAACTAGGCTTTTCTGTGTTTTTTTAGAATTTGAAATTTGTGAGGCTTTTCGAGATGCTCTCCCTCTATAATCTTATATTTTGAGTCCTTTATGATGCTTTTTATAATCAGGAGGCTGCGCGCCATGCCAAGAAATGAAGAGCGAGTAGAGACGAGCAGAGAGAAGAAAATCACCGAGAAATAGTAGTAATGAGTAGCGAAATGAATTGCCTGCAAGGCTTTATCCAATCGCTAGGCATTGGGGCCCACCTAGGACATGCATTTGAGCACCTGTGTCTCTGGCATCTCCCTAGGAACCGTGGTATGATGACAGCTGCATCTGAGCAGTACAGGACTACAGTACACTACTGAAGTCTTACTTCATGAATCAGTGAGCAGGAGTACTCGAGTACTACTCCGTAGTACTAGAACCCTACTGCCACTGCTGCCCGCCGCCCGCCGCCCTAGGAGTAGTAAAAAGCCGCAAATAGCCACCGCCACCCGCCGCCCGCAGATGCCTACCTACTGGAGCATAGTAAAAAGAAGACATATGTATTACTATTGGAGTACTAGTAGTACAACTCGAGTATAAAAAGACATATACTCTGTATTACTAGAGTACTAGTTCAACTATACTACTACTCTGTATATGGACAAGCTTTAACCACAAGAAAGAAATGGAGAAGAGAAATGCGTCTGCCATGCCGTGAAACGAAAGAGCTAGAAGAGACAAGAAGATAGAATAAAATGCAGATAGTGTTGAAGAATTGCATGTAGCACTGTACACTTCGCACCAGGCCCCAGGTTTCTCTGTCTCTCTCTAGGTGTAGTAGACCTTCTCCATTTTCAAAAAAAAGGCGTAGACCTTCTTACCACTCACGCAGGTAGGATATGTTTTTCTGGTACAGTATTGTACAGGGTAAGAAGTACCTGATTTACTCTCACCTGTCAACTTTCTGCAGCCTTCGTTCAAAAAAAACTCAATGCTACATTAAAATTCTGGACTGTGGGCACTACATCGGCGAGCCGAGCTTCCAGGGAACCACTCCAATGTTGGGCGCGTCAGCGGATTCCACCAAGAGCTAGCCGGCGATGGACAAAGACGAGCTAGCGCCGATAACTGTTCTATGCCCCCACGACGGCTGCCTCACCATGGTCGCCTACCACGAGCTCGACGACCACAAGACCACGTGCCCGTACAACCCGTGAGGCTGCACAGAGGTCGGCTGCATATTCACTGCCTCGCTGGTCGCGCTCCTTTTGCACCTCAACGGTGTCCACAAGGTACAAGTGCATAGGCTATCGTACGTCCAGCCCATGGAGTGTATAGTAACGATGACGTTACCGTCCTTTCCGTCATCCATGGTCATCGTCTACGGTGATGACGCTACCGTGTTCAGCCTAATCATTGGTGAGCTCGGCCAGGCCGCCGCCGTTTCCTTAGTGTGCGTCAGGGCTGCCTCGTGCTCGTGGCCCCGGTATAGGGTGAAGCTGTGCGCGACTAGCCCGCAGTCACCGGCGGACTTCTTGACGGACACCCTTAATGGGGTCACTAAGCCGACGAGTTGCGCGTCGCCCGGCAGTGTTGGCCTCGAAGATCTGACGTTCCTCACGGTGCCGCCATGGTACATTTCCGCGGCTGATGGATAGTACCGGATGATCAAGGTGTTGTCTTTCTACGATTGCATCGACAGGATGAATTGATCTTAATCTTCGACTAAGTGATCCTAATGCGATGGTAATGATGTATTACTAGTTAATTTAGTTGTAGATAATTACCACTCGTTTACTAGTTAATGTAGTATTAGTCGGAGGCAGGGTCTCTTTTGGCGCTAGGAAGGGTGTATTTTGGTTGTAAAGTGACTTTGCTGCTAATGTTTATATTTTGGATTTTAAGTGTTTTCTGAAATTTTTCAACTACTACCCCACATGCCCACTGCTAGGGGGACTCGGATCATCATGCCCCTTGTGTCTACTATCCAATATTCATCCGATGGACAAAAGTGATCCAAAGCAAAGTAGAAAAGAAAACATCTCACACTTATGCCCCAATTTTCAACTATGTATAATTTATTAGACACTAGACAATAAAAACAATTTGTTAGTCATGTAATAGTTCAAATACATGCATATATTTATTCAAAAAATACAGGCATATAATTTTATCGAATTTGCATAAATTAATTTTCATACTTTTGTCAATTTTATATTATAATTAATATTGTGTAGTCTAAGAACTAGAGAGTAAGTGTGAGATTTTTTTTGGTGCTTTGGTTTGTTTTTGTCCATCGGATGGAGCTTGGATGGTAGATGCAAGTGCATGTTACGGCGTGACAAGAGAGAAGATTCTAGAATGATGTTGAAGTGAGTTTTGAGGTTTGTGCATAGCATTCATTGTGATGAACACTATCAATAGAATCTTCGACATGCTAAAATGGAAAAGAAGATCCAACGGCTGAAAATATTGGGATTCGCGAGTCTTAATCCAATGGTCAATATTCAAAGTTATTCATAAACTATATACTGGTATGATATGATAAGGTAAGAAAGACTAATAATAGGTGTTAGAATGGAAAAAAGAAGATCCAACGGCTAGCAATGTTGGGATTCGCGAGTCTTGATCCAACGGTCAATACTCAAAGTTATTCATACATTATATAGTTGTAAGATAAGATAACAAAGACTATCAATAGTTTATTTACTACAACAAAATCATCATGTAGAGACATTTTCTATATGACGCATTTTTTTCCGTCTCTATTTAGCATAGAACATCTATTTATGGACGCTTTTTGAGACGTTCCACATGGCGTCACAAAAAATTAATGGAGGAGCCAACAAAATAAATACTTTTTCCAATTTATAGATTGGTTGAGACGAATTTTGAGACGTTTTATAGTACGGGTCTAGAAGCATGAATGTATTTCCGTCCTTAATGTAAAATTTTGACTAGAAAAATTAGTCTTGGCGCTGATATTTTTTTGAGAGAGATTGGCGCTAATATTTTTAGTCCTACCGCTTATGAAAACCTTCGCGCTTTCAGTTTTGCTAAAAAGTTCCGTAATATATAATTTGCCAATCTTTTCCCTTTCACCTCCATGTTTTGAACCGCCACCGCTTCTCCGCATCTGGATCCGATTTTCCCAGCGGCGCCGCCTTCCCTGTCGCTCCTCGCCTTTTTTCTCGCCACTGCCACCGCCGCCGCCGCGTTTTCCCCAACCCGGCGCTCCTTTCCCCAGTACTCCCAAGATCTGTTTCAAAATCATCGGCATCCGCTGCGCTCGTCGTCTTCGTCTCCTATGGTGCCCTGTCGCATCCGCCTCTTCTCCTCCCAAGTTTATCCGTTCCCAGTCCGCTTTTGACAACGTGGGCGACATGATCCGTCTGCACAGCTTCCTCGTGCTTTTCCAGCACAGCGATGGCCACCACTGCCGTTGAGTCAAGGGAGGATGAGAAGGTATTCAAGGTGAACGGCAATAAAATATTTGCAAATAGTTCCGCACTTCTCTCTTACTTTCAGTTACATCTGTATGTAGTCTCTGGGTATTGAAGGTTCCATAATTTCGGAGGCCGATTGAGCTCTTGATGCGATTTTGTACGGCATTGCTGATGGTGCATCCTTGAAGCTCTCCTGCCTCGATGCATAGCTACGGACTCCTGCACAGAAACCACCAACAGTCCAATCCCTTTGTCCGCATCAAGGATTCAAGGTAAACCGGATGCTTGTATTTTGGATGAATCGTATATTGTACAATCTGACGACTATGGCAGGATGTTAATGCCTTCTCCCATTCTTGATGTTTAGATCATACGTCTATGGAATAGCATTGGTCTTCTCAACTTAAGTGATCAAACTGTTATAGCATCGGTGCATTCAACATTAATTGGCAGTATACTCTTCCTATAGTGTTACGAACCAGCCACCATAGCACATTAGCTACATCTCCTTGTTAATGAATCAGTGTTAGACAATTTGGCTCATGGTTGTGGCTCTTACATTCTGAACCAGGGGCGGAACTGTGCCCGGGCAGGTAGCCCGGGCTACAACCCCGGTCATGGCCGTCGTAGCATAGGTAAATCCTGTATAATTTTCACCGAAATTTATGGATCTAGATAGCCCAGCTCCTGTCCTTGGCCAGAACGACCAGGGCTAGTCTCACCAGCCCACCAAGGCAGCAGCCAGGAGGCAAGAGCGATCCATCAGCTCACGTTTGCATCACCCCCGCGTGGACTGGCTTGCCTGTTCGTATTCATTTGCTAAAAAGAATTGTTTGTTTCGATTGCTGCCTCTAGCCCTCCCTGTCGGTTCGATCATGCTTCCACCGCCGGCCGCTGCCGCTGCGACAGCCTACAGATCGCGCTTGCCTGAACCCCGCAAATACATCACCGACGCGCCGTTTGAGCCTTCAGAATCGCGCCGATGGCCGAAGTGCTATTGCTGCCACCGCGGTGCCGCCGCAAACGCCTCGACGCACCATCCCACTGGTGCTTGCCTATCTTTAACTCCATGTTGCCACATCGCCTTCAATTGGCCAGTTTCTTGCCCTCTCTGCCTCTGCTCATATGTAATTATTTGGTTTTCGATGCAAAATCTGAATTCTAATGAAGGGAACCATCAATTTCAGTTTTTCAGTCATTGAACTACTGCAACTAGGTTTAGCTAATTGTGGATTTACTGTTTTCACTTAATCTGATCACACACAAGTCAGAAGATGAAGGGACAAAAGGATCAAAAACTTCTTCATGGAAATGGGTGTCATCTTATTTTCCATCAGTCTCACAATTCACTAATTTGAGCAAATCTCCTGAGGCTCAGAACCAAAATCAGTGCAGACGGAAGTGGGATAATTGTTTGACATAGGCAGTAACAAGAATTGAAGATGATAAGATGTGAGAGTGTTTCCAAAGTATGATTTCAGGCAAGAACAAATACCACTTTTAGGTAGCGGTAAGTTACTTTCTTACCAATACAACTTATGTATCATCTGTTTATCCATACTATTCTGGTTACTTTTTCTTGTTTTTGTTGGTTCTGCTACTGCTCCTGCGATTGATGAGGAATACTAGGATCATGCAAAGCTTCGCTATTTAGATATTAAATATGTATATTGGTTATGCGGTTATGCAACCACATTTTTTGTGCTTTTTCATACTGGCATTTCATTAAACATCGAATTTCTTTCAGTCAAAAACACCATATATGCATTTTTTCGTGCTTTGACTAATATATTGTGTTATTGAGAGGGTATTAGAACGTTATTTTTTCATAGTTTCTGGATGTTAGAAAATTAGCCCCGGTCTTTACTAAATCCTGGGTCCGCCACTGTTCTGAACCTTTTGTCACAAACTTTCTCACTGACAGTTAAGTTCAGAGAAATAGCGAACGAGTTTATTCTTGGTTTCCATGCATTCCAAATACCAGAGCACCAGTGAATTTTATCCAGCATGAGGCATCGGTGCATTCAACATTAAGTGGCAGTTTACTCTTCCTATAGCATTACGAACCAGCCACCATAGCACATTAGCTACATCTCCTTGTTAATGAATCAGTGATAGACAATTCGGCTCATGGCTGTGGCTCTTACATTCTGAACCTTTTGTCACAGGCTTTCTCACTGACAGTTAAGTTCAGAGAAATAGGGACAGAGTTTATTCTTGGTTTCCAGGCATTCCAAATACCAGAGCACCAGTGAATTTTATGTAGCATGAGGCTTACTATGCTATATGAATAATGAGTTTGGAATCAAATCGTTACTCTTGACTATGGTCAATACCTGATTTACTTAGCTTTGGAAGTATTGGTGGACAGAGCACACATGGTTCTTTGGTTTATCCTTGTTGCATGGAGCAGGTACTGTCTATCATAGTAGTAACTTTTGTTGAGCTAGGGAAGTTTTGATAACATAGTGTAATTGATGATTTCTTAATTTCATAATGATGGAAAATCATTGGCAGAACTAAATCAAGAGTCAACAGAGAGATCTGTGGCAGAACTAAATTTATGAATTTGCTTACTTTGGTTTAACCTGTGATTGTCGTCGAGGTGGAATGATGAATGTTTATCTCTACATCAGTTTGAATAGTGTGTCGTAGTTTACTGTATAATTTGGAATAAACCATATTGTTTGAGTTTATACTGCTCAGATTCTCATGTGCCATTGTTTGGCATGATCCTGTATCTTGTAGAAGGTTATTTAATGTGCATGTGGATACAATATGCACTGTCATAATATACCTAGTAGTTTTGTTCATTTGTAGTTTCTAACAGTCGGCACAAATTCTGATTTTCGTACCGAGAAACTAGAAAAGTTCATACAGGAGTAGTCCGAGATAATTTTCTGATATCATCAAATGAACTTTTTATATTGCAATTTTGATCATATTCTAGGTTATACTTATTTCTAACCTTCCCCTGACTTATTTGCAGATTAACTGATGGCTAAACAACAATGAACTGGATGCAGATAGAGGCCTAATACACTAGCTTGTTTCTGCCTCGACAAAGCTACAGATGAACGAATGCAAATCGAGGCCCAAAGGATATACTCCCTCCGTTCAGAAATATAAGATATTTTAGCTTTGTGAAATGAATGTATCTAGACTCTTTTTAGTGCATAGGTTCATTCCGAACATCTACGAACCTATACACTGAACCACGGCTAGATACATTTGATTCACAAAGCTAAAGTGTTTTATATTTCTGAACGGAGGGAGTATTATGATTTTCATGTTCTTAGTCTATCACGGTGTGTTTGCATTCTTTGTATCGATATTTGATGGTGTGAACTTCATTTGTTATTAATATAAGTTCTTGTTGGTCGGATCTATAATTTATGATGTTCTGGTCGTAATAGTGTTTGCCTTGTACTATAATTAAGTACATGAACGAAATATGAAAAAAATAATTACATGAATATACAAATAAAATGGATTATACCACGGGTATGCAGTGAGAGACGTTTTGTCACAAAAGACATGTATACCGTGTATATGACTATAAGAGGTATATATGCCAAATATAAATCCTATGTATTTGCTGAGTATAGATGTATATCATGGACAAAGAAAATGTCTCTAAGGCACGTTAACACGCATCATATAACGTCTTTTACAAGTGTAGACTTGCTTTCAAGCGTCTTAGCAGAGCGTCTTTATACCACATCTACACGCTTAGAGATCGTCTCTATGGTACTTGAGACGGTGCATAAGAAGACGCTCTAGTGACGCTTTAGAGAAGCGGCTCTATGACCACCTAAAGATGAAATTTAGCGTCTCAAGCCACCCAATTTAGCGTCTCTAGGTGCTTACTTTGTTGTAGTGATTCTAGATGATGGAATGGATTAGAGGATCCAATAACTAGAAGCAATGTTGGGATTCGCAAGTCATGAATCAGTGATCAATATTCAAAGTTGTCTGCACACTATATATGTTAGTGGTAAGATAAGAAAAGAAAGATTATCAATAGTATCTTCTCGATGCTAAAATGGAAATGAAGATCCAATGTCTGACAATGTTGGGATTCACGTCTTGATCCAACGGTCAATATTCAAAGTTATTTGTACACTATATAGTGCTAAGAAAAAATGAGAACGTGTGTTTTGACACCTTTGAATACAAAAAAATGCTCTGGCTTCTTCACAATGTGTATTGGCCTATGGTGTATGAATATTCCTGGTTTTGACCCGAACAGCCAAGGTCATGACCATATTGACATCATATATAGTGTATGATATAGTTCCCGCATCTGGTAGATTCATGCATCTTCTTCAACAAGATCTACTGAAAGTGAGTAGTGTGATGTTTTCTTTTGTTAAGCAAGTACTAGTCTTACCATTACCACTATCTTAACACTATATAGTGTATGAAAAACTTTGAATATTAATTGTTGGATCAAGACTCACGAATCCCAACATTTCCAGCCGTTGGATCTTCTTTTCCATTCTAGCATCTAGAAGATTCTATCGATAGTCTTCATCAAATGAAATGTTATTATGCACAAACCTCAAAACACACTTCTCCATCATTTTAGAATCTTCCCCCTCGTTTCTATATACCATGTTACCAAAATTTTCAAGTATTTGATTTTAGGGTCCTTTGTGCTAAATGTATGGACTTGGATGTATTTTTCATTTTTTTTGAGGTCCTTGGTGTAACATGTACACATCCACTTAACGTGTTAATTAATTGAAGAATCTCTCTCCCTCAGGACATATACCTTAGTCAAAAAAAGAACCACCACTCGGTAGAATGGAAAAAAGAAGATCCAATGGCTAGCAGTGTTGGGATTCGCGAGTCTTGATCCAACGGTCAATACTCAAAGTTATTCGTACATTATATAGTGGTAAGATAAGATAACAAAGACTATCAATAGTATCTTCTAGATGATGCAATGGATTAGAGGATCCAATAACTAGCAGCAATGTTCGGATTCGTAGATCATGAATCAGCGGTCAATATTCAAAGTTGTCCGCACACTATATATAATAGTGGTAAAATAAGAAAAGAAAGACTATCAACAGTATCTTCTCGTTGCTAAAATGGAAATGAAGATCCAACGTCTGATAATGTTGGGATTCGCGTCTTGTTCCAACAGTCAATATTCAAAGTTATTCGTACACTATATAGTGTTAATAAAAAATGAGAAACGTGTGTTTTGACACATTGGAATAAAAAATGCTCTAGTTGCTTCACAATGTGTATTAGCCTACGGTGCATGAACATTCCTGGTTTTGACCCGAACAGCCAAGGTCATGACCATATTGACATCATATATAGTTATGATATAGTTCCCGCATCTGGTAGATTCAGGCATCTTCTTCAAAAAGATTTGCTGAAAGTGAGAAGTGCATTGTTTTCTTTTGTTAAGCAAGTACTAGTCTTACCATTACCACTATCTGAATGCTATATGGTGTACAAAAAACTTTGAATATTAATTGCTGGATCAAGACTCATGAATCCCAACATTTCCAGCCGTTGGATCTTCTTTTCCATTCTAGCATCTAGAAGATTCTATTGATAGGCTTCATCACAATGAAATTCTATGCACAAACCACAAAACACACTTGTCCATCATTCTAGAATCTTCCCCCTCGTTTCTATAAACCATGTTACCAAAATTTTCAAGTATTTGATTTTAGGGTCCTTTGTGCTAAATGTATGGACTTGGATGTATTTTTCATTTGTTTTGAGGTCCTTGGTGTAACATGTACACATCCACTTACCGTGTTAATTAATTGAAGAATGTCGCTCCCTAGGGACATACCTTAGTCAAAAAAAGTACCACCACCCGATTTTCAGAAAAAGTGGGGACCATGTTTTCTTACAATTCCCTAGTCTTAGCACATTTCAAGATTCCCTAGCGAACCGTGCCCACTTAAATAACTTTATGTCAATTTAAGGAAATTAGGTCAAATTTGAACTACAAGTAAGCGCGGTAGATTCCTCTTGAATTTTCCTAACGTCATCTGAAGGGACCCACGATGTCTATATATCAAGACTTAAGTTCCGGGACGGAGTACTAAACACTAGTAGTACCGGCATCCAAGGCTCAAGGCTTTTTTTAAAGTCAAACTATGCAAAGTTTGTAGAAAAGTATATTAATATTTACAATATTAAATACATACCCTTTGATACATCATGAAACATATATTCACATGGTATCTACTAATATCATACAGTAGTTCTTGATATTTTTTCTGGAAGTTTGGTCAAACTTTTCATAGCTTGACTTATCAAAAAAAAGCCTTAAGCTTTAGGACGGATGTACTGCTGAGATGAGGGGAAAACCAAAGAGAACGAGGAGCTCGAATAAAAGGGAGGCAGGGCGGTAGGTCAGCATGACAGGGCACTTGAAGGCGGTGCGATGTTAGAGCAGAATTATGATGGGTTCTTGACATGAGGTACTACAGCCTTTACAGCATACACACTCTACCAGCAGTAGTAGTAAATTTCAGGACTTATGTGCACTCAAAACAAAAAAATGTTTTTTCGCTCTTAGTCGCTGCCTCAGCATCCATCTCGGCACTCCCTTATGCACAGCACTATGCACATGTGTCTTGGTACGGCGGCTCAGTTGTGTCTCCGGCGTGTGCATTGGTGTACATAGGAAGGAACCACTTAGGGCATTGGTGGAAAAAATTAGTAGAATTCAAACTTTGGAATTTTTCTCTTCCCTTCCAAACATCGGGAATGAAGGTTATTCAAAGGATGACCATATCGACATCATATCTCTATCTCTACTATTATAATGGAGCAGTTTTGAATTGGATCCTTAGCACCAATTTTGACCGTTGGGCTTTTAGATCCAATGGTTCAGAGCAGCTGGATTCGTGTTGAATAGTACCTAGAGCAAACTCCACCATGTTCTAGAACCATCATGTCACCACCCCCAAAATTTCATAGCATAGTAGGCTTTATTCTCTCTACTACTATAATGGAGAAGTTTTGAATTGGATCCATAGCACCAGTCTTGACCGTTGGGCTGTTAGATCCAATGATTCAGAGCAGCTGGATTCATGTTGAATAGTACCTAGAGAAAAATCCACCATGTTCTAGAACCATCATGTCACCACCCCCAAAATTTCATAACATAGTAGGATGTATTCTCAATATGTGTAGATAGTTATTACTAATAGACTTAATGTATGCATTTTTTCTCTAACAAGACTATTGGTTAATAACAACTTAATGTTTGTTAAATCACATTTCATGTAGTATATACGTTTGTGGCACGTCCCTTTTGATCAACACATGAGACTCAGATAATAGACGTCTGACATATCATCACTATATAAAATTATAATAGGTAAAGCATAAAAAAATATAAATTTGATCAATATCTATAAAGTATGGGTGTATATTTGGTTCTTGTACTTTTTATATCATGTAGAAGTCAATGATTGTTAAAACTTGAAATTTTTGGTAACATGGTCTAGAGAAATGAGGGTGAAGATTCTAGAATGATGGAGAAGTGTGTTTTGAGTTTTGTGCATACCATTCATTGTGATGAAGACTATCAATAGAATATTCTAGATGCTAGAATGGAAAATAAGATCCAATGGCTGGAAATGTTGGGATTCACGAGTATTGATCCAACGGTCAATCTTCAAAGTTATTCGTACACTATATAGTGGTAAGATATATGTAGAAAAACCTCAAAACACACTTATCCATCATCGTGGAATCTGCTCGATTGTTTCTCTAGACCATGGTTCTAGAATTTTCAATTATTAGGTAGCTAATAAACGTTTATTTCTACATGATATAAAGTGCAAGAACCAAATATACACTCATACTTTAGAGATGTGGCTCAAATTCATAGATATTTCAAGCTTTACCTATTATAATGTTATATACTGATGACATGTGATGCTTTTGTATATTATGTGAGTTTCATGTGCAAGGCACATGCAGCTTACTGGTACTACTATGAAGAGCATGGCTCAGCTCCGTGGTGGAGGAGCAAGACCCGACTACTAATTTTCATTGCTTGATTGTAGGGTCCTTTGTGTTAAATGTATGGACTTGGATGTAATTTTCACTTTTTTAAGGTCCTTGGTGTAACATGTATACATGCACTAACTATATTAATTATTGAAGCATCTCACTCCTTCGGGACATACCCTAGCCAAAAAATAAAGTGCCACCACCCGATTTTCAGAAAAAGCGGACATGTTTTGTTACAATTCCCTAGTCTTAGCATTTTTCAAGCTTCCCTATATATTATCTAACTACGCCCATGCACTCAAATAACTTTATGTCGATTTAAAGAATGTAGGTCAAATTTGAACTACAAGTAAGCGCGATAGATTTTTTTTGAATTTGCAAGAGATCCAACAATCAGCAATGTTGGAATCTGTCAATCTATATCCAAAGATCGATGTTCAAAGTTATTCGTGTTATATATCTTATTAGTAAGTTGCACATGCCTTGTACATGAGAATCAGATAGTAGAAGGAGATGCCATATCATTTTTTCTCTACTACTATAAAGGAGCAGTTTTGAATTGGATCCATAGCACCAATCCTAACCGTTAGGTTTTTAAATCCAATGGTTCAGAGCAGCTGGATTTGTGTTGAGTAGTACCTAGAGCAAACTCCACCATGTTCTAGAACCATCATGTCACCACCCCCAAAATTTCATAGCACATTAGGCTGTATTCTCAATATTTGTAGATAGTATTATTAATAGACTTAATGTATGCATTTTTTCTCTAACAAGACTATTGGTTTATAACAACTTAATGTTTGTTAAATCACATTTCATATAGTATATACGTGTGTGGCACGTTCCTTTTACTAGTTTATATAAAATTATAATAGGTGGAGCCTAGAAATAATTATAATTTCGAGCTACATCCATAAAATACCGTTGGATCTTAATTCTATCAATTCTAGTATCTAAATGATATGCACAAACGTCAAAACACACTTCTCAATAATTTTAGAATGTTCTTCGTCATTTTTCTAGGGCATGGCGAGTACTATTAGGTAGCTAGGTTGATTACTACTACATGATACAAAGTATAAGAACCAAATATACAATGGATATTCTATGGACGTGGCTCAAAATTATAATTATTTTTTGAGCTTCACCTATTATTATAGTTTTTTAGTAGTCCTATTTATCAGAGTTGGGCGAGCTGGCTTGAGGATTGACATCCTTTTATTTTGGCATGTGGGTTCAAATCCTTCGCGTGCGAGAAAAACGATTCTACGGTGCATGCTATCTAGGGAGAGGAGAAATGTGGGTTCACGTCCTTTCCTAAAACAGAGTCTACGTGATGAGACAATACAATACTGAGCTAGGACGTGACAGCTTGCTAGTCTAGCACTCTAGCTATAACTCCAGCAGGCGTCCTCGGTCCAGTTGCGCACTGCAGAAGACCGACAAGTGAACACGCAAAATTAACACCCCTCATTCAAAGAGCCTCCCATCTTCCCCATCTCCGCTGATCCCCATTCGCTAATGCTGGCTAGCCGCATTTTGGACCCTCTCGAGCGTGCACTTCCTAAATTTTCCTAGCCATTTCTCGCATGCTGCGTCGGTTCTTGCAGGCGTCCATCACTCTCCTCAAAGAATCCCCAACAATCATATATGAATCCGCCCTCGCCCCCAGTCCATCCGGACGCAATAGCGGATTTGATGCACAACATTCGGTACGGTGGTTAGAGCAAGGTCAGCGACGACACCTTCGGAGAAATTGCTAAGTGTATGGACACTCCAGCGCCGTCCGGCTGGCCACATGATCCAAGGAGTTGCGCCGCCAAGTCGTCGGTGGAAAAGGTAGCATATGCCCCAACGATGGTTGCGGGACATTGGTCCCCTTCCACGACTTCCTCAACCACAAGATGGTGTGCCCGCATGGCCCGTGCAACTGCACTAAGCCTGGCTACGAGTTCGCCGCCCCACCCACAGCGCTCTTCGCTCACCTCGAAAAATCCCACTCCATTTAAGTGTAGAGTTTCCACTACGGCGAGGAACATAGGTACATCTCTCAGCCTTTGCTGGCACCTAGCTCATGGAGAGTAGAGACCGTGGTATCCGGGGACGATGGTACATTGTTCACCTTGCGATTTGACATGCTCGACTATGGCCTCACTGTATCCGTCCAGTGCGTCAGGTTGGTGGCGTGCTTGTTTCCGCGGTACATGGTGGAGTTGCACTTTTATAAACCTTCAATGATTGGAGAGGACCTGGAGTAGTTCGCCAAAGATAGCCTGTTTTTTGAGCCGAAGAGCAGCGCGTCACCGGCCACCGTTAGGATTACTGAAGATTACCGTAATTTCCTGATAGGTTCACACTGGATTACTCATTTTGCATGTACAATGTGGGAGATGGAAAATATGACCATCGTGATTCTGATGATGATCTGTCATTCAAGTTTGTTTAGATCTAACACTGGAGATGATCTAGCATTTCCTTTGAAACATGGCTCTGTATTTTTTTCTTGGGAGTGCCCGGATCTCAGGCGCTTGAGAACTTCTTATGTATATTTAGCATGCTACAATTTAGTCCGGCGATTCTTACTTCCCTTAGAAATCCTAGGTACATCTCTCAGCCGCTATCGGCACCGCGCTCATCGAGACTAGAGAACATCGGATCTGGGGATGATGGTTACGGTGTTCGCTGTGTTATTTGACATGCTCGAGTGGGGTGACATCATCATATCTGTCGTGTGCGTCAGGACGGACGGGTGCTCACTACCCTTTTACAATATGCAGTTCACCGTCTATCACCCGTTAACAGAGGCTGGGTTTTGGGAGGGTGCAATGCGCAATTCCTTCACTCCTGGGAGCAGGGCGGTGTCTGGCATCATGTAGAAGGAAAATCATTCCATGGTGATGTACCATCAAACGTCTCAGATTACTATCCAGGGCCTGTATTACTTAGTATGCATCCATCGCAAGGGAGAATTCCTAATTGACCATTCTATTACCTCAGATTTTTTTATCCCACTTTCACTACATACCACGGACGTACGTGTACAGGAGGTTGGATTTTGGATGCAGAGTAGTACTAGTATAGCACTAATTCTTGTACTATATACTGGTAGTACTTGTTTAGGCCAAGGACATGAGATGGTCTTGCTTTGCCTTTATTCTGTCATTGCTATTACTAAAGTATTTTGTGGAAATAATAGTGATGTACTATTACTTGTTTAGATCAAGTACAGCAGTTTGTCTTGCTTTTCTTTTGAAAGTTAGCATTGTCACAATTATCTAGATGAGTCTTGGGCATTTTGGGTTGCATATGGGGGGTCACACAGGCATTGTCACTTGATTGTCAGTTTTGCTTGCTCCAATGTCCGAGTCTTTTTTTGAGGTGAAACAAGAACTGATTCTCTCTGTACTGCTATTGAATTTTAAGTAGGAAAGCTACTTAATCTCTCAGATGTTCTGTCGTTGCTATTACTAAAACATTTTGTCGAACTGATACTGATGTACTGTACTTGTTTAAATCAAGGGCAGTAGATAGTCTTACTTTTCTTTTGAAACATGGCCTTGTCGCAATCTAGACGAGACTTGGGCATTTTGAGTTCAATATGGGGGTCACACAAGCATTGATCATCAGTTTAGCATACTCCAATGGTCGAGCATTTACTTTCAAATATGGCTCTCTGTACTGGGAGCTAGCACTACTTGCTTAGATCAAGTATCTTTTCCTTTAAAACAATGGTCTTGCACATGTACTCCGTAGCTACTCCCTCCATTTCAAAATATATAAAGATGTTTTAGCTTTTGTGAAACGAGTGTATCTAGACGCTTTTTAGTGTGTGGTTCGGAGTGAACCCATATACTAAAAGGGGTCTAGATACACTCGTTTCACAAAAGCTAAAACATATTATATTTTGAAACGGAGGGAGTACTACGTATGTTTTATCGCAGTCAGGTTACTCATATTTACTTTATAATTTTTTTCTTATAATATTTAGCATGTTGCAATTTAGTCCTCTGAATCTTATTTCCCTTAGAAATCCAGGTACATATCTCAGCCGCTGTTGGCACTACGCTCATCAAGAGTAGAGAAGATTGGATCAGGGGACAATGGTACGGTGTTTGCTCTGCTATTTGACATGCGCGAGTTGGGCGACATTAGCGTATCCATCATGTGCATCAGGCCAGACGCATGCTCATCACTGTTGTACAATGTGCTGATCACTGCCTATTACCCGACAATAGAGTTGGGGTTTTGGGCCCGTACAATCTGTAGTTCCTCCATGCCTAGGAGTTGGGCGGTGCCGGGTATCATCCAGAGTAAAAAGCATTCCTTTATGTTGTACAGTGAACCATCTCATATTACCCAGGGCCTGCATTACTCAATATGCATCAATCACGGGGGAGAATCCCCAGTTGACACAAAATTTATTTAACCCGCTTAGGGATCTTTGTGTGTTGGAGGGTGGATTTTGGATGCATAGTAGTACTAGTATAGTACTTGTTCTTGTACTACAGAGTATTTTGTACTACTATATACTGGTAGTACTTGTTTAGGTCAAGGGCAGGAGATGGTTTTGCTTTGTCTTTGTTCTGTCGTTGCTATTACCAAAGTATTTTGTTGAACTAATAGTGATGTACTGTTACTTGTTTAGATCAAGTGCGGCAGATTGTCTTGCTTTTCTTTTGAAACCTAGCATTGGGACAATTATCTAGATGAGTCTTGGGCATTTTGGGTTGCATATGGGGGGTCGCACAGGCATTGACGAAATGAGGTGGTATTCACATAGAAGCAGACATGATCATCATTTTTGCTTGCTCCTATGATTGAGCCTATTCAGAGAATAGTGCAAACTGATCGTGCGCCAAGGTTTTTCGAGATGGAACAAGAACTTATTATCTTTGTACTACTATTGAATTTCAAGCACGAAAGCTACTGAATCTCTCAAATGTTCTTGCGTTACTATTACTAAAGCAGTTTGTGGAACTAATACTGATATACTAGTACTTGTTTAAATCAAGGGAAGTAGATAGTCTTGCTTTTCTTCTGAAACATGGCCATGTCACAATCTAGATGAGACTTGGGCATTTTGGGTTGCATACGGGGGTCACACAGGCATTGATGTGAGAAGAAGGTACTCAAAGCAGACTTGATCGTCAGTTTTGCTTGCTCCAATGGTCGAGTGTGTTTGGTGAAAAGGGCAAACTGGTCACGCGACAAGGTTTTTAGAACTGAAACAAGAACTGGTTCTCTCTGTACTGCTATTGTATTTCAGTGTATGTATTGCTGAATTGGTAACTTTTGAAATGCTGCTAAATTGGTCAAGTGTTCCTAAATATGAACTTTGAATCTGTTGATAACTTTTCTTATCTTATTCTGTACTGCTGAATTTTCACAAGAATATCTGCCAAAATGAATTATCGATTTTCCCCCTCCCTCTCTGAGGTCTTTCTTTCATATCCGGCTGAGCACATCACAATGTAATTTTTATTAACCTGGAGAAAAAATCTAGCTCATTTGGCCCCTCTTTAGCCCAGAACATTTTAATTCAGTCTTTTCAGGATAAGGGGACTGCTGACCACAGCCCAGTGAAATTTGAGAAAGGAGCCCATGGAGCATATCCAAGAACATATTAATTCGGCCTTTTAGGGGTCAGCGGACTACTTAGGACAGCCTAGTGAAATTTGAGAATGACGCCCATGGAGCATAGCCTATGGAATATAACCCACGTAGAGCATCCTATGTAGAAAAGCCAAACTCTTTTTAATTCGGCCTTTTGGGCATTGCCCCTCCCCCACCTCTCACAATAAAAAAACTCTGCCTACCCATGTTTTTAAGAAAATACCCCATTATGCGGCATTTTATAAATTGAGATGCCAGGAGCGTTGCCCTTTTATATTTTAAAAGAGATAAACATAGACACAAAAAATATTTTTAAGAAGACTAATACATAAGTTGTAGTATTAATAAAACTTTAATGATATTTTTTCTATAAATATCTTTGTTGTAGTGGAAACGATCTCAGTTTACATTTATTTGATTTGAAGGTCTTTTGTTCGAATCGCATGTGTGTGTATCGTGGTTTTACATTTTTTTTCTTCTAGCAGTATCGCGTTACGGAGAGGCTAACATCACGGACCCACCAGCATGCAGCGTCCCTCGAGTTTTTTTTGAGGGTGTGTGATACGTTGCAAACGTATCCATAATTTTCGATGTTCCATGCTTGGTTTGATCTACTTTCTTATGTTTTGTCCACACTTTGGAGTACTTTCTATACACTTTCTTGGACTAACCTATTAACAAGAGCCATAGTGTCAGCTGCCTGTTTTCTGCTGTTTTTGGTTCCAGAAAAGTCAGAAAATGAATATTCTCGGAATTGGACGGGACAAAAGCTAAAGTCAGTTTTTCACCGAGGGACACAAGGAGCCAGAATACGAGACGGAGAGGGGCCAGGGGCCGCCACACCACCTGGCCATACGGCTCAGCCTGGCCCATACCAGGGGGTGGTCTGGCTGTCTCCGGCACCCCCTCGGCCTCTCCTTTCTCCTATAAGATGCCTCTGATACAGAAACCCTAAGGAGCCGATCAAAATTCCACGAAAGAGTCTATAGCCGCCGTCATATCCATCCCTAGATCGGGAGGGATCTGAAGATCTTCTCGGCACCCTGCCGGAGAGGGGAATTCACCCTGGAGGCCTTCTTCATCATCATGCAAGCCTCCGGTGTGATGCGTGAGTAGTTCATCTCTATACTACGGGTCCATTTAGTAGCTAGATGGCTGGTTCTCCTCCTTTGTGCTATCATGTTTAGAACTTGTGAGCTCCGTTCATGATCAAGATTATTTATTTGTAATTCCTACATGTTGTGTTTGCGGGGATCTAATGGATATTGATATGCTATTTCAGATTGATTATTGATTCTATCATGTCTTTGTTATTTGTGATCTTGCATGCTTTCCGTTGTTAGTAGCTATCTTGGCCAAGTAGATGCTAGCAACTCCAAGAGTTAGTATTTATGCTTGATAGTGGGTTCATGCCTCTAGTAATCTGGGAAGTGGCAGAAATCTCTAAGGTACTAGATATGTTGTTGATACTAGGGAGAAAACAACAATTCTTTGTTCATAGAACAATCGTATTGTTTTCTTTACACAATGCGTAATGCAATTATCTGTTGCTTGCAACTTAATACTAGAGAGGGTTTGGATGATAACCTGAAGGTGGATTATTAGTCATAGATACAGTTGGATTACGGTCTATGTATAATGTTGTAATACCGAATCAAATCTCAAAGGAGTCAAGATGAGTAGTATATGCATGATTGCTTTCTCGATGTTTGTCAATTGCCCCGCTGTAATTTGTTCACCCAACATGTCATCTATCTTAAGGAGAGCCACCACTAGTGAACTATGGGCGCTGGTCCTTTCTTTTACTATCAATCTACAATCAATTGTTTATTGTTTTCTGTTTACTTTCTGCAAACTATTACTTTCTTCCACTCGATACGTTTAATCCTTTGTTTTCAGCAAAACCGGTGAGATTGACAACCTCATCGCAAGTTGGGGGCAAAGTTTTGTGGTTGTGTTGTGCAGGTCTCCACGTTGTTGCTGGCACCGGTAGTGCGCCCTGCCAAAGTTCAGCTACTAACACCTTTGAGGTGTTTCCTTGCTCCTACTGGTTTGATTAAACCTTGGTTTCAGAATTGAGGGAAAACTTGCTGATGTGCTCATCATACCTTCCTCTTGGGGTTCCCCAATGAGCTCGATATATTTTGGGCTTAGCAACCGATTTTCTGGCGCCGTGGCTGGGGAGTCAAGGACATCTTCACAACGGGAGTCCCTCATAACCAATCTCTTTACTTTGTTATTTTTGTTTTGCTTAGTTTACTTTTGCTTTGTTTTCTTGTTTCTTTATCAAAAACACACAAAAAAATAGTTTCACTAGTTTCCTTTCTTTATTAAAAACACAAAAAAATGACTACTCTGGAAAATACTAAGTTGTGTGACTTCACTAGCACCAACAACAATGATTTCATGAGCACACCTATTGCTCCACCTGTTCCTAAAGCTACTTTCTTTGAAATAAAACATGCTTTACTCAGTCTTGTTATGAGAGATCAATTTTCTGGTATTGGTAATGAAGATGCTGCTGCTCATCTAAATAAATTTGGTGAACTTTGTGAGATGCAAAAGCATAGGGATATAGATGGAGATATTATTAAGCTTAAATTGTTTCCTTTCTCTTTGAGAGGAAAAGCTAAAGAATGGTTGAATTCCTTAACTAGGAATAGTATTGATTCTTGGACTAAATGCAAACATGCTTTCATTGGAAAATACTATCCTCATGCTAAGATTATATCTATGAGAAGTGAAATAATGAAGTTTAAACAATCTGATAATGAACATGTTGCTCAAGCTTGGGAAAGAATGAAATCTTTGGTAAAGAATTGTCCCACTCATGGACTGACTGCTTGGATGATTATCCAAAAAAAATATGCAGGATTGAACTATTATTCAAGAAATCTATTGGATTCTACTGCTGGAGGTACCTTTATGACCATTACTTTGGGTGCTGCAACAAAGCTTCTGGATAATATGATGGTTAACTATTCTGAATGGCATACTGAAAGAGCTCCACAATGTAAGAAGGTAAATTATGTTGAAGAATCCTCCTCCTTGAGTGATAAAATTGATGTTATTATGTCTATGGTTGTTAATGGGAAAGCCCATATTGATCCAAATAATGTTCCCTTAGCCTCTTTGGTTGCTCAAGAAGAGCAAGTTAATGTGAACTTTATAAGAAATAACAATTTTAGCAACAATGCCTACAGGAAAAAATTTGGTAACAACAATTATAGGCTGTATCCTCCCAACAATGGTAATGCTTATGGAAATTCCTACAATACTAGGAGTGCACCCTCTGAACATGAAGTTATGCTTAAAGATTTTATTAGTAAAGAAACTGCTTTCAATAAAACTATTGAGGAGAAACTCTCTAATGCTGAAAGAAATATAGCATCATTGACGGAATCTCAATCTTCTTTAATTAATAAAATGGCTGCTAAACCTGAAACTAATGAGAATCCCTTTGCTACCACTAATGCCATACAAGTTAGAATTGATGGAAATGTTAGACTATTAGCTGAATTGCATGCTAAGTGGGAAAGAGAAGATGAAATTGCTAGAAACATTTGTGTTTCTACTATCACTACCACTAGTGTTGATGCTAGTAATAGCTCTACTACTTTAGATGATAATTATGATTTTGATCTTGATGGTTGCAATATCTTTGAAGTTATTAAGTTCCTACAAAAGCTTGCTAAAAGTCCTAATGCTAGTGCTAATATGGCCTTTACAAAACACATTTCTGATGCTCTCATAAAGATTAAAGAAGAAAAGATGAAACATAAAGCTTCTATTCCTATAAAACAAGAAGATGGTTGGGAACCCATCATTAATATGAAAGTGAATGATTTTGATTGCAAAGCTTTATGTGATCTTGATAGTAGTGTTTCAGTTATGCCTAAAATAATTTATGATATGCTTGATTTACCACCATTGGAAGATTGTTATTTGAATGTACCACTTGATGATAATGCTAAAAAGAAACTCATGGGGAGTATTAATGATGTTCTTATTATGGTTAATAATGCTTATGTCCCTATTGATTTCTATGTTTTGGATGTTGAATGCAATGCTTCTTGTCCTATTACTTTGGGAAGACGTTTTCTTAGAACTGTTGGTGCCATTATTGATATGAAAGAAGGCACCATTAAATATCAACTCACACTCAAAAAAGGTATAGAACACTTCCCTAAGAAGATAGAGAAGATTTATTTTGTCTCTCCTATGAAAACAAAATTTGCTCTTAATACTTCTTCATTTGAGAACACTTGATTATTTTTCTTACTTCTTATGCCTAACTTAAAGGCGTTAAAGCAAAGTACTTATTGGGAGATAACCCAAATATTTTAGATGAGTCTTGGAAGTTATTACCTCTGTAATAACCGCTCCTTATCCTTTTTATTTGCTTTTTGTGCCAAGAGTAACCTCTAATGAGAGAGAATTAATGATTGGGAAAGTTGCTGTCCCGAAACAGATTTTTGTGCTTCACCATAAAAATTCGTGTAAAATCTCTGTATGTACTTTTAAGGCGAGAATTTTTGTGCTCTGTCCCAGGTTGTTATCTAACTTTCGTTAGTTCAACACTTTTCGATTTGAGCAACAGAAGGTCTTTGAAAAAATTTGTCTTTACCTGCTGGTCTGTTTTGATAGATTTCTACCATTATTTGCATTTGCTTCTTGTTGGTTTCTTTTTGAGTTCTTTTGGGGAATTGAGATTTTTGAGGGAAGTGATACAGTAGCTTGTGTTTTAATGGGAGTTTTATTGGTGTTGGAACTGAACCTAAAGACTTATTATCTTGAGTGCACTAATGTTGTTAATAAAGATTGTGTGAAGTTTTGTATGAAGAAAAATTTCAGATGTATGGAAGGAATTAGTAATGAGATGAAGGATGGACTAAAGCTCAATCTTGGGGATGCCACGCGTATCACCCCAAGAAATAACCAAGAATTACAAGCGTCAAAGCTTGGGGATGCCCAAGGCATCCCCTTCTTCATCAATAAAAATTCCAGGTTTTATTCCAAACGCTTCATTTTTATTGTTTCATGCATAATTGGAGCGTCTTCTTTTTCGTTTTTGTTTTAGTTTTTCGTTTGCTTGGTTTTCTTAGTTTTCTGAATAAATTGGTTGGACCCCTTCTTTCATACATTGGTTTTCAAATAGTTTGGTTTGGATTGGAAAAGAGTAGGAAAGTTCATGCTTAAGTGGTAAAGAGAGCTTGTTTTTTACCGTGGCCTATGCTTTGTCATGCCATGCTTGATATTGTTTTGGCTTTATGATTAGTATTCTTTGTTGTAGCATGACTTGTTATAAACAATTGAGATTGCTTAATGTGCCTTTGAAGAATCATGCGTTGTTTTAGCAGATTAAAGCATAGTATTGTGGTATTCTCCTTTGGTGCTTTATTTGGGTTGACTTGGCATATGCTCACACCATGTTACAACTCAACGAAGTCACCATAGCCTTTATGATCCTTTAGTTTTCAACTTGTAGTATCACTTTATGCTTTGATTAATGATGTTTTGTCGCTCTACATGATTATGGCCATTATTGCTCTCTTAGTTGGTCGCCCAGTCTTTTGCTAGCCTCCATAACCAAGTATGAGTTCCACTCATGCATCCAACTCCAAATAAAACCAAGTTATTCCAAAGAGTCCACCATACCTACCTATTAGCATATGCTATTCCAAGTATATTCATGTTTCTGTTTACCTTCCGAATTAAACTTGTGATGAGAAAACTAGTGATTAAAGCTCTCACGAACTTGATGGCACACTTTACTTTTCTTGCCCTTAATAAACTTGAACCATTGTGTCGTCTATGTTGTATATGCTTGCACTTATATGTTGGGGATTAGCAAAACCATGCTGTCATGGGGAACGCTTTCAACATTGCACTGGTACTTTGTACCTAGTTGATATCATGCTCTTTTGTGTATGGATGTCGTAGGTGTGAAATGAAAGGGGAGCTTGTAAGTCCATGGAGTTATGTATGTGTGTTAGAGAAACGTCTGGGCCGCTGGTCTAATCCATGCCGTCATGGCGGAAACCTACAGCGTAACTATAATGAGCTTTCTATGAAGCATTCTTCTTATAAAAAAGAGTCATATATTGAGAAAAAGGGAGAAAAAGAAAAAAAGAGATATGAGAAAAGAGGAAAGAGAGAAAAAAGCACCATATTCCCATGGTAAATAAGAAGATTGCTGAGCTGCTTGTTGTTTGCTTGCCTTGTCATTTTGATATGGGGATTCTTCCGTATCATCGGGCAAGGGGTACCCCGTTGGCGGTTCTCTATGATACACATGTACTTACTATGACAAGAACTTACCGGTAACTAAACTTGAGTAGCATGAGGAGCGGCCCTCGTATTCAAGGTACATGAGATTTCCAATTTATAGTTCGTCAAGCATATACACCATAGTTTGTTCACTTTAACCTTAATCACTTCAAGATGCTTATGATAGGGGCAATGAGAGCTGAAAGCTAACAAGTACCATAATTTTTGGAAGCTCTTTATGAAACTTGAATCCCTACTTCCTTCTATGAAGGTCTTTTCTTTTACTTTTATGTTGAGTCTCCACATTCTATCTTTATGCACCTACTTTGAGAGCATAGTGGCCATTCTTAGTTCTATGTGCATTGTCCCAAGACTTGTTGATTGATGCATAGTTTTGATATTGCTTGTTTTTAACTATTTGTATCTAGTCACTCTTATGAACTTTGAAGGTGTCCTATGCATTTATGTTTGCTACTCTATGAGGGACGAGCTGAATGCCACTCTGCTATGTTTTCTTTATGTGAAACAAACAAACGTCTTGCAAAGCATTGTTATTCATGAATCTTTTGTTTGTGCCTTTTCATGTTGCAACATAGTTGCATTGCCTTATTGTTAGAACTTTGTCTTTCATGTTATGATTGAAGTACGATGATCCTAGCTATCAATGTTTTACAAATACTTTGATCAAGTTTATGATGGTGCATGTCACCTAAAAAATTATTCTTTCTTTTTATCACTTACCTACTCGAGGATGAGCAGGGTTAAGCTTGGGGATGTTGATACATTGCAAACGTATCCATAATTTTTGATGTTCCATGCTTGGTTTTATCTACTTTCTTATGTTTTTTTCCACACATTGGAGTACTTTCTATACACTTTACTAACCTATTAATAAGAGCCATAGTGCCAGCTGTCTATTTTCTGTTGTTTTTGGTTCCAGGAAAGTCAGAAAATGAATATTCTCGGAATTGGACGGGACAAAAGCCAAAGTCAGTTTTTCACCGAGGGACACAAGGAGCCAGAATACGAGACAGATAGGGGCCAGGGGGCGGCCACACCACCTGGCCGCGTGGCCCAGCCTGGCCCACGCGAGGGGGTGGTCTAGCCGCCTCCGGCACCCCCTCGGCCTATCCTTTCACCTATAAGATGCCTCCGATACAAAAACCCTAAGGACCTTATCAAAATTCCATGAAAGAGTCTATAG
This sequence comes from Avena eriantha, assembly GCA_910589775.1. Lineage (NCBI taxonomy): Eukaryota > Viridiplantae > Streptophyta > Magnoliopsida > Poales > Poaceae > Avena > Avena eriantha. Next base: position 483,043,460 of record OU342745.1, read on the forward strand.
CCGCTGTCATCTCCATCCCTAGATCGGGAGGGATCTGAAGCTCTTTCTGGCACCCTGTCGGAGAGGGGAATTCACCCTGGAGGCCTTCTTCATCATCATGCTAGCCTCCGGTGTGATGCGTGAGTAGTTCATCTCTGGACTACGGGTCCATGTAGTAGCTAGATGGATGGTTCTCCTCCTTTGTGCTATCATGTTTAGATCTTGTGAGCTCCGTTCATGATCAAGATCATCTATTTGTAATTCCTACATGTTGTGTTTGCGGGGATCTGATGGATATTGAGATGCTATTTCAGATTGATTATTGATTCTATCATGCCTTTGTTATTTGTGATCTTACATGCTTTCCGTTGTTAGTAGCTATATTGGCCAAGTAGATGCTAGCAACTCCAAGAGCTAGTATTTATGCTCGATAGTGGGTTCATGCCTCTAGTAATCTGGGGGAGTGACAGAAATCTCTAAGGTACTAGATGTGATGTTGCTACTAGGGATAAAACAACAATCCCTTGTTCATAGAACAAACGTATTGTTTAATTTACACGCAATGCGTAATGCAATTATGTATTGCTTGCAACTTAATACTGGAGGGGGTTCAGATGATAACCTGAAGGTGGATTATTAGTCATAGATGCAGTTGGATTACGGTCTATGTCTAATGTTTTAATGCCCAATCAAGTCTCAAAAGAGTCAAGATGAGTAGTATATGCATGATTGCTTTCTCGATGTTTGTCAATTGCCCCGCTATAATTTGTTCACCAAACATGTCATCTATCTTAAGGAGAGCCACCACTAGAGAACTATGGACCCCGGTCCTTTCTTTTACTATCAATCTACAATCAACTATTTACTGTTTTCTGTTTACTTTCTGCAAACTATTACTTTCTTCCATTCGATACGTTTAATCCTTTGTTTTCAGCAAAACCAGTGAGATTCACAACCTCATCGCAAGTTGGCGGCAAAGTTCTGTGGTTGTGTTGTGCAGGTCTCCACGTTGCTGCTGGCACCGGTAGTGCGCCCTGCCAAAGTTCAGCTAGCAACACCTTTGAGGTGTTTCCTTGCTCCTACTGGTTCGATTAAACCTTGGTTTCATAACTGAGGGAAAACTTGCTGATGTGCTCATCATACCTTCCTCTTGGGGTTCCCCAACGGGCTCGATATATTTTGGGATTAGCAGTCTAACATGCCAGAGAGGCTGGCATCAGGGACCCACCAGACAGAATATACAAGGCTGCATCAGGGACCCACAAGCCAGAACATGCTAGAGAGGCTGACATAAGGGCCCAGCAGTAAGACCATACACGGCTGCCACGGTGAAAACAGTGGACGCGGCCGAAAAAAAGTCCATCATACACATGTTGCACTTATAGAGAAGCTGAGATGTCGGACCCAGCAGGCCCAAGCATAGCCTATGAAATTAGCCTATCAGCCCCAAGCATAGCCCAAAACCTTCTAATTCGGCTTTTTCATGGTCTTGTAGCCACTGACCATAGCCCATTCAATTTAGGAGTGAGCCAATGGAATATAAGCCATGACGAATAGGGCATCTGCCCCGAGTTAGCCCAAAATCTTTTTAATTCGGCCTTTATGCACATTTTTTGTACTCTAAGGCTAACATCTGGGACCTGACAAAATAGTCCAACATACACATGTTTCTTTCAAATAGAGGATGTCAGCTGGGACCCAGCATAGACACATTTCTTGGACAGAGGTGGTTGACATATGGGATGTAGCACCCCGGTAAAATCCCTACTAGAAAATCGCTGTGTTTTTCTTTTGTGCATCATCATGACCGCATGCTCATGTCATCATGCCACATTGCATTTGAGCATCATCATCATGCATAAGTTTGTCTAAAACTATTTTATAAAAGCCTATGTTTATTTTCTTAATATCCCCCGTCTTTATTTCAAAATAAAAACCCCAATCTTTTGTGGATCTTTTATTTGTCTAAAAACTAATTACAAAAATACTCTAAAATAAAAATAAAAATGAAAAAATAAAAGTATTTTTAGGGGAGGCAGCCGGCCAGGCCCAATCGACCTACTACCCATACTAACCAAACCCAAATCCCCAGCCACTCTCTCCACCTACCACTACGCCTGGCCCCACCAACCCTAGCCCCACCCTTTGCCGCCAGCCCTCTACCTAACCACACCCGCAGCCGTGCTCGGTCGCACGCAGGCGCGGTGCACCGCACCTACACACAACCCAGCAGCGCAGCAATCTACCTACCGCCCCGCACGCACGTTCCCTGGCCCACCCCACCGACAGCGGCCCCGTCCCCACCTTCTCACGTGTGCGACGCACGCCCCGCACCCTGCACTCCTTCCGCCACCGCGATCCCCTCTCTCTCCCAGCGCCGCCGCTCGCGCAAGCTCCCAGCAGCGAGCTCGCCCCTGCCCCGTCGACGGACCCGCTCCCCTACACCTCTTGCCTCGCTCGCCCTCTCCTCGGCGAGCTCGCCGCTCCGCCCAAGCCCGCCAGCACCGCCGCCCTGCTTCCTCTCTGCGACGCCCTCTGCAACCGCAGCAACCCCGGCCCGCACTAGGCTCGTCCGTCCTCCGCACCGTGCTCGCGGCCCTGGGTCATCGTCGACCTGCCGTTGCCCTCTGCTTCCTCCCCTAGGCCCTGGTCCCCTCTCCTATTTTGCGCCGACCTCGCCAACGACTCCCCGCTCGCGAGTTCCTCCGGCCCCCGTCCTCGTGTCCCCGAGCCCAGGATCTCTTCGTCGGCGCCTCCGGCCATGACCGCGTCCGCGCCGCTCCGCAACCTCGCATCGCCGCCATCGGCCTCGCCCACCGCGGTCCCGTATCCTTCGTCACCAGGGCGCCGCCCTCTGCTCCAACCTCCCCGCGTCCACCGGCTGTGGCCTCCTCGGGCCGCCACCTCTAGGTCCCCTCGCGAGCGTCGTTCTGTCGCTCCCCCTTCGTGCAGGCCAGCGTCCTCGGCAGCCTCGGGCCGCACCCCTGTGTTCCACGCGTGCAGGCCGCATGAACAACATGTAGTTGCAGGTCGTTTGAGTTCCACGGCCAACATCTTGTTGACAACCGTTCTTGACCTGCGTGTGAGGGTCTGGTCCTCCGAAGCATCCCACGGCAAAATCCTATCGCGATGTCGCCAAGACCTTCCGAGGACAAATCAACGCCAAGTTTCACCAAGACCGTCTTCGCCTACCACCGCAAGATCTTTCGGAGTTATCGTCGCCCGAAGGCCACCGACACAAGTTCTCCGTCACGAACAAGTTCTCCTACACAGAGCCGATGACCCGAAGCTCTTGTTCACGGAACAACAAGACTCCTCCCCAGATCTGAAGATCGAACCCCGACTACCCGATCCCGGGGTCAGAAGCCGAGACCGATCCCTCGAGACCCCAAGATCTTCGGAACCCTAATGTGATCCCCTACCCGAGACCCCTATTTTTATAACATATAACATCTAACTTGTTGCATAGTAAATATTCATACTCGCATACATATTGTGGTTGTTTGGGGGTATTTAGACTATTCACCTAAATTAAATATGGAGACCATATGCGGGCTTTTCTAGTCTCATATTGTCTTCATTTAAATTTGTGTAGCGAACCGATGCCATGTTTTGCCTTGTTAAAACAACATTTAATTTGTGGGGTTTCTAAATAACTTGAACCGTTTAATTAATTGTCGGGACTCTAGTTCCGCTTAATTTTGCATAGTTGCATCGCATCTTTGCCATGCCATGGATCATATCATAATCATGCCAGACCTTCTGTCGTAGTATTAAATAGTGTATCTGGTGTTTCTTCTAGTGCTTTGCTTCTTCGCGGATTAGGCCGATGAGTTGATGCGAGTGTCGACCTGATCATCGGATGAACCTTCGGCAATGTTTCCTAGGCGAGAAATCTCCCCCTTTCTACCTATTTTGTATTTATAGTCTTTACTTCTTCCTGTTGATCTATTGCTATCCGTATTGCGATGCTTTAGTTTCCGTGCACCATTTATATTCCTTGCAGCCCCTATATTGCCTTGGACACATCCTATTGCCTGTTGTTTGATAGATAGTCAGCCTTGCGAGTCGTAGTTGCTTGCTCAGGTGCTGCTTCGCATCGTTGTTGTTCCATCGCTGTTGGAGGGTTGGCACATGCTTAATGGTGGAGATGATCATGACTTTAAATACAACTATTAAATTGCTGAGAACAGATATAACTAATGTAGAGGCATCGGTGGGCAATAGATGTTATTTGGTTCTTCCACGCTCACTTGTGTCTCGTAGGAACCCGAGTACTTGATACCTGTTCCTTGACAATTGCACTATCCGCATATGGGACCATGAATCCCCTTAGCCAGAGCTTGATTCATTTCTTATTTCTTGGGGCCACAAACTAGTTTGGGGCTTTATTACTATCCTGTACTTATGCCATGCTTTACTGCTTTATTTACGATTGTGCGTGGAGCACCTGTACTGTTTTGGACGGTGACACATTTTTGCTGTATAGACAAGCCTAGTCACACTTTCGGGTTCCCAGTCGTTTACCGCCGTCCACACAAACCCTGGGTCCGTCTCGGAGCCGGCCAACTTCGTCGCGGGTAGCTTAGTGGGGTGGCCTCCTAAATATTTTATGAATCCTGTGATTGCTTTGTCGTGAAAGCCTCGTTGGGTTTTGATTTGGTTTTTCCGAGGTTGATCGTGTGTGTGTTGCTATTTGTGCACCCCTACAGGGTAAATCTTTCTGAAAGTTGTGTCCGCGGTTATGGACGACTTGGAGCACAATATCTCGATCATAGACAAGCATAACTAAAGTAGTGCTATAAATTTGACTTAATATGTGACTAGTAATCGGCTTCACTACAATTGAATGGATAATAAAAGTGCCAACAACTGGTGGAACTGGGGTGTATCGTGTCAAGTTATACTTGCCTAGTAAGTATCGCAACTCCAATGGAAAGAAATAAAAGTGCCAACAACTGCTGGGTTTGGAATGACACATGATAATTGTATCTGACTAGTAAATACTGCAACCACAACTGAATGGTTAACTAAAACTGCCCACTACTTATGCTATCAGGATGACTCATGCTATCTATATCTGACTAGTAAGTGCTTCAACTATAATGGAATGAATAAAACTGCCAACAGTGTGAGTTCCTCAGTTTGACTTCCTCGTTTGGTCTCGAGGGGAATACCAGGATGGGTATGATTGGTGTTAGTATCAGGTTGGTTCCGAATAGGTCTTTCTTATCCCTCCCTAATAGCCAACAGTTGAATCGAGTCTCTATAGGTTGTTTAGTGCATGCTTTGCTGCCGCTTCAGTCCACCATACCTATGTAGGCGAGAGCCCCGAATTCTAGCCTCGTCGTGTACTAGCCTCAGTACTGATGCTCCTCTTTTTCCCTTCGCCCTTTGTCGGCACCCTTTTTGTTTAGCAGGTACGAGTTCGACGTCGTTAGCAGGGTTACCCTTCCGGCTTGGCCTGGGCAGTGTTATGGACGCCATTGGTTATTCTTCAGGGCTCTTATCCCAATTTGCATCTTGTCCGTACTCGGACGCTGTACCGATTTCAAGGTGATTTGGATCTTTGAATTGTATATCTGTATTCTTGACTCGTTGAGTCGCTATTGTATATATATATCTGTTCTGTGGGTCCCATCGAGCACTGTTGTGTAATGGTATTACTTTGTTTTCCACCGGCAAGAAAGTGCCCGGTGGGCGTCCTTGAATCGTTTCTATGCGGGTTTGGCGGAAAGGGCTAAAACTTGCATAGGGTCGATTCGAGGGTGTTACAGAGTGGTATCAGAGCTCAGCAGTTGCGATACCCCACTGGTCCAGCCTGTAGGATAACCTAGCTAACGGCCGATGTTGAGTGTCAAAACTATTTTGCAAAATCGGTTGAATAGATCCAATTAGGTCTATTTTTACTCCTTACCCCTATGCTATTCTCCTCTTACCTCTGCGTGTTTTGAATCTACTCTCATCTTTTCATCGAGTCCAGGATTTCTCGTGGTCGGGTTTCCATCGTACCTCAGGGTTTCTCTTTCTTCCTTTTATAACGGTGTAGCTACAATCATCAAATCTGCATCTCGTTGGTGTAACCTTCATCCAATCTTTTTGGTCTTTTAACTTTTTATCTGTATCTGCACCTTGATGGATATTCGTATCGTTGAAAAACATATGAGAAGGCTGAGCAATGGTGAAGTTGGAGTATACCTTGAGAATATGTTGTTCATGCCAATGGAACCATCGTGGAACCTAATCATTGTGTCTTTTCATTACGATTTCTTTTGTATCTTCCGGCGGTCCCCAACACGACGACATCAGCTATGCCAGAACCGATGAAGAGCTTGCATCACTCCTTTGTTTTCCGAATATCTCTTATCAAGATCTTCAGTATGAATTCTGAGAGTTGGTTGCACGATTCTTCTATTCATGTACAAAGTAATGATTCGAGTGCGGGACGGATGATCACCCTACCCGACTCTTACTATTCACTCTTGTACATCGAACTGGTGGATCATTGCGATTTTACTCCTTCCATGGAAGACAAAGGTGGCCTTATCTTTTGAGACCTTTGGCCTTCGTCTTTGTTTCTCCGGAGTGTCTTCTCGACGGACATGAGCAACGACCCCTGGTTGGTGGTGTCGATGATTTCAAGTTAAATCAGAACCTTTGTTAGTGGTGTCGCGACGATTTACACGAAGCAAGCATTTTCAGACCATCGGCCTTCTTCCCTGTACCATGAGGAGGATCTCGAGGGTGAGATCTATTGTTAGTGGTGTCGAATTGTAGCACCCCGGTAAAATCCCTACTAGAAAATCGTTGTGTTTTTCTTTTGTGCATCATCATGACCGCATGCTCATGTCATCATGCCACATTGCATTTGAGCATCATCATCATGCATAAGTTTGTCTAAAACTATTTTATAAAAGCCTATGTTTATTTTCTTAATATCCCCCGTCTTTATTTCAAAATAAAAACCCTGATCTTTTGTGGATCTTTTATTTGTCTAAAAACTAATTACAAAAATATTCTAAAATAAAAAAAAGTATTTTTAGGGGAGGCAGCCGGCCAGGCCCAAAAGGCCCAATCGGCCACCTACTACCCCATACTGACCAAACCCAAATCCCCAGCCACTCTCTCCACCTACCACTCCGCCTGGCCCCACCAACCCTAGCCCCACCCTTTGCCGCTAGCCCTCTACCTAACCACACCCGCAGCCGTGCTCGGTCGCACGCAGGCGCGGTGCACCGCACCTACACACAACCCAGCAGCGCGGCAATCTACCTACCGCCCCGCACGCACGTTCCCTGGCCCACCCCACCGACAGCGGCCCCGTCCCCACCTTCTCACGTGTGTGACGCACGCCTCGCACCCTGCACTCCTTTCGGCACCGTGATCCCCTCTCTCTCCCAGCGCCGCCGCTCGCGCAAGATCCCAGCAGCGAGCTCGCCCCTGCCCCGTCTCGGTTGCCCCGTCAACGGACCCGCTCCCCTACCCCTCCTGCCTCGCTCGCCCTCTCCTCGTCGAGCTCGCCGCTCCGCCCGAGCCCGCCAGCACCGCCGCCCTGCTTCCTCTCTGTGACGCCCTCTGTAGCCGCAGCAACCCCGGCCCGCACTAGGCTCGTCCGTCCTCCGCACCGTGCTCGCGGCCCTGGGTCATTGTCGACCTGCCGCTGCCCTCTGCTTCCTCCCCTAGGCCCTGGTACCCTCTCCTATTTTGCGCCGACCTCGCCAACGACTCCCCGCTCGCGAGTTCCTCCGGTCCCCGTCCTCGTGTCCCCGAGCCTAGGATCTCTTCGTCGGCGCCTCTGGCCGCGACCGCGTCCTCGCCATTCCGCAACCTCGCATCGCCGCCATCGGCCTCGCCTACCGTGGTCCCGTATCCTTCATCGCCAGGGCGCCGCCCTCTGCTCCAACCTCCCCGCGTCCACCGGCCGTGGCCTCCTCAGGCCGTCACCTCTAGGTCCCCTCGCAAGCGTCGTTCTGTCACTCCCCCTTCGTGCAGGCCAGCGTCCTCGGCAGCCTCGGGCCGCACCCCTGTGTTCCACGCGTGCAGGCCGCATGAACAGCATGTAGTTGCAGGTCATTTGAGTTCCACGGCCAACATCTTGTTGACAACCGTTCTTGACCTGCATGTGAGGGTCTGGTCCTCCGAAGCATCCCACGGCAAAATCCTATCGCGATGTCGCCAAGATCTTCCGAGGACAAATCAACGGCAAGTTTCACCAAGACCGTCTTCGCCTACCACCGCAAGATCTTTCGGAGTTATCGTCGCCCGAAGGCCACCGACACAAGTTCTCCATCACGGACAAGTTGTCCTACACGGAGCCGATGACCCGAAGCTCTTGTTCACGGAACAACAAGACTCCTTCCCGGATCTGAAGAACGAACCCCGAAGACCCGATCCCGGAGTCAGAAGCCGAGACCGATCCCTTGAGACCCCAAGATCTTCGGAACCCTAATGTGATCCCCTACCCGAGACCCCTATTTTTTATAACATATAACATCTAACTTGTTATATAGTAAATATTCATACTCGCATACATATTGTGGTTGTTTGGGGGTATTTAGATTATTCACCTAAATTAAATATGGAGACCATATGCGGGCTTTTCTAGTCTCATATTGTCTTTATTTAAATTTGTGTAGCGAACCGATGCCATGTTTTGCCTTGTTAAAACAACATTTAATTTGCGGGGTTTCTAAATAACTTGAACCTTTTAATTAATTGTCGGGACTCTAGTTCCACTAAATACAACTATTAAATTGTTGAGAATAGATATAACTAATGCAGAGGCATCAGTGGGTAATAGATGTTATTTGGTTCTTCCACGCTCACTTGTGTCCCGTAGGACCCCGAGTACTTGATACCTGTTCCTTGACTATCGCACTATCCGCATATGGGACCATGAATCCCCTTAGCCAGATCTTGATTCATTTCTTATTTCTTGGGGCCACAAACTAGTTTGGGGTTTATTACTATCATGTGCTTATGCCATGCTTTACTGCTTTATTTACGATTGTGCGTGGAGCACCTGTACTGTTTTGGATTGTGACACGTTTTCGCTGTATTGACAAGCCCAGTCACACTTTCGGGTTCCCAGTCGTTTACCGCCATCCACACAAACCCTGGGTCCGTCTGGGAGCCGTCGCGGGTAGCTTAGTGGGGTGGCCCCCTGAAATATTTTATGAATCCTATGATTGCTTTGTCGTGAAAGCCTCGTTGGGTTTTGATTTACTTTTTCCGAGCTTGATCGTGTGTGTGTTACTATTTGTGCACCCCTGTAGGGTAAATCTTTCTGAAAGCCGTGTCCGCGGTTATGGACGACTTGGAGCACAGTATCTCGATCATAGACAAGCATAACTAAAGTAGTGCTATAAATTTGACTTAATATGTGACTAGTAATCGGCTTCACTACAATGGAATGGATAATAAAAGTGCCAACAACTCATGGAACTAGGGTGTATCGTGTCAAGTTATACCTGCCTAGTAAGTATCGCAACTCCAATGGAAAGAAATAAAAGTGCCAACAACTGCTGGGTTTGGAATGACACATGCTAATTGTATCTGACTAGGAAGTACTGCAACCATAACTGAATGGTTAACTAAAACTGCCCACTACTTATGCTATCAGGACGACTCATGCTAACTATATCTGACTAGTAAGTGCTTCAACTATAATGGAATGAATAAAACTGCCAACAGTGTGAGTTCCTCGGTTTGACTTCCTCGTTTGGTCTCGAGGGGAATACCAGGATGGGTATGATTGGTGTTAGTATCAGGTTGGTTCCGAATAGGTCTTTCTTATCCCTCCCTAATAGCCAATAGTTGAATCGAGTCTCTATAGGTTGTTTAGTGCATGCTTCGCTGCCGCTTCAATCCACCATACCTATGTAGGCGAGAGCCGCCGAATTCTAGCCTCGCCATGTACTGGCCTCAGTACTGACGCTCCTCTTTTTCCCTTCGCCCTTTGTCGGCACCCTTTTTGTTTAGCAGGTACGAGTTCAACGTCGTTAGCAGGGTTACCCTTCCGGCTTGGCCTGGGCAGGGTTATGGACGCCATTGGTTATTCTTCAGGGCTCTTAGCCCAATTTGCATCTTGTCCATACTCGGACGCTGTATCGATTTCAAGGTGATTTGGATCTTTGAATTGTATATCTGTATTCTTGACTCATTGAGTCACTGTTGTATATATATCTGTTATGTGGGTCCCATCGAGGACTGTTGTGTATTGGTATTACTTCGTTTTCCACCCGCACGAAAGTGCCTGGTGGGCGTCCTTGAATCGTTTCTATGCGGGTTTGGCGGAAAGGGCTAAAACTTGCATAGGGCCGATTCGAGGGTGTTACATGGGACAGATACATTGCAAATGTATCTGTCAATTTTTCATGTTCCATGCTTGGTATTATCTACTTTCTTGTGTTTTGTCCACACTTTGGAGTACTTTTCGTATGATTTCTTAGACTAACCGATTAACCCTAGCACCCCCTCGGCCTCTCCTTCCGCCTATATATTGCCTTCGATACCAAAACCCTAATTGACTGATCAAAAATCCATGAAAGAGTCTGTAACCGAAGCCATCTCCATCCCTAGATAGGGAGGGATCTGAAGCTCTTCCTGGCACCCTGCCGGAGAGGGGAATTCACCCTGGAGGCCTTCTTCATCATCATGCAAGCCTCCGGTGTGATGCGTGAGTAGTTCATCTCTAGACTACGGGTCCATGTAGTAGCTAGATGGCTGGTTCTCCTCCTTTGTGCTTTCATGTCTAGATCTTGTGAGCTCCGTTCATGATCAAGATCATCTATTTGTAATTCTGCATGTTGTGTTTGCGGGGATCCGATGGATATTGAGATGCTATTTCAGATTGATTATTGATTCTGTGATGTCTTTGTTATTTGTGATCTTGCATGCTTTCCGTTGTTAGTAGCTACCTTGGCCAAGTAGATGCTATCAACTCCAAGAGTTAGTATTTATGCTCGATAGTGGGTTCATGCCTCTGGTAATCTAGGGAAGTGATAGAAATATCTAAGGTACTAGATGTGTTGTTTCTACTAGGGAGAAAACAACAATCCTTTGTTCATAGAACAATCGTATTGTTTATTTACACGCAATTCTTAAAGCAATAATATGTTGCTTGCAACTTAAAACTGGAGGGGGTTCGGATGATAACCTGAAGGTGGATTATTAGTCATAGATGCAGTTGGATGGCGGTCTATGTATAATGTTGTAATGCCCAATCAAGTCTCAAAGGAGTCAAGATGATTAGTATATACTTGTATGCTTTCTCGATGTTTATCAATTGCCTCGCTGTAATTTGTTCACCCAGCATGTTATCTATCTTAAGGAGAGCCACCTCTAGTGAACTATGGACCCCGGTCCTTTCTTTTACATTCAATCTACAAACTTTTTATTGCGTTTTGTTTACTTTTTGCAAACTATTACTTCCTTCCATTCGATATGTTTAATCCTTTGTTTTCAGCAAAACCTGTGAGATTGACAACCTCATCGCAAGTTGGGGATAGAGTTATGTGGTTTTATTGTGCAGGTCTCCACGTTGCTGCTGGCACCGGTAGTGCGCCCTGCCAATGTTCAGCTAGCTTCACCTTTGGGGTGTTTCCTTGCTCCTACTGGATTGATAACCTTGGTTTCGTACTGAGGGAAAACTTGCTGTTGTGCTCATCATACCTTCCTCTTGGGGTTCCCCAACGAGCTCGATATATTTTGGGCCATTAGGGACCCAGCAAGTTGCCAAGGTCAAAAGAGCGGACATGGACAAAAAAAAAGTCCATCATACGCATGTTTCATTTACAGAGAGGCTGATATGTGGGACCTAGCAGCGCGACCTTATACAGATGCTGCATCGAGCAATGTTGCCAGTTCAAAATAGGGAGGTGCGAGTGAGAAAAAAGTTTAGCATGCACATGTTTCTTGTAATGAGAAGCTCAAATGAGGGACCCAGCAGCGTGAGCAAACGACAGATTCGTTGAGCAACACTATCTAGTTTGGAATAGGGTAGAGCTAGAGAAGAACAAAATTCCATCATACCCACGATTCTTCTAATGTGAGGCTGACATAGGGGACCCACCATCCTGAATAAACGGCTATGCAGCGAGCAACACTATCAAGTTCGGAATATGAAGGCACGATCGAGGGCTAAAAATCCATCATCCACACGTTTCTTCTAATTAGTGGATGACATGTGGGGCCTAGGAGGTTGACTAAACGGTAGATGCATCGAGTAGCGCTATCAACTTCCGAACAGGGTAGCGTGAGCAAAGGAAAAAATTCCATCATACACACGTTTCTTCTAATGAGAGGATGACATGTGGGTCCGAGCAGCCTGATTAAACAGTAGATGCATTGAGTAATGCTATCAACTTTGGAAAAGGGTAGCGCTAGTGAAGGAAAAAAATTCAATGATACACACAATTCTTATAATGAGAGGCTGACATGTGGGACCTAGCAGCCTAACTAAACAGGAGACTCATCGAGCAACGTTATCAAGTTCAAATCAGGGAGGCGCGACCGAAAAGTATGGTCCACTAGAGACACTCACGTCTGGGACCCACACGCCTCAAAAGACTTTGGCGAGTCAACATCACACGAGGAACCGAAAATCTTGCTTCTGCCAGGCGCCAGCCGAGCTTCCTCCATGTTTTTAGCGGTTCTGTCATAGTAGAGGGCCGTGAAACCAAAAAAAATTCCCATCAGCCACGGCCGAGCCGAGAAATTCGTCATGAAGACGTGCCTTCTACGATGACCGTCGGGCCAAGTCGTTGCAGAAGGAAACTTTTCTTGTAGTGCATCATAAGGACTACCAAGGCCCACTATTTCCCTTGACTATATCATCGTTTAATCCACTTGTTCTTGATGGTTTTGCAGGCAAAAAATAATATTTTCTGCAAACCTTATCAACTAGCCTACTTTGGCAGAAGCTCACATCTCCATGCTATGTTATTTTGACAAACTCTTGGCATGGTTATGCTATACAAATGAATTTATATCCATCCCTACTTCACTTATTTTAAATGCAGCTTTGTGCCTCCAAAACCTACATGGTTTTGAAGGCTACTTGATAATCTGCTATGGCACCCTTAATTTATTCAAAGTTTGGCATCACTCCAAGGAAAGCTCAATCCTAATCAACCTCAACCTTCTATACCATGGTGATCTACATAACTTGGTATATCCATCCAGCTAGCCCATGACGCAAGAGAAGCTCTAAGCTCCAAGATCGAACAAGGTTTTGTTGGTATAAAAGTAACTTTGCCCAAGATCCTCTTATCCTTGTTTTCTACCAAAATCAAGTTGGATTCTCAAAAACCAAGGTTGCAAATGAATGATACATCATGTGGCCATCATCTATCTTGGATATGAAGATTTATCAAATATTATCCATAATTATTATGCACCAAAACCTATTTAATTTCTTTAATGTAGAAAACTTCCAAAAGTCCCTCTATGAAGGCAAGTTTGTTTTATCCAAATCACACCTCCAACTTTAGGCTCATTTGAGGCCTATGTATCATACCCTATCTTCCCACTTCAAAAATAAATATTTTTGAAGAGTATTATTATTTCTTTTTGCCTATTCTCTTGAATGGCACGAATGGAATAGTAATTGTTTTAAACACTTTTATCCTTTAATAAATCTTGGAAAAAATCTCCTAAGTGTGTAATAATATTTGGGACCTTCTCACACCAAAAACTCACATTGTCCAATTCAAAAATTTCAAATGAATTCAAATAAACAATTTCAGCACTATTTGAATAATTGCTACAAAGTGGACCAAACATCACTAACAAGATCCCAAATAATTCTTGTAAGTATATCTGGATCATATCTATCTAACAATACCAATTTCCCATCTTACAAATATCAAACTTCATGGAGACCTTCATGATCATCCTTATGGCTAAATATGTTATCTTGACAAAAACTTAAACCATCATCAAATCAAACCATCTCTAACCATCACCATTCTCAACACCCGGATTTTTAATCCCAGCCTGTTATGCCATACATCGCAATCCCAGGATTACCATTTTTGCGAGACATAATAGATTGGATATCACAGTACATCATCCATTACAAACCATAATACGGTCTTACACGAATAAAGGATCTCATGATCCAGTCTTAATACAACAAGCAGCGGAATAAATAATAAGCGTAGCTGTGGGGTCCATCTTCAGAGTCACAGGCAATGCTGACGATGGAAGATAGTCCTAGTTATCATAGCCGTCCTGTTGTCCTTCATCTTGATAGTCTCCTTCATAGTCTGGCCATAGGAATAGCCAGGGACAAAATCCATGAGTACTCTTTAAGTACTCGCAAACTATCACTAACAAATAGGGTAGTTCTAGTGGGAAATGCTAACTCTAAGTTTATTTGTAAAGTTACATTTGAAACCTAAGCTGAGTTCTGAAACAAAGAAAGATAAATTAAAGTTCTAGAATCACTTAAGTTGGGAAGCTAGTGTCATAGTCACAACCCTGTTGTGGTCAAGTCAAGATTCATCATTCATTTCATAAGTCATTTTGAAAACATCTGACAACGGAACAGTATGGCCACTCCAACTTTCCATAACCGCATACGCGGCTATTTGAATAGTTTGAGACTCTGCAGAGGTGGTACACTTTCACCACAAGATTCGACACATCTGTCAGGGATAACCCTGAATCATCATACTTAGTATGTAGATAATAAAACATAACCTTTCCTTTACACACCCTAGTATAAGCACCTCTCCTATGAGTATGGCCTCCCAACCATGACCATATGTCATCTTGGGCACTACACAGGTGGACAACATTGAGAGGTAGCCTCAGCTCAAACCTCTCCCGCGAGGGAACTAATACTAATGAATATAAACTTCCGGCTAAGCCTTACACAATTCAGGTATTGTGGTTGTATGGTAAAATTGGAATGGTATCGCATCCGAACCCAACCAACAGTTTTGTAAAAGAGCTAAGGCTCATGCCTCAACGTTTTCATCATCATAAACCATTTGTGTTTCTCAACACATGTCAAAACATCTCAATAGAATGACTCATCATTCCAAGGTTTTCACAAGTCATTTTCACCAAAAACTCCTGACGAGGGTTTAACTCATCAATGCCCATTGTTATGGACTTGGGTTTTGGAGAAGGAGGGAGTGCTGGAGACATCTATCGGCTAGCAAACAAGCACACAGGGGACTCAAAGATTTACCCCGGTTCAGGCCTCGTAGAGGTCCCTACTCCTGCTTGTCTGTGATACGTCCATTTTGCATCACTATTCTATGTCTTAATTCACTAGTATTCATTGATATATTTCATATTGAGAGGTGATACTTATGTTATTTCATCTATTTTTGCATGGTTGATGACTTTTGGAGCATGGACCGCTGTAGTCAGGATTCTGATGGAAAAGGTGCTGTTTTGAGGCAAAATTCGCGAAGATCAGAAAATCCGGGAAAATATACGGAAAATCCTATTTTTCCAGAAGACTAAGGATGCCAGAAGATGGAGTGGAAGTGGGCCACAGGGGGCCCACACCACCCCATGGCGCGGGCAGGCCTAGGCCGCGCCTAGAGGTGGTGTGGCCACCCTGGCCCACTCCAGCCTCTCTCCTCTGGCGTATATCATCCTCCTGAAACCCTAAGACTCAGAGAGCGACCACAGAAAGATTCCGCCGCCTCTACGGGGCGGAAAACACCGAGAGAGAAAGATCTCTCTGGCAGACAGATTTCTGCCGGGGGAATTCCTTCCCGGAGAGGGGAGATCGTCGCCATCAACACCACCATCAAGCTGGACTTCATCGGGATCATCATCATCATCATCACCACCACCATCATCACCATCAGCACCCTCATCACCATCTCCATATTGCTGTAACAATTGGTTGAATCTTGCTATAGTTCATAGGGGAAACTTTCCCGGTGTTGATTACTCTTTGTAGTTGATGCTATTGAGTGAACCATTGAATTATTGTTTATTCTCAGATTGTTATACATCATTATTCCATCTCTAATCATGATCCATATGATGTCTTGTGAGTAGTTCGTTTTGTTCTTGAGGACATGGGAGAAGTCTTGTTGTTAGTAGTGGAGTTGCGTTGGGAAAGATTCAATAGATTGTTATTTAAGTTGTGGTGCACTTCTTCTAGTGGTGTCATGTGAATGTCGACTACATGACACTTCACCTATATGGGCCTAGGGGAATGCACTGGTAAAGGAAACTTCTACTGTGGGTATTGTTTACTTCTGTTAGTTGCTTTATTTTTGTTATGGATAATTCGCTGAGTTTCTTATTTGGTAATGCTACTACCACTGCTAAGGTAGTAGATAAGCCACCACCTGCTGAGAATGATGTTTTCAAAATACCTACAAGAATTATTGATCGTGTTATGGATAACTACTATGTTGGGGATGGAACTGTCCATCCCGGTGATCATTTACTCTTTATACACGAATTATGCGGGTTGTTCAAGTGTGCAGGTATTACTACAGATCAAGTTAAGAAGAAGTTATTCTCATTATCACTGAAAGGAAGAGCTGAGGACTGGTATAAGCTGCTGAAGAATGGTCAAGCTCTAGAATGGGAGGAAATAGTGCCTCTCTTTTATTCAAAGTTTTATCCTCCTAGTGAGATTCATAAAGATCGGAATCAAATATACAACTTTTTGCCTCTTGATGGAGAGAGTACAACTCAAACTTGGGGGAGATTAAAGTTACTAATGCTCAAATGTCCCATTCATGAGCTCCCCAACAATATTATTATCAACAACTTTTATGCAAGGCTCCCATTACATGATAAAGATCTATTGGATGCTTCTTGTGCTGGATCATTCACTCGTATGGAAGAAGAAGCTAAATGGGACCTTTTAGACCGTATTCAAGACAATGTTGAAGCTTGGGAGAATGACAAAGGTAGAAAGTCAAGTATAAATTATGATTATGAATGCATTGAATCTTTTATGGGAACTGATGACTTTCAAAATATTAAAAATGCTTATGGTCTAGACTCTCAAGCTATTGCCTCTTATTTTAAGGCTTTTGCTTCCTACATTGAAGTGCCTAAAAAGAAGTGGAATAAGTATCATGAACCTTATAAAGATGTTGCTAAGAGTGTTCCTGCAAGAAATACTGAAGTTTATACTGCTAATCATGTTTTACCTAAACCTTATATTGAGAAAATGCCTTTCCCAGTTAAGGTAAAGGAACATTCTATGATGGCTAGTATGGTAGATGAAAGTATGAATAAAGCTGTTGAACCTAACAAACAAATGGTTGATGAACCTATTGTAGCAAATGTGAAAGACTTTGTTGCTAAATATGAAAAAGAGGGACACCCTATCCTTTGTAAGGATACCTCTAATATTGTTTCACAAAGTAGTGTTATGAGAGCTAATATTCCCGTGTTTTCTGTTAGAATAAGTGATCATTGCTATGATGGTCCTTGTGATATCTATATTGTTAAGTTTATGCATGATACTGAAAGTTATTATGAGAGAGGGAAAAGTGTTCGTATGCATCTCAATAATATCAAGTTTCCTCGTTTTATGCTGAAAGTTTTTATGTTGCACTTCGTTTGCCTTCTTATGCAAGTTGCCTCTGGTTTCAATAACTTGTTTGTTTACAAAATCCCCTTGCATAGGAAGTGGGTTAGACTTAAATGTGTGTGTTTTTGCTTCTTAATGCTCACTTTCACTTCAATTCATATCCCTATTTGAGCTTCTTCAAATTAGCATGCCCATCTTAATGGCTATAAAGAAAGAGCTTTATGGGAGACAACCCAATTTGTTTTTGCTTTTAGTTTGTTTTTGTTTCTTTGAGTCTTGGAAGTTATTACTTCGGTAATAACCGCTCCTTATCTGTTTTGTTTTGTTTTCGTGTCAAGATCAACCTCTAATGAGAGAGAAGTAATATTTGGGGAAGTTGCTGTCCTAAAACAGATTTTTGTGCTTCACCGTAAAAATTCGTGAGAGATCTCTGTATGTTGGATTGAGCTGTAGTTTTTTGTTCTTCTGCCCCAGGTTGTTATTTAACTTTCGTTAGTTTTGCACTTTTTTATTTGAGCAACAGAAGATTTTCGAAAAAATTGATCTTTACCTGGTGGTCTGTTTTCACAGATTTTGCCAATCTTGAATTTGCTTCTTTATTCGATTTTCTGCTTGAATTATTTTTGGGTTTTTGGAATGAGTGGCTACAGTAGCTTATGTTTTGATGGTTTTAAGTTGAAGTTGGACTCAAAAGGATTTATCACTTCACTTATACTAATGTTGCTAATAAGAACTGTGTGAAAGAAATTTCTAGGAAGTGGAGATAATGTGTAATAAGGAAGAGAAAGGTTTTATGACTCCAATAATAAGAGTATGAAGATGAAGATATTGATGCTATTCAAGTGATGACTCTGGAAGGATCCACTAAATGCCAAATTCAGAGACCTGTAGAGTCTGTTTTCAAATAGGTAACAGTTCTGGTAAGAAAAGTTCCGCGAAACTACAATCCAACTATATTTTTGCAGTTTTCAGTCAATAGGGAAAGCTACGAAGCAAAAAAAAGGGACGAAAACGGAGCCAGGGTGGCTCACACCACCTTGTGGCGCGGGCCCACCCCTGGCCGCGCCACTAGGTGGTGAGTCCACCCTAGACTCCGCCTCCGACTCGTTTTCACCCAGTACCTTCCTTTTGATATGAAACTTCGTACTATATAACCCCCCGGATCCCCCGAGGTTCGTATATCGTGTTTTCGCCATGTTTTTGTTTCGATCTATTTTTGCCAGGACACACTCTTTGAAGGCTTAGAAGCACAATGATGTCCGCCAAGGATAAAGGGAAGGAACCTATGGAGGAAGACCTCCAAGACCCCGGGAAGGAGAAGGAGATCAAGAGTGAAGGTGAAGAGGAGCAAGGCCAACACCCGCACACCGGCACTACCACTGCAAGCATTGGAGTGGTGACGAAACCTGCCAGGGTTAGAAGGACTGCGCGGATGCAAACTGGGGGGAAAGCTCCTCGTCACAGTTTGGCTCCAAGGTCACTTCCTCCACACACCAAGAATCCTTTCCATACCTTTATCCATAACCATGCTGGAAAAGAAGACTCCAAGTGGGAAGAATGGAAAAAGAATCACAAGAGTTGGGATCCACAAACTGAAATGATTATGAGCCGTATTGAGCACAACTCGGAGTTGATTCGTACTCTCACCTTCGAGATTGAGGACTTGGGGAAACTTATCAGAGAGCTCATTGAGAGGATACCGCCACCACCTAAGGAGTATTTCTTCATCAGGTTTGGCATCCCCTTGGTTTGTTCCAAGCTCGGGGGAGTGTCGCGGTATCATATCACTATCTTCTATCTTTTTACCTTATTAGTAGAGTCATATCATGAATAGAGGAGTTATTATGTAGTATGGTTTGCATTATGGAAGTTTCCCCTCTCTCGTTAGATATGTATCCCTTGGTGTGAGTTTCCGTTATGGAATATTAATGAGAAGTTCTATCATTCACTCTTTTGCATAGCTTATATTAGTTTTCAATTCGTGGTTATATGATTGGTCTTGTTGTTAGTATTGGTATCACTCTGGGATCATTGAGTTAATTTAGTTGGTTTTGGCAAACCTGGCTCGGTTAGTAGCAACACCTTTTTGAGAGTTGAAAAGAAAAAGATAGAAGTACTCTAGAGGAAAATAATTACATCATCTTTCTTTCTTGATATGCTCATAAGTTTAGTATTCTCTAGTTAAGATCTTTTGTGCTTCCAAGGAAGATTGCATGTTTGTCTTTATCACTTGTATGTTTGTTTGTTTCCTTCAACTCTTATACTTGCTACCCAGCCTTGCTAGCCAAAAACCTGTACTAAGAGGGTATTCTTATCGTGCATCCACCTCCTTTAAACCAAAACCTTTGCCATTCGTGTCCACCATACCTACCTAGTAGCATTATTGCTATTCCAAGTAAATTCTTGTTTTACCTACCTCCCAAATTAAACTTGTTATGTGAAAATTAGTGATTAAAGCTCTCACGAACTTGATGGCACACTTTACTTTCTTGCATTTAATAAACTTGAACCATTGTGCTCACCTATGTTGTGTATATGCTTACGCTTTGTAAGTTGTGAATTAGCAGAACCATGTTGTCATGGGGAACGCTTTCAACGTTGCACTGGTACTTTGTACCAAGTTGATATCATGTTCTTTTGTCTATGGATGTCGTCGGTGTGAAATGAAAGGGGAGCTTGTAAGTCCATGGATTTATGCATGTGTGTTAAAGAAACGCCTGGGCCGCTGGTCTAATCCATGCTAACATGGTGGAAACCTGCAGCGTAACCATAACGAGTATCTATGAAGCATTCTTCTTATAAAAAAAAGAGTCTGATATTGAGAAAAAAAAGAGAAAAAGAAAAAAAAGATTATGAAAAGAGGAAGGAGAGAAAAAGGCACCATATTCCCATGGTAAATAAGAAGATTGCTGAGATACTTGTTGTCTGCTTGCCTTGTCATTTTGATATGGGGATTCTTCCGTATCATCGGGTAAGGGGTACCCCGTTGGCGGTTCTCTATGATACACATATGCTTACGATGACAAGAACTTACCGGTGACTAAACTTGAGTAGCATGAGGAGCGGCCCTCGTATTCAAGGGACATGAGATTCTCAACTTACAACTTGTCAATGCATATCCTCATATTTGATCACTTTAACCTTAATCACCTAAAGATGCCTATGATAGGGGCAATGAGAGCTGAAAGCTAGTAAGTATCATAATTTTTGGGAGCTCTTTATGAGACTTGCAATCCCTGCTTCCCTCTTTGAAGGGCCTTTCTTTTACTTTGTAGTTGAGTCAGTAAACCTATTCCCTTCTATCTCAGCAAGTATTTTGAGTTGATGTGTTTCATTCATTCATATGGTGATTTATTCAATCATGTTTCTTATGTTCCTTGCTTTGCACATTGCTCTTATCTTGATGTTTACTACTTTGAAAGCTTTCACTGAAAACCAGTTATTTGTGAACTCCAGCAAATTATCAACTATTCTTCGACCAAGAGCTAAGTTTGCCATTACCAATTATGATTCACTTTATGTATCTTTATTGTGTTTCCTTTACTCATTACAAGTTGAGTTATATAATAGTGAGTTGTCTTCTATTATGATCTATGTATTTGATGAATGTAATTCTTCTTGTCCGTATTGTTTTATCGACTCTTCACTCCATAAACCTGAGGTCATGTTTATTGAGCTCAGTTTCGCTTGGGGACAAGCGAAGTCTAAGCTTGGGGGGAGTTGATACGTCCATTTTGCATCACTATTCTATGTCTTAATTCACTATTATTCATTGATATATTTCGTATTGAGAGGTGATACTTATGTTATTTCATCTATTTTTGCATGGTTGATGACTTTTGGAGCATGGACCGCTGCAGTCAGGATTCTGATGGAAAAGGTGCTGTTTGGAGGCAAAATTCACGAAGAGCAGAAAATCCAGGAAAATATACGGAAAATCCTATTTTTCTAGAAGACTAAGGATGCCAGAAGATGGAGTGGAGGTGGGCCACAGGGGGCCCACACCACCCCATGGCGCGGGCAGGCCTAGGTCGCGCCTGGAGGTGGTGTGGCCGCCCTGGCCCACTCCAGCCTCTCTCCTCTGGCGTATATCATCCTCCCAAAACCCTAAGACTCGGAGAGCGACCACAGAAAGATTTCGCCGCCTCTGCGGGGCAGAAAACACCGAGAGAGAAAGATCTCTCCGGCAGACAAATTTCTGCCGGGGGAATTCCTTCCCGGAGAGGGGAGATCGTCGCCATCAACACCACCATCAAGATGGACTTCATCGGTATCATCATCATCACCACCATCATCACCATCAGCACCCTCATCACCATCTCCATATTGCTGTAACAATTGGTTGAATCTTGCTATAGTTCATAGGGGAAACTTTCCCGGTGTTGATTACTCTTTGTAGTTGATACTATTGAGTGAACCATTGAATTATTGTTTATATTCAGATTGTTATACATCATTATTCCATCTCTGATCATGATCCATATGATGTCTTGTGAGTAGTTCGTTTTGTTCTTGAGGACATGGGAGAAGTCTTGTTGTTAGTAGTGGAGTTGCGTCGAGAAAGATTCAATAGATTGTTATTTAAGTTGTGGTGTACTTCTTCTAGTGGTGTCATGTGAACGTCGACTACATGACACTTCACCTATATTGGCTTAGGGGAATGCATTGTGTATTTGGCTACTAATCGTAGGGGTTGCTGGAGTGATAGAAACCTGAACCCCCGTTAGGAAACCATTGCACAAGGGACGTAAGGGTCTTAGAGTTTAAAGCTGTGGTTAGGTTTCTACCTTAATTACTTTCTTGTACTTACGAATGTTTGCAAGGGGTATAATCACAAGTATGTATTAGTCTTGGATGGGGCAGTACATTAGCACAGGTTCACCCACACAACACTTAGCAAGCTAAAGAATATTAATCAACTATATGAAGCGAAAGCACTTGACAGTCTTCCCATGTGTCCTCGAGAACGTTTGGTCATCTTAAATAATACAACCGGCTTGTCCTTTGCTGCATAAAGGATTGGGCCACTTGCTGCATTTATTCCTACTGTCTTTTATTTACTCATACTTTGTTTACTTGCTATATCAAAAAACCCTAAAAATCCATTTGCTAAGTATTTGCAGAGAATTCCTGATCCATACCACTAGCCAGCACCTTCTGCTCCTCGTTGGGTTCGACACTCTTACTTATCGAAAATACTACGATACACCCCCTATACTTGTGGGTCATCAGTCTGCTCGTGGAATTATCGAAGGAATCGAAGATTACAATGGTGCGCAGATGTGATCTAGCGAGGGTTGTGGAAACTAGGGTTGCATGTGTCCTTATCGCCACCTCCTCCTAGCCTTTATATAGATAGGCTAGGTCTCAGGTAGCAGGTTGAGTCGGTTACAGGTAAGGGTTTTCCCCTTTTAACTTTCTATCTTTAGCTTCTTCTTGTTCTTCAAGCAATCGAGAGTCTGTAGGCCACTCGAGTCCTCTCTTGGGCCCTGGAGACACCATGGGCTTCTGCCGTATTCAGGACGTATATACTAAGCTCGAGTACCTGTAGGGTATACCCATGTCAGTAGCCCCCGAGTGTCCAGTGGAATCGCATATTCGACTGGGGACTTTTTGAAGTCTTTCAAGTGCATGAATGAGTATATTTTCGACTGATTTATTTGCGTCATAGGGATTGTTGATGTGCGTGCCTGATTTAACCGATGCATCGGTATCAGTTAACTACCTTAGGGTAAAATAACACAATCTACTCGAACTCGAGTCCCTGGACTCGAATCTAGAAAAGTGCTGGTGTAATTCGACTCAAGCCACGTAGGTCTTACAGGAGTCGAATTCCAGTTATATGGGTGTGAGCACTTGACGCGTCCGTCAAGGCATATTCAGCGTACCTGTAGGCACGGATATGTTTCTGGTAGTGCGCAGCAAATGCATTGCCAGGCCTCATTCAGGTCTTACCTTCATGTTGTAAGCGTGACATCTGAAATTTATCATCGCGGAGACGATTCGGGTGACCCAGGAGACGCAGTCTCTTTATAGGGAAAAACTATGAGGCGGTGTCGCCATAAACTTCGAGTGTGGATGTTATCAACACATAGTACTTTGTACAAAAATCATAGGGTGCACGACCAGCGCTCCCTATGGGAGTAGCCCCCGAGTGCCTGGTTGAGTCGAAGACGCATGCAGGGACTAAAGAACTTTCACGACTGCTGTTGTCTTTTGTTCGCTTGTTTCAGTCGAATTTGTTTCCGGCGCTCCCTATGGGAGTAACCCATGTCCATAGTCGAACCGTGTTTCGAGTGGTTGGGTTTGGCTTAATTGTCCATGTTCCTGCAAAAGAAGAAGAAAAAATCATAGGGTACGCGACCAGCGCTCCCTATGGGAGTAGCCCCCGAGT
This sequence comes from Avena eriantha, assembly GCA_910589775.1. Classification (NCBI taxonomy): domain Eukaryota; kingdom Viridiplantae; phylum Streptophyta; class Magnoliopsida; order Poales; family Poaceae; genus Avena; species Avena eriantha. The sequence continues at coordinate 483,067,366 of OU342745.1, forward strand.
GCTTGGTGGAGTCGAAGACTCGAGCAAGGACTAAAGTAGTCGAAGTCTTCTGCTGCGTAGATTTGATGACGTCAGTGCTGACGATTTCATCACCTCAGTTGCCCGCGTGAGCGAGTTTGACGGGACATGACGAGCAGTGGGTCCCACACCCTGACTTTGATTTGACTGGGCATGCGTAATCTGTATTTTAACTGCGCCTCCTCGATTTCTGCGCATAATGGGAGCAGTGGAGGGAAGGTTCGTGTTTTCACTCCTCCATGTGTCTAGCAAGATGTTTGCCACGCGTCCAGTAGGGTTTTTCTGAGCCGTTGGATTGCATCTTCTAGGGGTTAAGTAGTGACGTTTGCGACGGTGAAATTCACATCTGCTTTTCGCTCATCTTCTGCTCTCATCGCCATTGCCGCTGCTCCATTGCTTTCTCTGCTCTCTTTTCCTTCGCGGCGCTGGACCATCTCCACGCATTTCCTAGCTATTTTCTTTGATCACATCACCGTCGCGCAATGGGGAAGAAGAAGGGAGGTGTTGTGGCCGATTCCGCGGCTACCGCTGCTGCGGTGAAGAAGAAGGGTGGCTCCGCGGTCATGGGTACCAGCACCGCCGCCGGTGGGAAGAAGAAGGGCGCGGGCACCTGCGTCACGAATGGTGCGTGGCGTCCCTCCATCATCAAGTCCTCTGATCTCCGTCTTCTTCGCCAAGACGGAGTGCTGTCCGCCGCTGTCACCGGTGCGCGTGTCCCCGGCGGTGAGATAATTCCTTCTCCTCCCGCTGGTTTTTGAGTGATGTTCTTGGCTTTCATCATTCACGGCCTCTCTTTGCCCCTGCATCCTTTCTTCAGGGGCCTCCTTTGTTTTTACGGGCTTTAGCTCCATCAGCTGTCCCCGAACTCCATCCTCCACATCTCTTGCTTCATCACCCTCTGCGAGTGCTGGCTCGAAATCGAGCTGCACTTCGGCCTCTTCAAGCGCCTCTTCAAGTTGAAGCGCCAATATGCGTCTGGCTCTTTAGTCTATGATGTAGGTGGCTGCAGAATCCACGTCGACCCATCCGCCACCTATTTTGACATCAAGCTCACGGCGTCCGTCCAAGGGTGGAGGGACAAATGGTTCTACATCCGCGACGAGAAGGCTAATGGGGAGCACTTCGGACTCGCACCCTTCGATCCCGCGAAGCCGTGCAAGAGGAGGCGCTCCTGGAAGAATGTAGCCATGCATGGCGAGTCCACGGAGACAGATGTGCTGTACGAGCGCGCCTGCGACCTCGAGAGTCGCATAGGCAAAGAGGAGGGAGGCTGCGCCCTCATTCGCACGTGGTTGCGCCATCGCGTCCAGCCCCTGCAGGCCAAAGTCCACCCCATGTTTCAGTGGGCTGGCGCTGACGATGTCACTCGCGTGTCTGCCGATGGCATGTCCGCGAGTGAAGTGGATAAAAGGGTTTGACTGGTCACTAAGTACACCGTCAAGGATGTGCTCCCTAGTGAGCCAGTTGTTCCTCCGTTTAATGCTTCTAACCCTCCTCCTGAGGTATAGTTGTGCTACGCAGCAGCTTAGTTTGTCGATTGCTTCTTTGCTGTTTTCTTATCTTTGTGCTAAATTGTTGTCTGTATGCAGGATTGGGCGGTGTCACCTTGCATGCCCCCTCTTCCTGAGGGGATTATCCCTCGCGAAGCCTTGGAAGAGGACGAGTCGGAGTCGACCGTCCCATCTGATGTGGAGGAGGAAGCCCCCGAGTCTAGTAGTCCGGATACTCGCAAACGTTCGCGTAGCAAGGGTTCTGATGTATCGTCTCCTTCGACTCCGGAAGGTGTAGGCATTGGTGCAGAGTCGCCGATCCCAGCCATTCCCGTGAGTGTTGTGGCGCCTTGTTCTCGCAAGAAGATGCGACTGCCAAAGGAGTCCTCGTCGAAGTCGGGGGAACCAACCTTTGACTTTGATAATTTTGATTGGTAAGTATTCGAATCTTCCTTTTTTGGTTTTTCTTTGTAGTTGCCTTTTCTTGATGTTGATTTTATCTTGCAGACAGCAGGCGTCGTCATCTTCTAGCGATGTCCAATTTCTGAAAGAATCTCGAGTCGCAACCTCCGGTGCCAAGAAAGAGGTTGAGCGTGCTCCTTGTCCTCCATTGGCGGCCCACTCCGGGCACAACTCTTCCAGCTCTCTGCATGAGGGGGAGCATCGAATGGTTGCCCGGATGACGGCACACCAAACAACTTCGGAGACATTGGAGGATCATGTAAGTGTAGTATTTCTTCTCCTCGTGCTGCAGTCGATGCTGCTTATGGCATCTGCTAACTTTGTTGTTTTCTTTGTTGTGACAGCTCCTTGTGAAGGAAGCTGCTCATCTGGCGGACCAAGTGCTTGCGATGGGTCGCCAGCATGCAATGCTGGATACGCGATATGGCGTGCTGGAAAGTAAGTACCTTTCCTTCTCATTCTTCTACATCATTGTCCTGTAGTTGATTGATAGCCAATCCCTTTTGTGTTGTCTTGTAGCTAAACATAATGCCCTTCTTCATGACGCTGCCGCCATGGAAAAGACGCTCGTCGCGGCTGTGAAGAGCCGTGATGAGGCAATCGCGGCGCGTGACGAGGCACAAAAGCGTGAAGAGGGCCTCCGTGCCTCTATTGCAGCTAGGGAGAAGTTGTTCGAAGAACAACTTTTCTCAATTGCTAAAGCCCTCTCAGGTACCTTGGTTGGATATCATTGTTGTTCTCTTGTTCGGTGTTTTGCCATTGGCGTTGATGCTTATATCCATGTGTTGGTTTGTGTACAGATGCTAGCAGTTTGAGCTTCGATCCTCAGGCCCTCCACCACGACGACGCTTTGGCGGGTGCGCTTCCAGCAGTCGAGGACCGCAGTGCTGCCGTTCAAGATACGCTTTCCAAGGCCAAGGGCATTCTCAGTCGCCTTCGGGGGGAGTTGATGGCCAAGGCTGAGCTAATCGAGAACATGGACGAGATGGTGGAGTCTCTCGCCGGGGGTGTTCCTTCCAGCTTCAAGAACTCACTCCACGCGGCTGGCGCGTCCATGTCACTTGCCATGGTGCAGGCCCACAGAGTCGAGATAGATCCTGCCGCGGTGTCGAAGGCGATGCCCGTTAGCGCGGACGGCCAGCAGGTAGTCTTTGCTCCTTTCGCGACTGCCTGTGGCAAATATGGGCCGCAGCTGATAAACACGGTTGCAAAGTATTCTGAGGAGCTACAACGCGCCAAGAAGGTGGCAAAGGCTGTGGCATCAGGGGCTGGCGGAAGGTCAGTGGCATCTGACACTGCCACGGACTCGATGAAGCCCCCGAAGCCGTCGAAGTCGAAGAAGCCAATCGCTCCTTAGTAGCTTTGTAATAGTTAACTAGTTTATGTCCTTTGTTAAGAACATGCCTGCTGGCGAGTGTATCTGCTGATACTTTTGCTAGTCTTGAATGCACTTGAATCTTTTTGTCTTTGTGTTAATTTGGTCGTCTTATTTTTTTCTATCTTGGCTTGTGGTAGGGTACATCAAGTGATCCTTTGAGGGAAACTCAGGACTCGCCGCCTCTTGATGATACTTTGGCACAACCGCGCTCCAGGGTAGATGAGCTGTCGTTGCTTTCGCGACTGCGTGACTGCGTGAAGCAGCTAGAGCGTGAGTTGCCCATGCTCCGCGGTAACGCGGATGTATGGAAGTCAAAAGCGGAGAAAGCCACCGCCCGAGAGCAGTATCTGCTTGGCGAGGTGACGCAGCTGGGCGACCAATTCAAGTGTTAGTTTGCTTGCTCTTATCTTTTCCTTGTAGTCACTCGCGATGGTGTGTTGTACTTATGCTGTTGTTGCTGCTTCATGTAGTTGTCAGTGCGTGTCATCCGCAGGATGGGAAGGATAGAATTGATTCATATGCATGATCTTACCCAGGAGCAACTTCAAGAGAGTGGATACTTCTGGGTAGATCATGATCATGCGATTGCGCTGGCGACCCTGCAGGATCGTGCGTCGCGAGTGCTGCACTTTCTGAAGAAGTCGCAGTCATGCTTGAAGAACATTTATCGGACGATGTTTCCGCTAGATGTTTCCCCATCAAGCTTGCTGGCCCTCCTTGCCAAGTTTCAAGACTTGACTGCGGTTTGCGAGTGCGTGAGGCAACAGTTGGTGGCTGGTGCTAAGGCCTCTCTATCGTTGGTGCGACTGCATAGGCCTGACGTAGATGTTGCGGCAATTATGGTTGGGCCGCCTGCGCCACCAGCAGGTTCTGCCTGGAATATGGTGCCGCACTACCAGGCGGTGGATCGCCCAGTAGAGGAGATCGTCGATTTCTTTGAAGAGCAGACCAACGTCTTTTGTTGCAGTAGTTGCTTAGTTTGTAACCTACACATAAGTGTACCAGTGTTGTAAAGTTTGTGTATATGGTGTATAACTGACTATTGATTATGTATAAAGAGCTTGTTGGCATGAAGTGTGTTGCACTATGCGAGTCCTTTTCGTTAGCCTGGCCATGCTCTTATCTCAGTCCCTTGTCAACCTGTCAGGTGCGTTGCAGCTGGGTTGATGTTGTGTCAAGGGTTTCGATTGATGTGCCAGCTACTCAGGATATCGCGTTTTGGTTCGTAGAACAGGTGTATATAGGGTGGCGCAGCTCCCGAGTGGATAAATTGGAAAAATAAAGGAGAACAAAGAGTTTCGGGGCACTTAGTTTTATTTATTCGAAGGACAGTATGAAGTACAATGTGTGGCTAGGTAGCCTTGGTGGAGTGCCTTATTTGTGATCTAAAAGTAAAAACAACTAAGGGTAGAAGCGTCGCAGTTGTGCGACGTTCCAGGGGTTGGATTATGCGACTCCTGTCTCTAAATCTTGAAGGCGATAGGCGCCACCTGGGATTACTTCTGTAATCACGTATGGTCCTTCCCAGGGGGACTCGAGCTTGAGATGTCCCTGCTGCTTCAGTCGCAGGACCAGGTCGCCTTCGACGAAGGATCTAGGGCGTAGCCTCCTACTGTGGTAGTTGTGCAGGTTTTGTTGGTAGATCGTTGATCTTTTTGCGGCGATTTCTCTTGCCTCATCAAGGAGGTCGATGGAGTCTTCGAGTGCGAGGGATGACTCTTGTTCGCTGTAAGCAACCACGTGCGGTGCCTTGTACCGTACCTCGGCGGGTAGCACTGCCTCGGCTCCATGCACCATAAAGAATGGCATGTAGCCCGTGGCACTATTTGGAGTTGTGCGTAGGCTCCTGAGTACGGATTGCAGTTCGTCTGGCCAGCAACCCGCGTCTTGTTCGAGTGGCCGGAGCAGTCGCTTCTTGATGCCGCCGCAGACGAGCCTCTTTGCTTTTTCCACCTGACCGTTGGTCTGTGGGTGTGCTACAGAGGCGTAGCTGATGTTGATCCCCAGATTCTCGCAGAATTCTTGGAACTCCTTGGATGTGAAGTTCGTCCCATTGTCGGTGATGATGTTGTCCGGTACTCCGAAGTGGTAGACGATGGATTCGAAGAACTTAACTGCATTGTGTCCTGATTGGTTGGTCACTGGCATGGCCTCAATCCACTTGGTGAACTTGTCGACTGCGACCAAGAGATAGACATAGCCTCCTCGTGAGGACCTTGGGAGTTTGCCAACCATGTCAAGTCCCCATTGCGCAAAGGGCCAGGCCAATCAGATTGGCCGGAGCTCTGCGCCAGGTGCATGCGGCTTGTCCGCGAATCGTTGGCAAGCGTTGCATTTCTGGACGATGTCCTTGGCATCGCGCATGGCCATAGGCCAATACAATCTAGCTTGTAGAGCTTTGGCGACGAGGGCGCGATTGCCGGCGTGGTGCCCGTAGGTCCCCTCATGGATGTCGAGGAGAACAACTCTCCCATCGGTCGTGGAGACGCATCGTTGGAGTACTCCTGTGATGTCGCGTTTATACAGTTCGCCGTTGATAACAGTGAATGCCTTGGATCCCCTTGCGATGTGCCGTGCATCAGTCGGATCGTCCGGTAGCCTTTTGCTGAGGAGGTACATGATTTACGGTTGCGTCTAGGATTTCTCAATTATCATGACGCTCATTCGTCCCTCGTGTCCTATGTCCAACTCCAAGTCATCGAGTGCCATTGACTCATTGGGCGGCGTAGCCCCCGAGTGTGTTGCTGCGCTTGTTTTCTTCTCTTTGGCCTTTGGCTTGATGGAGCATTCGAAGATGCGCTCGAGAAATACCCCGGGTGGTATGGGGGCGCAGGTAGAGCCTATGTTGGCGAGTGCGTCCGCCTCTTCGTTGCTTTCGCGACCTACGTGCCGCATCCCGTGCAACAGGGCCTCATATTCAGCTTCGTTGTTGGAGGCTGTGAACTACATTCGCATGATATACTTCAACTTGTCCCCTTGAGGTGATGTCAGTATGACGCCTACGCGTGCTCCGTCCTTCCGCTTGGACCCATCGAAGTGCATTATCCAGAGGTAGGTCATATCTGGTTTGTCCCGGAGCTGGTTCTCCACCCAGTGTACGAGGAAGTCAGGGAGAACTTGCGACTTGATTGCGTCGCGCTTTTCGTATGTGATGTCTCGTGGAGACAATTTTATTCCCCAAAGCGCGACTCGTCCCGTGGCGTCGGGGTTATTGAGGATATGCCCCAACGGGGCGTCGTTGACCACCACGATTGGGTGTTCCTGGAAGTAATGGCGCAGTCGCCGAGCGGTCATGAAGACACCATACGCCAGCTTCTGGTAGTGCGGGTACCGCCGTTTTGTTGGCGTGAGGACCTCGCTGAGGTAGTATACTAGGCGTTGCACCCCGTGACCTTGTTTTCCTCGGCTCGCTCACCGACGAGCACTGTGCTGACCACCAGGTTGGTGGCGGAGATATATAGCAACAGTGGTTCCCTTTCTCGTGGGGTCACCAGTACTGGCGAAGTGGATAGCAGGCGCTTGACGTCTTCGAATTCTTCTTGCGCTTCATTGGTCCACTCGAATTTTTCAGCTTTGCAGAGGAGTTGGTAGAAGGGCAACGCCTTTTCACCCATCCGAATGATGAATCGACCGAGGGCCGCGATTCGCCCAGCCAACTGCTGAACGCCCCTTATGTTTTTTGGCTTCTCCATGGCCAGTATGGCTTTTATTTTCTTCGGGTTTGCCTCGATTCCCCTCGCGGAGATGAGGTACCCGAGTAGTTGCCCAGATGGCACGCCAAAGGCGCATTTGTCCAGATTGAGCTTGATCCGGTAGCGGTCGACGTTGGCGAAGGTTTCGCGCAAATCGTCGATTAGGAAGGCTTCTTCCTTGGTCTTGATTACTATGTCGTCGACATAGACTTGAATGTTGCAACCCAGTTGTTCCTTGAGGCAAGCCTGCATGCACCGCTGGTAGGTGGCTCCCGCGTTCTTTAGCCCGAAGGGCATTGTGTTGTAGCAGAACACACCAAAGGGCGTTGTAAACGCTGTTTTCTCTTGGTCTTCCTCCTTCATTCGACTCTGATTATAGCCTGAGTAGGCATCGAGGAAGTAGAGGCGCTCGCATCCCGCGGTGGAGTCGATGATCTGGTCGATGCGCGGCAACGGGAAGTGATCCTTTGGGCAGTGCTTATTCAGAGAGGTGAAGTCCACGCACATACGCAGGATATCCGTGTCCTTTTTTGGTACCAGCACCGTGTTGGCGAGCCAAGTGCTTTCCTTGATCTCGTGTATGAACTTGGCATCGAGGAGTCTGTTGATCTCCATTCCTACTGCCTGTGCTCGTGGCTCAGACAATCGCCGAATTGTTTGCTTGACTGGCCTTGCGTCGGGGTTGACGTTGAGTGCGTGCTCGGCGAATTCCCTGGGAACTCCTGGCATGTCCGCAGGACACCAGGCGAAAATTTCCCAGTGCTCACGGAGGAATTCGACGAGCGCGAGTTCCTATGTGGGACTCAAGTTGTTGGCGATGAGGGTCGTCTTGGCGAGATCCGATGGGTGGACCTGCACTTTCTTTGTGTGCACCGATGAGTCGAAGGATAGATCGGGCGAGCTTGGCCGGCTCAGGGGGGGCAGACTGTTGTCTGTCCACTCTTTCAGCCTTGCGAGTTCTTCCTGCATGCCGAAGGACTGGGAAATTCTGTTGAATTCCCTGTCGCAACTGTCGGATCTCTCGAAGCTCCCGTTGATCGTGATGACGCCATTGGGACCTGGCATTTTCATCTGCAGGTAGGCGTAGTGTGGCACTGCCATGAACCTAGCGAACGCTACACGTCCGAGGATGCAGTGGTATTGTGAGGGCCAGTCGACAACCTCAAAATCGATGCGCTCGTGCTGGAAGTTCTTCGGCGTGCCAAAGATGACGTCGAGGTTGATTTTGCCCAGGGGATATACGCCTTTTCCTAGGACGATGTCGTGGAATGTTGTGTCCGAGGCCTCCAGGCAAGTTAGAGGGATCCTCATTGCTCGCAAGGTACTCGCGAATATAAGGTTGATGCCGCTTCCGCCATCCATGAAGACGCGGCTCATGTCAAAGCCTCCGATTTGCGCCTCGAGTACAAGGGGCAATGGCCTAGACGGGGTACTTGCGGCGGATGATCGTGTTTGTCGAAGGTGATGCAGGACTCACTTTCGCTGAGCTACTCAGTAGTAGATGGTGGTGAGTGTGTGGCCAGGTTGACTTGGCCAGTGATGGCCTTCTGCACCTGATTCGAGGGGCGTCCCTTTTGGATCATCATGGTGCCCATGGCTCGTTGGTACGGTTTGCCTTCGTGGTGTTGGTCCGGCGCAACTGCATTCGGGGGTGGCCCAGGTGGTGGTGGCGGAGCGCCATGTGCCATGACACCTGGAGCGGCTCCGTAGCCTCTTTCGACTGCATTGCGGTTCATCCGAACCAATCCCTCATGTAGCTTGAGGAACTCGCGGCAATCCTTGAGGAGGTGGCTGGACTTCTTCTTTCCATCATGCTTGTCGATGTATAAGTGTACCGTACATGGCCTGGATAGTTTGTCTTCAATGGATATCGCAGGTGCCTCATCACGATTGCGGCGTTGCCACACTTGCGTGGTTTTCCCGGAGTCACAGTATCCGCCGCTACGGTATCTGCTGTTGTGGTTATCGTCGCGTCTGTCGGCGTAGCCAGCCATGACCATGTTGACATCGTCGCGGTCATCATATATGCGCATGCGACGCTTGCCTCGGCGAACGTGTCTGCGCTCGAGTTCCGCCTCCTCGTCGGAGTGAACGCGATTCTTCACCGAATCTTCTCCATCGGCCCACCGATTCGTGATCTCCATCAGGTGGTCGATGGTCTTGGGCTTTGAGCGGCCTAGCTCCTCCCTGAGTTCTAGGCGGCGGACGCCGCTGTTGAATGCGTCAATCGCGCGATCCTCCGAGGTGTTCTCTGCGGAGTTCTTGATGATGGACCACCTTTGGATGTAGGAGCGTAGCGATTCGCCCAATCGTTGCTGGCAGCATCTTAGCTCTTCGATTGATGCAGGACGCTTGTACGTGCCCTTGAAAGTATGCACGAAGGTGTAAACCAGCTCATCCCAGCTACGAATGGATCCGCGTGGGAGGTTGTTGAGCCATGCTCGGGCGGCGCCTTGCAACTGTAGCTGTAAGCATTGCATGGTCGTGCTTCGACTGCCGCCGTGGAGCCTGACGGAGGAGATGTGGTCTTCCAGCCAGATCTTCGGGTCCTGTAGGCCGTCAAACTTCGTGTTCTCCGACGGGAGTTTAAACCCCTTAGACATTCGCTTCTTCCCAATGGATCTGCTGAAGCATCTGGCGCCGCAGAGCTCCACATCTTCCTCTTCTGAGTCAGTCGACCGAGCATGTCGCACCCTGGATTTGTCAATCTTGCGTTGCGTGAGGTCGTCACGCGCATCATAGTCGCGGTCGTGTCACCGTGAGCGGCGGCATCGAGACAGGTCGTGACTGTCGTCGCTGGACGAGGGCGAGGAGTAGCGCTTTGCCCTTTTTGGCTCTGGTGTTGGCTCCTTGTCGAGGGCGGCCTCGATTAATCCCAAGCCCGCGATCGTAGATCGGTGCATGGCAGCTCGGGGATCTCCAGCTGGCGGCTGGTTGTTAAGGAGGTACATGGTGGCCGCCGTCAGCGCAACCTGCGCCGTCTTGGGGACCACATTGCCCCGTGTGTCGACTGTCATAGAGCTGAAATCGAGGACCTTTGCAGCTTCTATGCGTTCTTGCTCGGTGAGATGGGCCATCCGACACTGCCTCTTCTTGGCGAGGTACTCGTTGCCCTTTGAGGAGGATCCTCCGTGGGAGGAGAGCCCAGCACGACGAAGGCTCGACTCGTCTGCTGCCTTTTTGCACGCCTCGAGTTGCGCGATTTTTTGTACTTGGCGCTTGAATTCTTCCTTCAGGAGCCAGTGATAGCCCATCAGCAGTTCTTGTGGGGATCCGAAGGGTAGAGGAGCGCCTCGTAGGGCCTCGCGGCAGTGAGCCCATTCTTGCTCGTTGAGCCTGATCACGACGCGTTTGCCGGTTTGCTCGTTTATTATGGTTGGAGGTTCGACTGCTCCTCCAATGTCAACGGGGGTGCGATTGCCACCGTTGCCGCCGTTGCCTCCATTGCCACCGTTGCCGCCATTAGGCAGGTCGGTTCCGTTACCGCGATTGCCCGTGTTGTCGCGGTTGGCAGAGGTATCGCCTGCGTTGATGACGGCACACATGAAGTGATTAGGGAAGCTGCTGCTTCCACAACTCTCAGATCCGGAACCGTAGGTTCCGTCTTCAGTGGCCAGATCGCTCAGATGAGAGTCGCGACTGTTGTCGCTGACCGTGTTCTCGACTATTGTCGGGGCGTTGAGCTCACTGAGGGTGCCGATCGATGGAGGGAACCATGATGCTGGGGCAATCGACGGTGCCGTCGGCTGATCAGGCATGCGAAGCGTGCCCATCTGACCGACTTGGAAGCGGAAGCTCCCTATCGCCAGGCTGATTCCGTCGCCCACGGACTCGAAGGCCGGGCGAGTGGCCGACGTGTGGACAGTGAAGTCGAACACGCTGAAGAGCTGGTGAATCTCCGCTGTTGCAGAGTTGTAGATCGCGGTTGATGGGGCCCAAGAAGCCGCAACATCAGCACTCCCAATTCCCACAGACGTCGCCAATTGACGAGGGTTTAACTCATCAATGCCCATTGTTATGGACTTGGGTTTTGGAGAAGGAGGGAGCGCTGGAGACATCTATCGGCTAGCAAACAAGCACCCAAGGGACTCAAATATTTACCCAGGTTCAGGCCTCGTAGAGGTCCCTACTCCTGCTTGTCTGCTCGTGGAATTATTGAAGGAATCGAAGATTACAATGGTGCGCAAATGTGATCTGGCGAGGGTTGTGGAAACTAGGGTTGCGTGTGTCCTTCTCGCGGCCCCCTCCAAGCCTTTATATAGATAGGCTAGGTCTCGGGTAGCAGGTTGAGTCGGTTACAGGTTAGGGTTTTCCCCTTTTAACTTGCTATCTTTAGCTTCTTCTTCTTCTTCTTCAAGCAATCGAGAGTCCGTAGGCCACTCGAGTCCTCTCTTGGGCCCTGGCGACACCATGGGCTTCTGCCGTATTCAGGTCGTATATACTAAGCTCGAGTACCTGTAGGGTATACCCATGTCAACTCCCATCTAAAGTGACTCAAGTTTTGATTTAGCTCTAAGCTACTAAGTTAAGAGTGTTCACTAATATGGGATGCTAATGTCAATCTCATGCCATAGAATGACATCTAAGTTTATCTAGATAGGTCAAGTTTTATACTTTTTATGCTACCTTCAAACAAGTAAAGGATTTTGGTAAAGTAAGGAAGTAAAGCTTGGAAGTAAAACTTGGGGTAGGTAATATTCAAAGTGGTATAACCCAAAGCATGCCTAATGCATCTTGCTTAGGTTATGTAACTTGCAAGGGTTAACTTGCATTGTTAATGATGGCTTGCCTTGTGTAGTGTAGTGGTTGAAGTTTTCTTCCTCCTCCTCTTGGTAGTATTCCTCCTCCTCGAAAGCTTGGTCGGTACTATCGTCTATAAATACATACGGGATACACAATCACCAAACAAAGCTTAACTAGTCTACTTAGTACACTAAGGCACACAATTGATGATCTAGTATCATCACAAGCATCACAAGGTTTAATTAACTAGTTTCATTCTCTTTATTTGGGCAAAGTAATTTCTACTCATTGAAATTAACTATGATTTAATATTCTCCAATTTAAAATATGGGATCATGTGGACACATGTCATCACCACATATTCTAACATATGGGAATGTGATTTAAAGGTTGGATCACATTTTAATAAGTTTAAGTTTAATATTTAATAATTTAAAGTGACTAGAAATGCCTATATAGCATTATTTTGGTACCAGTCCAAAGTCACTGCATGCAAACCTTAATATTATTACATATTCAGATAGGTATGGTTAAATGTGATTTTTGAGAGTTGGAATCAGCTCAAAAGCTATTATGGTTGATTTTTGAAAAATGTTTGAATGTGCAAATGCTTTTGTCTTGTTATTTTTACTAGTAGACATCTCTAACTCTAAATTAATTAAATCTAATGGTCTTGGATAGAGATTTAAAGTAGCCTTCCAAAGAAATTGGAATCACTCAATCTGGATATGTAAATCTTCCTGAATTGAATTTTAAACTAAGGAATAGAGCTAAGTCTAAGTTTAAAAAGAAAAATCTAGATTTGAATTAACTAGGTCGTGCGGGAAAGGAAATGGGCCGGCGCAATGACGCTCAGTGGCGCAGAGGGCGGCTGACATGTTGGTCCCGCTTGTCAGCGAGACTTAAAACCCGAAATGGTATCAAGCGATATGGGCCACACGATTAGAACGCGGATCAACGGCTCACACTCGTCGTCGACGACGGACTCGTCACCGGCGAGAGCAAACCCTAAACGGACGGTGGGTGTCTATCGGGGACGTACCAGGGCTCCAGCTAGTGCGGCGAGGCAGGCGATCGAACTAGACGGCGATGGCGAACTCAGGCGAGGCTGCAGCAGGGGCAGCGGTGGATAGAATCGACGGCAGCGTCTCCTCCTCTGCTGCGGCTGCCTCCGGTGAAATTCCGGCGGCCTGCTGCTCAAGCTGCTCCGGTGAGAGGTGGGGAAGGACTGGGAGGGAGAGGGAAGTGTGAGGGTGTGAGGAGTTCGTGCTGGGGAGGCCTGCTTATATAGGCGCGACGAGGCGGTAGTGCAGCATGGGCGGAGCTCATCGGTGACAACAATACAGCGGGCTACTGGCATGGGCGGTGTAGGCGGACGGTGTCCGGTCTACTGGCGGTGCTCTACGGCTTAATGGCGACGCTAGGGGCGGTGTATTGTGGTCGGGAGCGTCGCGCGCTCTGGGAGACAGAGGCGGTGTTCGACGGCGATCACGGCGACTGTGGGTCACGCGGCGGTGCACGGCCGTGTCTGGCGGGGTGCTGGTGTCGAGGCGGAGCGGCGTGCGCGGTATGGGGTCAACGCGCGGTCTGTTGCGTGCTGGCGGCAATCGCGCTCTAGCGCGCTCTGGCTTGCTCGTAGAGAGAAAGGGCAGCGCTGCTGGGGAGTGGTCCAGGGGCTGGGGTTGATCGAGGGGTTAACCGTGGGCGGCGGTAGAGTTGAGCGGAGCTAGTGGGCACGCTGGTTTGGCGTGGCGCGGTCCCTGTCGTGCTGTCCGCGTCTGGCCGGCGATGACCTCAAACGGGCGGCGCTGCACTGGTGCTACGGCTAAGGGGGAAGCTGGTTGGGGACTTGGTTGGACTCAGGGGGGGGCAGAGGAGAGTAGAGAGCGTGCAATGGGGGACAATGGCTTAACTAGAAACAGTAATAGTTAGGCAGTTTGATCTCTGTCTACCACATATTCGACACAATGGCCGCAAGAGAAAAAGTTTTGAATTTTTGAAAGATTTTTGGTGGAGTGATTCATATCATTCTTAAGCATCTAGGTTTGCTTGGGATTTGAAATTGGAGTTCATTTGAGTGGTTTTTGAATTAGGGTGATCTTGATACATACACTAGATTTAATTTTCAAATGTCATTTAAATTTAGTGTTTGAAAGTTTTTGGGATGAAACAAAGTGGGCCTTGGCACACATCACTACTTGTACTAGCAAGGGGTGTAAATATCCACAATTCTTTATGTTAAGATTTGAATTCTAGGAATATCCAAAGTATGCTAGTTAGTTAAAATGGCACAAATGACCATTTGCTTTTTTTTCCTTTTTGATTTCTTTTTCTTTGGGATTTGTTTGGGAATGATTTAGATGATGTTTAATTCACCTTAGGATCATTTTACAATCAATGGATCACTCAAACATGGAAATTCAAAACAACTCCTAATTTAAATGCACACACATTTGAATGCTTAATTTTTTTAAATGGAAAAGTTTTTGTTAACTGTAAATTTGATGATTTGGAACTTAATAACCTTGGATTAAGTTTTGGGATGTTACAAACCTTCCCCCTTAAACAAAATCTCGTCCCGAGATTTACGAAAGAAAACTAGGAACTAAAGAGATCTGGGAACTCTGTCCTAATGTAATCTTTCCGCTCCCAAGTGGCTTCTTCTTCGGTATGGTTGCTCCATTGAATCTTGAGAAATTTTATTCTCCTTGTCCTAGTGGTTCTGTAAGCTTCCTCTAAGATACAGATGGGTACTTCACGATACGTCAGGTCCTTGTTGATCTCAACCGCTCGGTGATCGATGTTCTTGAAAACTTCGGTCTTCTTCGGCACTTCTAGGCATTTGCGAAGTAACGAGATATGGAATACATTATGGATGGCTGACATCTCTTCTGGCAGTTCCAGTTGGTACGATACTTCTCCTCGGCGATTTAGAATCATGAAGGGCTCGATATATCTAGGGGCTAACTTTCCTTTTAGACTAATCCGTTTGGGTTCCCTTCAATGGCGAAACCTTGAGATTCACAAAATCTCCGACATTGAAAGTCAGGTCTCTTCTTCTCTTGTCAGCTAAATCTTCTGTCTGGATTGGGCAGTCTTGAGGTGCTCACGGACTTTGTGAACTTTCTCGTCAGCTTCTCGGAGAATGTCGGGTCCAAAGATCTGACTCTCTCCTACTTGTGACCAATTCAAAGGGGTACGACACTTCCTTCCGTATAGGAACTCAAATGGTGCCATTTGCAGACTGGCTTGGTAACTATTGTTGTATGAGAATTCTGCGAAACGCAGGCAGTCTTCTCATTTTGATCCATACTCCAAAACACAACCTCTCAATATATCCTCTAGGATTTGGTTGACTCTTTCAGTCTGTCCATCGGTTTGCGGGTGATACGCTGTGCTGAAGTTCAACTTGGTTCCCAATCCTTCTTGGACTTTCTGCCAAAATCTCGAGGTAAATTGGGTTCCTCGATCTGATACTATGGTCTTGGGGGTTCCATGCAGACTAACAATTCTAGCAATGTGCAACTCTGCTAGCTTTGAACTTTGGTAGATAGTCTTGACAGGTATAAAGTGGGCTACCTTAGATAGTCTATCAACGATGACCCAGATTGAGTCATTTCCCTGACTTGAAGTAGGCAAACCGGTGATAAAGTCTATTCCTACAGAATCCCATCACTACAAGAAATATGGTGGCTAGTGACCTTTTCTTAACGACCATGGATTTTTTGGTCATGGATCTTTGACCAATCTGGACTAATTAGTCGTAGAGAATATGAGAAGGTCCAAACCTTGAAAAATAACGACCATTTTTTCCAAGAAAGTCATAGTTTTCTAACACGAAATGGTTATAGATGGACAATACTGGTTCAGAGGATGAGAGATGCAAGGAGAACCGTTGGATCAGAGCATAATAGACGGAAGTGATTGCAATCCGTGAGTCAGTTGGTGCGGATCGATGGCATGGCGTGGCTCTCTCCTCCCCGTTCCCCAAACACAGAAACCACCACCGCCACGGTGGACAGGACATCCTCGCCCTAGCCCCTCCAAACCCTAACCCATAGGCCCCTATCCTCAGTCCCCTTCGATTCCGCGTCCTTTTCCCGTCCCATTACGGCGGCGGTGCGGCGGCGCCTCCTCTGCTCGCTCACTGCCCTCCTCCCCACTTCTTTCCTTCCTTACTACGGCGGCTCCTCCTCTGCTGTTCCATGGCTCCCGCCGCCTCGTGCCAGATCCCCACCCCTTCCGGCTCCCTGTGCAGACGCCTCATCTGGGAGACCACATCCCTTCCTACTCCCATGGCTCCTCTCTTCCACGCCCACGATGTCGTCGCCCCTACTCTACTTCTAGCTCTATACTTGCCCATCTTATCCAGCAGATGGCAGCGACATTAGCAGCGTGGGCGCGTGGGCGGGGTGGCTGAGTGGCCATGGAGGGTGAAGAGAAGAGGTGGGGCAAGGACGAGCTGAGCACAAGTACCGCTACCCACCCCACTGTCGGATCTGGCTGCCCCTGTACTCGCCAACACCGGATTCGGCCTCCACGCTGTTCGTCTGTTCCGACCAGCAGGTGCCACCCACACCCTTACCTCCGGGCTAATCTGGCCGTTTCCGGCCTTGTGTCCCTTGGATCTTGTCTACGACTACTACCTCAAAGGATTCCCCTTCTTCCTCATCCAAGGTCAGCCCCCTTCTTCCTCTAGGAGACCATAAAGCGGTTACAGATGTATTTTGTTTTTTCTCCCCTTCAATTCTTGATTCCCTACATCGCTGGTAAAGATATGTGTCCGGGAGACCATCAAGCAGGTTCTCATTGTCTGAATATTTATGTACAAAGTCTGGATATCCCCTGAATAGCAGTGATTTACTATGGTTGTCTAGTGAATAGTTACTATGTAGCAGTACAATGTGTAGCAAGTCCAAGTTGCACATTTGTATAAGTGAAATCATGCTGTTTGCAGTTCAGTCTCTTTGCTGGGTAAATTTATTGTCCCGTTCTTATGGGGAATCTGCGTCTGCAGGATTACTACAAGATATTGGAAGTTGATTATAATGCGTCAGAAGAGACAATCAGGTCGAGCTATATTGGTCTTGCACTGGTCAGTGTTCACTCCAGCACACTAATCTACTTGTTTCCACTCTTGTATGTGTCTATTCTAAATCCTGCGATGAAAACCACTACCTGAATAATCATAAGAACACTGTTTAATTTTCTGGTCATCCACCGCTTCTATATAATGTACTGTATTATTTCCACATGGCGTGCAAGCAACAGCTCACTACCATAGTTTTGCTAGCTTCTAATATTACAAGTTTGTTGAGAATAATAGCAAATGGGGTCATTTACTATGTGCAAGAGTTTATATCTATGAGTACTCCTGAACATTACATTAGAGTATGTGGGCAATTCATTCAGACCCTGTTTGATTTGGATGCTGCTAAACTACTATTATTTTTGTGGTACTTGGTGGACTTTATCAAGGAACGAATATCACAAGACTAAGGATAACCCTGGTTACCTTTTGTGATTAAGAATATATCATACGTGGCTTCAGATTGTGATAATTGCATAAGGACTAAGTTGTTCTCTGTTTATTATGTGCATTGGATTAGGGATGCATCATCCTGCATTAATTTGGTGCTTTTTTTCAAATGTCATTTGAATCACTACTAGAACTGCTTATGTCTAGTAGATACTGAAACTAGAGTTGAGCTTTCAAGAACACAGTAGGTGGCGACTCAAGCAGGAGTCCCGGCTTGGCCAGGAAACAAAAGAGCTTCAGCCTTGAGATCTCTATGCTAGCACCGACCAGTCCGACGCTGGATCTAGCCGAACCATTTCATGGGGCTGCTGGAGCTTGGTCGAGAGGTACGAGAGGTGGATCCCCGCATGCATAAGGCCTCTCTAGCCGTGGCACCTTCAACCACCAGCCCTGGCGAGCACCCCGTCAAGATCTTCTAGGTCTGTACCATCACCAAACCAAATATTCCCCGCGTCTGGTTCTAGTGCACACTAATCTGACTTAATTTTTAGTCACTACTGTTCTTTCTTCATGAGATGTCTTGACTGCCTAATTCATATAAAAACATGTGATTAGTTAGTAAATTTTTCGGTAGCTTTTATTTAAATGATGCTCAGACAGAATTACATGATCGGTGGAAGCTAGTGTTCTGAGCTAGTCATGTATAAGCTTAGGCTCTTTCCTTGAATGTTGCCATTTTGCTAGCCCAAGCTTGTTCTTATAATTTTAATTTTAGCTCTTCTATTGACTTGTTCTGAAGCATAAATAAGATGTACTCTAGAGAAGCACTGCCTTACATTGCAACTACTATGACGCTGACTATAAGTCTAGAAGCCCTCTTTCTGTAATCACGAAATTACTTGCTTTGCTAGGTATGACCCAAAAATACACGTATGGGTATGACTAAAAATACATATACAGTTTTGACTTGTGTTGGTAAAGTATGTTTGTGCGGTGCCTAAAAGAGAGCAACATTGCTCTGGATGTACAATAAAATACAAAGGGACAAGTAAAGTGGACTCAAGGTACCGCCAAAACGTTCTATAATGTGTTGCGTACAATAAACATAATATACTTTGATGATGCAATACTAGAAGAACCTTTTATATTCTCTTTCTGTCATGTTTGCATGTCTCACATTTTTCAATAACTTTGGAATTCTAGGAGCTCCATGCTGAGGAAGTTGGAAGAACCATGATTTCATTCTCAGCGAAGAGTAGAGTAGTAGTAGTCAGCAAAGTAATAACTAGTTGTGTTTCTGGGTGATAGTGAACTACATGGTTATATTCTTGTACTCCCTCCGTTCGGAAATAATTGACCTGTATTTATTTAGAATTGCATGTATCTAGACATCATGCGAATCTAGAAAAATCGAAGTCATTTATTTGTGGCTGGAGGGAGTAGCTGTTTTATATTACAACATGTTGTGAACTATGTCCTGATTGTAAGAGATGTTTTAGTTTTGGTTTTCTTTGTGAAATCCAATGTGAGTTGGGCTCTGCTTACGAATTTTTCCTGGATGTCAGAGATGAACCAAAAGCTATCTGGTCTCCAAAATGGCCACGCCCCAAATAAGATTTGACTAGAATCATGCACAAATCCTTTAAATTTGGACAGTATTTAAATTTGGACAGTATTAAAAAGAACTAAACAGTGAAGGCCCAGGAAATAAAAAAGGCTGGACTTTTGGTTTGGCCCATGAAGCACACAAGAATTGACAAGAAAAAAATATGACATGCTAGAAATATTGGGCTTGGCCCATCTAATGCACCCACGTGGACCGGGCTTTATCTGATCTACAACCATTTGAGTTGGTCACATATTTGCCACGTTGGATTGGCCACGTAGGATCTAACGTGGATGGTACAAATAGCCTATGACCAAATAGTTTGGTCACAGAAACTCTGACCATCTATTTTGGTTATAGACGTATATGACCAATTCAGAAAAAAGGTCATCGTGTTTAACTAGTGACGCTCAGCTTTTGACCTACTATATTTGGTCACAGAAAGGTCATAAATCAAAAACCATGACCTTTCAGCGACCAATGTGGAGGGTCATGTATAACCGAATTTCTTGTAGTGCATTTCCATTCCGGAATCTACAATGGTTGCAACAATCCTGCGAGTCTCTGATATTCTGCTTTGACTCTTTGACAGATGTCACACTTGGCGATGTAGCTTCCGATTTCTCTCTTCATCTTGTGCCACCAAAATTGCCCGTTCAAATCTTGATACATCTTCGCTCTTCCGGGGTGGATAGAATAAAGAGTATCATGAGCTTCCTGCATGATAACTTGCTTCAGTTCTGAATCTGATGGCACACAGATACGTCCTTTGTACCACATAACTCCTTCTTCGTCTTCGGTGAATCCAGGTACCTTTCCTGTACCCATACGACGTTTGATTCCGTCGATACTTTCATTCCCCTTCTAGGCTTCCTTGATTTGGCTAATCAAAGTGGGTTGAACTTCAATGCTGGCTAGAAATCCTTTGCTAACTAGCTCAGTTCTAAACTGCTCCAACTCCTCATACAAACTTGGCTGCTTCTCTTTGATCATGGTGTTTAGCCTGCACGACAATCTGCTAAGAGCATCCGCTACCACATTGGTTTTGCCGGGGTGATAGTGAATGTCAAGGTCATAATCCTTGATTAACTCTATCCATCTCCTTTGCCTCATATTCAGCTCCTTCTGAGTGAAAATATACTTCAAGCTCTTGTGATCTGAGTAAATCTCACAACGATTTCCCATAAGATAATGACGCCATGTCTTTAATGCCAAAACTACGGCTGCTAACTCAAGGTCATGGGTCGGATAGTTCTGCTCATGCTTCTTCAGTTGTCGAGATAGATAAGCGATGACTTTGCCTTCTTGCATTAATACACATCCGAGACCAATCTTGGATGCATCACAATACACATCAAACGGCTTCTTGATATCTGGCATGATCAATATTGGGGCTGAAATCAATCTCTTCTTCAATTCTTGGAAACTGGCTTCACATCTATCGGTCCATTCAAACTTCTTGTCCTTCTTCAACAATTGGGTCATGGGTCTGGTGATGCTCGAGAATCCTTCTACGAACTTGCGGTAATATCCCGCTAATCCAAGAAATGCACGGACTTGGGTTTTAGTGGTTGGGGCTTCCCATTCTTCGACATCTTTAATTTTGGAGGGATCAATAGAGACTCCTCCGGTAGACACAATATGTCCTAGGAATCCTACTTCTTTCAGCCAAAACTCACATTTGCTAAACTTGGCATATAACCGATGCTCTCTCAAGGTTTCTAGGACGATTCTCAGATGTTGCTCATGCTCTTCTTCTGACTTGGAGTAGATACGGATATCGTCGATAAACATAATGACAAACTTTTGTAGGAAATTCATAAAGATCTTATTCATGAGATTCATGAAATAAGCAGGGCATTGGTTAATCCAAAAGACATGACCGTATACTCGTACAATCCGTAGCGAGTAGTAAAGGCGGTATTCGGAATATCCGTTGCACGAATCTTAAGTTGGCGATAACCAGTCCTAAGATCAATCTTTGAGAATAACTGGGCACCAGTCAACTGATCAAACAGATCTTCTATCTTTGGCAGAGGGTACTTGTTTTTGATGGTGACGTCATTCAGCTTTCTGTAATCGGTGCACAAACGGTTGCCTCCATCTTTCTTGTCGACGAATAACACTGGTGATCTCCATGGCGATGCGCTTGGTTGAATCAAGCATGTTGCTAACATAACATCCAATTGCTTCTTCAACTCTACTAACTCTAAGGGGATCATGCTATAGGGTCTCTAGGCGATAGGTCCGGTTCTGAGGATTAGTTCGATAATGAACTCAATATCCCTATCTGGGGGCATACCGGGCAATTCATCTGGGAATACGTCGGGGTATTCACAGACTACTCTGACTTGGTCTATGGTGGGTAGGGCTAGGCTCTTGTTGCACTTAAATTGACGGGGTAAGGTTTTAGATATATGCTCTACTGTTACTCTAGAACTACTGGTCATGGTGATGGCTTTCTTAGCACAGTCTATCAGTCCTTTATGCTTCGACATCCAATCCATTCCTAGTACTACTTCCAAACCTTTGGTTCCAAGTACTATTAGATTGGCATAAAAGTCTATCCCATGTATTCTGATAGGCACAACTTTGCAAATTTTTCTAGCTTTTGTAGTTGAACCGAGAATTTGAACTATCATGACATGCTTCAGGTTGGTTGGGTGAATCTTACTAGTGCATGCAAATTCTTCGATGACAAATGAGTGCGATGCTCCAGAATCAAACAGCACTCTTGATAAAACTGAGTTGACAGAAAACATACCCAACACTACATCTGGCGCTTCTTGGGCTTCTTCGGCGTTCATGTGGAAGAGACAGCCGTTGCGGTTGTGAGGGTTCCCTGGGGCAAATTTTCTTCCTGGTTGAACACGACGCTGCTGTTGAGCTGGGGCATTCACATTGGCAGTGGCGGCAGTCTTCTTGGGGCACTGATTGGAATAGTGACCCTTCACTCCACACTTGAAACAAGTTATCTAGGACTTGTCTTTAGCTGCGACAGGCACAACATTGCTTCTAGTTCTGGGTGCAGTGTTGTTTTTGTTGTTGTTGCTCTTGGGAGGTGCACGGTTGAAATTGCTGGTGTTGCCGAGGTTGTTGTTGTTTCCTCCGGTCTTCACATTGCCTCCGCTACGGTTGGGGTAGCTTGGGCGAGACATTGGGGGTCGGTTGGTTCTTGGTGCATACCCTGCAGACGGGTTGGGACGGTACTTCTGGTGACTGTTGGATCCAGCTTGGTGCATCATACGACGTTTGCAATTGTCGTTTGCCTGGTTAATCTTCCCTTCCATCTGAATGGCAGAGTCGACTAGCTCTTCGAGATCCTCGAAGCGGATGTTGATGAGGACAGCCTACATCTCATCATGCAGTCCTTTCAGGAATCTCTCCTTCTTCTTGGCCTCTGTGTTGATCTCATCAGGTGCATACCTGGCCAGCGACAGGAATCTGTCATGGTACTCCACTACAGTCATTCTACCTTGCTTCAGCTCTCTAAATTCATCCCTCATTCTGGTGATAGTCCCTGCGGCACGTGAGTGCGGCTGAACTTGATTTTGAAGGCTTCCCATGTCATCACTTGTCCATGGTTCATCATGCAGATGCTGTTCCACTAGGCTCTTACATCTCCTGCCAAGTAATGGGTGGCAAAGAGAACTTTCTTGTTGTCATCAACTCTGGCTACTTCCAAATTGTTCTCCATTGTCTACAACCAGTCATCAGCATCTAGTGGGTTCTCTGAAGTGCTAAAGATTGGGGGATTGGTATTCTGAAAGTTTTTCAGCTTGGATCCTTGATGATCCTGGTTTCCATGCCCTTGGTTGTTTTGGGCCATCTAGGCTATCTGCTGCAGTGTTGCTAAGTTGGCCTGGCGCTCTGCCCTACTTGCTTCATGGTCTGCAACTAACATCTGCATAATCTGCAACATTGGGTCCTATGACGAGCTGCTCCCTCTAGGGTTTCCATGAGTCATCTGAAGATTGAGATAGATAAAGGGGTAAGAGGTAAAGTTCTATGGTTCATGGTTTTGGTTTCAAAGCTAAAACTTTGAGTTTGACTCAGGTTTTTGCAACTAACTTCTTTTCATTCATGCAAACAAAGCACACGATACAAACACACCCCACAACAACAAAGGAAAATAGATGGTTTTAAGAACCATTCTGCAAGCTACGATACAATGGGACTGATACTCCTCACTCTACGATAGTGCTCTAGTGCATCTACTCATCATCGATGAAGTCAGAGTCATCATCGTCGGTGTAGAAGTCCACTGCATCCTCCTCTAGAAAGTCATCACCGTTGCTGAGGTAAGAGTCCATATCTCCCTGGATGTCTTCACCTTCCTCTTCTTCTTCCTTCGCTACAAGCTGAGCTTCCTTCTCCTTGATGGTCTTCTCGAGGTCAGCCACCTTCTTGCGAAGACGGTCGATGGTGAGATCCTTCTTTGCACGCTGGCGGCGAAGAGACTGACGATCCTTGACAAGCAGTGAGAAAGTCTGGGCCTTTTGGGCGGCAATGGCAAGGTTGTGGTTGGCGAACTCTCTGGCATTGTCCATTTCCTTCTGGCGGTCGTACAATAGGAAGTCAAGTTCTCCACTTGACGCTTCAGCTCCGGGTGACTTGGCATCTCCATTGGCATTCCCATGAAGTCATGCCTTTCATAGTGAACAAAGCGGGTTCCTTGGATTTGGTTGCTCAGGGCACACAGACATGCGAGAGCTTCATGCATTGCCTTGGCTAATCCATCTAGCCAGTTGTTCTCTCTTACGAAGAACTGGATTCTCCCGGACGTTGGTGCTTCTATACTTCCTCGAAGGTCAACGATGACTAGCCATTGTAAATCTCCTCCTGGGGGTCCAAGAAGTTGAGCTCCAAGAAACTCCGGATGCAGGCGTCCCAAGTACTCCGATAGTGCGTCAAGATCCCTCTCGAAGATCAGCTGGCCTCCGTTGCCCAACTGGTAGAACTTGCTGAACTGAGTCTCCATCTACAAGATTTAAGGATGAGGAAGTTAGTGAAGTGATCAAGTGTGTCAAATTTTATGTAGTAATGTAAGAATTTGGAGGAACATGAATTTTTTTGAAAGAAAGAATTCCCAAGGGTAAGAGAGGAAATAGTTTTCGTAAGTACTCATTTTGGTTTTTGAAACTAAGTTTTTGTTCGGACATCCATTCTAACTAGGGTCTCCTATGGTCAGGATGGCTCTGATACCAACTTGTCAACACCCGGATTTTTAATCCCAGATGCCTGTTATGCCATACATCGCAATCCCAGGATTACCATTTTTGCGAGACATAACACATTGGATATCACAGTACATCATCCATTACTAACCATAATAAGGTCTTACACGAATAAAGGATCTAATGATCCAGTCTTAATACAACAAGAAGCGGAATAAATAATAAGCGTAGTGGTGGGGTCCATCTTCAGAGTCACAGGCAATGCTGACGATGGAAGATAGTCCTAGTTATCATAGCCATCCTGTTGTCCTTCATCTTGATAGTCTCCTTCATAGTCTGGCCATAGGAATAACCAGGGACAAAAGCCATGAGTACTCTTTAAGTACTCGCAAACTATCACTAACAAGTAGGATAGTTCTAGTGGGAAATGCTAACTCTAAGTTTATTTGTAAAGTTAAGTTTGAAACCTAAGCTGAGTTCTGAAACAAAGAAAGATAAAATAAAGTTCTAGAATCACTTAAGTTGGGAAGCTAGTGTCATAGTCACAACCCTATTGTGGTCAAGTCAAGATTCATCATTCATTTCATAAGTCATTTTGAAAACATCTGACAACGGAACAATATGGCCACTCCAACTGTCCATAATCGTAGACACGGCTATTCAAATAGTTTGACACTCCAGAGGTGGTACAGTTTCACCACAAGATTCGATACATCTGTCAAGGATAACCCTGAATCATCATACTTAGTATGCAGATAATCAAACATAACCTTTCCTTTACACACCCTAGTATAAGCACCTCTCCTATGAGTATGGCCTCCCAACCATGACCATCTGTCATCTTGGGCACTGCATAGGTGGACAACATTGAGAGGTGGCCTCAGCTCAAACCTCTCCCGCGAGGGAACTAATACTAATGCATATAAACTTCCGGCTAAGCCTTACCTAATTCAAGTATTGTGGTTGTACGGTAAAATTGGAATGGTATCGCATCCGAACCCAACCATCAGTTTTGTAAAAGAGCTCATGCCTCAACATTTTCATCCTCATAAACCATTTGTGTTTCTCAACACATGTCAAAACATCTCAATAGAATGACTCATCATTCCAAGGTTTTCACAAGTCATTTTCACCAAGTACTCCCATCTAAAGTGACTCAAGTTTTTATTTAGCTCTAAGCTACTAAGTTAAGAGTGTTCACTAATATGGGATGCTAATGTCAATCTCATACCATAGAATGACATCTAAGTTTATCTAGATAGGTCAAGTTTTATACTTTTTATGCTACCTTCAAACAAGTAAAGATGTTGGTAAAGTAAGGAAGTAAAGCTTGGAAGTAAAACTTGGGGTAGGTAATATTCAAAGTGGTATAACCCAAAGCATGCCTAATGCATCTTGCTTAGGTTATCTAACTTGCAAGGGTTAGCTTGCATTGTTAATGATGGCTTGCCTTGTGTAGTGAAGTGGTTGAAGTTTTCTTCCTCCTCCTCTTGGTAGTACTCCTCCTCCTCGAAAGCTTGGTCGGTACTATCGTCTATAAATACATACGGGATACACAATCACCAAACAAAGCTTAACTAGTCTACTTAGCACACTAAGGCACACAATTGATGATCTAGTATCATCACAAGCATCACAAGGTTTAATTAACTAGTTTCATTCTTTTTATTTGGGCAAAGTAATTTCTACTCATTGAAATTAACTAAGATTTAATATTCTCCAATTTAAAATATGGGATCATGTGGACACATGTCATCACCACATATTCTAACTTATGGGAATGTGATTTAAAGGTTGGATAACATTTTAATGAGTTTAAGTTTAATAGTTAATAATTTAAAGTGACTAAAAATTCCTGTATAGCATTATTTTGGTACTAGTCCAAAGTCACTGCATGCAAACCTTAATATTATTACATATCCAGATAGGTATGGTTAAATGTGATTTTTGAGAGTTGAATCAACTCAAAAGCTATTATGGTTGATTTTTGAAAAATGTTTGAATGTGCAAATGCTTCTGTCTTGTTATTTTTACTAGGAGATATCTCTAACTCTAAATGAATTAAATCCAACGGGCTTGGATAGATATTTAAAGTAGCTTTCCAACAAAATTGGACACTCAATTTGGACACTCAAAAGTAGCTTTCTGTAATGTTTCTTTTTCAAAACCTTTTGGAGGATTAGGACGACTAGCGTCTCCAACCTTCAAAAATTCTCATCAAATATGAGGACGTATACTCTATCATGTTGTAACCAACACATTGTTTTAGATATCGCAATACCTTTCACATATGATGGTTTCTGAAACATTGCTTTCAGCTCTTAGATAAACTTGATATTAAAAACAATCTTTTGAGTATCAAGAATCATGGAGGCAAACATGATACATTAGATACTAACATTGGAATTGTTACTCTTGATTTAATACTATTTATTAAACTTCACAGAGTAAACGGAGTTTGCTGAAAGTTTGGAATAGGACTTTTGAACTTTAAATTGACACTCAAAACAATACGATACCAGTTTGTAAAGCAAATATCTAGAATTTCTATAGTTCCACTATCTCAACTATAACTAAGCGTAAGGTGGTGAACGGATGCCAATGACTACAACAAACTATGCAAATTCACTTTGATTGTGTTTATGATAAATTGAGTTCGACTAATCCAAATTACAAATGAACTCCCACTCAAAACAACATCCCTCAAGTTGTTTTAGTGATTACATGAACCAAATCCACTACACCAAGTCCGATCATCACGTGAGATGATGTAGCTTTAAAGGCGAACAATCAACATGTTCATCATATCATCCATATGACTCATGCTTTACCTTTCGGTATTCTGTGTTCCGAGACCATGTCTGTTCATGCTAGGCTCGTCAAGGTTAACCTTAGTTTCTGAATGTGCAAATCTGGCTTGCACCCGTGGTATGCACACGTAGAGTCTATCACACCCGATCATCACGAGATGCTTCGAAACGACGAGTCTTAGCAACGGTGCCAACTAAGGACGAACACTTTATTACTTGATATTTAGTGAGAGGGATCATCTTATAATGCTACCGTCGCGATCTAAGCAATACAAGATGCATAAGGGATTAACATCACAGGCAATTCATAATATGTGATATGATATGGCCTTTCTTCTTGTGCCTTTGATCTCCATCTCCAAAGCATGGACAAGATCTCCATCATCACCAGCGTGGCGTCAAGGTCCGTGGCGCCGCTTCATGGTTGTCCATCACCACCAACAACTATTATAACTACTTGGAATAAAGCTATTACATGATGAATAGACACGCAGGTCTTAAACAAAATTTTAAAAACAACCATTAGGCTCCTGCCGGTTGCCATATTACAATAAGGATCATTGCATACATCAAATATAATCACAATCACATAATGGCCATATCACATCACAAAACCCCTGCAAAAACGAGTTAGACGCCTCTAATTTTCTTTGCATGTTTTACGTGGCTTGGGGCTTTCGAATAAGAACGGATCTTACCTACGAACATGAACCACAACGTTGATACAAGTGTTATCAAGTGCAAAGTGTAGATTGGATCTATACTATGGTGGGAGAGACAGACACCCGCAAAGCCACTTGTGCAAAGCAAGTTACACGTCAAGCGTGGAGCAAGTCTCATGTGCGATGACATGTAAGGTTAGCCCGAGCCGCTTCATCCCACCATACCGCAAGATGCAAAGTACACAAAGAAAAATACGACACAAGCACCAACACCCACAACACCATTGTGTTCTACTCGTGCAACAGATCTACGCATAGACACGGCTCTGATACCACTGATGGGTTCGTAGCATGGAAAACAAAAAATTTCTACCGCAAGAACGAACAAAACCCAGATCTAATCTAGATAAAAACCAAGATCTAATCTATTAGACATGTGCAACGAGATAGATCTGTACTAACCCTTGTAGACCCGAAAGCGTTACGAGATTGGATCTCGTGGTTGATGTAGTCGATCACTTGCCGATCTCAAGATCGTGTGGACGATCCTTCCGGCGCCGCGTTCCGGCAGCGCTTCCGCAGTCGGTCACACGTGCGGAGTCGAAGCAGACCTTCCTCTCCTCGTTCCAGCGAGCAGCGGAGGTAGTAGATCTTCTCCACGGAATCCCAGCAGCACGACGGCGTGGTGGTGGTGGTGGAGTAGAGAATTCTGCAGGGCTTCGCCTATGCCTGTGCAGAAGAAAGGAGGAGGAGAGAGGTGGCGGAGATTTGGAGTAGTAGAGGAGGGCTTGGAGGGGGCGCCCCTACCCCTCTATTTAAAGGGGGGAGGCGCCATGGGAGGGGGAGTCCTTGTAGGACTCCCCTCCCTCCTATGGCCGGCGGATTGGGAGGTGGGGGGTGGAGTCCTCCCCCCACGAATCCTTGTCTTACCCCACAAGGACTCCTTGATCCTTTCTTGGTTTTTCAAGCAAACTCCAAGAAATCTTCTAGAACCTTCTAGAACATTCCGAAACCTTCTAGAAACCTCATAGAAATACTCCGGAACATTTCCTAACTCAGAAAATGATCCCCAATATATGAATCTTATTCTCCGGACAATTACGGATCTCCTCGTGATGTCCCGGATCCAATCCGAGACTCTGAACAACATTCGGTCTTCAACGCACATTCCATATCTACTTAAAACAACTTCGAACCTTAAGTGTGTCACCCTACGGTTCGTGAATATGTAGACATGACAGAGACACATCTCCTATCAATAACCATCAGCGGGACCTGGAGATCCATAATGGCTCCCACATACTCAACGATGACTTTGTGATCGATAGAACCATTTACATACGAAACCAATTCCCTTTGTCTCGCAATACTATACTTATCCGAGGTTTGATTGTCGGTATCTCTATACCTAGTTCTACCTCGTTACTGACAAGTACTCTTTACTCGTTCCGTGATATGTCATCCCTTGTGACCTAGTCACATGCTTGCAAGCTAACTAGATAACATTCCACCGAGAGGGCCCAGAGCATATCTATCCGTCATATGGATGGACAAATCCCAATCTTGGTTCATGCGCTTCAACACATACTTTCAGAATACCCAATGACACGTTTATGACCACCCAGTTACGAAGCGGTGTTTGATGTCATCAAAGTATCCATCCGGTGATGGTAATTAACATAACCTCATGGTCGAAGGATTAGGTTACTATGCATTTGAAAGCTTATAGCAATACGAACTTAAATAACTTGATCTTATGCTACGCTTACTATGGGTGTGTGTCCATCACATCATTCTCCTAATGATATAACCTTGTTATTAACGACATCCAATGTCCATGATCAGGAAACCATGATCATCCATTAATCAACAAGCTAGTTTAACAAGAGGCTTACTAGGGACTCTTTTATGTTTACAAAACACACAAGTATTAATGTTTCCGGTTAATACAATTATAGCATGGGATGTAAACATTTATCATAAACATAAAGATATAATAATAACCACTTTATTATTGCCTCTTGGGCATATCTCCAACAGAAACAAAGTGGGCCTTGGCACATCACTACTTGTACTAGCAAGGGGTGCAAAGATCCACAATTGTTTCTGTTAAGATTTGAATTCTAGGAATAGCCAAAGTATGCTAGTTAGTTAAAATGGCACAAATGACCATTTGCTTATTTTATTCTTTTTGATTTATTTTTCTTTGGGATTTGTTTGGGAATGATTTATATGATGTTTAATTCACCTTAGAATCATTTTACAATCAATGAATCATTCAAACATGGCAATTCAAAACAACTGCTAATTTAAATGCACACACATATGAATGCTTAATTATTTTAAATGGAAAAGTTTTTGTTAACTCTAAATTTGATGATTTGGATCTTAATAACCTTGGATTTAGTTTTGGGATGTTACAACCATAGCCACCATTCACTCACCCTCTAGTCGAAATCACTGTAGATGTACTGTAGAAAACCCCATCCCTTTGTCTCTTGTGTTTGTATGGAAGAGGGAGAGAGTGAGTCAAGCACAATATGCCATAGCTCATTAATTCTTGTAGCCCCACCCTCTGCCCCTCTCCACTTACTACACGGCAAGAAACCCTGCACGACCCACTCCACCACCCTCTTCAACCAACCAGGGCCTCCCACCCTCTCCACCATGTCCAAATGGACCTAGTCCATCATGGACAACTCCACCTCGGGATAAAAACTAAAAAGGCCAGAGGCCAGGCAACCCTTCTCTCCGGCTCATTCCACTCCCCACACTCTCCCCTACCACCCCTGAACTCCACCCATCCTCCCCTTCTTGGTCTTAGCCGGGAGAGAAGCAAGAGGGCCTCTCATCCATCACAAAAAAATTGAACATGGTGCTCTCTCCTTTGCCCCTCCCTCTCTGCATGTCACCATGACGTGATCCCCTACTTCCTCTACATCTAATTGCCCTTATTTTCCTACCCAGGAACCCTTCAGGTGATCTCTCCCGCGAACTCCGGTGAGGCTACCCTTGGTCGTCTTCACCAGAGCATCTCTCCATCGCCAAACCGGTCACTGCCGCCCATCCCCGAGCTTGCCGTCTATCACTACGTCACCCGACACCCTCCACGACATTCCTCCGCCACCCGGTGAGCCTCCCGAGCCTTCCCTGCTCCACCTAGGGTTTCGGGCCACCGCGCCAGTTCCCGTGGAGACGACGGCCTCAGGCCGTCGATCTCGTTCTAATCCTACGGACAGAACCGCCGGTACCTCTTCGCCCCATTGTGCGACTGACGCGCGGGCCCCGCCAGGCCAAGATTTGAACCCTATTTCCATGCGATGCCCCGCTCTGGTGGGCCGTTTTGGCGCTATGCGGCCCGTTCCCGTCCAGATCCACCCCAATGGCCTTGTTCTTCCCTTCTCTTTTCAATTAAAAATCCAGAATAGAAATCTGCCCATTAGTTTTATATCTCTACCAAAATGAAAAACAAATCTAAGTGTCCAGATCTAATTTTATGCCGGT
Organism: Avena eriantha; assembly: GCA_910589775.1. NCBI lineage: Eukaryota > Viridiplantae > Streptophyta > Magnoliopsida > Poales > Poaceae > Avena > Avena eriantha. The sequence continues at coordinate 483,098,387 of OU342745.1, forward strand.
TCCAGAAGGTTTACTCTAACATGCAGAGCAAGTTTTTAATCAAAATAGTATCTAGAATTTACCTAGGAATTTAAATGCTAAGAGGTATCTGTTACACTAAATAATTATTCTAGGGGGTTATAGGTACCTAATTTGTGTGAAACCACCTTGTGCTATGAGGAATTTAGCATACCTTGCATGACACCTTGGTCCCTGGCCAACTGGCCAAGTGGAGCTATGTTTTGTCTGTAGTAAAAATACCAAATTAAATTCATTTCTGCCTTATAGAATATCTCTAGGTCAATCTACACTAGATCTTGAGTTGATTCCAACTCTCCCTGAAGTGGTACTACAATACCTACCAAATACCAAGAGATCAACATTTATTGATCCATTACTTCATTTTGGTGAATTAAACTTCTCTGTCTAGGATTAGTTCAGTAGATAAATCACTACAGGAGTTTCACAACTCTACAATTGATGAATCTAATTTCTATAGAAAGGTGCTTGAAATACCTAATATGTTTCCTTAGATTCGTATCAAAAGCTTCTGTAGAATAAATCTAGTTAGAAGACAAATTTCTTACAGAACTAATTCTGGGATTTTCCCAAGGGCATTATGTTAATTATTTTGAGATGATTCCACCTCTCAAAAATCACAAACTCAAATATATACAAAACCCTATGAGTAAAAATTTATTTGAGCTCCAGATCTTTTCTGGTGATTTATTCACCTAAATTAAGGTTATTTCACTAAAATAACCATAACTAATTGAGGAAAATTGATAAAATCATGAAACCACTTTTGTTGAACTTGTTACTTCAATATCTATATGTTGGTATCATTTTAGCACATTGATATCATAGATACCCAATCCTTAGTCCCAAACCCCTTTATTAGGTGATATTTGACAATTAATTCAAAAGAAGTTCCACAAAGGCAATTAAGGTAATTCCAAGTGTTATGCCTCAAGCTATCAAAACCTAATGAAGCTAGTGATGTGTTGAATGTTTGTTTGATGTATTGTAATGGTTCTTGTATGCCTGTGTTGATCGTGTCCTTTGTTTGATTACATGTATTACCCTTGACGACGATAGTTGTGATTAGATCAGAGACCAAAGAAGATGGTTATTGTTGGATATTATGGTTTTCAAAGAAGAAGTCCAGGGACATATTGCCATATTTATGATCACAGGCAAGCCACCTTCTTACTCATAAGCCCTGTCCTATGGTTTTACTTATGCATGTTTTATTAAAACTGCATTTTTTTATTATGATAATATATATCGTGTAGTGGCTTGGATCCTCCAAACCGTTACGCCTTAGTACTACTAAGTACAAGCCCTTTGAGGACACCAGCTTGTCCCTAGTATGGTAGATGGTGTGGAACACCATACCCCTTTGGAGACTCCATTTTAGCTGAAGCAATACTATAGGATGGGAAGACCCCGAAAAAGTTTTACAAAATTGTTTTATGGTAAAACCTTGGTGAGGTCTGGATTACCAAGAGAGTTTGAGAAAGAAAAAGTTTTTGTTTTACAAAGGATGCTGATGGAAAAAGGAGGGAAAATATTTATGAAAATGCACTCGTTTCTTTGCAGTTTGCTAGAACAATTAACCCGTGCAACCACATTACTCCTATATGGGAAGGGGCTAGACTGGAAGTTTGTCCGCTCTGGTATAAGTTGTCTCACAACTACTATAGGAGATTTCGATCCCTAGAGGTTGGGCCTTCTCTGATAAGGGTCCTTGTAATTTAATTCATCACCCTGGAGAAGGAACGAACGGTATGCAGGCCACCATGCGTTTACTATGAGTAGCTCATAGGGTAGGCACTTATACTGGAGTGGGCATTCCGAAGGTCTTTTTGATTATCCGAGACCTACAAACTTTTGTATGATGATCCGGGGTTGATCCCGACGGATGTACCGAATCTTCTGGGTAAAGTGTACAACCTTTGCAGAGTGTAAATCTATTCGAATAGGCATGTCCATGGTCATGGACGGTTGGAAGGTTGCTGTAGAGCGGTGCTAGTTTTGATTTCAAAAAGGATTTCAGAAAATCAAAGGCTTTGGAAATGTTTTGACCATGGGATGGTCGGAAAGGAGGGAAAGGAGTTTGGTCATGGGATGACCGGAAGGAAGGAACAAATGGGTGACCCAATCCCAGTGTTCTCCAAAACTTTTCAAAATACTTTCAAAATGTTTTGTAAAAGTTTTTAACAAAAATATAGAGATGTTATATCTAGAAGAGAAACTATTTTAGAAAAGAACCTCTCTTGGAACCCTCCTAGTACCACATCTATATTGCATATCCTCTTATTGTTATTATCTTAAGGTGGTTTGCAAGTACATTCAAAGTACTCACTGGCATTGTCCCTGGCTATTAACTTGGTCAGATTTCGAGAAGTAAGGTGAAGAAGAAGGTGAAATTGACGACTATATGAGCTAGGACTTTCTCCCAGTCAGTTGCCTGTAGGTCAAGGTATGGCTTGGGATCTACGCTTGATGATTTTCCGCTGATGATGGTTGATGTTGCTATAATGGCACTAAGGTATGACATGTATTCTCTTAAGAATTGGATGTTTACTTTGATACTTGTCGGTTATGTGCCACGAAAAACTGATCATGGGATCGTGGTGTATGCATAACAGGGATTCTCGAGGTATAATCCGTGGGCCCCATAGCCCAGCTGGCATGCGCGTGTGTGGACCCGTGTCGGCTCTGTCCCAACATGTCTGTGACCCTGGGTAGAGCAAGGCCAGGTACAAAAAGTTTTCAGGATATTTTCTAAAAAATAAGAATTCCAGAAATTGATTAAATCTAAATAAATTCATATCTTTTTAAGTAATTCGAATTAAAAATTTCGAAATGAAATATGAACCTAAACCTGTTTTCAAATTTACCCAGATTTGACTCTATCTAGTCAAACCTTTGACTTTTGACCCTAATTTAATTATTTTGCATTTAATAATAAATTTAAAATTCATAAATTCAAATAATGCATATAATATAAGTTTTCTGATTAGAAAAATTCCAACAATTCAAATATGACATCCAAAATAATTTTTGAGCAACTTAAAATTTCAAACTTATTTCAATCCCAATGAATACCTATTTCTTAATAAATTCATAACCTTAATTCCGTAACTCCAAATTTGACAAATAATATATCTAAATCGATCAGCGCAGCGAGCCTATGCTAACTATGCATTACATGATATCAATTGAAGCATGCATCATATAAATACTGAATAACCCGCAAGGAATATGGGAATAAAACTTGCCCAAATAATTAATAAAGTGCTTATTTCTTGTTCCCACACCTCACCCATGTCGTGCTATGTTATACCATGCAATTGTGCATCATTTCATCATGGCGTACCTTGTTTTGCTTGTTTCATATGATTCATATGATTGCACACTTTATTTATTATGGACCTTGTTTGTTTGGCTTTTATTCCAGATAGAGCCAAGCAAGGGAGCTATCAGGAGTATCCCCGGATACGACTTATTCTACTTCTGAGCAGACAGGCAAGAAATTCCCCATGCTTGCATTACATATAGCACATATGCCTCTATCTTTATTCTTGCATCATTGAGTCATGAATTGCATTAAGTTGGAATCCCAAGTTTTGCACAACCTTTACTTTCAAACCCCACTGAAGCTTGTTCCTCCATCCTATCAGACTTACTACATGAGTTGTTTGAGCCATGTGAGTCGTAGAATTGCATGTGTAGGGTTTGTGAGAGTCTGATGTGGATAACGAGGTACCTAAACAACTTAAACTATGTAGTAATGGGATAACTAAAGAAAGAGGCACATGTGAGCAATAAATGTTATTTGGTTTTTCATGGTCACTTGTGTCCCGTAGGACCCGAGTACTTGATACATGTTCCTTGACTATCGCACTATCCACATGTCGGACCATGAATCCCCTTACTCTGAGCTTGATTCACATCTTATTTCTTGGGGCCACAAAGTAGTTTGGGGCTTTATTACTATCTTGTACTTATGCCATGCTATACTGCTTTATTTATTATTGCGCGTGGAGCACTTGTACTATTTTGGAAAACCCGTGCCACGTTTTCGCGGTATAGACAAGCCCAGTCACAATTTCAGGTTCCCAGTTGATTACAGACGTCGTCACAAACCCTGGCTCCATCTTAGAGCCAACCAACTTTGTTGCGGGTAGCTTAGTGGGGTGGCCCCCTGAAATCATTTTTGAATCTTGCAAATGCTTTGTCGTGATACCTCGTTGCTTTTCATTTGGTTCTTTCCGAAGTTGATTGTGCGTGTGTTGGTATTTGTGCACCCCTACAGGTTAAATCTTTCTGAAAGTCATGTATGTGGTTATGGATGACATGGAGGACAGTTTCTCGATCATATATAACTATAACTAACGTACCGTGTTTAACTTGACTAAAACATGACTAGTAATTAGTGCAGTACTCATGGAATGGATAATAAAAGTGCCAACGGATGGGTTGTTCGTCCACCTTCTCGTTCCGTAAGCAAGAAGGAGGATGGATATGTTTACTTTATTTTGCTAATATAACTATTGTTTCTAATTAACGGGCATCCGTCTATCTTTGGTTAGGCAGATGTGTAGCGTGTCTCTATAGAATTGTTAGATATTATCTTTTGCTGCAATTGCGTCACCCCAGGTTGTTCCCTTTAGATGCATTAAGACTTGTTGAGTACCCCTAGGGTCTCACACCATAATTTATTGATCAGATTGTCAAGTATATCCCTATGGAGGCTACTATGTTGATGAGGCAGATGAGGGAGGCAACGACCCTCTTGAGTAGAGATTCTAGGGATGGAGATCCTTGAGATTTGTGGGCGAGATGTGCTTATTTCGGTGGCATCTTATGCTGATTTGGTTCTTAATCCATACTTAGATCTTGTTTACCGCTTCCGCTTGATACTTTGATATGTGATGTATGAGTGTTGGGGGGACACCCCCGGGTAGGGTCACACCGGGGTATAGAGGCCGAGTTAGCCGAGGTATGGCAAGGTCAAAGCAAAAGCTAGCCGCGTCACCTCAAGGCAGGCCGACTTACGGGGTAACCCGGCCCGGAGGATGTCCGCTTAACTGTGTCCCGGCCGACTTATATCATATGTCAGCAAGCTTTATGTAACTTGTCTGTAGGTACCCACGGGGCCGGATTAACCAGGCCTGAGCCGGGTTATATCAGGCTTGCAAGAGAAGGAAGTGTCGTCGGATTGAGGACAAGTACGCCATGAGGGGGTCCTCGAGGCATGCGGAAGAGAGGGGTGTGAGACGTACGGTGTTCCGGGACGGTGAGCACAAAAGTTTACCCAGGTTCAAATCCGTCGGAGTTGGACGGATCCTACTCCTGCTAGCAATCTAGTAATACGACAAAGCCGGAATATGGGTTACAAGGGTTTCGCCTGTGCGAGTTGAGGGTCTAAAGTATTGAGTGTGTCCTAAAGGCTCTCCCTAGGACGACTTATATAGATATCTGTCCTAGGGTTTACAGGAGAGATCTATGCGCCTACGACTAAGAGTCGGTTACAGAGTACATCTTGAACTACAAGTAACAATATGGGCCTAAGTCGGTAAGTCTTCCGGCCCTTCCCGTAGCTGGATTGGACTCCATCTTTCTCCCTGACTGGGCCACCCGTGAAGCAAAGCTCTAACCTGAAGTGGGCCACCCTGGTCAGTGAGGAACTGTGAGGATACCCGGAAAGTATATCCCCAACAGCAGCCCTCGGAGGCCTCCAAGATCCAAAGTCGGATTTATCATCGTCTAGCTTGATCTTCGGCTTGCAGAATCTTGAAGGGTTCCTGAAACTTCACAACAAAAAATACGATCTAGGTCTGAAAAACAAGTCGGACCTATCAACAGGTTACTCGGATTTTCCAGCTCGATTTCAAACTAAGCCGGGACTTGGTTCCTAACGCCACCTGACACAAGTCATGGTCAAGTCACGTCATCTGACAGGCATTCCGTCAGCACGACCGTTGGTGGGTCCGCGGTTCGCGGAACCGAGGCGCCGTTTCAATGTGTGCATGGCGATCGAGGAGACGCAATCATCGCGTGGGTCCTTCCCAGTTCTTTCCATGACGCGTGGCAGTTACACTATAGCATTTGCACAAATCTTGGCGCAGTTAGGTGGATATAAGGGGTTAGGATTTTCTCCTTCTCCTTCCACCAGTCCTTTGCCTTTTCCTCTCCTCCCCATCTCCCTATGCACACAGAGCTCCCCGTTCCTCCCCCACAGAACTCCTAGCGCCGCCCCTTTTAGGTCAACTACTCGCCGGAGAAAATGGCTTCATCTTCTTCCTCCGGCTTGGTGGCAGCAGCGGCGGCGGCGACGGCGGAAGCGGTGGCGGAGAAAGAGAGCTTTCGCGGGCTCTGGATTCCCTGTGCCCTCAACGAGGAGGGCCTCAAGAACGTGGAGAAGGAGTGGCTTCTCGCCGCTGGCAACTGGCGGAGCGGCTTCGAGGAAACCGTCCCCAACCCGCGCGACGGCGAGCGGGTCCACTTCGGCACCCACCTCAATAGAGGTTTGTCATTTCCTCCCTTGGAGTTCTTCTCCAGGGTGATAGATCATTACGGAGTTCAACTCCATAACCTTCCTCCCAACTCTCTCTTAGAGATGAGCGCATATGCTTCATTGTGTGAGGGCTTTCTCGACATTAGGCCGAGTTTGACTCTTTTTCGGTACTACTTTCATGTCCGGAGAAACTCCATTACCGCCGGTGTTCCTTACATCACCGGCACTATTAGTTTTTCGCTTAGACACGAGCGCGCATATCCCAAAATTTTAGCTAGTGACTCGGTCAAACAATGGCCAGCCACATTTTTCTATCATAAGGATATTCCGGCTCCCGGCAAAGCCACTGCTTTGCCGGCTTTTGTCGACTGAGCTGCCACGGCCCAACCCTCTTGGGACGAGGCTGCTCCATCTCTCACCGACAATCTGATCCTCGCTAAGAGGCGGATCGAATATTTGATCAAACACAAGGGTCTAAAGGGATCCGACTTGGTCCAATGATGGGTCTCATGTCGGATCCAGCCCCTTCAGTACCACGGGGATCGACTGATGCACTCCATCACGTCATCCAAGAAAGATTCCCTCCGCATCAGCCCCAAAGCCTACACCACATAGGGCTATATAAGCCAGATCAAGTGGTTGATCAAGGAGTGGATTGAGAGGAGAATCCCGGAGGTTTCTCTGGGTATGCACACGGCAGAAAACCCCGTGGTGCCGGTAAGTTTCTAACAATACACCTTTTTATGTGTTTCAATCTTTGAGTTACATTGCAATGCTGATATGTTTTCTTATTTTCAACTCGCTGACCTCCTCGAGTCGGAATTTGCTCCGCTCGAAGGATATCCTCCTGAGTTTTCTCAGGAGATAGAGGTGGTTCCATTGCCGGACCTTGCGCTCAAGAAGCGCAAAGCTCCGACAGTGGCTGTTGGCACAAAGGAGGTGCCTGTTGTGAAGAGGTAATCTTTCAATCACAATTTCCACCTTTGTACCTTTCTCGAATTTCTTTCCGATATGTAATGTTTCTGACTTTATTACATTCTCAGAGCAAAGCCGCTCGTCAAGGGCAAATGGAAAGGGATTCCTTCGAAGCCGCTGCGGTAGACGAATCTTACCATAGCTTGTCCTGCCGTGGCTCCTCCGACTCCTGCCCCTCAACCTTCCACAACACCGGTGATCTCCCCGGACGCCGCAGAAGATCCGGCTCCTTCAACGGAGCCAACGAACCTTGGGTTGCAAACAGACGTCACCATGGGTGAGTCAGATTTAGATAAGGGTGAACCCTCTTTGGGTAATGATCCCTCGGCAGAAACATTCGCCGAAAACCTTGTCAGCAATCCGGGACTTGCCAAGTTTGGCCTGTCTTAGAAATCTGCTGAAGAAATCCAGCGGCTCGCCAGGCAATGCCTAGAGAAAATAAATTTATCTGCCGAAGAAGAAGCGCAAGAGGAAAAGGACATCAAGTTCTCTGACCTTCTTGCCCAAGTGCGCCTCCGTGACGATAGGATAAGGACTGGTGAGCTTCCAACAGAACCAGTGATTCCTCTAACTCTCGCCGAAAAGGTGGCCGCTGAAGTGAACGCGGATTTGGATAAACTCACCCACGAACAATATGTAAGTTGTAATTCCAACTCCTATTTTTTCCATTACTTTATATCATATCCTCTAGCCCCCAAGCATGAAGTATGATATATAATCTGGGTTTATGCTTCATTAGGATGCCAAAGAACAAACTAGTGTAGCCCCCAAGGCTCGTGCTGATATTTAGCAAAAATATTAGCCCGAGTCTTAAGTAGCTTTCTGACTTTGGGTATTTTGACTTATAGAAAGTATGTTCCTATAACCAGGATTTATTGAAGAATGTCTGTGATAAGCGGAGAGAGATCAAGGCCCTCTGGCTTAAAAATGCTGAACTTAAAGTAGCCAAGGATGAAGTCGAAGGTAAACATTCCGAGATTCAAACCTTGCCCTTGTATTTTCAATGTCGAATTTTTCCTGAACTGTTGTTCTTTTTTACTTACAGCGCTGGTGAAACAATCCTGCGCCATGATTGAAGAGGCCGAGAACCTCAAGACCCTGGTGGTGGAGAACAAGGAGCTTCGCCAAGAGCTGAACCAGCTCAAGGCAGATCATGAAAAGAGCATAGCTCAAGCCTTGAATCCTCCTCCATGGCTACTGAAGAGCGTGATCGCAAGATCGCTGCTCAAGATAAAATAATCTCGAATCTCAAGAATGAGCTTAGCAGAGAGAGGGATCTTTCCCAGGCGCTCCGGGCTGAACTCCAGAGTCTCCGGGAGGAGAAAACCAAAATTGACGACGTCATTTGTGGTACGTTCCATCTGTCTGACTTATCTTTTTCTTCGACTTATATCAATGTCGGATTTCCTTACCTTGTTTTGTTTATAGGTCCTCTGAACTTGACTGACTCCACCTTCGCTGAGCCCCGCACCCACTGGCTTACCCAAGTCGGTCACCTGCTTCATGACTTCCGCCAATCCCTTGAGGACATCGGCGAAGCTCTCATGATTCCAGACATGCACAACATGTCGGATTTTCAGGTGCGTTACAAAGCAAAGGAGATGCCGCAACTTGTTTGGGACTAGAACATGTCCTACGCGCGCGCGCGAGCGCAGAACGCTCTCACCATGCTCATGAGCCACCATGGAAACATGGAGATATGGCAAGTGACCAGAGGGTACTGCAAAGTTGATGAGGACGGCCAGGAGCAGGACCTTCAAGCCATCATGCACTCCTGCGCCGGATATGGGTGTCACGTGGCTGATCTGACCAGCTACGAGACCCCTTTCTTCACCCGCATGGATACTCTGCCTCCTCCTCCAGAAGAATCTGCAGAAGTTTCCGACGATGAATGCACCACCTCGGATGCGTACATCTCAGAACGATACCAAGGCGGCGTAACCAGCGAGCCGGTAGCTCTTTCATCTCCTCCTGCATCATAGATCAGAAATTTTTGTATTATCCCAAAAAAACATGATGCCTTTTTAAATATTAAGTACTATTATTTTGCTAGTGCTAAGCTTTTGATCTATTTAGCACTTTTGGCTTTGAATTTTTTTTGTGTGCCTGAAATGTTTACATAAGCACTTGTATTTTTTTGTCTGTACTTATCGTTTATTTGGCTTTCCGCCTCGTCCCATTTGTGAGCCGGCTAAACCTTCCACCGGAAACTTTGCCGAGCAACGGAGCTCAACTGCTAAACCAGTTTAAACTCGGAAACAAAGCCGGCTTCCAGTACCAACAATTCACTACTCGGAAAATGCCCACATCTAGCAATCAGACAAATAACCAAAGTAATGACTAGAAATTTTAGAGTTATTCCCGAAGGAAGCAATTTTAGAATCAGAAATCTAAACCAGAACGAACATGAGCATAAAGTACTTTCAAGCATTCTGGGATTTTCGACTATGACATGATCATTTGGAAATAAGATGGTAAAAAATTCTCAGAAAAACTCGAGGTGACCAAAACTTTTATTTCTCAAAGAACATGTACATATGTATGATTACAAAGAAGGATAAACTAAGAATAAAAGGAACGTAGCTGAGCAATATTCCACGGTCTGTCTAACTCATCCGGATTTGTACTGCCTCCAGCTCTCTTTCTCTTCTTAGTAGCAGGTCTTTCTTTGACTGGCCTAATGTCAGTTAAGTAGTACGATCCATTGTGCAATACTCGACTAACTAAAAAGGGCCCTTCCCATACTGGGGAAAGTTTGTGCTTTCTTTGTTGCACAAGCCGGAGAACCAAATCACCTTTATTGAAAGATCTATTTCGGACTCTCTGGCTATGATACTTGCGTTACTTCTGCTGATAGGCTATAGATCTCATTTCAGTAACGACGCGAAATTCTTCGACTAAGTCGAGATCATTTTGTCGAGAAATCTCGGCATCCTCTTCGATAAACGCGGCCACTCTAGGAGAAGTATGAATCAAATCACTAGGAAGAACTGCTTCTGCGCCATAGACCAAGAAGAAAGGTGTGTATCCTGTTGACCTGTTTTGGAGTTGTTCATAAACTCCAAATTACAGAGGGTAGTTCCTCTGCCCAAGCCCCCACAACACGTCGTAGTGGTGCTTCGAGTCTCTGTTTTAGGCCTTGTAGAATTAAACCATTTGCTCTTTCGACTTGTCCATTAGCCTGTGCATGTGCGATTGAAGCAATGTCAAGATGGATATTTTGCTCGTTGCAGAATTCAGCCAATTCTCCCATAGAAAAGTTACCCCCGTTGTCTGTGATAATGCTATGCGGATAACCATACCGGATTATAACATCCCCGACAAATCTTTTGGCTGTTGCTCCATCACAACTAGTGACGAGTTTAGCCTCAATCTAGTTGGTGAATTTATCCATCATCACTAAGAGGTGGGTAAATCCACTTGGAGCTCGTTTAAATAGTCCTACCATATCAAGCTCCCAGACCGCAAAAGGCCATGTTATAGGTATTGTTCGCAGCTGATCAGCCGAAACATGAGCTTGCTTGGCGTACTTTTGGCAGCCTTTGCACGTCTTGACTAATCGTTCGGCATCTGCCTGAGCTGTAAGCCAGAAAAATCCGTGTCTAAAAGCTTTTGCCACTAAAGATTTGGCTGCAGCATGGTGACCACACTCGCCTTCGTGGATTTCTCTTAAGATTTCCACTCCATCTTTCGGAGATACACAGCGCTGAAAAACCCCAGAAACACTCCGTCGGATAATCTGCCGGCTCAGCACCTCGTCTTCGGGTAATTTGCCATCTACCAGATAATCGAGGTAGGGTTGAGTCCAACTAGGAATTACAGCCAGAACTGCTATCAAAGGTGAGTCGGATTTGGTCGGATATTTCTCATCTACTCCCTTTATTGAGGGAACTTTGAGGTGCTCTAGAAAAGCGCCATCCGGGACCTCTTTCCACGCAGAACCTATCCGAGATAGTGCATCTGCTTCCTCATTTTCTGCTCGAGGGATGTGTTGAACTTCAAACCCTTCGAACGATTTAGATAGATCATCCACGATAGCTTTATATGCTGCCATGTGTTTATTTGCATTACAAATATCCGACACTTGCTGAGCAACAAGATCTGAATGTCCGTAACACATCAAACGTCGGATGCCAATATCCTTAGCAATCCGGATTCCATGCAGCAGTGCTTCATACTCGGCAATATTGTTTGTCGCTGTGAAGTGGATCTGCAACACGTATAAAAGTTTATCTCCTTGGGGTGATTTGAGCACCACGCCAGCCCCCGAGCCCCCTCGAGACTTAGACCCATCGAAAAAGAGGGTCCAATACTCCGACTTAGGGAGGATCATGTTCTCCTTCGTCTCTGTCCAATCAACGACAAAATCAGCAAGGATCTGGGATTTGATTGTTGTCCGAGGTTTATACTCAATATCGAAAGCTGAAAGCTCTATGCCCCATTTGGCGACGCGTCCTGTGGCGTCACTGTTGTTGATTATATCTCTCATGGGAGCTTTGCTCACCATGGTAATTGGATGCTCCTGAAAATAGTGTCGTAGCTTACGAGATGCTAGAAAAACACCATAAGCCAACTTTTGATAGTGCGGATACCGCTATTTTGATTTTGTCAGGACCTCGCTAACAAAGTAAGTCGGACGCTGTAGCAGGTGTTCCTAATTTTCTTCTGGTCTCTCCACCACCATGACGATACTGATGACCTTATTTGTCGCAGCAATGGAAAGCAACATCGGTTCCTGGGGTTCCGGCGCTGCAAGGATAGGAGCAGATGAGAGTACTTTCTTCAGGTCTTGTAATGCAGCTTTAGCTTCATCGGTCCAAACAAAATGCTTGGTCTTTTTCAGGAGTTTGTATAATGGTGCGGCTCGTTCACCAAGCCGGCTTACAAACCGACTGACTGCAGCAATGCAACCAGTTAGTCTTTGTACGTCCTTCAAGCGAGTTGGCCTGGAAATATTGAGTATAGCCTTGATTTTGTCTCGGTTTACCTCTATGCCTCTTTGAGACACGATGAAACCTAACAATTTTCCGGTTGGTATTCCAAAGAAGCATTCTTCGGGTTAAGCATAATGTTGTATTTTCGTAAATTGGCAAATGTCTCCTCCAAGTCGGAAATCAGTGTTTCCTTCTTTTTGGACATCACCGCTATATCATCCACGTATGCATGCACATTGCATCCGAGTTGGTCGTGGAGGCAACGCTGCATCGTGCGCTGGGACGTAGCTCATGCGTTCTTCAGCCCAAAGGGCATCGTAACAAAACAGAAGGTTCTGAAAGGGGTTATGAATGAAGTTTTGACTTTGTCAGATTCCTTCATCCGGATTTGGTGATAGCCGGAATATGCGTCGAGAAAACAGAGGAGTTCCGAGCCTGCCATAGAATCGATAACTTGATCAATTCTTAGCAGAGCGAACTGATCTTTTGGACAAGCCTTGTTCAAGGTAGTATAATCAACACACATCCTTAAATCAGTGGTGTCCTTTTTAGGGACCATTACAGGATTGGCCGACCACTCAGTGTGGATGACCTCTTCTATGAATCCGGCTAACTCGAGCCGTGCTAGTTCCTTAGCTATTGCCTTACGCTTTTCATCACCAAACCGTCGTAAGGACTGTTTGACGGGTTTAGCGTTCGGGTTTACATTTAGAGAGTGCTCGGCAAGTTCCTTAGGTACTCCGGTCATGTTAGATGGCTGCCATGCGAAGATATCTTGATTTGCTTAGAGGAACTTGATGAGCACGCTTTCCTATGCGCTACCTAGGCCTACGCCTATCTAGGTCACCTTGGAGGGGTCGTCATCCTTCAACGGCATCTTCTTCGTCTCTTCTGATGCCTTGAACTCCGGATTTGGCTTTGTCACCTCCTTCTTTGTGGCGGGCATCTCAGACGGATCAATGCTCTTCTTGATCTCCTAGTACTCCTAGGCGTGCAGCACGGCTTTGGCAAAGGAGGCATTTCCGTCCTCGCATTCTCGCGCTTTCTTCGGGTCTCCCCTGATGGTGATCACGCCGTTGGGACTTGGAATTTTCATCATATTGTAAATGTAACACGGACGAGCCATAAAAGCCCAGTAAGCCAGACGTCCGAATATAGCGTGGTATGCGCTCTTGAACGGGACCACTTCAAAGGAAAGTGCCTCCATCCGATAATTCTTTGGAGTTCCAAAGGTAACATCCAAAGTAATCTCTCCTAGGGAATTAGCTTGTCTTCTTGGGACAACTCCGTGAAAGATCACAGAGCTATGGTTCAGCTGTGTTTCCGAGATCTTCATCCGGTGTAGCGTTTCGACATAGAGAATATTGATGCTGCTACCACCGTCCATGAGGGTCTTGGAGAAACCATAACCGTTAATAAGTGGGTTGACGATTAAGGCGTATTTTCCGCGCCTGTGCAACTTAGGCGGATGATCAACACAGTCAAATGTGATTGCCACTTCCGACCAATCCAGATATTGAGGGACAACCGGAACTGTTGCATTGAGCTCGTGGAGAACTGCTTTCTTGACCTTCGCTGGTTGAGACCCGAGGAAAGTGACATAGGTGTCTTTCTTGGTGGGAAAAGTCTTCTTCCCTTCCGACTTGGGATTTGAAGCATCAACTTCCTCCATGTCGGAATCTTCCTTGGTCTCTTTGTCCTTTTCAGGATTTTTCTTTCCCTTCTTCCGCTTAGCTTTGTAGCCCGCAGTATCATCTCTCTTGATGTCGTCATTGAAACGACATTCAGCGTTGGTGTGGGACGAGCCCCCATTGGCGTCTAGGTGATGCACACATGGGTTATTGGCAATGTCAGCCCAAGAGTAGATTTTTCCTGGTTGCTGTTCTCCTCTACCTTGGACCCTTGAAGTCCCACGACCACTCCCGCGGCCTCCGCCACATCCTCCTCGTCCTCCAGACCCAGAAACAGTAGTGACCACCGCTGTTTCCGTGCTAGGTTTTTCTTCCGTGGTATTTTTGCGCTTCTGAGCTTGTTGCTTTGGTTGTTTTGCCGACTGAGGCACAACTAGGACGTTGAGTAATCCCTCTGCATCGTCGTCAGCATCTGCATACTTGCTCACTGTTTCTATCATTTCTCCCAAGTCAGTGACCTTGTCACACTTCAAGCGGTGACGTAGTAGACCAATTGGGAGTCCTGCGATGAAAGCTTCAATCGCGGTTTGATTGTTTACTCCTTCACAGGAGTTCTTGGTGTCGATCCATCGTCCGAGGTAATCCCGGCAAGTTTCTCCGGCTTTTTGGGTGCAACACTGTAGGTCTCCAACCGTACAGGGCCTCCGATACGTGCCTTCGAAATTCCGAAAGAACGCACTTTGCATGTCATACCAGTTATGGATGGTGTTATCAGGAAGTTCATTGAGCCATGATCACGCCGTCTTCCGCAACATGATGATATCGGGTTGCGACCAGGCTGTTTCCGCCTTTGGCGATGCAGCAAGCTTGGAAAAAATCCTGAAGCCAGGTATCTGGCCGAGCAATGCCGTTGTAGGCTTGGATGTGCCTTGAAATAGCAAATCCTTCCAGGAATCTTGTAGCTCTGATGCGTGGTCCGAAGCACTTTGGGCCCACGTAAATATCATCGTTTTCGTAGCGCCGCGCCTCTATGTTGGAATTGATCCTGTGCCTTGCGTCGTTCGGGGATAGAGATTGTCCCGAATGCCGACTGTGGCTGCGGTGCCTTGGAGCTGGACATCAGCTTCTGCCTCCACCTCCTCCGCCATGTCGCCCTCCTTTCCCTCCTTGGGGGCCGTTATGGTGACTGCTTGGTGGAGAGGGTGGGGCAGCTGAATTGTTTCCGACTAATCGCCGGCCTCCGTCCAGAGCATCATTATTCCGGACGGCTTGTATGTTTAGGAGGTGGCAGTTTTTGACGATCCTCCTCCCGACGTTTCTCTTTATCTTCTCCCCTTCGGTCGTTAGACTCTCGTCGGGGAGGGTTCCTCGGATTCAGTGCAGCGATGGCCTCTTTCTCGGCCGCTAGAGCGACGTTGCTCCAGTTACGCGTAGTTCTATGATGCTGTCCTGACGATCCGGTTCTTGAATAATTGTCTTCCCTTCGTTCAGGGTTATGATACTGCGCTCGAACATAATGGGATCTTACGCCAGCCCATGCCAGATCTGTGCGACATTGGTCAGAATCCGAGTCCAGTTTTTGACTTCCGGACAGGGTGACCTTTTGCTGCTCCAGTCCCTTGTTGAGTAGTTTAATACCGAAACGGATCTCCTCTGGTCCTGGATTAGCCGATAAAATTTCTTGGGCCGCCACGGTTTTCTGTAATGGGGTTGGGTATACCCAATCTCCATTGCTGTCTTTCCGTGGCTTACCCATCTCATTCCCAAAAAGGACGGCACAAACACGTGGGAATTGGTCGTCATCAGTGTGACGCTTCCGTGTCTTCTGATGCAACCGAGACATGTAGTCCTTAGTTGCCATGCGTTTCTTCTCCACCTCGATGTTTTTGGCTTCATCGAGGAGTTGTTGACGACGTGCTTCTAGGGCTTGGGCCCTTTCGTCCAGCTCTTCAGCAGTAAGTTCTGCGGCCGTAGGGATAGGTGTGGTTAATGCAGCATCGATGAGTTTACGCGCACCTTCGGTGATCACGTGTCCATCCACCGATTCTTCTTTTTTCGGCTCGTCTGGGATAAGTGCTCCATCTGAGTCTTCCTCGTATTCCTCGGCAATCACCTCTTCTATCAGAGGGTCTTTTGCCGGGGTCTTGTTCTTCTTCTTTGCCTTCTTGGCAGCGCCGGTAGCAAAGACGGCTTTGGGTCCATTTCCCGGAGTCAAGCTCTGATCGGTACTTTCGGACATCTGGACCACGGGATTATCTCCGACGTCCATGTCATCCTGCGCTTTGGGAGAGTGTTCCCCGGATCCTTCATCCATGGCTTCTCCTTCTTCTGCAGCCTTGGAGTTGTACTCCTCTTCATATTCCGCGGAGAACTTTCGGAAATCTGCCAACGTCATAGATTCATCCGAGGATGCGGGAACATCGGCGTTTGTTCCAATTGCCTCCAGCACAGAGTCGGTGTTTTCTCCAGCATCGGCAGAGCCGGATCTGGATCCCACATATCCGATGAAGTGCGACGCGTGTTTCCTGAGGTACCTGCGGCTTTCGCGATCAGCCATGTCGAAAATTTTGATGGTCTCGAGGATTGCATGTGCGCCTTCGCCTTGCAGTATCATACGTCTTAGCGTGTTCCTTAGGAAAGGCCTGTCTGCATCGGCGTCATTAGAGCCAGAATCAGTGTCGTTGATATGTTCCTCCTGAACTTCGACTTCCATGGGTGGGTCGATCTGGGATCCGGATTCTCCAGGGAGATCCACTCCAGATTCGACTTGGGCCGCTAGGTCTTCTTCAGGCTCGGATTTCTCCACTATCTCCGCAATTGGTGCGGGCTGGGTGGGATTAGTGTTTTCTGAGATCCGGAACTCTGCCGCCTCCGCGGAAAAAGGGGACCCAGAAGATTCTTCTACCTCTATCATCACCGCTCACTAGTGGAAAAAGGGTCTCCAGTCCCGGCCCGTAAGGGGCTTTAGTACCGGTCCTCGTAACCGGGACTGGAGGGGCGGGACTAAAGTCCCCCCCACTAGTCCCAGACCGCTTACCATCCGGGACCAATGGGTATCCCCGTGGCCGTCTCTGCGGGCGCTGGGTGCCCCCCCATTAGTCCCGGTTCGTATTACGAACCGGGACAAATTGTTCTCTGCCGCGACAGAAGTTTAGGCACTTTTTTTTGCCACGGCAGAGAATTCAATTTGTATCTTTTTTTTCTCTTTTTCGTTTCAAAAATAGTTTTCTACGCTACCACATACCGTACACGTTCGTGCATACACATAAGATAACTTCTCTTAAGATCGAGCATAGAAATATATACATGATCATGATAGTTACATGGAGATCACAATTCGACGATTTAATTACACGGTCGGCGATCATCGGTAGCGCCTATTCAAACTAAATTCCCTGGCGTCATCTATCATCTCGTTCATCAAGAATCCTGCCAGTTCTTCAGCAATTCCTCGTACGCGTTGCCTGGTAGGAGCTGATCCCGCATTCTCTCGAACTATATAAGAAAAGGAGATCAATATGAATATCAATCATGATAACAAAAAGTGACGGTAATAAAATAGTGTTGTGAATGTGTTTCTTACATCGACTCTATAATCTTTGTGCTCAGTGGAAAACATGCGAATGAACTCGCAAATGTAGAATCCACATAGATTCGTCCCTTGTCGCTGCCTCGCGCACTTTATGAGAATAGAATTCAATCAAAATTATAATCTAGCATCCTAATTGTCTTGAAACTAGAAGTAAAGAGATGCGTGAACATATCACGTATTACTTACCGAGACCAGAGTAAACGTCAGCTCCTTACTAAAGGAACCCTTAACCCTACTCTTGAACATGCTCCAAACCCTGCCCGACAAAGAAAATGAATGAATGAGTTATTTATTACGTGATAACTCAGGAAATCAAATAAAGGGACCGATGTAGCACGGAAATTACCTCTGGAGCATGTCCTGCATGTCCCTAAACTATTCCAGGGGTTTCTTCGATGGGTCCATGACTTCAACTCTTCCCTTATCAAGTTGAATGTCCATGAGAATCCAGTGGAAACTGCACACGTTTATATATACATAAGTAACTCATCAATTACACTTAACATCGAGTAAGAAAAAGTGAATGTGTATAACATAGTAAGACCCTCACCGGAAATTGTAAGGAAATAGTATGTGGTCACAGAAATGTTGCTCTGTTAGAAACCTTAGAAGGTTTTCCTGCGGCTCCTCGGGTTTATCCTTTAGCGTCTTACAATGTATTTTATCTGGGTCAATGAACCACACACTAAAGAGTGACCTTCTTTTACATTCTATGATCTTCATTCTGCATAGTAACAGAGTACAAAAGGATATAATGAGGATAATTATATGCAATGAACTGAACAACTGAAAACATGAACAACTTATATATAGACAATGAATTCAACAACTTACAGACAATAGAAACTCATGAGACTTTTGTCGAGGGCGTCGAAACTGTATAACTGGAAGAGTTCTGGAAACTCAACATGGACCTCTTCTTCTCGGAAGTAGTAGTCATGTGGGACTTTCGCCACGATCATTATTCTCTCCTACTTTACGGCTTTCAAGTACCAGTTATGTAAAATCTGCATTTGTGTTGGCAGTTGTTGAAACTGCTCAAAGATGACCAGAGGTTTCCCTGGGACATATGTAGGGACTACCTGAGCCTTGGGTAACTTGTCGTCCTGGGCACCTAGCAATTCCTCAACAATCACATTCATAGCGGCCGCAAGCTTCTTAGCTTCTTCCATATCCTGCTGGGGAGTGTCATAGGATAACACCTGGAGGGGTGGGATCGATGTTTTGGCCTGTTTCCCGAGCTGGGGGACGTCCATTCTTTTCTCGGTTGCACTTTGACCTGATGATTTGCTCCCGCTTGCACTTCTACTTGATTTGCTCTTCTTCACTTCCTTCTGAAGTGTGCGTCGATAGTCATCTGGCTTATGGTGCAATTCATATTCCGATTTTGTGTTCAGAAAAGAAAGTGCATACGCTTTTTGCTTCTTGGTGTATACCGGGGCAGGCTCGAGTTTCTTCTTTTGAAGTTGCGCAACACATTCGGCCTTTACGATCATGTCGGTTTCCTCGTCAGTACGATTGTAAGGTCTGATGGGAAGATTCTTATCAGGTACTCTTGGGAGGGGCAACATTTGTCGTTTTGGGCTGCTGCGTCGTTTAGTACTAATCGGAGGCTGCGGCAGAGATCGAGATGGACTCGGGCTGTCGTGGTCGTAGTCATGGGGTTGGGTGCTTGGAGGTGATGGAGGTGAAGGTGACATGCGACGACTCGGAGGCGGTGTTGGCTTTGGCGTCCAGCCTAGAAGCTTGATGTTGTTCTTGTCCCATAGAATGATACCACCCAGTACTTCTCCGAGTGTCCTCTCACCTTCAGGTCCAGGGATGTCAAGCTCCATTGAGTCCCACCCATTGCGATTTCATCCACAGCAACTTTAGCATAGCCAGCTGGAATCTCACGGCCATGCCAGCGTGCGCCAGGTGGACAAGGTAAAGCACATCCGACCGCCACCTTGATGGATAGGTCCTTCACCTTCTGATGGAGCTCACAAGATGCCTGCTCCTTGATTCCATCCACGGGGTAGCCGGGACCGCCATCTACCAGACGTGCATCGTCAGAAGGGACCTCCGATTCAGCCACGCTGCTTCTCCGCTGAGATGGGACGGCGGTAATATCGAGTACAGGATCTTGCAGGCGCGCTGCTCCTCGAAGTTCGTCAATCTGTTGCTGATGCATTCGAAGTGTTCCTAGCAACTCGGTGAACCTGCCTCCCTCCTCCTCCCGCCGTCGCCTCTTTGCTCTCTCTTGGCTCCTATAAGTATCTCTGTCTTTGGGAAACCCCATCTCCCACGTATAACTAGGGCAAGGCCTCGTACACGTCCTCCGCGTTCGTCATTCCCGAGGACCTTTGTCAGCAAGTCTTTCTCTCTATCGGGACGGAACTTTGTTGTCCCCGCTTTAATCTCCTTCACCACTTTCTGCCATGTACCCCGGGGTATCCTAATCCCGTCACTGCAAATAAGGTCCCCTGTACTTTCGTCATACTCACTCCCATGCCCAAGGAACCGATTCCTTGCCCTCATATCCCATTCTTCGCGTATTGGTTCTGGAGTGATCCCTTTAGCAAGCAGCTTATTCTCTTTAGCATCCCACTTTGGCATGGCAGCCGCGTAGCCCCTGGCCCCAGGTGATGGCGATATTTCTTCATCGCGGCATTTTTCTTTTTTTTTCCGACATTTCCATAGCAAGTTCTGACGCCTTGTACTTCACAAATGCATCCTGCCTGCTGCTTCGTTAGATAGCATTCAAATTTAGGAGGAGTCTTCGTCTTCTGATACTTTTGCCATAATGCTTTCTTCCAGTTCTTGAATAGTTCGGCCATCTTCATAAGAGTCCACTGCTTGACTTTCTTCCTCAATGCAGCTGTGTCGGCATCATCCTCACATTCTGGCAGGGTGAAATGTGTCATGAGGTCATTCCAAAGACCCTCTTTGCACCTGTCGGCGATATACTCACCCTCTTTCGCCCCTTTGGTCTTATTCCACTCTCGAACGGTGATCGGGATGCGATCCCTAACCATAACTCCGCATTGTTGTTTGAATATAGTTTTAGCCTTTTCGGGTTCCAACGGTTCACCCCGTGGTGATACCACCGTAATTGTATAACGCGTAGATGCGTCCAACTTTTTGGCCGGGCCTCGTTTGGAATATTTTTTGCTCGATGTGGAGGCTTAAGAGTAGAAACATTCGTCAATTTATATATATATACAACTCACTTAATGCATCTACTGATCACCAGACTTCATATATATACCTCGCCGGACTTTGTTAAGGGTCAATCGAACCCGTCGGCTTCTCCACCACCGGAGCCATCGGCTTCTCCTTGATCATTTCGGTTGACCTCCTCTCCCTCACCGGAGGGGTTCAGATAAATCGACGGAGATTCGGCTGGATCAACATGGGGGGTGTCGTTGATCATATCCTCGAGAATTTCTTCCTGTGCTATGTCTCTCTAGATTGGATCCATAGTTTTCTACAAAATGCACACAATAACATTTTTCATTCAATATTGCTGCATAAAATAATACTAAACAATAATATGAACACACAATTTGCTACAATAATACTAAACAATAGCAAAATGTAGTGATGCCCTAACCCTAAC
This sequence comes from Avena eriantha, assembly GCA_910589775.1. Classification (NCBI taxonomy): domain Eukaryota; kingdom Viridiplantae; phylum Streptophyta; class Magnoliopsida; order Poales; family Poaceae; genus Avena; species Avena eriantha. The sequence continues at coordinate 483,119,628 of OU342745.1, forward strand.
CCTAAGTCTGGGGGCCCGCGAGCACCACCATCCTAACCCTATCTTTGGGGGCCCGCGAGCACCACCACTCTAACCCTAAGTCCGGGGGCCTGCGAGCACCATGACCCTAACCCTAAGTCCGAGGGCCCGCAAGCACTACCACATTAACCCTAAGTCCGGATGCCCGCGAGCACTACCACCCTAACCATAAGTCCGGGGGCCCGCGAGCACTACCACATTAACCCTAAGTCCGGGTGCTCGCGAGCACTACCACCCTAACCCTAAGTCTGGGGGCCCGCGAGCACTACCACATTAACCCTAAGTCCGGGTGCCCGCGAGCACTACCACCCTAACCCTAAGTCCGGGGGCCCGCGAGCAATATCACATTAACCCTAAGTCCGGGGGCCCGCGAACACTACCACCCTAACCCTAAGTCCGGGGGCCCGCGAGCACCACGACCCTAACCCTAAGTCCGGGGGCCCGCACTACTAGGAAAACGGCTATAGGTAATCCACACATCTGTGGCGCACATGCTAGTGGTGCCCCACGGGTAAAATAGGCGTGGCGCACTGCCCACAGGTTCCCTACGGCTAACTGGCATAACTGTGGCGCACATGGCGGTGGTGCGCCACGGCTACGTGTGGGCTAGGGAAGAGGTGGACGCAGGCCACTTACCCGTAGGGCACCATATAGTGGTGCGCCACGGGTATGCAACATACCCGTAGGGCACCATATAGTAGTGCGCTACAAGTAAGTTGGGTGGGATTCAAAATTCGAATCACCACCCGTCCACCTACCCCTCTCCTTTTCCCTCCCATTATTCTCCTTCTCCTCTCATTCTCCTCCCTTTTCCTTCTCCTTCTTCCCCTTCTCCTCCTCTCCTCCTCTCCTCCTCTTCTCCTTCTTCTCCGGGTCCTTTCTCTCTAACCTCCTCATCCCTCCTCCTCCTCCTTGCAGTGAAAACGACGCTCCTCCGGCCGCCGTCACCACCTCCTCCTCCGGCCGCCGTCGCCACCTCCTCCTTCGGCCGCTGCCGCTCCTCCGGCTGCCGCCGCCACCTCCTCCCGCCACCGCCACCTCCTCCTCCGACCGCCACCGCCACCTTCTCCAACAGCTGCCTCCTCCTCCTCTGGCCGCTGCCACCACCTTCTCCTCCGGCTACCACCTCCTCCTCTGGTCGCCACCTCCTCCTCGGCCTGACACCTCCCGCTCGAGAACTAGCGCGGCCACGGCCTCCCGCACCTCCGGTGGTGGTAAGTTGTGGCCGCGCCACGACCACCATGCTCCGACGAGGCGACACGACAGCGGGGACCCGATTGCTTTTGAAATTCAAAATGAGGCTGTTTTTTGCATTTTTTTGTTTTCCGAAAAACATAGCCGTGGCGCACCTGGACCCCTTCCTATGGCGCACTGGGTGGTGCGCGACGGGTAACTTTTTTACCCGTAGCGCACCAGATAGTGCGCTATAGGTAAATTTTAGCCGTAACGCGCGGCTTGTGGCACACTGCTAATGCGCTACGAATGTCCATTTTCCTAGTAGTGCCGCGAGCACTACCACATTAAACCTAAGTCTGGGGGCCCGCGAGCACCACCACCCTAACCCTAAGTCCGGGGGCCCGCGAGCACTACCACATTAACCCTAAGTCCGGGTGCCCGCGAGCACTACCACCCTAACCCTAAGTCCGGGGGCTCGCGAGCACCACCACCCTAACCCTAAGTCCGGGGGCCCGCGAGCACTAATGCTTGTCTGTCTCAATCGACACTATAATACTACATACTATATAATATACTACTATATATTATTACACTATATATACTATATCTATATACTCTATTACTATACACAAACATATATATATATACTATATTTATATGCTAGTAATAAATATTACATTATAAAAAAGATACAAGAAATAAAAAAACATACACTAGAAATTAATATATACTTTACTAGAAATATATACTATATTAGAAATTAATATATACTATACTAGAAATTAATAAAAAACATACACTAGAAATATAAAAAAGATACACTAGAAATTAATATATACTATACTAGTAATACTAGTAATAATTCTATCTATTACTAGTAATAGTTCTTAATTAATATATAAAAAATACAAGAAATTAATATATATACTATATCTATATATACTACTAATAATTATTAACATATAAAAAATACACTAGAAATTAATATATACTATACTAGTAATACTATATACTAGTAGTAAAAAAGTGGCCTGCGGTGTGGGTGCCGCCCGGGCTCGCCGGTCGGGGCCGGCGGGGATGGAGGCAGCGCGCGGTCGCGGGGCGCCGCCCGGGCTCGCTGGGGCCGGGGACGGAGAGGAGGCAGAGCGGCACGCGGTGGGGAGAGGGATATTACCTCTCAGCAGTGGGGCGAACGTGCGCTCGTCTCGAGAGGCGGCGGTGCGGCAACACGGCGGGGTGCCTACGCGGACGGGCGGAGAGGCGGCTAGGTAGCGAGGTAGCTCCAAATTTTGGCAGCCTGGCAGCGTAGTGCTAGCTCCTCGCTCCGGTCGATGGATTCGACCGGGGAAGAAGCGCACAATAAATACCCGCACACCCTTTAGTCCCGGTGCGTGGCATAAATCGGGACTAAAGGGCGGTCTTTAGTCCCGGTTCCAGCCACGCACCGGGACTAAAGGCTTTGGATGCCTTTTCGCCTGCTGAGCCTTTAGTCCCGGATGGTATTCTGGGCCGGGACTACAGACCCAAATTTGCGCGCGCTGGGCCTAAGTTGGCGCCTGTTTTTTCAAATATTACAATTTGTAACTATTAGATTTTTTAAACATTTGAATTATACAGTTTTTGCATACTTATGAATTTGAGAAAATTTTCAACATGAAAAGTTTTTGAGTTTGAATAAGTAACCCAAATCTATTTTCTATTTTATAAAATAATTATTCTAACTAGTGAAACTAATAACCATTTTGCCATTTCCAATTTAAAAATGCATTAACTATTATATTTTGCATATTTTGGAATCTCACTAAAATTTTAACATAAAAAGTGCTTGAATTTGAATAAGAGATTCAAATCCATTTCTGTTTTATAAAATAATTATTCTAACTAGTCAAACTATTAACCATTTTGCCATTTTCATGTGATTCCGACGCTCCGGTGGTCTTCCTCCAGCGAAACCCTAGACCGGGGCCCCCGGATCGTCTACCCCTATAGCTTTCTACGTACGAGGGTAGCCCCTTTAGGGTTTAGGGTTTAGGGTTTAGGGTTTTGGGTTTAGGGCTTAGGCTTCCCTCCTCTGACTTCCCGCCATTTGTCACAATATATATATAGGCTTGGTCGTTGCATAGCACATCTAGACTCATATCTGCCGCCTCTCTCCACTCTATCCCATGGCTTCCACCATACCTGTAGCCCCAGGGAGGCGGATGGAGTCTTTCACGGGCTAGCAGGAAAATATTTTCCGAGGCGGAACTCCCGAAGATGCCATAGGGTGTGTGCACCAAGGGCATCTTCGAGAAGTTCCGCCACGGGAGATTTCCCAACCCTTTCCTCCATCCATGGGGATGAAACTCTCCATCCATGTTGGCTTGTTGAGCTGCTTGCCATGGCGTATCGATGCTCCTTTTATAGGCACGGCGCCGCTTCTACTTTGTCTTCTTCCTCCGACAGGGCGTCGTGCACTACATGCTTTATCTCATCGAGCAGTGCGTCCCCCACGCGTCCTTATCCTGCCGACAGCTTTAGTCCCGGTTGCACCCACCAGCTTTAGTCCTTAGCCACCCCCCAGATAAGGCCCTCCCAGATAAGCCTCCCCAGATAAGGCCCCCCATCTTTTGTCCCGGTTTGAGCCCCCACCCGGGATGAAAGTTTCCCGCACCATTGCGTTCCCGCCCTTTCCACCGGTTCCCACCTCTGTCTTCCCGCCATTTTTTTCAGTATATATATGTACGCTTGGCCTCCATTTACATATCACATCTAGACTCATCATTCTCTTCCCATGGCTTCCATCGTATCTCTAACCACCTGGGAGGCGGAGGCGCATTGTGCCTCGAACTACCCTTGCCCACCGGGCTACCGCATCCCCACCGGCTGGATGCTGAGCGCCGGAGGCGTGTCGGTCCCTCCTATCCCTCTAGGTGTGGAGCGCCGGATGGCCATCACGAACCACTACTACCTCGAGCTCACGCTAGAGCAGCGGAGGAATCCCAACTGATATCGCGACTATTTCCCGACTTGGGAAGCCTTCTTCATCAATCGGCGTGAAAGGGCACTCGCCAGGAACGAGGAGGACGACCCACCTCCTTCGAACTTCAACGAGGCCGACCGTCGGCTGTGGTGGTGCGGCCGGACTCTCCAGAGTGTCATGGCCTATAATACGACCGGCAATAACCCCCGCCTGCGGTACCCTCAAGTCCAGCCCACGCGTGCCCAACCTTCAAGGTTCGACTACGGCGACCCTGCCGAGGACAGCGACGATGGCGCCGACGACTATGACGACTACAGTGGCGCGTATTACAAGGCTAGGCAGGAGCATGACTGAATCACTCCAACATTAGGCATGTTTCTTAATTTTCAGTTATGCTATGTATCTTAATTTTCAGTTGTGCTATGTATCCTTAGTGTTTGTGGGTTCCTTCTCTTGTGATGGTTCCTTCTCTTTGGGTGATCACCTCCCGCGGCTCAGAACCCGGTCGTCAACGTCTAGTTTGATTGAGCAAGATGTATTACATGAAAGGGGACCTTTATGTCTCAAATAAAAGGTTTAATACATTACATAGATTTATGTCTCAAATAAAAGGTTTAATACATTATTACACATCACCAACATCTAGTGTTGTGGTTTTCTTCTGCACCGTAGCCATGGAGAATCTTCATCATTTGAAGGGCAGAATTTCATGAAACTTATTGTAATCTTCTGACATGTCTGTCTTGTCATCCACTCCCATGATGTTTCTTTTCCCTGAAAGAACTATGTGGCACTTTGGCTCATCGTATTCTGTATTCTTTTGCTTATCTTTCCTTTTTCTCGGTTTGGTAGACATGTCCTTCACATATAAAACCTGAGCCACATCGTTGGCTAGGACGAATGGTTCATCCATGTACGCAAGATTGTTGAGAACCACTGTTGTCATGCCGTACTTTTGGTCTACATGTACCCCGCCTCCTGTCAGCTTGACCCATTTGCACCGAAACAAAGGGACCTTAAAAGTAGGTCCATAGTCAAGTTCCCATATATCCTCTATGTACCCATAATATGTCTCCTTCTGCCCATTGTCATCTGTTGCATCAAAGCGGACACCACTGTTTTGGTTGGTGCTCTTTTTATCTTGGGCGATCGTGTAAAATGTATTCCCATTTATCTCGTACCCTTGGAAGCACATATAGTCAAAGATGGTAACCTGGCCAACGAGTACAACTCATCTCCAACAGTGGTGTTATTCATGAGATGTGTCTGCAACCAATTGCCAAAATTCTTCTCGTGTTCCCCTTTAATCAAGGTTTCAGGCTTCCCCGGGTTTTCGGAGCGTAGAATATTCTTGTGTTTCTCGATATACGGAGCCACCACGGTGGAATTGTGTAGAACTGTGTAGTGGGCTTGACTTCAAAAAAGATTTCCTTCTCTTCTTTGGTAAGAGCGTAGCTGGCAAGCCCTTGAAACTGCCCTGGATGCTTGCCGTCTCGTCCTTTATGATGTTGCTGGTCCTCCCGTGCTGCCGGGGTATCTTTTGACTTCCCATACAAGCCCAGGAAGCCTAGAATATTCACGCAAAGATTCTTCCTCAGGTGCATCACGTCGATTGCAGAGCGAACCTCATGCACTTTCCAATAGGGTAGCTCCCAAAATATAGATTTCTTCTTCCACATGGGTGCGTGTCAGGTAATGGGGTCTTTCGGAACAGGTTGTCCTCCAGGACCCTTTCCAAAGATTACATCCAAATCCTTGACCATACCAAATACATCAGCACCACTACGGGGGACAGGCTTCGTCCGGGTTTCTGCCTTGCCATTGAAATGCTTGCCTTTATTCTTTAAGGGATGACTGGGCGGAAGAAAACGACGATTGTACGGGTACACATTCTTTCTACATTTATCTAGATATATACTTTTAGTCTCATCTAAACAGTGCGTGCATGCATTGTATCCTTTGTTTGTCTGTCCTGAAATGTTACTAAGCAGGCCAATCATTGATGGTTACAAACAACAACGCTTGTAGGTCAAATTCCTGCTGTTTGTGCTCATCCCACACACGTACACCTGGTTTGGCCCACAACTATAGAAGTTCATCAACTAATGGCCTTAGGCACACATCAATGTCGTTGCCGGGTTGCTTCGGGCCTTGGATGAGCACTGGCATCATAATGAACTTCCGCTTCATGCACAACCAAGGAGGAAGGTTGTAGATACATAGAGTCACGGGCCAGGTGCTGTGACTGCATTTCTGCTCCCCAAAAGGATTCATGCCATCGGTACTTAGACCAAACCATAAGTTCCTTGCGTCACCAGCAAAGTCCGGGAAGTCTCTCTTGATTTTTCTCCACTGCCGACCATCAACAGGGTGCCTCAACATCCCGTATTTCTTACGGTCTTCCATGTTCCATCACAACAACTTGACATGCTCTTTATTTCTGAACAAACATTTCAACCGTGGTATTATAGGAGCATACCACATCACCTTGGCAGGAACCCTCTTCCTGGGTGGCTCGCCCTCAACATCACCGGGGTCATCTTTTCTGATCTTATACCGCAATGCAGTGCATACCGGGCATTTATCCATATTCTCGTACTTCATACCGCGGTAGAGGATGCAGTCATTAGGGCATGCATGTATCTTCTGCATGTCTAATCCTAGAGGGCAGACAAGTTTCTTTGCTTCGTACGTACTTGAGGGCAATTAGTTATTTCTTGGAAGCAGCTTCTTCATTATTACCAGCAACTTTTCAAATCCCGAGTAAGTCATTGCCTTCCACTGCAACAATTCCAGTGTGCTACCCAGATTCTTCTGGCCATCTTCACAAGTTGGGTACATCAATGTGTTGTGGTCCTGTAACATCTGCTCGAACGGCAACCTCTCCTTTTCTGTGTCGCAGTCTCGCCTTGCATCACTAATGACCCGACCAAAATCATCAACGGGCTCATCTGGTTCCCATTCTTCACCCCCTTCTTCTTCATTATCTTCAACTGCGGTATCATCGTATTCAGGGAACATAGATCGGTAGTTGTCATCATCGTTCTCTTCTTCATTGCCGTCTTCCATCATAGCCCCTCTTTCTCCGTGCTTGGTCCAAACATTATAGCCGGACATGAAACCGGACCGAAGCAGGTGGCTCTGAATGACTCTTGAGGAAGTGTGAGCCTGCTCATTCCGATATTCAACACATGGACCACACATAAAACCATCCCGCCGCTTGTTCGCCTCGGCTACAAGGCGAAAAGAACGCACGCCTTCTCTGTAAGCGTCAGAGCATCGGTCACCATACATCCATGGGTGGCTCATCTGCATCATACAACCATGCATATATATCAAACGCAATCACGATGCTTAAATTAGTACCGCGCGGTCAAAACGAGAAAATAGTTGCTAACCTTTTAGGACACTTCTAAACAAAGAGGAGAAACCTTAAGTGTCGCTCTAGAACCTCATATCATGTTTTGTCTTGTGTGAACTCAAGTGGCATTGCTCTAACAGGCATTTCACCGAACACCTCTAGTGCATATGAAGAAAAAAAGTTAGCACAAAGTTATACCCACCTCTCACATAGGAAAAAAAACAGGAGAGAGTGGAGGGCTGGGTGCATATATATAGGGCCTGGCCATTAGTCCCGGTTTGAGATACAAACCGGGACTAAAGGTTCTGCCAGGAGCACGCGCGCGTGCCCAAACCCATTTGTCCCGGTTTGTATCTCAAACCGGGACTAATGGTTCCTTACGGACCGGGACAAAGTACCTCGGCCTCCTCGGGCCGTCTGGTTCGGACCATTAGTCCCGACCCCAGCCACGGCCGGGACTAGTGGCCCGAACCAAAGGCCCATTTTCTACTAGTGGCTGGGGTGGGTTGGACAGGTTCAGCGAAACCGATGTAGACATCGATCTCGCCAAAAGACATGATTGTGTAGGCAGTCACGGCCTCCCTAGACAGAATCCAAGTCTCGTCGAGAACGATGAGAGGGACGTCGCTGGCGTAGAGGATGCGACCGACGGCGATAGTCTCGCCGATTCCTATTCTGGCAGATTCCGCTCGGAACGCAGATCCGAAGCTCACTTGCCCCATGGTGAGCGCCAACTGTCGTTGGATTGAGGACAAGTATGCCATGGGGGGGGGGGGGGGTCCTCGAGGCATGCGGAAGAGAGGGGTGTGAGACGTACGGTGTTCCGGGACAGTGAGCACACAAGTTTACCCAGGTTCGAATCCGCCGGCTTTGGACGGATCCTACTCCTCCTAGCAATCCAGTAATACGGCAGCGCCGGAATATGGGTTACAAGGGTTTCGCCTGTGCGAGTTTAGGGTCTAAAGTATTGAGTGTGTCCTAAAGGCTCTCCCTAGGACGACTTATATAGATATCTGGCCTAGGGTTTACAGGAGAGATCTATCCGGCTACGACTAAGAGTCGGTTACAGAGTACATCTTGAACTACAAGTAACAATATGGGCCTAAGTCGGTAAGTCTTCCGGGCCTCCCCGTAGCCGGATTGGACTCCGTCTTTCTCCCTGACTAGGCCGCCCGTGAAGCAAAGCTCTAACCCGAAGTGGGCCACCCTGGTCAGTGTGGAACTATGAGGATACCCGGAAAGTATATCCCCAACTGGAAGGTATCCCGCTGGTCAAAAGGTGGTCTCTGTGCGCTAGAGCGTGAGCAAAGCGGACAGAGGGAAGGACCAGCGAGGCGTGGCCGAATAAGGTGACGCAGCCTATGTCGGCTAACGCTGGCGCCGTAGAGGCTTACGTAGCCTCTGCATGGCTTACGAAGGGAAAAGGAGACCCGGTCGGTTTGCTATTTTGGGAGAGGCATATTCCAAGGAATATGCCTCCACGTATGCCCTAGTTGGTAGCCTAGCCTCCCCTTTATAAGGAGCGCTAGGACCTCAGTAGAAGAGGATGGCGAGTTGGTTGTTCATTGAGCAGAAGTAGTGGTGAGAGTAAGAGAGCTTCTTCTTCCTCCTTTCCCCAATACAGCTCAAGGAGCATCTATAAACTTGGTGAACTTGGAGAATACAAAGCATCTGTGTGTGGAATCACCACACTATCCCTCCCTGGATTCCTCTAGTGCATATTGGCCCCACCTTTAGCCTATCCATGGCATCTGCCGTGACACCACCATGATAGTTGGCGCCCACCGTGGGGCTAGCGGCGCTAGCAGGAGTGAAGATCCGAACGGGAAGCATCATCGGCACCGGCGAGCACATCGTCTTTGGGCTCGTTCAGCGCTTTGGAGCGCTGGACTACGTCAGCGACAATGTTGGTAGCTTCGGCAGGTGACCTCCACCGCGCAATGGCCTCTTCATCAAGCTTGGTTCCCACAAGATCTACGTCGGCGTCGATGTGTCTTGCGTTCACACGCGGCACGTCGTCGAGGTAGGCGAGCCACCCCTTAGCGCGGCTCACGGTGCACGTATCACTCGCTCCCCTGACCGCGCTGAGGTGATGATGACAGCGCTTGATGCTGGCGCGAGCAAAGACCCGGCACCAGATCCGGAGGTAACACCCAAGGCGCCTAGGAAAAGTAGAGGTCCTCCACTAGAGAGGCCAGAGAATGTGCTGCAGCAGGCAATAGATAGCTTGGCAAGCCCCATAGCACCTGTGGTAGATCCGGCTCAGGCACAAGCCGAGTTAGAGGAAACTAGGCAGAAAATACTAGAGGGTGCAAAAAAGATAGCCGTGGTTCAGCAGTCGTTGAACATGACGCTGCGCGAGTATGCAAGAGCAAACAAAGTAGATGCTGTAAAAGTAAAAGGGAGAAACCTCATCAGGGAAATGAACAAAGAGGGTGAGACTAGAGTTGAGGAATCAGAGAACATTTTATCCATGGGGCTACTAAAGTACAGCACCCCGGCAAAGAACCTCATAGTAGCAGATGCGGCTGCATCCGAGTTAGAGGGTTTGACGGGTGAAGCCCGGCAAAGACAGCAAGAGAGGGTCAATGAGTTAGTTCGAATCGCTAACATGCAGAATGAGGAGTTGCTCAGGGCTAACCCGACAAGAGCAGGGGCTTCCAAGGTCGTTTATTCGGCTGTGGGCATCCCGAAGAAATCCGCTGGGGCTGCATCGTCCCCTCATGATGGCCCAAGAAGAGAGGAGGTGGTGACCTCGGCAAGGACAAACAAACAGATAGTCCCATATGACCCGGCAAGGGCAGGGAAAGGAAAGGCAGTGCAAGGTAACGAGGATCGACAAAGTGTCAGCCGAGGTAACCGCGACCAAGGCAATGCCGGTCAGAGAAACGCTGCAAACGGCAATGCCAGACAGCGTAACTCGGCGGGTGCAGGGCAAAACCTACCTCGGAACCAGCAGCAGCAGAGTATACCTCGGCAAGAGCAAAATGCCGGCCAAGGTATGCAAAAGAGATGTGATCAACAAGAGCAAGATAGATACAACGATGATGATTCGAAAATGGTGAATGCAGGATACCATAGGCCGGATCATCATGTGATAGAATCTAGGTTGGGAGGTAGGAACTTGCTGCCGGATGACGCCAGGCTAAAACTGGATCGACTCTACAGGTCGGAGCAAATTGAGGTGCAAGGTCCTCCGGGTCCTGCGTGTTTTGGGCCCCGGATCATGAAGGAGCCTCTGGTACCTAACTTCCAGTTACCCAGAGACAAAAACATATGACGACAGCACAAAGCCGGAGGATTGGTTGATTAACTACGCAACAGCTATAAAAATTGCTACAGGCAACTTGAGATGGGCAGTGAGATATGTACCTCAGATGTTGGAGGGGCTAGCAAGGATATGGCTAAACAATTTAGCACCCAGTAGTATCAACTGCTAGCTGGATTTTCAGGAAATGTTCGTTAGTAACTTCTCAAGCACGTATCATAGGCCGAATAGGCCACATACCCTAGCAATGTGCAAGCAGAGACCAAATGAGACAGACCGGGAGTTCCTAACCCGCTGATGCAATGTGCGAAACTCATGTGAGGGCGTGATTGAGTAACAGGCCATAGCTTGGTTCGCACAAGGGTGTAGATATGCAAGCATGCTGTGGCAAAGGTTACAAAGGGATATGCCAACTATGCTGGCAGAGACAATCCGGATTGCTGATTCATAAGCTTTAGGTGATCGGACTCAACCCCGGCTTGTGTCGACCGATTCAAATGAGGAGTACTACCAGCGAGACGAAGCCGGATCATCCCAGCGAAATGACTACCGGAGTAAGAGAAGAGATGATAGACCGGATTACAGGTATAGCTCAAAACAAGTGGCTGCTATAAACCCAGATCAACCTGGAGCAGGGAGTAATCAGTGTCAGAAAACTGGGGGGAAGTAGTGGACTTCAATAAATGATGGCAAGAAAACTTGGACGCCGGAGCAAAAGAGACAGTGGCAAGAAAAGAAACACCGGCCGAGGTATACGTATGAGGCAATGCTGGATTAGCCGTGCAAATTTCACACGCCAAATCCGAGTAACTCAGCGGGTCATACAACTCGGCAGTGTGAGTGGATGAGGAAGATAGAGCAAAGTGGTTCGGGGAATGCTCAGGCACCTCGAAACGATCAACTTCGGCAGCAACAACTCTCCGGAGCAAATACGCAAGAGTTGATGTTGCCACCACCTCCACCGAGGTATGAAAACTGTGAGAGAAGGGATGCAGTGAATTAGGTGGAAAATCAGCATCAACCAGATCAAAGGAACCCCGACAATGATGGGAGAAATGTGTACAGGGAACATCACCAGAGTTCCTGTGTGATTACCATGGAGGAAACAGATAGAAAGAGCTTGCAGCGCCGACATATGGAAGTGAATGCAGTTATGTCGGCGGTGACGAGGTATATGCCTTGGTCTGATTAGGAAATTACCTGGAGTATCAAGGACCATCCCAGGCTCATGCCAAGTCCTGGTTCGTATGCATTAGTGCTAGACCCAACGTTTATCGGAACAAATATCAATGTGAGGTTCTCCAAGGTGCTGATTGACAATGGCAGCAGCATCAATATCATGTACGTGGATACAATGCGCAAGTTGGGTATCTCGGAGAACATGCTCCAAGCTACAAGGACAACTTTCCATGGCATTGTGCCTGGTATTTCCTGCGAGCCCATTGGAAAAGTCTAGGTTGATGTGTTATTCGGCACAAGGGATAACTGCCGAACTGAGAATTTGGAGTTTGAGGTTGTGAACCTAGAAAGTGCATATCACGCATTACTCGGCAGGCCAGCCCTAAACAAATTCATGGCAAGTACTCACATCAGCTACCTGAAGATGAAGTTGCCCGGGCCAAATGGAGTAATCACCATAGCTGGGGATTTTTGACGTTCCATTGAGTGTGCGTCAGTCGGGTCTAACCTGGCCGAGTCACTCCTGATTGCACAAGAAAAAAGAAAGATCCAGGAAGTAGCAGCATTGGCTCAGTCCGTGCAGCAATACATGCCGGCACTAAGTAACCCGCATGGAAGCGTCTCGTTTCAAGCAACAAAGGACACAAAGAAAGTGCCTATTGATGATCTGTTCCCAGAGCGCACCGTAACAATTGGTGCCGGGTTAACTGACAAATAGGAAAGCAAGCTCGTCAACTTCCTCTGTGAGAATCGGGATATCTTTGCTTGGTCCACACAGGACTTGCAAGGTGTTCCGAGGGAGTTGGCCGATCACTCTTTGAATGTGAGACCCGGAGCAAAGCCGGTGAAGCATAATCTCCGCCGCTTCGCCGAAGATAGGAGAAAGGTCATTGGGGATGAGATAGCTCAGATCCTCGCAGCCAGGTTCATCATGGAAGTGCTTTACCCGGATTGGCTCTCCAATCCGGTGCTGGTGGAGAAAAAGAAAGATGATCCGAATGTGGCAGTGGTATGGCGCATGTGTATTGACTACACGAACCTGAATAAGGCGTGTCCAAAAGATCCATTTCCACTCCCTAGAATAGATCAGGTCATAGATTCTACTGCTGGGTGTGAATTGTTGTCATTCATAGACGCATTTTCTAGTTTCCACCAGATACCTATGAACCCAAATGATCAAATAAAGACCGCGTTTATCACCCCGTACGGGGCTTATTGCTATCGCACTATGCCTTTTGGTTTGCGTAATGCAGGGGCAACGTACCAAAGATGTATGCAAAAATGCTTACACGACCAAATAGGTCGAAATGTGCAGGTGTATGTCTCAGGGCAATGGGACACATTGGATGCAAACATGGCATTGTACAGATTTCATGTGCAGAAGATATCAGGATACTTCGAGGGATCCGAGTTTCACCATGTACCTCGGCTGGAAAATGAGGCTGTCGACGTATTGTCGAAGCTTGGATCAACCCGACAAGCGATCCCACCGGGTGTAGCACTAGAGCACCTCAGAAAGCCATCTATTAGGCCATCCCTAGAATCCGAGTCAATCTATATCCCGGCAAATCTGTAGTCGGAAGCTGTGCCCGTGGACATCGATGTGGGAAGTGGTTCAGGAAACCCGGGGACTGCTTCGCTTAACTCGGGGACTGCGCAGCTTGACCCAGCAGAGGTTATGTCGGTGGATCAAATGGAAATTGACGAGGATGTGTTTCCGGTGCGAGCTATACCAGCTTGGGCACTGCCCATATTCCAGTTCCTGAAGGATGGAACTTTGCCCAATGAAGAAGTGCTTTCGAGGAAAATTCAGAGGAGGGCAAAGGCATACATGATTATCAATCCCGAGCTATACAAGAGGAGTGTCACGAATGTCCTGCAATGGTGCGTTGACCTGGAAGAAGGGCTTGACATCCTCCGAGATATACATCAAGGGGAATGTGGGCATCACGCCTCATCCAGAGCCTTAGTGGCAAAAGCTTTCCGGCATGGATTTTATTGGCCAAGTGCCTTGGAACAAGCAGAGGATCTAGTAAGAAAATGCAATGGTTGTTGGAGATATGCTACCAAGACACACATGCCAATGTCGGAGCTCAAGACCATACCAATTACCTGGCCATTTGCTGTATGGTGTTTGGATATGGTTGGCCCATTTAAGCCGGCAAAAGGAAACATGACCCATATCTTGGTTATGGTTGACAAGTTTACCAAATGGATAGAAGTAAAGCCAATAAGAAAATGTGATGGAGCTACAGCCGTCTCATTCCTCAAAGATATCATTCTGAGGTATGGATATCCTCACAATACCATAATAGATAACGACACAAATTTTGCTGAAGGAGCATTTGCACGATTCTGCCGGGATAAGAAGATCCGGCTGGACGTTGCCTCAGTAGCCCACCCCGCATCGAACAGACAAGTGGAAAGATCCAACGGATTAGTATTATCCGGGATAAAACCTCGGCTCATCGAGCCACTGCAAAGATCAGCGGGATGTTGGATAGAAGAACTACCAGCGGTACTATGGAGTTTAAGAACAACTCCGAATCGATCAATAGGCTATACGCCATTTTTTTTTGGTATATGGGGCAGAAGCTATATTACCAGCCGACATAGAGCATGATTCACCTAGAGTCACCCAATACACAGAAGCCGAAGTGCGAGAAGCCCAAAAAAATGATGTTGATCTGCTGGAAGAAGCGAGAGAATTGGCATTGTCCAGATCCGCCATATATCAGCAAAATCTCCGACGCTATCATAGCCGGAAAGTAAACCCCTGAGTCTTCCGGGAAGGTGATTTGGTACTCCGGCTGGTACAATGTACTGCTGGCATGCATAAGTTATCCCCCCATGGGAAGGGCCATTCATTGTAAGCAAATCATTACACAATGACTCTTATTTTCTCATTGATGCGCAACCACAACAAAAAAACAAGGTAGATAGGTCCGGCGAGGAATCTAAGTGCCCATGGAATGTAGCCCTACTTCGCTCGTTCTACACTTAACAAAGAAGTCTGTGTATCCGAGTATCTCATATGTCGGTATGTATGCCCGCAATGAGTTTATCAATGAAATCTTGGCACCTCGAGCAGTAACTCGGCGACTGCCTTAGTAATATTCGTTATTCTATGTGTTTACTATTTATTTTATTTTTTATGTCGGCTGGCTTAAGTTCCTTCTGCCTAAGACGGATTAGTAGTGTGTGAGCACCAAAAACTCAACTCTTCGACTTGCTGCTGTCCAACAAGAATTGGCTTCATGGCAAGCAAGAGAACAAGTTTGGAATTGTGTAACACACGAAAAACGACTAAGGAAAAGAATGCAATAGAGCCGACATTTGTTATTCGGACTAACCCTATGTTTACTTTAAATTTTACTCTGCTGGATTATCTTGAGCTAATCCTAAAGTTTCCAAGTTTTGTTAAGTCAATTTTTGAAAATCGGACCCGTAAGTCACAAAACCGAATCAAGGTAGACGCGAGCCGAGCTATGAAATTGAAGAAACAAGAAAATGGAACTCGGGGGACTACGCCCAAGTTAATCCGGTGTGAACAATTTAGTAGAAAAACATAATCAGTATGCTTAATACATCTGCACCCAGCATACCGGGGATCTGATAAATTTCAAAGTGTTTTTTGGTGCCCAAGGAGCAGCAGCAGCAGGAGGTAACTCGGCGCCAGCAGATGGAACTCTGGCTTCAGTCTCGTCATCATCTTCATTATCTTCAAGATCCGAGGCTTCATCCTCTTCCTCGTCACCCAAATCATCTTCAACGTATTCGTCGTCAACAATGCCGAGGAAGCTTGGTCCTTCGTTCCATTGATGGACAGGGGCAAACGGGATAAGGTTATGGGCACAAGCCTTGCCCCGAGCAACCCAATCCAGATCACTCGAGCACCTGGACCCGGTGCACAAGCGCTCGAGAACCTTCAGATCCAGTTTTTCATACCACGTGAGCACGAAGTGGAGGACAGTTTCAGCTCCGGCACGTGCGGCAGATTCCCTCCAGAGGTCAAGCTGGGTCTCGCAATCCATCAGTTTGTTGATCAGAGCAGTGGACCCCTCCGGAGGATCCTCACCAGGCCAAAGTGCACGGAAGATCTGGACGACTGAATCCAGGATACCTGAACCATAGTTCTTCACAATTTCAATTCGGGAGGATAGGCTGACTAGAAGGTCCTCCATGTCATAAAGACCTTAACTAAATAGCTCTCCGTGGGTACGATACTCTTATTTCAGAACTAGCTACGATTGATCTGTGCACTTGCAGCCATCAAGCTATTTTCTAGCGTCGTTGCTGGGGAGATAAGTGCTTTTGGTCTTTGTTCTTAGTTGCTTATTCTACTAATTGTTTTAATAAAGTTGCTTACTAGTTTCAGGTAAACATCATGGGCGAGTACCAACATACAATCCAGCTGGAGGCTGTAAAAAGTTCGGGTACGCCCATGGACGCTTATTTAAAATCCAATAACCCGAGAGGGTATGATATAAACCCCATGCTTTTGGATCTTTTGCATGCTAAGAAATTTGTAGGAGATGGTATGGAGGATCTGTATGAGCATGTACGATTCTTTGAAGACATTTGTGGGACTTTTTTATCTTAATATACTAACTAAGGATGAGGTTAATCTGCTCTTTTTGTTCAAACACTTATTAACAAAGCCCGTTCTTGGTATCAAAGTCCTAACAAGATTACTAATTCATGGGAGAGCTTAGCCTCTTCGTTCCTAGTTTATTTCTTTCCCAGGAAAAAAAATCTTGGAGCAAGACGCATGATCACAAACTTCAAAGGAAAACCTGAAGAAAGCTTGCACGAAGGATATACAAGGTTCCGAGGATTGCTTGATCATTGCCCCCATCACAACTTCCCGCCTTGGTTGGTAATACATACCTTCTACGCAGGTATGAATAATGATAATAGAAATGAACTCGACTCCTTTACCTATGGGTCATTCACTGAACTTAGTGTTGAAAGAGCTTGGAATTTGCTAGATACAGTGAATAGGATAGAGAAAAATTATTATGGGGCTGAGTCTAACAAAGGAAATCCTACAGAGTACAATTGTTTGAGAAGATTTCTAGCTTCAAGGAAGATAAAAAAATGCTCGAAAATTTCAATCTTGACCATTGCATGATTGTTCAAATTATTAAAACTTATGCTGATTATCTGCAGATCCCAAAAGACTGGGAATGCTATACACCGCCTGTAGAGGAGAAACCCTCTAAAACTTGTCACAGAGATAAATACTCAGAAATGTAGAAGAAAATGTTGGCTAAGGAGGAAACCATCCTCACAAAAGTAATAGAGAGTAAGGGTGAAAAAATAAAAGGATAGGAAGGTTAACTAAGGACCTAGGAAACAATAAAAAGAACATTGGGATAGTAAAAGAACTTATGGAACCCAAGGTGTTCAAGAATGAAGTAATCATAGCGAGTAAAGAATCTTCCGAAATGATAGGAGTCAAGTTTGATGGTAAGAATAGGAGCCAACAAAAGTAGAATATCATTTTGCGGCCCGAAAGTTAGGGCGCCCAGGCAACGCGGTACCCAAGTTCCTTGAAATCAGCCAGGATGACTACGTTGGTGTGCCAAATACTCAGAAGGTCCTTTTCGGCACGAAATCAACTTTACGTTTCAATACAAAAAATCAGGCTAACGGCCGTCAAGTTGGGCCCCCCTGTCAGTTCTTGCCGTTATGTCGCTCCCATCGCTTAGGTGTTAATTAGTCTTGCAGCGTTGGCGCCTGCATCCATTACGCGTCTTCTTCTTCCCCAGAGCGGCAATCTGTGGGGCGCCGCAGCCATGGCGCGGAGCTGGGACGTGGACGAACCTGCTCGGTCGAGCTCTCCTCCCTATAGGCTTGCAGCGTTGGCTCATGCATCCATTACGAGTCTTCTTTCCCGGAGCGGCAATCTGTGGTCGCGGCCATGGCGCAGAGCTGGGATGTGACGAACCTGATCGGCCCCGCTCTCCTCCCCATCCCAAGTCGGAGCTTGCGCTCACCATGCACGCACCCATGGGACGGTGCGGGGACGATAATTGGTTCCCGGTGAGATCTGTCACCGTGTCGACCATGCTCGGTTCTATTTTCCTCCTCTAGAATCCGAGCTCACGGTCACCGTGGTTTGCACCCGCACAAATTCTGCCACCTCTGCCGAGGTCTTTGTGGTAGCTCAAGTTCTGTCATATTGGACCTGTAAGTGAATTCGGAGCTGGGCGGCGGCAACCCGTTGTTGAACCTGCAAGGAATTTGCTGAAGACTGCGAGCCGCTCCAAGGTCTTCAGCTGATGCCAATGTCTATCGCTGATGTGAGATCATTTAGTTACTTCAATACAAAATTTCGACCAATTTAACTTGTTGATGTATTCCTTGACAATTATAATATAATCGAGCACTAGAAATATGTTGTAGTGTGCATGAGCATGATCAGTAATATAATTGAACACTAGAAATTTTAAGGCACTCCATATAAAGGAGTAGATTAATATAGAAGGTTCACCAGAGACACCACGGATATATTGTCTTACATGCCACACAAAGGTAATAATTAACTAAAACAAAATAAAAGCAGGGGCGGCAGCAGGAGGCCGGGACACGGAGACGCCTAGCAGGGCAGGGGCATATCAGGAGGAGGCAGCGACAGCCTAGTCGATGGGATACAGGCCAGTCCTGACATACTCCCGGAGGAATTTGCCGAAGGCTGCGTGCCACGCCAAGGTAATCGGCCTATGGCTTCTGCCTCCGCCTCTGCCAACACCCTCCGCGTGCTGGATCATGCTGTCGAGGTCCATGTTGATTGCTCTAGCACAAAATGGGCAAAACAGTCTTCCCCTACGGTGGAAACGGATTAGCCAACACAGTAACCGCCTCAGCATGTAGCGGCTCTTGTTGTCCCTAGATACCTTGCTATCGTCCACTTCATCGTCATCCTCCTGTTGATTTTTAAGAACATAACTTAGAACTCATACATATGATTGAATTGTATTACAACTCAAGAATTTACAACATGTGCATGTAAGACAATATATATGTGGATATCAAAGATAAAGCATCTCAGCAATAGTTTGATCGGTTCATATATCATTTCAACTCAACACAATGACAAATAATTGCATCAAATGTATGTAGAATAAAGATTGCAGCGTCATAAGTTTCTTCAGGGACGGCGTGAGTGAACCAAGTAACAATTGCACAACCTATATTGTTCTTGTACATCGCCCCAAGTTCACTAAATCGTCCTTGAAAAAATCTGACACCAATGTGTCTGCCTCTCTTTTGGGACAAATTTGAATCATTGGCCACAATAAGAAATTGAAATGTAATCGTAAAAACAAAATTCAGGGATATACATAGTCAGGTTCAAAAATAAGCCTAAATATAGTAATTATAAATAAAAAACCAAACAATTGATCTTCAGGTACATGTTAAAAATACTTATGATCAAAACCATTCATATACATATGCATCATACCAATCATTAAAAGATCAGAAACAATTCAATGATCATATATGTAGTTCCATATGAGAATAAATCTAGGGCCTCATAATTTGTTTCAGAGATGGAGTTGGCGAACCAAAGTACCAACAGCACAATCTATATTGTTTGTGTGCATTGCTGCCTCAGGTTCACCAACCCATCCCTAAAACACGACACCATCATATGTGTCTCCTCTTGAACTCTTTTGGGGCAAATTTCAATCATCGGCCTCGGTGACAAACTAAAATGTAATTCTTATACACTATGAATGCATGGAATAGATAATTCAAATATCATAGTTCTACGAATGTAGAATAAAGATTGCGGTCTCATAAGTTTCTACAAGGATGGCGTAAGCGAACCAAGTAACAATTGCACAGCTTATATTGATCTTGTACATGGCCCTAGGTTCGCTAACTCATCCCTGAAAAAATCTGACACCAATGTGTCTGCCTCTCTTTGGGGCAAATTTGAATCATTGGCCACAATAAGAAATAGAAATGTAATCGTACAAAACAATATTCAGGGATATACATATGCATCATACAACGCATTCATAGATCAGAAACAATGCAAAGATTATATATATAGGTTCCATATGAGAAAAAAAATTAGGGCCTCATTTTTTCAGCGATGGAGTCAGAGAACCAAAATACCAACAGCACAACCTATATTGTTGATGTGCATTGCTGCCTCAGGTTCACTAACCATCCCTAAGAAAACGACACCATCAGATGCTCTTGCACTATTTTGGGGAAAAATTGAATCATTGTGCTTAGTAAGGAATATAAATGTAATGTTATAGGCATGTTGTGTATCGAAATCAACACTCAACTAGCAAACTCAACTAGATGGTAGATGAGAAGATTGGTTTTTTTTACTAGACGGATTGGGGTTTTGTGACTAGATGGCAGATGCATCAATCGACCGATCGAACCATATATATACTACCTACTTCAAGAGCAAAAGAATCTGTACTCGATTGAGGAAAGCCTATCTATGAACAGTGAAATCTGCGGCTGCGAGTAGAGAAGCTAGGAATGTAGTATCTCGGACTCCTCATCAGGGACCTCCTCCTCAAACTCGTCATTCTCCGCGATTGCGTCGAAGATTTCTTGTACGGCGATGAGGTCATTTATGTAGAGCACCGGATTGCCTCCGCCTGCCACCTGCCGCCATCCAGATATGCTGCTGGCACCACGAGCACATGGAAGAAGAAGGTCGAGGGGGTTATCAACACCGGCCGTTCGTAGTCCTCGAGTGGACACGTGTGGTGGGCGGGGGGTGGGGGCTACCACGATCTCCATCCTTTTCTTTGGGTTCCCTTTTTTTTGAAACAACTACGATCTCAACTTTTGAGCTGCATTGAAAACACGCTCATGGCAGACCTCGATTCCACTGCATGCAAGTGGCACAGAACCAATTTCTAAGAATGTTAGATCTACTCGAGGGGGGCCCTTGACTCATGGAAGTTACTAGCGATAGGGCCCAGTTGGAAGTGAGATTGAGAGCGCTGCGTAAAAATGGGATATGTCTTATTAAAACCAAGTGGCAATAAATTGCAGCGTCCTGTCGACAACCGTGCACTCGATGACCCCGTTGCCCTGTGCATGTGTTTTAGTAGCAGTAGTAGGCTTTTCAGACTTGATTAAACGTGACATGACCGCTCGACGACTTTTTCCATGCATGACATCGTGTTCCTTCTTGTAGAGGGAGACGTCAAGATGGGGCCTCGTCAAGATGGTAGCTCGTTAACTAGCAGTTTGAAAGAGTACCCTTTTCCTCTCTCTCTAAACAAATATGTTTCATTTTTCCCAAATTGGTAGCAAATCTAGAGAATATTCTCTCTTCGATAATTCGTTCCCTTTTGGACCTCTTTTTTCCTCCGATCAGGTAGCAAATCTAGAGCAGCAAATCACACCAGGCAGAATACATTCATTCAAAAAAAATGTAGATATAGCTGTGCGCAGCTAAATAGGACATAGTGATAGAAAGTAGGTTGCTTAATGAGATTCGATGCATTGAGCCAGAAATAGGATGCAAGAAAAATATAGAAAAACAAAAGAAGATGCTTAGCAGCAGCAGCCACCGCAGATGCAGATACATTCAATGACACATCCAACCCGTTCATTCGCCAGCGCCTCCGCCTCCATCCGGCGCTTCCTCCACTTCTTGCTGTCTAGTGCCGTGATCTTGGGGGCCTTGGGCCTGATTGGAGGCATGCGACCCTCTTTGATGGCCACCGGCTGGAGGTTTCGGAGGTGAATGCCGAGAGCCCGGTGTCCAGCGATGTAGGCATTGATGTTCAAGGTCTTGCGCTTGCCTCCTTTGTGGATGCCGGAGCTCGTGGCCTCTGCATGCTTTAGTAAGGTGTTGAAGTCGGTGCTGCCGACATGACTCACCCAACAGTAGGCGATCCCCTTGCGGAAGGGGCAGCTGTAGTCGCCGCCCCTGAAGAAGGCGTCGTACTGGCTGGCCCGCAGCTTCCTCACCACCTGACAAGCCTTGGTGTGAATGGACTCGTCATCGCTGTAGACGTCGCTGCCGGAAACCTATTGGAAGAAAAGGAAAATGGGGGAGTAGATGATGTAAGAAGATCGAGTAATCAAAATGCGAACAAGCGAATCCTAATAAACCAAGATCTAGCATCCAACGATGGGAATGGTAGAAGAACTAGAGGAGGGGAGAAAACCCTAGTTACCTTCGACCATGGGTCGTCGATGCCGGTGTCGTAGGGGTTCAGCGGAGCGATGTACTTATCTAGATTTTAGGTTCCCAAGAAGTGCTTGATCTGCTTATGACCGGCGCGGGCCTCGACTGTGGCCTAGACAGGGACGACGGCTACTTTCAACGCGTCGAGGGGGACCGGCGAGGAGACGGGGGCCTCCTCTCCAGCGGCCTCGGAGGCGACAATGGCCACCTTATCCTCCTCAGCCATCGCCGGCGCGGACGGGGTATTCTCGGGAGTTTGCAGATGCTGGTGGGACGGTGGAGAGGATTGCATGGGGAGAGTGAGCGAGAGTGAGAGTGGCTGTGTGGAGAGGGTCTCTATAGTTAAGGTGTATGGAAGTAAGGCACGTTTCGTTACACCACCGTGCAACGCGCCGCGCAGTCTACTGCACCGTGCACCGCGACACGCGCACGGTACGTCACGTTTTTTCCCTGGGCCATGCATGGCAGATGTGCATTGAGTCGCATGCAAAGGGCGCATACACAATTTCTATGTACGAAGTTTGACACGGCCCTAAAATTGGCGATAGTTAAAAGTGGAAATGTAGAGGGGAAGGTAGGTGGCTGTACGTTAGGTCTCGTCGAGCTCAGCTCTTCGGCCTCCGGCTAGCACGTGCAAGTTTCTTATGGTCGGGCCTAGTTGGAAGTGAGATTGAGAGCCACTGCGTAAAAAATGGGGTATGTCTTATTAAAATCAAGTGGCAATAAATTGCAGTTGTCCATCGACGACCGTGCACTCGATGACGCATGCGTTGTGGCATAGTAGTAGCAGTAGTAGGCTTTTCATCCTTGATTAAACATGACATGACTGCTCGTCGACTTTTTCCATGGACGACATCATGTTCCTTTTTGTAGAAGTCTCACTGAGGGAGACGTCCATGTTGTGTCACGCTGTACTATGAAGGGCACGACGTGTGCAACGATCATCGTTGGATATCACATAATCAACGATCTGCGTGACAACTATGACAACCAATCAGGGAGTAGCAGACAGGGTGAGCACAGTTTTGGGATTCTACAAAAGATAGAGAGAGGGGGCAAAACTAAGTAGTGCCACATAAAACCAAGGGCAAAACTGAGTAGTATAAAAATGGAAAGTGTCTTGTACAATGAAATATATCGTGGCATACATCAAATTATGCCAAGATAGATCCACTAGAGTTCATTGGATGTGTGTTCTTCTCATAAACCACACATGGATCCACCAGTGTGATTGCATGTCTACTCTTTTCATTAACCACAGTTAGAGTCATTGCATGTCTGTTCTTTTCAAAACCACATATCACTAGTGTCATTGCACGTGTGTTCTTCTCATGAACCACACATGAATCCACCAAGTGTGATTACATGTCTGTTCTTTTCACAAACCACATATGGATCCACGAGTGTCATTGCATGTCTACTCTTTTCACAAACCACATTTCACTAGTGTCATTGCATGTGTGTTCTTCTCACAAACCACATAAGGATCCACCAGTGTCATTGGTTGTGTGTTCTTTTCACAAACCACATAAGGAACCACTAGTGTCATTGGATGTGTGTTCTTTTCGTGAACCACACCCAGTGTCATTGCATGTGTGTTCCTCTAACAGACCACATAAGGATACACCAGTGTCATTGCATGTGTGTTCTTCTCATGAATCACAGCTAGAGTCATTGCATGTCTGTTCTTCTCAAAAACCACATAAGGATCCACTGGTGTCATTGGATGTGTGTTCTTCTCATGAACCACACATGGATCCACCAGTGTCATTGCATGTCTGCTCTTTTCATTAACCACGGTTAGAGTTGTTGCATGTCTGTTGTTTTCACAAACCACATATCACCAGTGTCATTGCATGTGTGTTCTTCTCATGAACCACACATGGATCCACCCAGTGTGATTGCATGTCTGTTCTTTTCACAAACCACATATGGATCCACCAGTGTCATTGCATGTCTGCTCTTTTGACAAACCACACATTACCAGTGTCATTGCATGAGTGTTCTTCTCACAAACCACATAACGATCCACCTGTGTCATTGGTTGTCTGTTCCTCTCACAAACCACATAAGGATCCACCAGTGTCATTGGATGTGTGTTCTTCTCATGAACCACACCCAGTGTCATTGCATGTGTGTTCCTCTAACAGACCACACATGGATCCCCCAGTGTCATTGCATATGTGTTCTTCTCATGAACCACGGCTTGAGTTATTGCATGTGTGTTCTCTTCATGAACCACACCCAGTGTCATTGCATGTGTGTTCCTCTCACAGACCACACATGGATCCACCAATGCCATTGTATGTGTGTTCTTCTCATGAACCACACCTAGTGTCATTGCATGTGTTCTCCTTTCATGAACCACACCCAGTGTCATTGGATGTGTGTTCCTCTCATAGACCACACATGGATCCACCAGTGTCATTGCATGTGTGATTTTTTCATGAACCACATCTAGAGTCATTGCATGTATGTACTTTCCATATACCACATATGGATCCACCAGTGCCATTGCATGTGTGTTCTTCTCATGAACCATAGCTAGAGTCATTGCATGTGTGTTCTTTTCATGAACCACAGCTAGAGTCCTTGCATGTGTGTTCTTCTCACAAACCACATAAGGATACACCGGTGTCATTGCATGTGTGCTCTTCTCATGAACCACATCTAGAGTCATTGCATGTCTGTTCTTCTCACAAACCACATAAGGATCCAGTAGTGTCATTGGATGTGTGTTCTTTTCATGAACCACACCTAGTGTCATTGGATGTGTGTTCTTCTCACAAACCACACATGGATCCACCAGTGTCATTCATGTCTGTTCTTTTCATGAACCGCACCTAGTGTCATTGCATGTCTGTTCCTCTCATAAACCACACATGGATCCACCATAGTCATTACATGTGTGTTCTTCTGATGAACCACAACTAGAGTCATTGCATGTCTGTTATTCTCACAAACCACATAAGGATACACCGGTGTCATTGCATGTCTGTTCTTGTCATGAACCACACCCACTGTCATTGCATGTGTGTTCCTTGCACAAACTACACATGGATCCACCAGTGTCATTGGATGTGTGTCCTCTCATGAAACACATCTAGAGTCATTGCATGTGTGTTCTTCTCACAAACCACATAAGGATACACAAGTGTCATTGGATATGTGTTCTTCATGAACCACGGCTAGAGTCATTGCATGTCCGTTCTTCTCACAAACCACATAAGGATCCACCGGTGTCATTGCATGTGTGTTCTTCTCATGAACCACACATGGATCCACCAGTGTCATTAACCACAATTAGAGTCATTGCATGTCTGTTCTTTTCACAAACCACATATCACCGGTGTCATTGCATGTGTGTTCCTCTCATAAAAAACATGTGGATCCACCCAATGTGATTGCATGTGTGTTCTTCTCACAAACCACATATGGATCCACCAGTGTCATTGCATGTCTGCTCTTTTCACAAACCACATATGGATCCTAATTAACCTTAGGAGATCCCTAACCTTAGCCCCCGAATGGGTGGCTGTTAGACCGAGTCTTCTAGAAGGCATGCCCTAACACAGTTGTTCTGCTTGACGATTGTTACATACCGTTCGATCTGGGCGCTTGGACGATTGGGATGGTCTTTGTGAGAGTGATCCGTGAGTAGGCTGTTCTGTGGCATGATTAGCCACAGTTGCTCTGGACAAACTGGCAACACCGGGCGCTCCCCTATTGCGAGTGTCACGGCTCACGAGTTCAGTGGACCATATCCCAGTGTCACGTCCCCATTACTTTTCTTCCTCCCCGTACTTCTCTTCCTTCCCCTCGAAGCCACTTTCCCCACTTCACTCCCATCCTGCCGTAGCCACAAGCCAACGGTGCCTCCATCCCAATCCCCTCTCTGGATGCCAGGCCCCCTCCCCTCTCGCCATGGGTTCAAGGGGAGACGGTGAGGAAACGCGTCGTGCCGACATGGACGGTGATTTTGATGTGAGTAGTCTCATCTCTATCTCTATCATCTATTGCCAGTTATCTATTTTTTGAGCTAGATCTAATCTGTTTACTCATGCGCGTATGATGTGTTAGGCCAACCAGACGATGTATGACTCTGACTATCACGGTTTAGCGGATGAAGACAATCCTCTGCTATGTAAACATGGATATGTTCCCGCTAAATTTGTAGCGTTCGAAGGACGAAACGCAGGCAGGAGGTTTCTATGGTGTCAAGGACATCGTGCAATGATGCAAGGCGGAAGTTGCGGTGTTGTCAAATGGGTAGATCCAGAGTGGCCCAAATCGATGCAGAAAACGCTGGACAAACTATGGGAAATGACTGTTGAGTTGAAAGAATCCGTATTCAGCTCACTTCTTGACAGTGTTGAGATGAAGCTATGGGAACGAGTTGACATGACCAAGCATAAGCGAGATCTCAGGTGGGTGCAAGACAAGGTTAGCAAAGTCGAGAAGGAGAGGGACGCGGCGTTGCCCCTGAAGGCTAAAGCAGAGCAAGAACCGACTCAAGCAAGGAATGATCTTCACCAGGCCAAAGTCCTGTAGTTCACAACTACGAGTATTTACAAGTGCATGAGGAAAAATGCAGAGAAACAATTGAAGCTGTGCAAGGAAGATACTAAAAGGAAGGAGCAAACGATTCGATCCTTGCTCTCGTAGGAAGATGCGCATCGGGCTAAGATTAGGAAGATCAAGGAGATGTGTGATAACTAATTCTAGTTAGCTTAAGCTCCGTGCCTTTTTAAACTGTAATAGTTGTAGTTGTTGACCTAGCAGTCTGAACTATTGGCCCCAGAGTCCTGGGAGGAAACCCTGCATTACTTCCTTTTGTATGACCAATGCCCCTTGGATATTCCGCCCGTCGCTTCGTCATCCTCGTGTACAAATAGGAGGCGCCACAGTGCGTCGCTTCGTCGTCCATCCCTTGTCCTCTCCAATATCCACCGCGCCGTCGCTTCGTCGTCCATCCCTTGTCCTCTCCAATATCCACCGCGCCGTCGCTTCGTCGTCCATCCCCTCGCTCCCTCTCCAATCTCCACCAAGACGCCATGGAGATGCCCGCGCTGAACTTCTATGAGGCGGTATTGTTCGCGCACTTCGACATCCTCGCACCTCCGAC
Organism: Avena eriantha; assembly: GCA_910589775.1. Classification (NCBI taxonomy): domain Eukaryota; kingdom Viridiplantae; phylum Streptophyta; class Magnoliopsida; order Poales; family Poaceae; genus Avena; species Avena eriantha. Next base: position 483,146,906 of record OU342745.1, read on the forward strand.
CACGATGGTGTCCCACGGATGGCGCATCAGCTATGCGGGGTTGCCGGTGGCTCTGCTCCCTGGCTGAGCCGAGATGGAGAGCGAAATCGTGGTGCGCCGCAGCCAGATGCCCACATAGAAGAGGGCGCTGCCCCGGTACGCGGCGACCAGCTCGTACTGGCCGGCGCGGTTCAAGAAAGAGCGGAAGGCCAAGATTGGCAACCGCATCGTTTACGGGCGCGTGGTGCACCGGGATCTCCACAACCGAGAAGGGCGGGAGAGGTTCTGGTCCATCCCTGGATGGACCAAGTACACCGTCATCGTCGCCGCTCGCCGCGAAGAGGTGCTCCATCTCACGAACAATGCGGAAATCATGGAGGTTCCATCTGACGACGACGAGGAAGCCGGCGGCTCAGAGGACAGTGGCAGCAGAAGTGAAATTGTTGACTAGTGGTTGAATTAATGTAGGATGTGAAATCGCACCTTTGTTTAGAAGAATTTGTGGTTGAATTAATGAAATGCCTCGATTCAGATCTCTATCTCGATTAATTTGTGGAAGAATTTGTGATTTAGATCAATTTCTGCCTCGATTTAGATCTCTGTCCCAGATTGGGAACGTCACCGTGGACTAAAGACCTCTTTTCTACTAGTGTATTCTGACATTGGTGGTTTGTTTAAACGTAATCTACATGGATTGTACCGCATGTAAATGGCACAACCACAATTTATAAAGTGGAAGCACGTACACCCGGTTACTGGAGATCCGGGAGCTTCGCCAGATGCAGGGGAAGCAGGAGCAGAGAGGCGGTGAGATAGACGGGCTCAAGATTAGGCCAGAAAGTGGTACCGATTTCCTCCTCATCTGGGCTTTATCGGTTGCCATTGCTGTTTATGTTGCCACATCGTTGTGCAGCATCTGAAATAAGTTGTTGTTTCATGCAGTGTGGCAGCTTAAATAATTTATTTCTATGCCACATACATTCCATCGAAGTTGGAGACCTCCCGCCCCTCAGCAATTGTGGAACCGTTGCTACGTGTTTTCAGATAGCAGTGGCACAATCACCGTTTCAGATTCAACTACTAACTCGAGCATTTCCAAACCCTAAGTCGTGGTACATTTTACTTAAAGAACATGGGTTGATTGTTGCGCCCAGCGAAGTACCACACATAGAGCTCCAGAATTTAACCGAATTACATATATAGGTTCAAGTTCAACACATTACTATGCATCTTCATTGCCAGCAGCCTTCTTCCACAGCCTGGGTACCAAGCATTCATGTCCACTGGCTTCTTCATTTCCTGCCTTCTTCCTCTTCCTCGGTGCCAATTTTCTTAGCTTCACGTACTCTGCATCGCCGGGATAATGGGCACCAGAATAGTGCCCAGCATCATCTTTCCACTCGTTTTTAATTTCTTCGGGCAGCAAAATGACAGACCCCGCAGTCATGTTGCTAACCTTGCGGCGCTTCCTGTCAAAGAAACAAGACTGTTGCATAACTGCCCAATATCTACAGAGTAAATAAAACAAAAATTACAATTCAACACAAACATGCAAATCCCAAGAGATCTTTGCTTATCAGGAGCAAATTGGGTTCGAGCAACCACCCTGTCCAAGAATAGAAGGGCGACTCCCAGTTGCAGCAGTTTCCACATCCAATACATCACAATGCATCTCAAACATGCAAGCCGAAGCATACCTTTTCATCAACCCAATTAGCTGACTGTCACACGTTAGAGGAACCATGATGCCACGTTCATCCATGAAGCTTAACTTTGCAGTCTTCTTCTGCCATAATTCATCATGATTACGCAGAGAAGCAACCATATCAAATATAGTGTAGATCTGCGCAGGTGCTTCTTCCATCGTGATACAATGGTGTCCATACCACTTGCCCTTAGAGTCTTACCAAAAGAGGACTACCGTAACCAGGTAAGGGTGGTCCGCGGAGATCCCACTTGACAGAAAACAGTTGACAAAATATGTTTGTCAGCATTGGGCTAACAAACAATTTGAGGTTCAGTAGCCAGCTAGCAGTTATAATTAGTGCGAATAGCAAAGAGAAGGGTAGCTCACTCGCTTCTAGGCAGAACTTCTTCTTCCTTCGTAGTAGGATCTGCCATCCTCCGAGCTGCTCGGCTCTTCGGCGGCGGAGGCGGGCTAGAGCCTCGCAACGACGGCTATGGCATGCGCCATTAGTGCTCGGGATCAGCGACTAGGCGCAGCAACTTGTCGGCGGAAGTCAAATGTCCGAAGGGATCGTCCTGCCTGGAGGGTGGATTCCGATGCCGCCGGTGCTAGGGGAAAGGTGGGAATGGATTTGTGAAATTGGTCAATGCATCCAATCCACTTAGCTACTCGATTTTCCTAAGAGGTTGCCGCATTGGCGCTCGCGTCACGGACAAATGATCGACATGAGGGTCCCGACCATCTACTTCACGGGGCATTTTAACGGAATGTTTGAATTTGGCAGGGGTGAGATGAGTTTGCCTTGAAATGGCCCCTCTCAGTACTTGGTGGCCCAACATTTCTAAGCGCGGCAATTTCAGGCAACTTAGGTACCGCCATGCGCTGGCCTGCGAACTTTGGTACCGCAGACGAACAGGCCCCCAACAAAAGATCCCTTTTTGTTTAGGGGGAAAGACGTATATAGGGTTCTGTGACTTAAGTTCTTGCATTAACATCATACCTTATGTAATCTATGAAGAAATATGTTTCCATATTGATGAACCTTACCTTGAGCCGTCTAAAGCTACTTATATGCTTTCAAACCGAACTTTACAGCAAACTCGTGGAATTCTTCGCAATGCCTATGTTTCTGTGGGAGCTTTTGTGTACCCAGTTGATTTTCATATTATTGAAATGCCTTTGAACTCCTTCTGCCAGATCATTTTTTGTAACCATTTTTACCTATATGAACATTGATATTGATAACAAAAAACAAACTTTGTCTTTACAGTTTAGGGAAGAAATTTTAGAAATAAATCGTAGACAATTCACAAAATTTCCTTATCAAAAGAAGGTTGAACTTAAAGAGGAGAGGAATATTGAAGAATTGGCAGCAGTATATTTTTGCACTCCACAATCCAAGTTGGAGAGAAGTTTGGAGAACAATTTTTCATTCCCGAACGACTCCGCAAAAGAAGATTTGGATGAAATCCTCAACGCTGCACCAGAAATTGAGGCTCACCTTAAAGATGAGTTTGAAGAACTTGAAAGAAAAGGGGATGAGGATCCACCACCTCTCGTTTTAAAACCTCTCCCTCTAGGCCTCAGGTATGAATTCTTGGACAATGAAGGTGTCGTGGTGGTGTCACGGCATATGCCTGGTATAGGCTAAAGTTAGGGCCGATGGACGATGGAGGAATCTGGGGAGGGATGATGAAGTGAAGACCTCATATGGAAGAACTCAGAGAGACACAATATACCTAGGTTCGAGGCTCTCCTAGTGAGATAACACCTCTACTCCTGCATCTAATCTCATATATCTTGCCATGCTTGTGGCTACAATGGTGCTCCTTGAGCTGTACTCTCATGCCTCTCATGGAGAGAACAGAGGAAGAAGAAACTTTGCTCCTAGTGAGCAGAGGGAGAGGAGCCCTCCAGTGGCCTCTCCTGTAACGTTACCCCTGGTGCTCCTTATAAAGGGGAGCCCAGGGGACAAGGTATATCATCACAAGTTCTCCTATGAGCTGGCTAGTGGGGGCTTGCCCAGTCATCTTGTCCTTTATTGAGTCACCGATCTTATCTCTTCGGCATATTCCTTAGCATCTTCAGGAGATGCTCGACATATTCCTTAGCATCTCCCAAGGTACCCAGCATATTCCTTAGCATCTTGGACCAAAGGGGCCAGTCTGAGCCAGGGGCATCCCAAGACTGGCACCTGACGTAGGCTTGACTTGACTTGGAGGTACGTCGATGTAGAGGTCGATGGTGGGTCCAGATATAAGCAAAGTGACATCCGTGGCGAAGTAATTCGGCCCAGGGAAGGGAAATTCGGCCGTGGGCAGAGAGAATTCGGCCTGGGGGCTAAATGGGGCCCACCTGGATGGTGAACAGTGCCCCCAGCCGGATTATTCCCAGGCCCAGCCGAACAGCAGTTGAATCCAGCCTAGGGAGCAAAAGCAGGCCCGGCTGAGGTGGGTGCGACGAGGTCAGCCCAGGTGGGACGAGTTAACCCAATGCCGGCCCACCCAGATTAAGCCGGTGGGAGTCTACTTGACCTAGAGCTCACGCCTGTGCTGCAGCTCCGCGGTGGGCCGGACTTCGGCCCACCCGGGGAACGTTGATGGCGGTGAAGCGGGGACGTGCTGGCGAGGTAGCTTCGAGGCGGTGCGGCTGATTTGGGGGGAGCGGAGGCGCTGGCGGCCCGTGATGGGCCGGATTAGGGGTATCCCGGCCCACCCGGGTGTTGTCGATGACGCGGTGGGGAGGTGGTTCGTCGAGGGAGCTGGCGAGATGGCGTGGAGCAGTCCTGTGGTGGGCCATGTTGACCAAGGCTGGCTCACCCGGGCGGAGATTCATGGACCAGTTGGCCGAATTATCTTTTAATTCAGCATATATAGAGGCAGTTTGGCCCATGCAATGCAGATTCGGCCTGCAAATATTCAAACCAGTCCGAATTAGCCATAATTCGGCCGTGTTTATTTTCTTTCTCCTTTTCCTTATTCTTTTCTTTTTGTCCTTCATATTTTTGTCTTCGTGTATCTCTTTTATGCAATCACCTATTCATCAACTCTAGGGTACCTGGGGTTACACCCCCAACATTAGTCCCCGAGGCTATTGGGGATTCGTAGAATTGTGCATAGGCTTCAAAATAAAAAATATCCAGAGTCATTACCGACATATAGTCCTTTTCCTTTGGTCATATAGTCCATTTTGGAAACTTCTGTGATTTTTGACCTTCTTGGGCACTGGTCTTAGCACTTTTGGGTAAATATTTTGGCTTCTGGCCAAATTTGGCTCTAGCCTAACCCATTTGGGTAACTTTTTTGGCTTTTAGCAAGTTTGGCTCTGGCCGTGACCCATTTGGGTAACTCTTTTGGCTTCTGGCCTAATTTGACTCTGGCCATGACCCATTTGGGTAACTCTTTTGGCTTTTGGCCTGATTTGGCTCTGGCCGTAACCCATTTGGGTAACTCTTTTGGCTTCCGGCCTGATTTGGCTCTGGCTGTAACCTATTTGGGTAACTCTTTTGGCTTTTGGCCGAATTTGGCTCTGGCCTTAACCCATTTGTGTAAGTATTTTGGCTTCTGGCCTGATTTGGCTCTGGCCGTAACCCATTTGGGTAACTCTTTTAGCTTCTGGCCGAATTTGGCTCTAGCCTTAACCCATTTGGGTAACTCTTTTGGCTTCTGGCCAAATTTGGCTCTGGCCTTAACCCATTTGTGTAACTCTTTTGGCTTCTGGCTGAATTTGGCTCTGGCCTTAACCCATTTGGGTAACACTTTTGGCTTCTGGCCAAATTTGGCTCTGGCCTTAACCCATTTGGGTAACTCTTTTGGCTTCTGGCCGAATTTGGCTCTGGCCTTAACCCATTTGGGTAACTCTTTTGGCTTCTGGCCGAATTTGGCTATGGCCTTAACCTATTTGGGTAACTCTTTTGGCGTCTGGCCGAATTTGGCTCTGGCCTTAACCCATTGGGGTAACATTTTTGGCTTCTGGCCGAATTTGGCTCTGGCCTTAACCCATTTGGGTAACTCTTTTGGCTTCTAGCCGAATTTGGCTCTGGCCTTAACCCATTTGGGTAAGTCATTTGGCTTCTGGCCTGATTCGGCTCTGGCCTTATGAATTGTAATCCGAGTTATTCCATACAAGATACAATTGTTGAGTTATATGACTCAAAATTGACATGAGTCTCTGTTTTGAGTTACTTGACTCAGAATCCGAGTTACTTGACTCAAATCTGAGTTACCTGACTCAAATCTGAGTTACTTGACTCAAATCTAAGTTACTGAGGCATGATATGTCCTTCCGGTATGCTAGTAAGCTACCATTGATTTGGATCCGAGATATCATTTTGAGTTATGATATGATTTTATGGTACGATTGCATACTTCCATAGATATGGATCCGAGATTGAATATGATGAGTTATCGATATGCTGGCTCATTGCCATCCAAGATATGGAACAAATTGATTTGAGGTATAAGATAACCTGTTAAGCTGAGTTAAAATCCGAGTTACAAAGTAACTTGGAAAGATGAAATAAAATCTGAGTTACCCTATAACTCAGATTTTTATGCAAATCCGAATTACCCCTGTAATTAGGCAAACTGAAGTAAAATTCGAGTTAGCATGTAACTAGGAAATTGAAGCACATCCGAATTACCCCTATAATTAGGCAAACTGAAGTAAAATCCGAGTTACCATGTCACTAGGAAATTGAAGCAAATCTGAATTACCCTGTAATTAGGGAAACTGAAGTAAAATCCGAGTTACCATGTAACTAGGAAAACCGAGGTAAAATCCGAGTTACCATGTAACCTGGAAACTCGAGGTAAAATCCGAGTTACCATGTAACTAGGAAAACCGAGGTAAAATCCGAGTTACCATGTAACCTGGAAACCTGTCATTAGGAAAACTAAAGTAAAATCTTAGTTATCAGGTAACCTGGCAAGGTGATGCAAACACCAATCTGAGTTACAGATGACTTGGTAAGCTGAAAACAGCAACCCGAGTTAAATCTGAGTTACCAAGTAATCCGGCTGACTGAGTCAAATCCGAGTTACACGGTAACTAGGCAGAGTGCGGCCGACAGGTTGGTCCCGCTTGTCAGCGAGACTTAAAACCTGAAACAGTATCAAGCGATCCAGGCCACACGATTAGAACGCGAATCAACATCTCACAGTCGTCATCAACGACAGACTTGTCGCCGGCCAGACCGAACCCTAAACGGAAGGTGGGGGTCTACCGGGGACGTACCAGGGCTCCAACTAGTGCGGCGAGCCGGGCGATCGAACTGGATGGCGACGGCGAAGTCAGGCGAGGCTGCGGTAGGGGCTGCGGTGGACGGAATCGACGACAGCATCTCCTCCTCTGCTACGGCTGCCTCTAGTGAAATTTCGGCGGCCTGCTGCTCGAGCTGCTCCGGCGAGAGGTGGGAAGGACTGGGAGTGAGAGGGGAGTGTGAGGGTGTGAGGAGTTCATGCTGGGGAGGCCTGCTTATATAGGCGCGACGAGGCGGCAGTGCAGCATGGGCGGAGCTCGTCGGTGATGACGATACAATGGGCTACTAGCATGGGCGGTGTAGGCGGACGGTGGCCGGTCTGCTGGCGATGCTCTACGGCTTAATGGCGATGCTAGGGGTGGTGGATTGTGGTCGGGAGCGTCGCGCGCTCTGGGAGACAGAGGCGGTGTTCAACGGCGATCACGGCGACTGTGGGTCACGCGGCGGTGCACGGCCATGTCTGGCGGGGTGCTGGTATCGAGGCAGAGCAGCGTGCGCGGTATGGGGTTAAGGCGCGGTCTGCTGCGTGCTGGCGGCAATCGCGCTCTGGCGTGCTCTGGCGTGCTCGCAGAGAGAAAGGGCGACGCTGCTGGGGAGTGGTCCAGGGGCTGCGGTTGATCGAGGGATGGACCGTGGGCGGCGGTAGGGTTGGGCGGAGCTAGTGGGCACGCTGGTTTGGGGCGACGCGGTCCCTAGCATGATGTCCACGTCTAGCCAGCGATGACCTCAAACGAGTGGCGATGCACTGGTGCTGCGGCTAAGGGGGAAGCTAGTTGGGGACTTGGTTGGACTCAGGGGGACAGAGGAGAGTAGAGAGGGTGCAATGGGGACAATGGATTAACTTGAAACAATAATAGTTAGGCAGTTTGATCTCTGTCTGCCACCTGTTCGACACAATGGCCACAAGAGAAAAAGTTTTGAATTTTTGAAAGATTTTTGGTGGAGTGATTCATCTCATGCTTAAGCATCTAAGTTTGCTTGGGATTTGAAATTGGAGTTCATTTGAGTGGTTTTTGAATTAGGGTGATCTTGATACATACACTAGATTCAATTTTCAAATGTCATTTAAATTTAGTGTTTGAAAGTTTTTGGGATGAAACAAAGTGGGCCTTGGCACATCACTACTTGTACTAGCAAGGGGTGCAAAGATCCACAATTGTTTCTGTTAAGATTTGAATTCTAGGAATAGCCAAAGTATGCTAGTTAGTTAAAATGGCACAAATGACCATTTGCTTATTTTATTCTTTTTGATTTATTTTTCTTTGGGATTTGTTTGGGAATGATTTATATGATGTTTAATTCACCTTAGAATCATTTTACAATCAATGGATCACTCAAACATGGCAATTCAAAACAACTCCTAATTTAAATGCACACACATATGAATGCTTAATTATTTTAAATGGAAAAGTTTTTGTTAACTCTAAATTTGATGATTTGGATCTTAATAACCTTGGATTAAGTTTTGGGATGTTACAACCATAGCCACCATTAACTTACCCTCTAGTCGAAATCACTGTAGATGTACTGTAGAAAACCCCATCCCTTTGTCTCTTGTGTTTGTATGGAAGAGGGAGAGAGTGAGTCAGGCACAATATGCCATAGCTCATTAATTCTTGTAGCCCTACCCTCTGCCTCTCTCCACTTACTACACGACCAGAAACCCTGCACGACCCACTCCACCGCCCTCTTCAACCAACCAGGGCCTCCCACCCTCTCCACCATGTCCAAATGGACCTAGTCCATCATGGACAACTCCACCTCGAGATAAAAACTAAAAAGGCCAGAGGCCAGGCAACCCTTCTCTCCGGCTCATTCCACTCCCCATACTCTCCCCTACCACCCCTGAACTCCACCCATCCTCCCCTTCTTGGTCTTAGCCGGGAGAGAAGCAAGAGGGCCTCTCGTCCAGCACAAAAAAATTGAAAATGGTGCTCTATCCTCTGCCCTCCCTCTCTGCATGTCACCGTGACGTGATCCCCTACTTCCTCTACATCTAATTTCCCTTCTTTTCCTACCCAGGAATCCTTCAGGTGATCTCTCCCGCGAACTCCGGCGAGGCTACCCTCGGTCGTCTTCACTAGAGCATCTCTCCATCGCCAAACCGATCACTGCCGCCCATCCCCGAGCTTGCCGTCTATCACTGCGTCACCCGACACCCTCCACGACATTCCTCCGCCACCCGGTGAGCCTCCCGAGCCTTCCCCGCTCCACCTAGGGTTTCGGGCCACCATGCCAGTTCCCGTGGAGACGACGGCCTCAGGCCGTCAATCTCGTTCTAATCCTACAGACAGAAACCGCCGGTACCTCTTCGCCCCATTGTGCGACCGACGCGCGGGCCCCGCCAGGCCAAGATTTGAACCCTATTTCCATGCGATGCCCCGCTCTGGTGGGCCGTTTTGGCGCTGTGCGGCCCATTCCCGTCCAGATCCAGCCCAATGGCCTTGTTCTTCCTTTCTCTTTTCAATCAAAAATCTAGAATAGAAATCTGCCCATTAGTTTTATATCTCTACCAAAATGAAAAACAAATCTAAGTGTCCAGATCTAATTTTATGCCGGTTCCAGAAGGTTTACTCTAACATGCAGAGCAAGTTTTTAATCAAAATAGTATCTAGAATTTACCTAGGAATTTCAATGCTAAGAGGTATCTGTTACACTAAATAATTATTCTAGGGGGTTATAGGTACCTAATTTGTGTGAAACCACCTTGTGCTATGAGGAATTTAGCATACCTTGCATGACACCTTGGTCCCTGGCCAACTGGCCAAGTGGAGCTAAGTTTTGTCTGTAGTAAAAATACCAAATTAAATTCATTTCTGCCTTATAAAATATCTCTAGGACAATCTACACTAGATCTTGAGTTGATTCCAACTCTCCCTGAACTGGTACTACAATACCTACCAAATACCAAGAGATCAACATTTATTGATCCATTACTTCATTTTGGTGAATTAAACTTCTCTGTCTAGGATTAGTTCAGTAGATAAATCACTACAGGAGTTTCACAACTCTACAATTGATGAATCTAATTTCTATAGAAAGGTGCTTGAAATACCTAATATGTTTCCTTAGATTCGTATCAAAAGCTTCTGTAGAATAAATCTAGTTAAAAGACAAATTTCTTACAAAACTAATTCTGGGATTTTCCCAAGGGCATTATGTTAATTATTTTGAGATGATTCCACCTCTCAAAAATCACAAACTCAAATATATACAAAACCCTATGAGTAAAAAATTATTTGAGCTCCAGATCTTTTCTGGTGATTTATTCACCTAAATTAAGGTTATTTCACTAAAATAATCATAACTAATTGAGGAAAATTGATAAAATCATGAAACCACTTTTGTTGAACTTGTTACTTCAATATCTATATGTTGGTATCATTTTAGCACATTGATATCATAGATACCCAATCCTTAGTCCCAAACCCCTTTATTAGGTGATATTTGACAATTAATTCAAAAGAAGTTCCACAAAGGCAATTAAGGTAATTCCAAGTGTTATGCCTCAAGCTATCAAAACCTAATGAAGCTAGTGATGTGTTGAATGTTTGTTTGATGTATTGTAATGGTTCTTGTATGCCTGTGTTGATCGTGTCCTTTGTTTGATTACATGTATTACCCTTGACGACGATAGTTGTGATTAGATCGGAGACCAGAGAAGATGGTTGTTGTTGGATATTATGGTTTTCAAAGAAGAAGTCTAGGGACATATTCCCATATTGCTGATCACAGGCAAGCCACCTTCTTACTCATAAGCCCTGTCCTATGGTTTTACTTATGCATGTTTTATTAAAACTGCATTTTTTTATTATGATAATATATAACGTGTAGTGGCTTGGATCCTCCAAACCGATACGTCTTAGTACTACTAAGTACAAGCCCTTTGAGGACACCTACTTGTCCCTAGTATGGTAGATGGTGTGGAACACCATACCCCTTTGGAGACTCCGTTTTAGCTGAAGCAATACTATAGGATGGGAAGACCCCGAAAAAGTTTTACAAAATTGTTTTATTGTAAAACCTTGGTGAGGTCTAGCCTACCAAGAGAGTTTGAGAAAGAAAAAGGTTTTGTTTTACAAAGGATGCTGATGGAAAAAGGAGGGAAAATATTTATGAAAATGCACCCGTTTCTTTGCAGTTTGCTAGAACAATTAACCCGTGCAACCACATTACTCCTATATGGGAAGGGGCTAGACTGGAAGTTTGTCCGCTCTGGTATAAGTTGTCTCACAACTACTATAGGAGATTTCGATCCCTAGAGGTTGGGCCTTCTCTAATAAGGGTCCTTGTAATTTAATTCATCACCCTGGAGAAGGAACAAATGGTATGCAGGCCGCCATGCGTTTACTATGAATAACTCATAGGGTAGGCACTTATACTGGAGTGGGAATTCCGAAGGTCTTTTTGATTATCCGAGACCTACAAACTTTTGTATGATGATCCGGGGTTGATCCCAGCGGATGTACCGAATCTTGTGGGTAAAGTGTACAACCTTTGCAGAGTGTAAATCTATTCGAATAGCCATGTCCATGGTCATGGACGGTTGGAAAGTTGCTGTAGAGCGGTGCTAGTTTCGATTTCAAAAAGGATTTCGAAAAATCAAAGGCTTTGGAAATGTTTTGACCATGGGATGGTCGGAAAGGAGGGAAAGGAGTTTGGTCATGGGATGACCGGAAGGAAGGAACAAATGGGTGACCCAATCCCAGTGTTCTCCAAAACTTTTCAAAATACTTTTAAAATGTTTTGTAAAAGTTTTTAACAAAAATATGGAGATGTTATATCTAGAAGAGAAACTATTTTAGAAAAGAACCTCTCTTGGAACCCTCCTAGTACCACATCTATATTGCATATCCTCTTATTGTTATTATCTTAAGGTGGTTTGCAAGTACATTCAAAGTACTCACTGGCATTGTCCCTGGCTATTAACTTGGTCAGATTTCGAGAAGTAAGGTGAAGAAGAAGGTGAAATTGACGACTATATGAGCTAGGACTTTCTCCTAGTCAGTTGCCTGTAGGTCAAGGCATGGCTCGGGATCTATGCTTGATGATTTTCCGCTGATGTCACTAAGGTATGACATGTATTCTCTTAAGAATTGGATGTTTACTTTGATACTTGTCGGTTATGTGCCACGAAAAACTGATCATGGGATCGTGGTGTATGCATAACAGGGATTCTCGAGGATTAATCCGCGGGCCCCACAACCCAGCTGGCATGCGTGTGTGTGGACCCGTGTCAGCTCTGTCCCCACATGTCTGTGACCCTGGGTAGAGCAAGGCCAGGTACAAAATATTTCAGGATATTTTCTAAAAAATAAAAATTCTAGAAATTGATTAAATCTAAATAAATTCATATATTTTTAAGTAATTCGAATTTGACAAAAATTTCAAAATTAAATATGAATCTAAACCTGTTTTCAAATTTACCCAGATTTGACTCTATCTAGTCAAACCTTTGTCTTTTGACCCTAATTTAATTATTTTGCATTTAATAATAAATTTAAAATTCATAAATTCAAATAATGCATATAATATAAGTTTTCTGATTAGAAAAATTCCAACAATTCAAATATGACATCCAAAATAATTTTTGAGCAACTTAAAATTTCAAACTTATTTCAATCCCAATAAATACCTATTTCTTAATAAATTCATAACCTTAATTCCGTAACTCCAAATTTGACAAATAATATATCTAAATCGATCAGCGCAGCGAGCCTATTCTAACTATGCATTACATGATATCTATTGAAGCATGCATCATATAAATACTGAATAACCCACAAGGAATATGGGAATAAAACTTGCCAAAATAATTAATAAAGTGCTTATTTCTTGTTCCCACACCTCACCCATGCCGTGCTATGTTATACCATGCAATTGTGCATCATTTCATCATGGCGTACCTTGTTTTGCTTGTTGCATATGATTCATATGATTGCACACTATTTATTATGGACCTTGTTTGTTTGGCTTTTATTCCAGATAGAGCCAAGCAAGGGAGCTATCAGGAGAATCAGGGATACTACCCGGATACGACTTATTCTACTTCTGAGCAGACAGGCAAGCAATTCCCCATGCTTGCATTACATATAGCACATATGCCTCTATCTTTATTCTTGCATCATTGAGTCATGAATTGCATTAAATTGGAATCCCAAGTATTGCGCAACCTTTACTTTCAAACCCCACTGAAGCTTGTTCCTCCATCCTATCAGACTTACTACATGAGTTGTTTGAGCCATGTGAGTCGTAGAATTGCATGTGTAGGGTTTGTGAGAGTCTGATGTGGATAACGAGGTACCTAAACAACTTAAACTATGTAGTAATGGGATAACTAAAGAAAGAGGCACATGTGAGCAATAAATGTTATTTGGTTTTTCATGGTCACTTGTGTCCCGTAGGACCCGAGTACTTGATACATGTTCCTTGACTATCGCACTATCCACATGTCGGACCATGAATCCCCTTACTCCGAGCTTGATTCACATCTTATTTCTTGGGGCCACAAAGTAGTTTGGGGCTTTATTACTATCTTGTACTTATGCCATGCTTTACTGCTTTATTTATTATTGCGCGTGGAGCACTTGTACTATTTTGGAAAACCCGTGCCACGTTTTCGCGGTATAGACAAGCCCAGTCACAATTTCAGGTTCCCAGTTGATTACACACGTCGTCACAAACCCTGGATCCATCTCAGAGCCAACCAACTTCGTTGCAGGTAGCTTAGTGGGGTGCCCCCCTGAAATCATTTTTGAATCTTGCAAATGCTTTGTCGTGATACCTCGTTGCTTTTCATTTGGTTCTTTCCGAAGTTAATCATGCGTGTGTTGGTATTTGTGCACCCCTGCAGGTTAAATCTTTCTGAAAGTCATGTATGTGGTTATGGATGACATGGAGGATAGTTTCTCGATCATATATAACTATGACTAACGTACCGTGTTTAACTTGACTAAAACATGACTAGTAATTAGTGCAGTACTCATGGAATGGATAATAAAAGTGCCAACGGATGGGTTGTTCGTCCACCTTCTCGTTCCGTAAGCAAGAAGGAGGATGGATATGTTTACTTTATTTTGCTAATACAACTATTGTTTCTAATTAACGGGCATCCGTCTATCTTTGGTTAGGCAGATGTGTAGCGTGTCTCTATACAATTGTTAGATATTATCTTTTGCTGCAATTGCGTCACCCCAGGTTGTTCCCTTTAGATGCATTAAGACTTGTTGAGTACCCCTAGGGTCTCAGACCATAATTTATTGATCAGATTGTCAAGTATATCCCTATGGAGGCTACTATGTTGATGAGGCAGATGAGGGAGGCAACGACCCTCTTGAGTAGAGATTCTAGGGATGGAGATCCTTGAGATTTGTGGGCGAGATGTGCTTATTTCGGTGGCATCTTATGCTGATTTGGTTCTTAATCCATACTTAGATCTTGTTTACCGCTTCCGCTTGATACTTTGATATGTGATGTATGAGTGTTGGGGGGACACCCCCGGGTAGGGTCACACCGGGGTATAGAGGCCGAGTTAGCCGAGGTATGGCAAGGTCAAAGCAAAAGCTAGCCGCGTCACCTCAAGGCAGGCCGACTTACGGGGTAACCCGGCCCGGAGGATGTCCGCTTAACTGTGTCCCGGCCAACTTATATCATATGTCGGCAAGCTTTATGTAACTTGTCTGTAGGTACCCACGGGGCCGGATTAACCAGGCCTGAGCCGGGTTATATCAGGCTTGCAAGAGAAGGAAGTGTCATCGGATTGAGGACAAGTACGCCTCGAGGGGGTCCTCGAGGCGTGCGGAAGAGAGGGGTGTGAGACATACGGTGTTTTGGACAGTGAGCACACAAGTTTACCCTTGTTCAAATCCGCCGGCTTTGGACAAATCCTACTCCTGCTAGCAATCCAGTAATACGGCAGAGCCGGAATATGGGTTACAAGGGTTTCGCCTGTGCGAGTTGAGGGTCTAAAGTATTGAGTGTGTCCTAAAGGCTCTCCCTAGGACGAGTTATATAGATATCTGGCCTAGGGTTTATAGGAGAGATCTATCCGGCTACGACTAAGAGTCGGTTACAGAGTACATCTTGAACTACAAGTAACAATATGGGCCTAAGTCGGTAAGTCTTCCGGGCGTTCCCGTAGCTGGATTGGACTCCGTCTTTCTCCCTGACTGGGCCACCCGTGAAGCAAAGCTCTAACCCGAAGTGGGCCACCCTGGTCAGTGAGGAACTGTGAGGATACCCGGAAAGTATATCCCCAACAGCAGCCCCCGGAGGCCTTCAAGATCCAAAGTCGGATTTATCATCGTCTAGCTTGATCTTCGGCTTGCAGAATCTTGAAGGGTTCCTGAAACTTCACAACAAAAAATACGATCTGGGTCTTAAAAATAAGTCGGACCTATCAATAGGTTACTCGGATTTTCCAGCTTGATTTCGAACTAAGCCGGAACTTGGTTCCTAGCGCCACCTGACACAAGTCATGGTCAAGTCATGTCATCTGACAGGCATTCCATCAGCACGACCGTTGGTGGGTCCGCGGTTCGCGGAACCGAGGCGCCGTTTCAATGTGTGCGTGGAGATCGAGGAGACGCAATCATCGCGTGGGTCCTTCCCAGTTCTTTCCACGACGCGTGGCGGTCACACTGTAGCATTTGCACGAATCTTGGCGGAGTTAGGTGGATATAAGGGGTTAGGATTTTCTCCTTCTCCTTCCACCAATCCTTTGCCTTTTCCTCTCCTCCCCATCTCCCTGCGCAAATAGAGCTCCCCATTCCCCCCCCACAGAACTCCGAGCGCCGCCCCTTTTAGGTCAACTACTCGCCGGAGAAAATGGCTTCATCTTCTTCCTCCGGCTTGGTGGCAGTAGCGACAGCGGCGACGGCAGAAGCGGTGGCGGAGAAAGAGAGCTTTCGCGGGCTCTGGATTCCCTGCGCCCTCAACGAGGAGGGCCTCAAGAACGTGGAGAAGGAGTGGCTTCTCGCCGCTGGCAACTGGCGGAGCGGCTTCGAGGAAACCGTCCCCAACCCGCGCGACGGCGAGCGGGTCCACTTCGGCACCCACCTCGATAGAGGTTTTTCATTTCCTCCCTCGGAGTTCTTCTCCGAGGTGATAGACCATTACGGAGTTCAACTCCATAACCTTCCTCCCAACTCTCTCTTAGAGATGAGCGCATATGCTTCATTGTGTGAGGGCTTTCTCGACATTAGGCCGAGTTTGACTCTTTTCCGGTACTACTTTCATGTCCGGAGAAACTCCATTACCGCCGGTGTTCCTTACATCACCGGCACTATTAGTTTTTCGCTTAGACGCGAGCGTGCATATCCCAAAATTTTAGCTAGTGATCGGTCAAACAATGGCCAGCCACATTTTTCTATCATAAGGATATTCCGGCTCCCGGCAAAGCCACTCCTTTGCCGGCTTTTATCGACGGAGTTGCCACGGCCCAACCCTCTTGGGACGAGGCTGCTCCGGCTCTCACCGACGATCTGATCCTCGCTAAGAGGCGGATCAAATATTTGATCAAACACAAGGGTCTGAAGGGATCCGACTTGGTCCAATGCTGGGTCTCATGTCAGATCCATCCCCTTCAGTACCACGGGGATCGACTGATGCACTCCATCACGTCATCCAAGAAAGATTCCCTCCGCATCAGCCCCAAAGCCTACACCGCATAAGCCAGATCAAGTGGTTGATCAAGGAGCGGATCGAGAGGAGAATCCCAGAGGTTTCTCCGCTCGAAGGATATCCTCCTGAGTTTTCTCAGGAGACAAAGGTGGTTCCATTGCTGGACCTTGCGCTCAAGAAGCGCAAAGATCCGACAGTGGCTATTGGCACAAAGGAGGTGCCTGTTGTGAAGAGGTAATCTTTCGATCACAATTTCCGCCTTTGTACCTTTCTCGAATTTCTTTTCGATATGTAATGTTTCTGACTTTATTACATTCTCAGAGCAAAGCCGCTCGTCAAGGGCAAAGGGAAAGGGATTCCTTCGAAGCCGCTGCGGGAGACGAAGCTTACCATAGCTTCTCCTGCCGTGGATCCTCCGACTCCTCCCTCAACCTTCCACAACACTGGTGATCTCCCCGGACGCCGCAGAAGATCCGGCTCCTTCAACGGAGCCAGCGAACCTTGGGTTGCAAACTGACGTCACCATGGGTGAGTTAGATTAAGATAAGGGTGAACCCTCTTTGGGTAATGATCCCTCGGCAGAGACATTCGCCGAAAACCTTGTCAGCAATCCGGGACTTGCCAAGTTTGGCCTGTCTCGGAAATCTGCTAAAGAAATCCAGCGGCTCACCAGGCAATGCCTGGAGAAAAGAAATTTATCTTCCGAAGAAGAAGCGCAAGAGGCACATGACATCAAGTTCTCCGACTTTCTTGCCCAAGTGCGCCTCCGCGACGAGAGGATAAGGACTGGTGAGCTTCCAACAGCACCAGTGATTCCTCTAACTCTCTCGAAAAGGTGGCCGCTGAAGTGAACGAACAATATGTAAGTCGTAATTCCAACTCCTATTTTTTCCATTACTTTATATCATATCCTCTAGCCCCCAAGCATGAAGTAGGATATATAATCCGGGTTTATGCTTCATTAGGATGCCAAAGAACGAACTAGTGTAGCCCCCAAGGCTCGTGCTGATATTTAGCAAAAATATTAGCCCGAGTCTTAAGTAGCTTTCTGACTTTGGGTATTCTGACTTACAGAAAGTATGTTCCTATAACCAGGATTTATTAAAGAATGTCTGTGATAAGCGGAGAGAGATCAAGGCTCTCCGACTTAAAAATGCTGAACTTAAAGTAGCCAAGGATGAAGCCGAAGGTAAACATTCCGAGATTCAAACCTTGCCCTTGTATTTTCAATGTCGAATTTTTCCTGAACTGTTGTTCTTTTTTACTTATAGCGCCGGTGAAACAATCCTGCGGCATGATTGAAGAGGCCGAGAACCTCAAGACCCTAGTGGTGGAGAACAAGGAGCTTCGCCAAGAGCTGAACCAGCTCAAGGCAGATCATGAAAAGAGCATAGCTCAAGCCTTCAATCCTCCTCCATGGCTACTGAAGAGCGTGATCGCAAGATCGCTGCTCAAGATAAAATAATCTCAGATCTCAAGAATGAGCTTAGAAGAGAGAGGGATCTTTCCCAGGCGCTCCGGGCTGAACTCCAGAGTCTCCGGGAGGAGAAAACCAAAATTGACGACGTCATTTTCGGTACGTTCCTTCTGTCTGACATATCTTTTTCTCCAACTTCTATCAATGTCGGATTTCCTTAACTTGTTTTGTTTATAGGTCCTCTGAACTTGACTGACTCCACCTCCGCTGAGCCCCGCACCCACCGGCTTACCCAAGTCGGTGACCTGCTTCATGACTTCCGCCAATCCCTTGAGGACATCGGCGAACCTCTCAAGATTCCAGACATGCACAACATGTCGGATTTTCAGGTGCGTTACAAAGAAAAGGAGATGCCGCAACTTGTTTGGGACTAGAACATGTCCTACGCGCGGACTGCGGGGCAGAACGCTCTCACCATGCTCATGAGCCACCATGGAAACATGGAGATATGGCAAGTGACCAGAGGGTACTGCAAAGTTGATGAGGACGGCCGGGAGCAGGACCTTCAAGTAATCATGCACTCCTGCGCCGGATATGGGTGTCACGTGGCTGATCTGACCAGCTACGAGACCCCTTTCTTCACCCGCGTGGATACTCCGCCTCCTCCTCCAGAAGAATCCGCAGAAGTTTCCGACGATGAACGCACCACCTCGGATGCAGACATCTCGGAACGATACCAAGGCGGCGTAACCAGCGAGCCGGTAGCTCCTTCATCTCCTCATGCATCATAGATCAGAAATTTTTGTATTATCCCAGAAAAACATGATGCGTTTGCAAATATTAAGTACTATTATTTTGCTAGTGCTAAGCTTTTGATCTATTTAGCACTTTTGGCTTTGAATTTTTTTTGTGTGCTTGAAATGTTTACATAAGCACTTGTATTTTTTCGTCTATACATATCGTTTATTTGGCTTTCCGCCTCATCCCTTTCGTGAGCCGGCTAAACCTTCTGCCGGAAACTTTGCCGAGCAACGGAGCTCAACTGCTAAACCAGTTTAAACTCAGAAACAAAGCCGGCTTCCAGTACCAACAATTCACTACTCGGAAAATGCCCGCATCCAGCAATCAGACAAATAACCAAAGTAAAGACTAGAAATTTTAGAGTTATTCCCGAAGGTAGCAATTTTAGAATCAGAAATCTAAACCAGAACGAACATGAGCATAAAGTACTTTCAAGCATTCTGGGATTTTTGACTATGACAAGATCATTTGGAAATAAGATGGTAAAAACTTCTCAGAAAAACTCGAGGTGACCAAAACTTTTATTTCTCAGAGAACATGTACATATGTATGATTACAAAGAAGGATAAACTAAGAATAAAAGGGACGTAGCTAAGCAATATTCCACGGTCTGTCTAACTCATCCGGATTTGTACTGCCTCCAGCTCTCTTTCTCTTCTTAGTAGCAGGTCTTTCTTTGACTGGCCTCATGTCAGTTAAGTAGTACGATCCATTGTGCAATACTCGACTAACTAAAAAGGGCCCTTCCCATACTGGGGAAAGTTTGTGCTTTCTTTGTTGCACAAGCCGGAGAACCAAATCACCTTTATTGAAAGATCTATTTCGGACTCTCTGGCTATGATACTTGCGTTACTTCTGCTGATAGGCTGTAGATCTCATTTCAGCAACGACGCGAACTTCTTCGACTAAGTCGAGATCATTTTGTCGAGAAATCTCGGCATCCTCTTCGATATACGCAGCCACTCTAGGAGAAGTATGAATCAAATCACTAGGAAGAACTGCTTCTGCGCCATAGACCAAGAAGAAAGGTGTGTATCCTGTTGACCTGTTTGGAGTTGTTCGTAAACTCCAAATTACAGAGGGTAGTTCCTCTGCCCAAGCTCCTGCAACACGTCATAGTGGTGCTTCGAGTCTCGGTTTTAGGCCTTGTAGAATTAAACCATTTGCTCTTTCGACTTGTCCGTTAGCCTGTGGATGTGCGATTGAAGCAATGTCAAGCCAGATATTTTTCTCGTTGCAGAATTCAGCCAATTCTCCCATAGAAAAGTTACTCCCGTTGTCCGTGATAATGCTATGCGGATAACCATACCAGATTATAACATCCCCGACAAATATTTTGGCTGTTGCTCCCTCACAACTAGTGATGGGTTTAGCCTCAATCCATTTGGTGAATTTATCCATCATCACTAAGAGGTGGGTAAATCCACTTGGAGCTCGTTTAAATGGTCCTACCATATCAAGCCCCCAGACCGCAAAAGGCCATGTTATAGGTATTGTTCGCAGCTGATCAGCCGGAACATGAGCTTGCTTGGCGTACTTTTGGCAGCCTTTGCACGTCTTGACTAATCGTTCGGCATCTGCCTGAGCTGTAAGCCAGAAAAATCCGTGTCTAAAAGCTTTTGCCACTAAAGATTTGGCTGCAGCATGGTGACCACACTCGCCTTCGTGGATTTCTCTTAAGAGTTCCACTCCTTCTTCCGGAGTACACAACGCTGAAAAACCCTAGAAACACTCCGTTTATGGAGCTCACCTTTAACAATAGTATAGGCTTTTGCTCGTCGGATAATCTGCCGGCTCAGCACCTCGTCTTCGGGTAATTTGCCATCTACCAGATAATCGAGGTAGGTTGAGTCCAACTAGGAATTACAACCAGAACTGCTATCAAAGGTGAGTCGGATTTGGTTGGATATTCCTCATCTACTCCCTTTATTGAGGGAACTTTGAGGTGCTCTAGAAAAGCGCCATCCGGGACCTCTTTCCACGTAGAACCTATCCGAGATAGTGAATCTGCTTCCTCATTTTCTGCTCGAGGGATGTGTTGAACTTCAAACCCTTCGAACAATTTAGGTAGATCATCCACGACAGCTTTATATGCTGCCATGTGTTTATTTGCATTACAAATATCTGACACTTGCTGAGCAACAAGATCCGAATGTCCGTAACACATCAAACGTCGGATGCCAATATCCTTAGCAATCTGGATTCCATGCAGCAGTGCTTCATACTCGGCAATATTGTTTGTCGCTGTGAAGTGGATCTGCAAAACGTATTAAAGTTTATCTCCTTGGGGTGATTTGAGCACCACGCCAGCCCCCGAGCCCCCTCGAGCCTTAGACCCATCGAAAAAGAGGGTCCAATATTCCGACTTAGGGAGGATCATGTTCTCCTTCGTCTCTGTCCAATCAACGACAAAATCAGCAAGGATCTAGGATTTGATTGCTATCCGAGGTTTATACTCAATATCGAAAGTTGAAAGCTCTATGCCCCATTTGGCGACGCGTCCTGTGGCATCACTTTTGTTGATTATATATCTCATGGGAGCTTTGCTCACCGTGGTAATTGGATGCTCCTGAAAATAGTGTCGTAGCTTACGAGATGCTAGAAAAACACCGTAAGCCAACTTTTGATAGTGCGGATACCGCTGTTTTGATTCTGTCAGGACCTCGCTGACAAAGTAAGTCGGACGCTACAGCAGGTGTTCCTGATTTTCTTCTGGTCTCTCCACCACCATGACGATACTGACGACCTTTATTTGTCGCAGCAATGTAAAGCAACATCGGTTCCTGGGGTTCCGGCGCTGCAAGGATAGGAGCAGATGAGAGTACTTTCTTCAGGTCTTGTAATGCAGCTTCAGCTTCATCGGTCCAAACAAAATCCCTGGTCTTTTTCAGGAGTTTGTATAATGGTGCGTATCGTTCACCAAGCCGGCTTACAAACCGACTGACTGCAGCAATGCAACCAGTTAGTCTTTGTACGTACTTCAGGCGAGTTGGCCTGGAAATATTTAGTATAGCCTTTATTTTGTCTCGGTTTACCTCTATGTCTCTTTGAGACACGATGAAACCTAACAATTTTCTGGCTGGTATTCCAAAGAAGCATTTCTTCGGGTTAAGCATAATGTTGTATTTTTGTAAATTGGCAAATGTCTCCTCCAAGTCGGAAATCAGTGTTTCCTTCTTTTTGGACATCACCGCTATATCATCCACGTATGCATGCACATTGCGTCCGAGTTGGTCGTGGAGGCAATGCTGCATCGTGCGCTGGTACGTAGATCATGCGTTCTTCATCCCAAAGGGCATCATAACAAAACAGAAGGTTCCGAAAGGGGTTATGAATGAAGTTTTGACTTTGTCAGATTCCTTCATCCGGATGTGGTGATAGCCGGAATATGCATCGAGAAAACATAGGAGTTTCGATCCTGCCATAGAATCGATAACTTGATCAATTCTAGGCAGAGTGAACGGATCTTTTGGACAAGCCTTGTTCAAGGCAGTATAATCAACACACATCCTTAAATCAGTGGTGTCCTTTTTAGGGACCATTACAGGATTGGCCGACCACTCAGTGTGGATGACCTCTTCTATGAATCCGGCTAACTCGAGCCGTGCTAGTTCCTTAGCTATTGCCTTACGCTTTTCATCACCAAACCGTCATAAGGACTGTTTGACGGGTTTAGCATTTGGGTTTACATTTAGAGAGTGCTCGGCAAGTTCCCTAGGTACTCCGGTCATGTCAGATGGCTGCCATGCGAAGATATCTTGATTTGCTTGGAGGAACTTGACGAGCGCGCTTTCCTATGCGCTACCTAGGCCTACGACTATCTAGGTCACCTTGGAGGGGTCATCATCCTTCAACGGCATCTTCTTCGTCTCTTTTGATGCCTTGAACTCCGGATTTGACTTTGTCACCTCCTTTTTTGTTGCGGGCATCTTAGACGGATCTATGCTCTTCTTGATCTCCTGGTACTCCTGGGCGTGCAACACGGCTTTGGCAAAGGCGGCATTTCCGTCCTTGCACTCCCGCGCTTTCTTCGGGTCTCCCCTGATGGTGATCACGCCGTCGGGACTTGGAATTTTCATCATATTGTAAATGTAACACGGACGAGCCATAAAACCCCAGTAAGCCAGACGTCCGAATATAGCGTGGTATGCGCTCTTGAATGGGACCACTTCGAAGGAAAGTGCCTCCGTCCGATAATTCTTTGGAGTTCCAAAGGTAACATCCAAAGTAATCTCTCCTAGGGAATTAGCTTGTCTTCCTGGGACAACTCCATGAAAGATCACAGAGCTATGGTTCAGCTGTGTTTCCGAGATCTTCATCTGGCGTAGCGTTTCGACATAGAGAATATTGATGCTGCTACCACCGTCCATGAGGGTCTTGGAGAAACCATAACCGTCAATAAGTGGGTTGACGATTAAGGCGTATTTTCCGCGCCTATGCAACTTAGGCGGATGATAAACGCGGTCAAATGTGATTGCCACTTCCGACCAATCCAGATATTGAGGGACAGCTGGAACTGTTGCATTGAGCCCGTGGAGAACTGCTTTCTTGACCTTCGCTGGTTGAGATCCGAGGAAAGTGACATAAGTGTCTTTCTTGGTGGGAAAAGTCTTCTTCCCTTCCGACTTGGGATTTGAAGCATAAGCTTCCTCCATGTCGGAATCTTCCTTGGTCTCTTTGTCCTTTTCGGGATTTTTCTTTCCCTTCTTCCGCTTAGCTTTGCATCCCGCAGTATCATCTCTCTTGATGTCGTCATTGAAACGACATTCAGCGTTGGTGTGGGACGAGCCCCCATTGGCGTCTAGGTGATGCACACATGGGTTATTGGCAATGTCGGCCCAAGAAGAGGTTTTGCCTGGTTGCTGTTCTCCTCTACCTTGGACCCTTGAAGTCCCACGACCACGCCCGCGGCCTCCGCCACGTCCTCCTCGTCCTCCAGACCTGGAAACAGTAGTGACCACCGCTATTTCCGTGCTAGGTTTTTCTTCCGAGGTATTTTTGCGCTTCTGAGCTTGTTGCTTTGGTTGTCTTGCCGACTGAGGCACAGCTAGGACGTCGAGTAATCCCTCTGCATCGTCGTCAGCATCTGCATACTTGCTTGCTATTTCTATCATCTCTCCCAAGTCAGTGACCTTGTCACACTTCAAGCGGTGACGTAGTAGACCAATTGGGAGTCCTGCGATGAAAGCTTCAATCACGGTTTGATCGTCTACTCCTTCACAGGTGTTCTTGGTGTCGATTCATCGTCCGAGGTAATCCCGGCAAGTTTCTCCGGCTTTCTGGGTGCAACGCTATAGGTCTCCAACTGTACAGGGCCTCCGATATGTGCCTTCGAAATTCCGAAAGGACGCACTTTGCATGTCATACCAGTTATGGATGGTGTTCTCGTGAAGTTCATTGAGCCATGATCGCGCCGTCTTCCGCAACATGATGATATCGGGTTGCGACCAGGCTGTTTCCGCCTTTGGCGATGCAGCAAGCTTGGAAAAAATCCTGAAGCCAGGTATCTGGCCGAGCAATGCCGTCCTAGGCTTGGATGTGCCTTGAAATAGCAAATCCTTCCGGGAATCTTGTAGCTCTGATGTGTGGTCTGAAGCACTTTGGTCCCACGTAGATATCATCGTTTTCGTAGCGCCACGCCTCTATGTTGGAATTGATCCTGTGCCTTGCGTCGTTCGGGGATAGAGATCGTCCCGAATGCCGACTGTGGCTGCGGTGCCTTGGAGCTGGACTTTGGCTTCTGCCACCACCTCCTCCGCCATGTGGCCCTCCTTGCCCTCCTTGGGGGCCGTTATGGTGACTGCTTGGTGGAGAGGGTGGAGCATCTGAATTGTTTCCGGCTGATCGCCAGCCTCCGTCCAGAGCGTCATTATTCCGGTTCCGGAGAGGATCTTGACTACGAGGAGCCCCCTGCCGGCTTGTCCCAGCATGGTTTCCGTCGTTCCTTCGTCCGTTGTTCCCACCATGGTGAGGCTCAGCCGGACGGCTTGTATGTTTAGGAGGTGGCATTTTTTGACGATCCTCCTCCTGACGTTTCTCTTTATCTTCTCCCCTTCGGTCGTTAGACTCTCGTCGGGGAGGGTTCCTCGGATTCAGTGCACCGATGGCCTCTTTCTCGGCCGCTAGAGCGACGTTGCTCCAGTTACGCATAGTTCTGTGATGCTGTCCTGACGATCCGGTTCTTGAATAATTGTCTTCCCGTCGTTCAGGGTTATGATACTGCGCCCGAACGTAATGGGATCTTACGCCAGCCCATGCCGGATCTGTGCAACATTGGTCAGAATCCGAGACCAGTTTTTGACTTCCGGACAGGGTGACCTTTTGCTGCTCCAGTCCCTTGTTGAGTAGTTTAATACCCTAACGGATCTCCTCTGGTCCTGGATTAGCCGATAAAATTTCTCAGGCCGCCACGGTATTCTGTAATGGGGTTGGGTATACCCAATCTCCATTGCTGTCTTTCCGTGGCTTACCCATCTCATCCCCAAAAGGACGGCACAGACACGTGGGAATTGGTCATCATCGGTGTGACGCTTCCGTATCTTATGATGCAACCGAGACATGTAGTCCTTAGTTGCCATGCGTTTCTTCTCCACTTCGATGTTTTTGGCTTCATCGAGGAGTTGTTGATGACGCGTTTCTAGGGCTTGGGCCCTTTCGTCCAGCTCTTCAGTAGTAAGTTCTGCGGCCGTAGGGATAGGTGTGGTTAATGCAGCATCGATGAGTTTACGCGCACCTTCGGTGATCACGTGTCCATCCACCGATTCTTCTTTTTTCGGCTCGTCTAGGATAAGTGCTCCATCTGAGTCTTCCTCGTATTCCTCGGTAATCACCTCCTCTATCAGAGGGTCTTTTGCCGGGGTCTTGTTCTTCTTCTTTGCCTTCTTGGCAACGCCGGTAGCAAAGACGGCTTTGGGTCCATTTCCCGGAGTCAATCTCTGATCAGTACTTTCGGACATCTGGACCTCGGGATTATCTCCGAAGTCCATGTCATCCTGCGCTTTGGGAGAGTGTTCCCCGGATCCTTCATCCATGGCTTCTCCTTCTTCTGCAGCCTTGGAGTTGTACTCCTCTTAATATTCCGTGGAGAACTTTCGGAAATCTGCCGACGTTATAGATTCATCCGAGGATGCGGGAACATCGGCGTTTGTTCCAATTGCCTCTAGCATAGAGTCGGTGTTTTCTCCAGCATCGGCAAAGCCGGATCCAGATCCCACGTATCCGATGAAGTGCGACGCGTGTTTCCTGAGGTACCTGCGGCTTTCGCGATCAGCCATGTCGAAACTTTTGATGGTCTCGAGGATTGCATCTGCGCTTTCGCCTTGCAGTATCATACGTCTTAGCGTGTTCCTCAGGAAAGGCCTGTCTGTACCGGCGTCGTTAGAGCCGGAATCAGTGTCGTTGATATGTTCCTCCTGAACTTCGACTTCCACGGGTGGGTCGATCTGGTATCCGGATTCTCCAGGGAGATCCACTCCAGATTCGACTTGGGCCGCTAGGTCTTCTTCAGGCTCGGATTTCTCCACTATCTCCGCAACTGGTGCGGGCTGGGTGGGATTAGTGTTTTCTGAGATCCGGAACATTTTTTGCTCGATGTGGAGGCCTAAGAGAAGAAACATTCATCAATTTATATATATATATTACAACTCAGTTAATGCATCTACTGATCACTAGACTTCATATATATACCTCGCCGGACTTTGTTAAGGGTCCACCGAAGCCGTCGGCTTCTCCACCACCGGAGCCATCGGCTTCTCCTTGATCATTTCGGTCGACCTCCTCTCCCTCACTGGAGGGGTTCAGATAAATCGACGGAGATTCGGGTGGATCAACATGGGGGGTGTCGTTTATCATATCCTCGAGAATTTCTTCCTGTGCTATGTCTCTCTGGATTGGATCCATAGTTTTCTACAAAATGCACACAATAACATTTTTCATTCAATATTGCTGCATAAAATAATACTAAACAATAATATGAACATGCAATTTGCTACAATAATACTAAACAATAGCAAAATGTAGTGATGCCCTAACCCTAACCCTAAGTCCGGGGGCCGGCGAGCACCACCACCCTAACCCTATCTTCGGGGGCCCGCGAGCACCACCACTCTAACCCTAAGTCCGGGGGCCCGCGAGCACCACGACCCTAACCCTAAGTCCGGGGGCCCGCAAGCACTACCACATTAACCCTAAGTCCGGGTGCCCGCGAGCACTACCACCCTAACCCTAAGTCCGGGGGCCCGCGCGCACTACCACATTAACCCTAAGTCCGGGTGCCCGCGACCACTACCACCCTAACCCTAAGTCCAGGGGCCCCCGAGCACTACCACATTAACCCTAAGTCCTGGTGCCCGTGAGCACTACCACCCTAACCCTAAGTCCGGGGGCCCGCGAGCACTATCACATTAACCCTAAGTCTGGGGGCCCGCGAACACTACCACCCTAACCCTAAGTCCGGGGGCCCGCGAGCACCACCACCCTAACCCTAAGTCTGGGGGCCCGTAGTACAAGGAAAACGGCTATAGGTAATCCACACATCCGTGGCGCACATGCTAGTGGTGCCCCACGGGTAAAATAGGCGTGGCGCACTGCCCACAGGTTCCCTACGGCTAACTGGCATAACTGTGGCGCACATGGCTGTGGTGCGCCACGGCTACGTGTGGGCCAGGGAAGAGGTGGACGCAGGCCACATACCCGTAGGGCACCATATAGTGGTGCGCCACGGGTATGCAACATACCCGTAGGGCACCATATAGTAGTGCGCTACAAGTAAGTTTGGTGGGATTCAAAATTCGAATCACCACCCGGCCACCTACCCCTCTCCTTTTCCCTCCCATTATTCTCCTTCTCCTCTCATTCTTCTCCCTTTTCCTTCTCCTTCTTCCCCTTCTCCTCCTCTCCTCCTCTTCTCCTTCTTCTCCGGGTCCTTTCTCTCTAACCTCCTCCTCCCTCCTCCTCTCCTTGCAGTGACAACGACGCTCCTCCGGCCGCCGTCACCACCTCCTCCTCCGTCCGCCGTCGCCACCTCCTCCTTCGGCCGCTGCCGCTCCTCCGGCTGCCGCCGCCACCTCCTCCCGCCACCGCCACCTCCTCCTCCGACCGCCATCGCCACCTTCTCCAATGGCTGCCTCCTCCTCCTCTGGCCGCTGCCACCACCTTCTCCTCCGGCTACCACCTCCTCCTCGGCCCAACACCTCCCGCTCGAGAACTAGCGCGGCCACGGCCTCCCGCACCTCCGGTGGTGGTAGGTTGTGGCCGCGCCACGACCACCATGCTCCGACGAGGCGACACGACAACGGGGACCCGATTGCTTTTGAAACTCAAAACGAGGGTGTTTTTTGCATTTTTTTTGTTTTTCGAAAAACATAGCCGTGGCGCACCTGGACCCCTTCCTGTGGCGCACTGGGTGGTGCGCCACGGGTAACTTTTTTACCCGTAGCACACCAGGTAGGGCGCTACATGTAAATTTTAGCCGTAGCGCGTGGCTTGTGGCACACTGCTAATGCGCTACGAATGTCCATTTTTGGTGCGCCACGGATGTCCATTTTCCTAGTAGTGCCACGAGCACTACCACATTAAACCTAAGTCCGGGGCCCGCGAGCACCACCATCCTAACCCTAAGTCCGGGTACCCATGAGCACTACCACATTAACCCTAAGTCCGGGTGCCGGCGAGCACTACCACCCTAACCCTAAGTCCGGGGGCCCGCGAGCACCACCACCCCAACCCTAAGTCCGGGGGCCCGCGAGCACTACCGGACTTAGGGTAGTCATTTCTTTAGCTTATCTTTATTTAGCACTAATGCTTGTCTGTCTCAATCGACACTATAATACTACATACTATATAATATACTACTATATATTATTACTCTATATATACTATATCTATATACTCTATTACTATACACAAACATATATATATACTATATTTATATGCTAGTAATAAATATTACAATATAAAAAAGATACAAGAAATAAAAAAACATACACTAGAAATTAATATATACTTTACTAGAAATATATACTATATTAGAAATTAATATATACTATACTAGAAATTAATAAAAAACATACACTAGAAATATAAAAAAGATACACTAGAAATTAATATATACTATACTAGTAATACTAGTAATAATTCTATCTATTACTAGTAATAATTCTTAATTAATATATAAAAAATACAAGAAATTAATATATATACTATATCTATATATACTACTAATAATTATTAACATATAAAAAATACACTAGAAATTAATATATATACTATATTAGTAATACTATATACTAGCAGTAAAAAAGTGGCCGGTGGTGTGGGTGCCGCCCGGGCTCGCCGGTCGGGGCCGGCGGGGATGGAGGCAGCGCGCGGTCGCGGGGTGCCGGCCGGGCTCGCTGGGGCCAGGGACGGAGAGGAGGCAGAGCGGCACGCGGTGGGGGGAGGGATATTACCTCCCAGCAGCGGGGCGAACGTGCGCACGTCTCGAGAGGCGGCGGCGTGGCAACACGGCGGGGTGGCTACGCGGACGGGCGGAGAGGCGGCTAGGTAGCGAGGTAGCTCCAAATTTCGGCAGCCTGGCGGCGTAGTGCTAGCTCCTCGCTCCGGCCAATGGATTCGACCAGGGAAGAAGCGCACAATAAATATCCCCACACCCTTTAGTCCCGGTGCGTGGCATAAACCGGGACTAAATGGGGGTCTTTAGTCCCGGTTCCAGCCACGCACCGGGACTAAAGGCTTTGGATGCCTTTTCGCCTACTGAGCCTTTAGTCCCGGATGGTGTTCTAGGCCGGGACTAAAGACCCAAATTTGCGCGCACTAGGCCTAAGTTGGCGCCTGTTTTTTCAAATATTACAATTTGTAACTATTAGATTTTTTAAACATTTGAATTATACAGTTTTTGCATACTTATGAATTTGAGAAAATTTTCAACATGAAAAGTTTTCGAATTTGAATAAGTAATCCAAATCTATTTTCTGTTTTATAAAATAATTATTCTAACTAGTGAAACTAATAACCATTTTTCCATTTCTAATTTAAAAATGCATTAACTATTATATTTTGCATATTTTGAATCTCACTAAATTTTTAACATAAAAAGTGCTTGAATTTGAATAAGAGATTCAAATCCATTTTCTCTTTTATAAAATAATTATTCTAACTAGTCAAACTATTAACCATTTTGCCATTTTCATGTGATTCCGACGCTCCGGTGGTCTTCCTCCGACGAAACCCTAGACCGGGGCCCCGGATCGTCTACCCCTATAGCTTTCTACGTACGAGGGTAGCCCCTTTAGGGTTTAGAGTTTAGGGTTTAGGGTTTTGGGTTTAGGGTTTAGGCTTCCCTCCTCTGACTTCCCGCCATTTGTCACTATATATATATAGGCTTGGTCGTTGCGATAGCACATCTAGACTCATATCTGCCGCCTCTCTCCACTCTATCCCATGGCTTCCACCATACCTCTAGCCCCAGGGAGGCAGATTGAGTCTTTCACGGGCTAGCAGGAAAATATTTTCCGAGGCGGAACTTCCGAAGATGCCATAGGGCTTGTGCACCAAGGGCATCTTCGAGAAGTTCCGCCACGGGAGATTTCCCAACCCTTTCCTCCATCCATGGGGATGAAACTCTCCATACATGTTGGCTTGTTGAGCTGCTTGCCATGGCGTATCGGTGCTCCTTTTATAGGCACGACACCGCTTCTACTTTGTCTTCTTCCTCCGACAGGGCGTCGTGCACTACATGCTTTATCTCATCGAGCAGTGCATCCACCCACGCGTCCTTATCCTGCCGACAGCTTTAGTCCCGGTTGCACCCACCAGCTTTAGTCCTTAGCCACCCCCCAGATAAGGCCCTCCCAGATAAGCCTCCCCACGATAAGGCCCCCCATCTTTTGTCCCGGTTTGAGACCCCACCCGGGATGAAAGTTTCCCGCGCCATTGCGTTCCCGCCCTTTCCACCGGTTCCCACCTCTGTCTTCCCGCCATTTTTTCAGTATATATATGTACGCTTGGCCTCCATTTACATATCACATCTAGACTCATCATTCTCTTCCCATGGCTTCCATCGTATCTCTAATCAACCGGGAGGCGGAGGCGCATTGTGCCTCGAACTACCCCTGCCCACCGGGCTACCGCGTCCCCACCGGCTGGATTCTGAGCGCCGGAGGCGTGCCGGTCCCTCCTGTCCCTCTAGGTCTGGAGCGCCGGATGGCCATCACGAACCACTACTACCTCGAGCTCACGCTAGAGCAGCGGAGGAATCCCAACTGACATCGCGACTATTTCCCAACTTGGGAAGCCTTCTTCATCAATCGGCGCGAGAGGGAACTCGCCAGGAACGAGGAGGACGACCCACCTCCTTCGAACTTCAACGAGGCCGGCCGTCGGCTGTGGTGGCGCGGCCGGACTCTCCAGAGTGTCATGGCCTACAATACGACCGGCAATAACCCCCGCCTGCGGTACCCTCAAATCCAGCC
The DNA here is from genome assembly GCA_910589775.1 of Avena eriantha. Classification (NCBI taxonomy): domain Eukaryota; kingdom Viridiplantae; phylum Streptophyta; class Magnoliopsida; order Poales; family Poaceae; genus Avena; species Avena eriantha. The sequence continues at coordinate 483,178,141 of OU342745.1, forward strand.
CACGCGTGCCCAACCTTCAAGGTTCAACTACGGCGACCCCGACGACGACAACGACGACAGCGCCGGCGACTATGACGACTACTGTGGCGCGTATTACAGGGCTAGGCAGGAGCATGACTGAATCACTCCAACATTAGGCATGTTTCTTAATTTTCAGTTATGCTATGTATCTTAATTTATAGTGGTGCTATGTATCCTTAGTGTTTGTGGGTTCCTTCTCTTGTGATGGTTCCTTCTCTTTGGGTGATCACCTTCCGCGGCTCAGAACCCGGTCGTCAACGTCTAGTTTGATTGAGCAAGATGTATTACATGAAAGGGGACCTTTATGTCTCAAATAAAAGGTTTTATACATTACATAGATTTATGTCTCAGATAAAAGGTTTAATACATTATTACACATCAGCAACATCTAGTGTTGTGGTTTTCTTCTGCACCGTAGCCATGGAGAATCTTCATCTTTTAACAGGATGCTTGGGTCAGTTTTCACTTTGAAGGGCGGAATTTCATGAAACTTATTGTAATCTTCTGACATGTCTGTCTTGTCATCCACTCCCACGATGTTTATTTTCCCTTAAAGAACTATGTGGCGCTTTGGCTCATCGTATTCTGTATTCTTTTGCTTACCTTTCCTGTTTCTCGGTTTGGTAGACATGTCCTTCACATAGAAAACCTGAGCCACATCGTTGGCTAGGACGAATGGTTCAACCATGTACGCAAGATTGTTGAGATCCACTGTTGTCATGCCGTACTTTTAGTCTACATGTACCCCGCCTCCTGTCAGCTTGACCCATTTGCACCGAAACAAAGGGACCTTAAAAGTAGGTCCATAGTCAAGTTCCCATATCTCCTCTATGTACCCATGATATGTCTCCTTCTGCCCATTGTCATCTGTTGCATCAAAGCGGACACCACTGTTTTGGTTGGTGCTCTTTTTATCTTGGGCGATCGTGTAAAATGTATTCCCATTTATCTCGTACCCTTGGAAGTACATATAGTCGAAGATGGTAACCTGGCCAACGAGTACAACTCATCTCCAACAGTGGTGTTATTCATGAGATGTGTCTGCAACCAATTGCCAAAATTCTTCTCGTGTTCCCCTTTAATCAAGGTTTCAGGCTTCCCCGGGTTTTCGGAGCGTAGAATATTCTTGTGTTTCTCGATATACGGAGCCACCATGGTGGAATTGTGTAGAACTGTGTAGTGTGCTTGAGTGAAAGAATGCCCGTCCCTACATACCATTGATTTCCTTCCTAGTGTGCCTTTTCCAGTCATCCTCCCCTCATACCGAGATTCAGGAACACCAATCGGCTTAAGGTCAGGAAGAAGGTCAACACAAAACTCAATGACCTCCTCTGTTCCATAGCCCTTGGAGATGCGTCCTTCTAGCCTAGCACGGTTATGAACATATTTCTTTAAGACTCCCATGAACCTCTAGAAGGGGAACGTATTGTGTAGAAACACAGGACCGAGAATTCTAATCTCTTCGACTAGGTGAACTAGGAGGTGCGTCATAATATTGAAGAAGGATGGCGGGAACAACAAATTGAAGCTGACCAGACATTGGACCACATCAATCTGTAACCCTGATAGACTTTCTCGATCGATTACCTTCTGAGAAATTGCATCGAGGAATGCACATACCTTCACAATGGCTAGTCGAACATTTCCTGGTAGAATTCCCCTCAATGCAACCGGAAGCAATTGCGTCATAAGAACGTGGCAGTCATGAGACTTTAGGTTTTGAAATTTTTTCTCTTTCATATTTACTATTCCCTTTATATTCGACGAGAAGCCAGACGGGACCTTGATACTGAAAATGACTTCAAAAAAGATTTCCTTCTCTTCTTTGGTAAGAGCGTAGCTGGCAAGCCCTTGAAACTGCCCTGGATGCTTGCCGTCTCGTCCTTTATGATGTTGCTGGTCCTCCCGTGCTGCCGGGGTATCTTTTGACTTCCCATACCAGCCTAGGAAGCCTAGAATATTCACGCAAAGATTCTTCGTTAGGTGCATCACGTCGATTGCAGAGTGGACCTCATGCACTTTCCAATAGGGTAGCTCCCAAAATATAGATTTCTTCTTCCACATGGGTGCGTGTCCGGTAATGGGGTCTTTCGGAATAGGTTGTCCTCTAGGACCCTTTCCAAAGATTAGATCCAAATTCTTGACCATACCAAATACATCAGCACCACTACGGGGGACAGGCTTCGTCCGGGTTTCTGCCTTGCCATTGAAATGCTTGCCTTTCTTCTTTAAGGGATGACTGGGCGGAAGAAAACGACGATTGTACGGGTACACATTCTTTCTACATTTATCCAGATATATACTTTCAGTCTCATCTAAACAGTGCGTGCATGCATTGTATCCTTTGTTCGTCTGTCCTGAAATGTTACTAAGAGCAGGCCAATCATTGATGGTTACAAACAACAACGCCTGTAGGTCAAATTCCTGCTGTTTGTGCTCATCCCACACACGTACACCTGGTTTGGCCCACAACTGTAGAAGTTCATCAACTAATGGTCTTAGGTACACATCAATGTCGTTGCCGGGTTGCTTCGGGCCTTGGATGAGCACTGGCATCATAATGAACTTCCGTTTCATGCACAACCAAGGAGGAAGGTTGTAGATACATAGAGTCACGGGCCAGGTGCTGTGACTGCATTTCTGCTCCCCAAAAGGATTCATGCCATCGGTACTTAGACCAAACCATAAGTTCCTTGCGTCAGCAGCAAAGTCCGGGAAGTCTCTCTTGATTTTTCTCCACAGCCGACCATCAGCAGGGTGCCTTAACATCCTGTCTTTCTTACGGTCTTCCATGTGCCATCGCAACAACTTGGCATGCTCTTTATTTCTGAACAAACGTTTCAACCGTGGTATTATAGGAGCATACCACATCACCTTGGCAGGAACCCTCTTCCTGGGTGGCTCGCCCTCAACATCAGCAGGGTCATGTTTTCTGATCTTATACCGCAATGCAGTGCATACCGGGCATTTATCCATATTCTCGTACTTCTCACCACGGTAGAGGATGTAGTCATTAGGGCATGCATGTATCTTCTGCATGTCTAATCCTAGAGGGCAGACAAGTTTCTTTGCTTCATACGTACTGGAGGGAAATTGGTTATTTCTTGGAAGCAGCTTCTTCATTATTACTAGCAACTTTTCAAATCCCGAGTAAGTCATTGCCTTCAATTGCAACAATTCCAGTGTGCTACCCAGCTTCTTTTGGCCATCTTCACAAGTTGGGTACAGCAATGTGTTGTGGTCCTGTAACATCTGCTCGAACTGCAACCTCTCCTTTTCTGTGTCGCAGTCTCGCCTTGCATCACTAATGACCCGACCAAAATCATCAACGGGCTCATCTGGTTCCCGTTCTTCACCCCCTTCTTCTTCATTATCTTCAACTGCGGTATCATCGTACTCAGGGAACCTAGATCGGTAGTTGTCATCATCATTCTCTTCTTCATCGCCGTCTTCCATCATAACCCCTCTTTCTCCGTGCTTGGTCGAAACATTATAGCCGGACATGAAACCGGACCGAAGCAGGTGGCTCTGAATGACTCTTGAGGAAGTGTGAGCCTGCTCATTCCGACATTCAACACATGGACAACACATAAAACCATCCCGCCGCTTGTTCGCCTCGGCCACAAGGCGAAAAGAACGCACGCCTTCTCTGTAAGCGTCAGAGCATCGGTCACCGTACATCCATGGGTGGCTCATCTGCATCATACAACTATGCATATATATCAAACGCAATCACGATGCTTAAATTAGTACCGCGCGGTCAAAACGAGAAAATAGTTGCTAACCTTTTAGGACACTTCTAAACAAAGAGGAGAAACCTTAAGTGTCGCTTTGGCACCTCATATCATGTTTTGTCTTGTGTGAACTCAAGTGGCATTGCTCTAACAGGCATTTCACCGAACACCTCTAGTGCATATGAAGAAAAAAAGTTAGCACAAAGTTATACCCACCTCTCACATAGGAAAAAAAACAGGAGAGAGTGGAGGGCTGGGTGCATATATATAGGGCCCGGCCATTAGTCCCGGTTTGAGATACAAACCAGGAATAAAGGTTCTGCCAGGAGCACGCGCGCGTGCCCAGACCCATTTGTCCCGATTTGTATCTCAAACTGGGACTAATGGTTCCTTACGGACCGGGACAAAGTACCTCGGCCTCCTCGGGCCGTCTGGTTCGGACCATTAGTCCCGGCCCCAGCTACGGCCGGGACTAGTGGCCCGAACCAAAGGCCCATTTTCTACTAGTGGCTGGGGTGGGTTGGGCAGGTTCAGCGAAACCGATGTAGACATCGATCTCGCCAAAAGACATGATTGTGTAGGCAATCACGGCCTCCCTAGCCGGAATCCAAGTCTCGTCGAGAATGATGAGAGGGACGTCGCTGGCGTAGAGGATGCGACCGACGGTGATAGTCTCGCTGATTCCGATTCTTGCAGATTCTGCTCGGAACGCAGATCCGAAGCTCACTTGCCCCACGGTGGGCGCCAACTGTTGTCGGATTGAGGACAAGTACGCCATGGGGGGGGCCTCGAGGCGTCCGGAAGAGAGGGGTGTGAGACGTACGGTGTTCCGGGACAGTGAGCACACAAGTTTACCCAGGTTCGAATCCGCCGGCTTTGGACGGATCCTACTCCTCCTAGCAATCCAGTAATACGGCAGCGCCGGAATATGGGTTACAAGGGTTTCGCCTGTGCGAGTTGAGGGTCTAAAGTATTGAGTGTGTCCTAAAGGCTCTCCCTAGGATGACTTATATAGATATCCGGCCTAGGGTTTACAGGAGATATCTATCCGGTTACGACTAAGAGTCGGTTACAGAGTACATCTTGAACTACAAGTAACAATATGGGCCTAAGTCGGTAAGTCTTCCAGGCCTTCCTGTAGCCGGATTGGACTCCGTCTTTCTCCCTGACCGGGCCGCCCGTGAAGAAAAGCTCTAACCCGAAGTGGGCCACCCTGGTCAGTGAGGAACCGTGAGGATACCCGGAAAGTATATCCCCAACAAAAGGTGGTCTCTGTGCGCTGGAGCGTGAGCAAAGCGGACAGAGGGAAGGACCAGCGAGGCGTGGCCGACAAAGGTGATGCGGCCTATGTCGGCTGATGCTGGCACCGCAGAGGCTTACGTAGCCTCTGCATGGCTTACGAAGGGAAAAGGAGACCCGGTCAGTTTGCTATTTTGGGAGAGGCATATTCCAAGGAATATGCCTCCACGTATGCCCTAGTTGGTAGCCTGGCCTCCCCTTTATAAGGAGCGCTAGGACCTCAGTAGAAGGGGATGGCGAGTTGGTTGTTCATTGAGCAGAAGTAGTGGTGAGAGTAAGAGAGCTTCTTCTTCCTCCTTTCCCCAATACAGCTCAAGGAGCATCTGTAAACTTGGTGAACTTGGAGAATACAAAGCATCTGTGTGTGGAATCACCACACTATCCCTCCCTGGATACCTCTAGTGCATATTGGCCCCACCTTTAGCCTATCCATGGCATCTGCCGTGACACCACCATGATAGTTGGCGCCCACCGCGGGGCTAGCGGCGCTAGCAGGAGTGAAGATCCGGACGGGAAGCATCATCGGCACCGGCGAGCACATCGTTTTTGGGCTCGTTCAGCGCTTTGGAGCCGTTGGACTACGTCAGCGACAATGTTGGTAGCTTCGGCAGGCGACCTCCACCGCGCAATGGCCTCTTCATCAAGCTTGGTGCCCACAAGATCTACGTCAGCATCGATGTGTCTTGCGTTCACCCGCGGCACGTCGTCGAGGTAGGCGAGCCACCCCTTAGCGCGGCTCACGGTGCACGTATCACTCGCTCCCCTGACCGCGCTGAGGTGATGATGACAGCGCCTGATGCTGGCGCGAGCAAAGACCCGGCACCAGATCTGGAGGTAACACCCAAGGCGCCTAGGAAAAGTAGAGGTCCTCCACTAGAAAGGCTAGAGAATGTGCTGCAGCAGGCAATAGATAGCTTGGCAAGCCCCATAGAATCTGTGGTAGATCCGGCTCAGGCACAAGCCGAGTTAGAGGAAACTAGGCAGAAAATACTAGAGGGTGCGAAAAAGATAGCCGCGGCTCAGCAGTCATTGAACATGACGTTGCGCGAGTATGCAAGAGCAAACAAAGTAGATGCTGTAAAAGTAAAAGGGAGAAACCTCATCAGTGAAGTGAACAAAGAGGGTGAGACTAGAGTTGAGGAATCAGAGAACATTTTGTCCATGGGGCTGCTAAAGTACAGCACCCCGGTAAAGAACCTCAGAGTAGCAGATGCGGCTGCATCCGAGTTAGAGGGTTTGACGGGTGAAGCCCGGCAAAGACAGCAAGAGAGGGTCAATGAGTTAGTTCGAATCGCTAACATGCAGAATGAGGAGTTGCTCAAGGCTAACCCGGCAAGAGCAGGGGCTTCCAAGGTCGTTTATTCGGCAGTGGGCATCCCGGAGAAATCCCCTGGGGCTGCATCGTCCCCTCATGATGGCCCAAGAAGAGAGGAGGTGGTGACCTCGGCAAGGATAAACAAACAGATAGTCCCATATGACCCGGCAAGGGCAGGGAAAGGAAAGGCAGTGCAAGGTAACGAGGATCGACAAAGTGTCAGCCGAGGTAACCACGACCAAGGCAATGCCGGTCAGAGAAACGCTGCAAACGGCAATGCCAGACAGCGTAACTCGGCGGGTGCAGCGCAAAACCTACCTCGGCAAGAGCAAAATGCCGGCCAAGGTATGCAACAGAGATGTGATCAACAAGAGCAAGATGGATACAACGATGGTGATTCGGAAATGGTGAATGCAGGATACCATAGGCCAGATCATCATGTGATAGAATCAAGGTTGGGAGGCAGAAACTTGCTGCCGGATGACGCTAGGATAAAACTGGATCGGCTCTACAGGTCGGAGCAAATTGAGGTGCAAGGTCCTCCGGGTCCTGCGTGTTTTGGGCCCCGGATCATGAAGGAGCCTCCGGTACCTAACTTCCAGTTACCTAGAGTCACAAAAACATATGACGACAACACAAAGCCGGAGGATTGGTTGATTAACTACGCAACAGCTGTAAAAATTGCTACAGGCAACTTGAGATGGGCAGTGAGATATGTACCTCAGATGTTGGAGGGGCTAGCAAGGATATGGCTAAACAATTTACCACCCGGTAGTATCAACTGTTGGCTGGATTTTCAGGAAATGTTCATTAGTAACTTCTCAAGCACGTATTAGAGGCCGAATAGGCCACATACCCTAGCAATGTGCAAGCAGAGACCAAATGAGACAGACCGGGAGTTCCTAACCCGCTGATGCAATGTGCGAAACTCATGTGAGGGCATGATTGAGTAACAGGCCATAGCTTGGTTCGCACAAGGGTGTAGATATGCAAGCATGTTGTGGCAAAGGTTACAAAGGGATATGCCAACTATGCTGGCAAAGACAATCCGGATTGCTGATTCATATGCTTTAGGTGATCGAACTCAACCCCGGCTTGTGTCGACCGATTCAAATGAGGAGTACTACCAGCGAGACGAAGCCGGATCATCCCGGCGAAATGACTACCGGAGTAAGAGAAGAGATGATAGGCCGGATTACAGGTACAACTCACAACAAGTGGCTGCTGTAAACCCAGATCAGCCTAGAGCAGGGAGTAATCAACGTCAGAAAACTAGGGGGAAGTAGTGGACTTCAAGAAATGATGGCAAGAAAACTTGGATGCCGGAGCAAAAGAGACAGTGGCTAGAAAAGAAAGACCGGCCGAGGTATACGTATGAGGCAATGCTGGATTAGCCGTGCAAATTTCACACGCCTAATCCGAGTAACCCAGCGGGTCATACAACTCGGCAGTGTGAGTGGATGAGGAAGATAGAGCAAAGTGGTTCGGGGAATGCTCAGGCACCTCGAAAAGATCAACCTCGGCAGCAACAACTCTCCGGAGCAAATACGCAACAGTTGATGTTGCCACCACCTCCACCGAGGTATGAAAACTATGAGAGAAGGGATGCAGTGAATTAGGTGGAAAATCAGCATCAACCAGATCAAAGGAACCCCGACAATGATGGGAGAAATGAGTACAGGGAACATCACCAGAGTTACTGTGTGATTACCATGGAGGAAACAGACAAAAAGAGCTTGCAACGCCGACATATGGAGGTGAATGCAGTTATGCTGGCGGTGATGTGGTATATGCCTTGGTCTGATTAGGAAATTACCTGGAGTATCAAGGACCATCCCAGGCTCATGCCAGGTCCTGGTTCATATGCATTAGTGCTAGACCCAACGTTTATCGGACCAAATATCAATGTGAGGTTCTCCAAGGTGCTGATTGACAATGGCAGCAGCATCAATATCATGTACGTGGATACAATGCACAACTTGGGTATCTCAGAGAACATGCTCCAAGCTACAAGGACAACTTTCCATGGCATTGTGCCTGGTATTTCCTGCGAGCCCATTGGAAAAGTCTAGGTTGATGTGTTATTCGGCACAAGGGATAACTGCCGAACTGAGAATTTGGAGTTTGAGGTTGTGAACCTAGAAAGTGCATATCACGCATTACTCGGCAGGCCAGCCCTAAACAAATTCATGGCAAGTACTCACATCAGCTACCTGAAGATGAAGTTTCTCGGGCCAAATGGAGTAATCACCATAGCTGGGTATTTTTGACGTTCCATTGAGTGTGCATCAGCCGGGTCTAACCTGGCCGAGTCACTCCTGATTGCACAAGAAAAAAGAAAGATCTAGGAAGTAGCGGCATTGGCTCAGTCCGTGCAGCAATACATGCCGGCACTAAGTAACCCGCATGGAAGCGTCTCGTTTCAAGCAACAAAGGACACAAAGAAAGTGCCTATTGATGATCTGTTCCCAGAGCGCACCGTAAAAATTGGTGCCGGGTTAACTGAAAAATAGGAAAGCAAGCTCGTCAACTTCCTCTGTGAGAATCAGGATATCTTTGCTTGGTCCACACAGGACTTGCAAGGTGTTCCGAGGGAGTTGGCCGATCACTCTTTGAATGTGAGACCCGGAGCAAAGCCGCTGAAGCAACCTCTCCGCCGCTTCGCCGAAGATAGGAGAAAGGTCATTGGGGATGATATAGCTCGGCTCCTCGTAGCTAGGTTCATCATGGAAGTGCTTTAACCGGATTGGCTCTCTAATCCGGTGCTGGTGGAGAAAAAGAAAGATGATCCGAATGTGGCAGTGGTATGGCACATGTGTATTGACTACACGAACCTGAATAAGGCGTGTCCAAAAGATCCATTTCCACTCCCTTGAATAGATCAGGTCATAGATTCTACTGCTGGGTGTGAATTGTTGTCATTCATAGACGCATATTCTGGTTTCCACCAGATACCTATGAACCCAAATGATCAAATAAAGACCGCGTTTATCACCCCGTACGGGGCTTATTGCTATCTCACTATGCCTTTTGGTTTGTGTAATGCAGGGGCAACGTACCAAAGATGTATGCAAAAATGCTTACACGACCAAATTGGTCAAAATGTGCAGGTGTATGCCTTAGGGCAATGGGACGCATTGGATCCAAACATGGCATTGTACAGATTTCATGTGCAGAAGATATCAGGATACTTTGAGGGATCCGAGTTTCACCATGTACCTCGGCTGGAAAATGAGGTTGCCGACGTATTGTCGAAGCTCGGATCAACCCGACAAGCGATCCCACCGGGTGTAGCACTAGAGCACCTCAGAAAGCCATCTATCAGGCCATCCCCAGAATCCAAGTCAATCTATATCCCGGAAAATCTATAGTCGGAAGCTGTGCCCATGGACATCGATGTGGGAAGTGGTTCAGGAAACCCGAGGACTGCTTTGCAGAACTCGGGGACTGCGCAGCTTGACCCAGCAGAGGTTATGTCGGTGGATCAAATGGAAATTGACGAGGATGTGTTTCCGGTGTGAGCTATACCAACTTGGGCACTGCCCATATTCTAGTTCCTGAAGGATGGAACTTTGCCCAATGAAGAAGTGCTTTCGAGGCAAATTCAGAGGACGGCAAAGGCATACATGATTATCAATCCCGAGCTATACAAGAGGAGTGTCACGAATGTCCTGCAACAGTGCGTTGACCTGGAAGAAGGGCTTGACATCCTTCGAGATATACATCAAGGGGAATGTGGGCATCACGCCTCATCCAGAGCCTTAGTGGCAAAAGCTTTCCGGCATGGATTTTACTGGCCAAGTGCCTTGGAACAAGCAGAGGATCTAGTAAGAAAATGCAATGGTTGTTAGAGATATGCTACCAAGACACACATGCCAATGTCGGAGCTCAAGACCATACCAATTACCTGGCCATTTGCTATATGGTGTTTGGATATGGTTGGCCCATTTAAGCCGGCAAAAGGAAACATGACCCATATCTTGGTTATGGTTGACAAGTTTACCAAATGGATAGAAGTAAAGCCAATAAGAAAATGTGATGGAGCTACAGCCGTCTCATTCCTCAAAGATATCATTCTGAGGTATGGATATCCTCACAGTATCATAATAGATAACGGCACAAATTTTGCTGAAGGAGCATTTGCGCGATTCTGCCGGGATAAGAAGATCCGGCTGGACGTTGCCTCAGTAGCCCACCCCGCATCGAACGGACAAGTGGAAAGATCCAACGGATTAGTATTATCCGGGATAAAACCCCGGCTCATTGAGCCGCTGCAAAGATCAGCGGGATGTTGGATAGAAGAACTACCAGCGGTACTATGGAGTTTAAGAACAACTCCAAATCGATCAACAGGCTATACGCCATTTTTTCTGGTATATGGGGCAGAAGCTGTATTACCAGCCGACATAGAGCATGATTCACCTAGAGTCACCCAATACACAGAAGCCGAAGTGCGAGAAGCCCGGAAAAATGATGTTGATGTGCTGGAAGAAGCGAGAGAATTGGCATTGTCCAGATTCGCCATATATCATAAGTTATCCGGCTATCATAGCCAAAAAGTAAACCCCTGAGTCTTCTGGGAAGGTGATTTGGTACTCCGGCTGGTACAATGTACTGCTGGCATGCATAAGTTATCCCCCCATGGGAAGGGCCATTCATTGTAAGCAAAGCATTACACAATGACTCTTATTTTCTCATTGATGCGCAACCACAGCAAAAAAAAGGTAGATAGGTCCGGCGAGGAATCTAAGCGCCCATGGAATGTAGCCCTAATTCGCTCGTTCTACACTTAACAAGAAGTGTGTGTATCCGAGTCTCTCATATGTCGGTATGTATGCCGAAATGAGTTTATCAATGTAATCTTGGCACCTCGAGCAGTAACTCGGGGACTGCCTTAGTAATATTTGTTATTCTATGTGTTTACTATTTATTTTATTTTTTATGTTGGCTGGCTTAAGTTCCTTCTGCCTAAGTCGGATTAGTAGTGTGTGAGCACCAAAAACTCAACTCTTCGACTTGGTGCTGTCCAACAAGAATTGGCTTCATGGCAAGCAAGAGAACAAGTTTGGAATTACGTAGCAGACGAAAAACGACTAAGGAAAAGAATGCAATCGAGCCGACATTCCTTATTCGGACTAACCCTATGTTTACTTTTAATTTTACTCTGCTGGCCTATCTTGAGCTAATCCTAAAGTTTCCAAGTATTGTTAAGTCAATTTTTGAAAATCGGACTTGTATGTCCCAAAACCGAATCAAGGTAGACGTGAGCCGAGCTATGAAATTGAAGAAACAAGAAAATGGAACTCAGGGACTACGCCCAAGTTAATCCGGTGTGAACAATTTAGTAGAAAACATAATCAGTATGCTTAATACATCTGCACCCAGCATACCGGGGATCTGATAAATTTCAAAGTGTTTTTTGGTGCTCAAGGAGCAGCAGCAGCAGGAGGTAACTCGGCGCCAGCAGATGGAACTCTGGCTTCAGTCTCGTCATCATCTTCATTATCTTCAAGATCCGAGGCTTCGTCCTCTTCCTCGTCACCTGAATCATCTTCAACGTATTCGTCGTCAACAATGCCGAGGAAGCTTGGTCCTTCGTTCCATTGATGGACAGGGGCAAACTGGATAAGGTTATGGGCACATGCCTTGCCCCGAGCAACCCAATCCGGATCACTCGACCACCTGGACCCGGTGCACAAGCGCTCGAGAACCTTCAGATCCAGTTTTTCATACCACGTGAGCACGAATTGGAGGACAGTTTCAGCTACGGCACGTGTGGCAGATTCCCTCCAGAGGTCAAGCTGGGTCTCGCAATCCATCAATTTGTTGATCAGGGAAGTGGACCCCTCTGGAGGATCCTCACTAGGCCAAAGTACACAGAAGATCTAGATGGCTGAATCCAGGATACCTGAACCATAGTTCTTTACAATTCCAATTCGGGAAGATAGGCTGAATAGCAGGTCCTCCATGTCATAAGGAATGGGTTCAGATCCAGGATCAGTTGGGGTACCCCTCTGCCGGCGGAACTTGGCAATGGCAGTAGCCGCAATGGCACCACCCTCTGGGAATTTGCCTAAAAACAAGACGAGTGAAATGAGTAAGGGAGTTTAACCCGGAGAAATACACGTCGGCGGAAGGAAAAGAGCTTACGGGAGATATGACTATGGATCCGGGTCAGCTCTTTGGTGGAATCAGCACGCCTCTTCCGGAGCTTCTCAAGTTCAACATTAGCCGAGTCAAGCTTGACGTCGGCCTCCTTCAGCAACTCCTGATCCTTTGCAAGTTGGAGGCTAAGACGTTCTCCCTCTTCGGTGAAGTCTTGGCCAGCCTTGTCCATTTTAGTCTTGTGGAGCTCTTTGAGTTTTTTCATCTCAGCCTTGAGCTTGGCAAGTCCATCATCCTTGGCTCGGAGTTTGGCAAGTTCTTCATCCTTCTTCTTGAGCTCGGTCTGGTGTTGCCCTGCTTGTTCGAGAAAATGCAGCATCATATCAGGCACGGGCACACTATCTACAAGGGATGCTGCAATGGTTTGTTGACCCGGTAGAGCCGAGGTATAAATATCTGCCGAGCCTAGAAGAAAGGAGAAAGAGCGTGGAAGAGGGTTAACCAAAGTGAATTACCTTTTATCTCGTCAAAGTTTTTCCTCATGATGGTGTTTTCGACCTCCACTTCGGTTCTGCAATCCGAACGATAGATTAGTTCAGCGGGAAAGGCACAAAAAGATGGGAAAAAGTCGAAGAGAAAACTTAACCCTTTTCTCGAACTCAGCAAGAAGTGCATCATGTTTCGAGTGCAGCACCCTGTGTGTGTCCAAGAGGCGTTGAAACTCAGCACTCCGATGATTGGTAGTGATCTAAAAAGAGCAAGGTTGGCTCAGTTTTGTGCTTATTTGAAGTGTACGAGATCCGGGCCAAGTGGAACTTAACCCGGCTCTAGGTGTGTGCATATTCGAAGTGTACAAGATCCGGGCCAAGCGGAACTTAACCCGGCTCTAGGTGTGTGCATATTCGAAGTGTACAAGATCTAGGCCAAGCGGAACTTAACCCGGCTCTAGGTGTGTGCATATTCGAAGTGTACAAGATCCGGGCCAAGTGGAACTTAACCCGGCTATAGGTGTGTGCACATTCAAAGTGTACAAGATCCGGGCCAAGTGGAACTTAACCCGGCTCTAGGGGTGTGCATATTCGAAGTGTACAAGATCTGGGCCAAGCGGAAGTTAACCCGGCTCTAGGTTGTGCATGTTCGAAACTACTAAGGTGCTATGCTAGTTCTCTAAGAAGCATCCGGCCGAGTAACAAGTTACTCCCCCGGAGCCTCGTGGACTAATGGATATATCTCTAAGCACTTGTACATATTAAAGAAAAGAAGAAGTAGCGTACCTCCATCATCCGGCCAGCAAGGTTGATAGCCTTAGCTGCCGTGTTCATTTGTGCGCTGAATTCAGCGGGCCCAAACTTCTCCGGGAGATCATCGTTTGGATCGATGAACTCCGCTTTGTTCCAATCATTGACATATTCAATCAAAGCTGGAGGATAGCTCTCTCCACTAAGCATGTGAGGCGCAACCAACCCTTTGGCGTGGGCCTCCCTCCTCGCAACTAGAGCGGTAAGAGGGCTGGTATGCAGTGCAAGTTGCTTGCTGCTAGCTATCCCAGAGGACGCATCTCTCTTCGGCAGCATGGACGCGAGTGTGCGCTGTCCAGCCTCGATGGATGTTGCCTTGGTGGCGCCAGAACCTTTATTAGCCTTGGGTTGCTATTGGGAGGCTAAGGTTTGAGCTGCATATTTGGACATGGGCGCAGCCTTGGTGCTAGCGGGGTCTTCTCGCCGAGTCTTGGAAGACTCGGACGAGGCAGAAGGAGTTGGTGCTGGTGCTGATGCTTGTGTTGCTGCTGGTGCTGCTGATGCTGCTGGTGCTACTGGTGGTACTGGTGCTGATGCTTGTACTGTTGCTGATGTTGGCGGTGGTGCTGTTGTTGCTGCTGGTACCTCGAAAGTGACGGGTTGCGGCTGAGCCGATGAAGAGCTAGGAGCATCCGCTACCTCGGCCGCGCCACTTCCTCCTGCTCCGAGGTTGCCCTCCTCTGGACGAGATGGGATAAGACCCGGAGCAGCCGCCGAACCCTCCGGAACTGGGCTAAGTGGGCGCGTATTGTCACCACGAGGGGGAGATGGGGTGCGCTGGAAAGATGAAGCGATGCTAGAACCGCTCTGAAGAACCTCCATGGCAGCACTGCTGAATCCAAAAACGAATAACAAGTTAAAACAAAAAGAAAGGCATATAGACAGAGAAGCATGAAGCAGAGAATTGGACAAAGGAAAAAGTGACTTACTCGTCAGAAGTCAAAGGCTCCCTGGGCTTTCGAGCTCTCTGGACTATGGCCTTTGTCGGAGTCTTGGTGGCGGCATTGTCAGTGGACTTCTTCCGCCTTTTGGTTGCTTGGGGAAGCTCGGAAGAAGCAGCCGAGGTAGCGGCCCGTTTCTTAGACGCGGCTGGAACCGGCTCACCCGTAGCAAGAGGGGGATCCTCGTGGATCTGCCCAGCCGGGTTAGCTGTAGCCGGAAATGCGTAAGAAATAGGCGTCGGGTTATATACCTCCAACATCTCAATATCGGAATCATCTTCATCGCCAGGCCAATCCCTTAAGGAAAGAAAGTTACCAGTGGTTCACTTGGATCCGTCCGGGGCAGGCAAGAACATCTCCTGATTCGGCTCCACCTCGTCTGAGACAAGCCGATCCTTCCCCCATTTAAGGGAAGGCTCGGTGCCATCTTCGATGGTTTGCTGGACAAACACTAGAAACAAAATACAAAGGGATCAGATAAGTAACTTGTTCCGACATAGGGTGTGGCTCGGAGGAGGATTGGGTAACAAAGTTTACCGCAGGAGGAGGCCTATCTCGGCAGAAGTGCTCCAACCCCCACTCCCAATCCGAGTTAAACTCTTTGTCGATGGAGAAGATGGCCTTAACCCAGCAGAAGATCTCGGTGTTGTTCAGCTCGAAGGAGGAGGTCCAGTTGGGATCAAGATGCCCGCTCATATGGCAGAGCTTGTGGGTGCGCTTCTACAAGGGGGGGAGATCCGGCTGCGGACGAATGTGATCATCACATCCTCGTTGCGCAGTCTCTGCTCCTTCAGTTCCCTGAACCGCTTATTGACCTGGTTCGCCAAGGCAGTTGGTTTCTTGGGAATCCGGTCCCACAGAGCGGGATTAGGAGGGCCCATCGTGAAGGGGTGCAGTCGGATCAAGTCTTTATCCGTGCTATTCCTCACATAAAAGAAGGTCCGGGCCCAGCCCTTGCAAGACTCGAGGCCCGTAACCTGGGGGAAGATGGAAGTTTTCCGGGGAGACATGGAAGCTCCACCGCACTGGGTGAGCAACTTGTTGGCCGGGGCAGCTGTCTTATCCGGGATAACGTTCTTCTTCAGACCAAAGAATCGGATCCAGAGCTCCTTGGTAGGCCATAGGCCGAGGTATCCCTCTATGGCAGATGCGAAGGAGGATAGGGAAGTAATGGCGTTCACCGGGAGATGATGGGGTTGGAGCTTGTATGTATTGGATAGATCATGGAAGAAATCACTCACTGGCAGGCCGAAGCCATGCTGGAAGTGGGAGAGGAAGACGAAGAACTCACCCGGATTGGGTGAGGGAGCAATTTCTTTGCAGGGGAGGCGCGAAGTCACACCTTGGGGAATGTGGTGGGTGCGGTAAAGCCAATCTAGATCATCTTGGCACACCCACGAGCCGGCCCAGGCACCACGCTTCTGCACCTCGTTTTCCTCCTCTGCTTCCTCTCCCTCAACGACAGCAAGTTCTTCCTCTGTCATCTCTAACTCACTGTCCTCACCGGCCCAATCAGACGTGGGGAGCAGAGGTTTAGATTGGCGCGGCCCCGTGGCGTTGAGACAGCGCGGGAGCGGCAACAAAGGAACGCGAAAGTGAGACGCGGCGGTGGCGCTGCAGAGCAGAGGTGGCGGCGGCAGCGCTGTCGCACCGAAGAAGAAGAAGCAGAAAGGCAGAGGGGCGCGAGTAGGGGAAAACAGCCAAGGGGCGCGCCCCCTCCCCTATTTAACCTTGCCCTAGCGGTGGGTAGTGGGATCATGATGTGCCTCGAGGCCACGCGGTGTGGCCATGTATCTGCCGGGTCAGCCAATCAGAAGCAAGCCACATGAAGGGCCACTGGGAATAGGGAATCCCACGATGTGACATGGAGATGCAGTTAACGAGGAGGCGGCAGCGACGCAACGTTTGCTGCAGTAATCTCTGACAATACGTGTAGTAACTGGCGCATGCCCTTAAAATGAGGCAAGATAATGATTACCCTCCACGTGGGACGTGGGGAAGTGTATGAGAGAAGGAAGGATAACACGAAAAACTGAAGGGTAACCCAGCCATCGAGTGATAACTTGGAATGTGCCAAGGCAAAGCTATACCACGAAATCCGGACTACAAAGTAACTCAGAAAAAGGAGAAAAAAGATTGAACCTGTCGTGGCCTTAGCAGCTGAAGTTGCTAAGACTGCACTAGCTTCGGGGACTAATGTTGGGGGGACACCCCCGGGTAGGGTCACGCCGGGGTATTCACGCCGGGGTATAGAGGCTGAGTTAGCCGAGGTATTGCAAGGTCAAAGCGAAAGCTGGTCGGGTCACCTCAAGGCGGGCCGACTTACGGGGTAACCCGGCCCGAAGGAGGTCCGCTTAACTGTGTCCCGGCCGACTTATATCATATGTCGGAAAGATTTATGTAACTTGTCTGTAGGTACCCACGGGGCCAGATTAACCAGGCCTGAGCCGGGTTCTATCAGGCTTGTAAGAGAAGGAAGGTATCCCGCTGGTCAAAAGGTGGTCTCTATGCACTAGAGAGTGAGCGAAGTGGACAGAGGGAAGGACCAGCGAGGTGTGGCCGACAAAGGTGATGCAGCCTATGTCGGCTGTCGCTGGCGCCGTAGAGGCTTACGTAGCCTCTGCATGGCTTATGAAGGGAAAAGGAGACCCGGCCGGTTTTCTATTTTGGGAGAGGCATATTCCAATGAATATGCCTCCACGTATGCCCTAGTTGGTAGCCTGGCCTCCCCTTTATAAGGAGCGCTAGGACCTCAGTAGAAGGGGATGGCGAGTTGGTTGTTCTTGAGTAGAAGTAGTGAGAGCGTTGGTACACTTTCTAGTGGTGAGAGTAAGAGGGCTTCTTCTTCCCCCTCTCCCCAATACAGCTCAAGGAGCATTTGTAAACTTGGTGAACTTGGAGAATACAAAGCATCTGTGTGTGGAATCACCACACTATCCCTCCCTGGATTCCTCTAGTGCATATTGGCCCCACCTTTAGCCTATCCATGGCATCTGTCGTGACACCACCATGACAATGAGGATGTATCCAAAACTATTATATCTATCTAGGATCTTTGGATCTTGCTGTATGGCATTGCAATATTACTATTTCTTTTTAGATGGTGTGGATCTGATGTACTATTGTATGTCGCTGACATACATACTCATTTGTGTATGCTTTGATCACATTACTTGTCAACTATGTCGCTCGCACTTGATATGATGTTCTTGCAAAGTGGATAGGGTGGTTGGCTGGTACCGTGCCCTGATTCGCATAGATGGGACCTACACGTGGGTGGCCCTTGGGCCTCCGCGGTAGGACACCTTATGCACTTTGGGTTCATCCGGGCTTATTGCTGAGAGCGTAGGGTCTGAGGTATTACATATCATGACACAAGAAGTATATTATCTTAATTAATGATAATAATAATATGCTAGTGGTGTATCCTACATCCTCGAGAATGCTTTAGCCCTATTGAGTTCAACCATGTTTTCACACAACCTTGTTAATTGGTTTATTTTACTCATTTTAATTACTTTTCTACAAACAACCAAAAACCTTTCAAATACCCTTTACTTGATATAAAATGTAGCTTACAAGTATCCTTTGATATATAGTAACGAAGGGCATAAAGAACTTAACTAAATAGCTCTCCGTGGGTACGATACTCTTATTTCAGAACTAGCTACGATTGATCTGTGCACTTGCAGCCATCAAGCTATTTTCTAGCGTCGTTGCCGGGGAGCTAAGTGCTTTTGGTCTTTGTTCTTAGTTGCTTATTCTACTAATTGTTTTAGTAAAGTTGCTTACTAGTTTCAGGTAAATATCATGGGCGAGTACCAACATACAATCCAGCTGGAGGCCGTAAAAAGTTCGGGTACGCCCATGGACGCTTATTTAAAATCCAATAACCCGAGAGGGTATGATATAAACCCCATGCTTTTGGATCTTTTGCATGCTAAGAAATTTGTAGGAGATGGTATGGAGGATCTGTATGAGCACGTAGGTTTCTTTGAAGACATTTGTGGGACTTTTTATCTTAATATACTAACTGAGGATGAGGTTAATCTGCTCTTTTTGTTCAAACACTTATTAATGAAGCCCGTTCTTGGTATCAAAGTCCTAAAAAGATTACTAATTCATGGGAGAGCTTAGCCTCTTCGTTCCTAGTTTATTTCTTTCCCAGGACAAAAAATCTTGGAGCAAGACGCATGATCACAAACTTCAAAAGAAAACCTGAAGAAAGCTTGCACGAAGGATATACAAGGTTCCGAGGATTGCTTGATCATTGCCCCCATCACAACTTCCCGCCTTGGTTGGTAATACATACCTTCTACACAGGTATGAATAATGATAATAGAAATGAACTCGACTCCTTTACCTATGGGTCATTCACTGAATCTAGTGTTGAAAGAGCTTGGAATTTGCTAGATAGAGTGAATAGGATAGAGAAAAATTATTATGGGGCCGAGCCTAACAAAGGAAATCATATAGAGTACAATTGTTTGAGAAGATTTCTAGCTTCAAGGAAGATAGAAAAACTGCTCAAAAATTTCAATCTTGACCATCGCATGACTGTTCAGATTATTAAAACTTATGCTGATTATCTGCAGATCCCAAAAGACTGGGAATGCTATACACCGCCTGTAGAGGAGAAACCCTCTAAAACTTGTCACGGAGATAAATACTCACAAATGTAGAAGAAAATGTTGGCTAAGGAGGAAACCATCCTCACAAAAGTAATAGAGAGTAAGGGTGAAAAAATAAAAGGATAGGAAGGTTAACTAAGGACCTGGAAAACATTAAAAAGAATATTGGGATAGTAAAAGAACTTATGGAACCCGAGCTGTTCAAGAATGAAGTAATCATAGTGAGTAAAGAATCTTCCGAAATGATAGGAGTCAAGTTTGATGGTAAGAATAGGAGCCAACAAAAGGAGAATATCGAGCACTAGAAATATGTTGTAGTGTGCATGAGCATGATCAGTAATATAATTGAACACTAGAAATTTTAAGGCACTCCATATAAAGGTGTATATTAATATAGAAGGTTCACCAGAGACACCACGGATATATTGTCTTACATGCCACACAAAGGTAATAATTAACTAAAACAAAATAAAAGCAGGGGCGGCAGCAGGAGGCCGGGACACGGAGATGCCTAGCAGGGCAGGGGCATATCATCAGGAGGCAGCGACAGCCTAGTCGATGGGATACAGGCCAGTCCTGACATACTCCCAGAGGAATTTGCCGAAGGCTGCGTGCCACGCCAAGGTAATCGGCCTATGGCTTCTGCCTCCGCCTCTGCCAACACCCTCCGCATGCTGGATCATGCTGTCGAGGTCCATGTTGATTGCTCTAGCACAAAATGGGCAAAACAGTCTCCCCCTACGGTGGAAACAGATTAGCCAACACAGTAACCGCCTCAGCATGTAGCGGCTCTTGTTGTCCCTGGATACCTTGCTATCGTCCCCTTCATCATCATCCTCCTGTTGATTTTTAAGAACATAACTTAGAACTCATACATATGATTGAATTGTATTACAACTCAAGAATTGACAACATGTGCATGTAAGACAATATATATGTGGATATCAAAGATAAAGCATCTCAGCAATAGTTTGATCGGTTCATATATCATTTCAACTCAACACAATGACAAATAATTGCATGAAATGTATGCAGAATAAAGATTGCGGCCTCATAAGTTTCTTCAGGGACGGCGTGAGTGAACCAAGTAACAATTGCACAACCTATATTGTTCTTCTACATCGCCCAAGGTTCACTAAATCGTCCCTGAAAAAATCTGACACCAATGTGTCTGCCTCTCTTTTGGGACAAATTTGAATCATTGGCCACAATAAGAAATTGAAATGTAATCATAAAAACAAAATCCAGGGATATACATAGTCAGGTACAAAAACAAGCCAAAATATAGTAATTATAAATAAAAAACCAAACAATTGATCTTCAGGTACATGTTAAAAATACTTATGATCAAAACCATTCATATACATATGCATCATACCAATCATTAAAGATCAGAAACAATTCAATGATCATATATGTAGTTCCATATGAGAATAAATCTAGGGCCTCATAATTTGTTTCAGAGATGGAGTTGGCGAACCAAAGTACCAACAGCACAACCTATATTGTTTGTGTGCATTGCTGCCTCAGGTTCACCAACCCATCCCTAAAACACGACACCATCATACGTGTCTCCCCTTGAACTTTTTTGGGGCAAATTTCAATCATCGGCCTCGGTGACAAACTAAAATGTGATTCTTATACACTATGAATGCATGGAATAGATAATTCAAATATCATAGTTCTATGAATGTAGAATAAAGATTGCGGCCTCATAAGTTTCTATAGGGATGGCGTAAGCGAACCAAGTAACAATTGCACAACTATTATTGATCTTGTACATGGCCCTAGGTTTGCTAACTCATCCTTGAAAAAATCTGACACCAATGTGCCTGCCTCTCTTTGGGGCAAATTTGAATCATTGGCCACAATAAGATATTGAAATGTAATCGTACAAAACAATACTCAGGGATATACATAGTCAGGAACAAAAACAAGCCTAAATATTGTAATTATAAATAAAAAACCAAACAATTAATCTTCAGGTACATGTTAAAAATACATATGATCAAAACCATTCATATACATATGCATCCTACCAATCATTAAAAGATCAAAAACAAATCAAGGATCATATATGTAGTTCCATATGAGAATAAATCAAGGGCTTCATAATTTGTTTCAGAGATGGAGTTGGAGAACCAAAGTACCAACAACACAACCTATATTGTCTGTGTGCATTGCTGCCTTAGGTTCACCAACGCATCCCTAAAAAACGACACCATCATACGTGTCTCCCCTTGAACTCTTTTGGGGAAAATTTCAATCATCGGCCTCGGTGACAAACTAAAATGTAATTCTTATACACTCTGAATGCATGGAATAGATAATTCAAATATCATAGTTCTACGAATGTAGAATAAAGATTGCGGTCTCATAAGTTTCTACAGGGATGGCGTAAGCGAACCAAGTAACAATTGCACAACTTATATTGATCTTGTACATGGCCCTAGGTTCGCTAACTCATCCCTGGAAAAATCTGACACCAATGTGTCTGCCTCTCTTCGGGGAAAATTTGAATCATTGGCCACAATAAGAAATAGAAATGTAATCGTACAAAACAATATTCAGGGATATACATATGCATCATACAACGCATTCATAGATCACAAACAATGCAAAGATTACATATATAGGTTCCATATGAGAAAAAAATTAGGGCCTCATTTTTTCAGCGATGGAGTCGGAGAACCAAAATACCAACAGCACAACCTATATTGTTGATGTGCATTGCTGCCTCAGGTTCACTAACCATCCCTAAGAAAACGATACCATCAGATGCTCTTGCACTATTTTGGGGCAAAATTGAATCATTGTGCTCAGTAAGGAAAAGAAATGTGATGTTATAGGCATGTTGTGTATCGAAATCAACACTCAACTAGCAAACTCAACTAGATGGCAGATGAGCAGATTGGTTTTTTTTACTAGATGGATTGGGGTTTTGTGACTAGATGGCAGATGCATCAATCGACTGATCGAACCATATATATACTACCCTACTTCAAGAGCAAAAGAATCTGTACACGATTGAGAAAATCCTATGTATGAACAATGAAATCTGTGGCTGCGAGTAGAGAAGCTAGGAATGTAGTATCTCGGACTCCTCATCAGGGACCTCCTCCTCGAACTCGTCAATCTCCGCGATTGCGTCGAAGATTTTTTGTACGGCGATGAGGTTGTTGATGTAGAGCACCGGATTGCCTCCGCCTGCCACCTGCCGCCATCTAGATATGCCGCTGGCACCACGACGTTGCCGGCCACCTTCTGCTCGGCTGCGACGGCTACTACTTGATGCTCGGCGGCGATGGCTACTGGCTGGACGGATGAGCTCGCACCCTCGACGGTGCGGCGACAAGCGGCGTTCGTGCCCGGAGAAGACGCCTCCGCCTGCTTGGCGATGACCGAGCCATCTGCTGATGCGCCTTCAACTGGCTTCACCTCCGCCTCGTCTCCACACGTACGCTTCATGGCGCACCAAGGGAAGGAGGTAATGCAAGCGAGGGAGCTTCGGCGCGCGTGGTAGGTGTAGATTGGGGTCTTGGGACTAGACAGACTGGGGGAAAATGACACGAGCACATGGAAGAAGAAGGTCAAGGGGGTTATCAACACCGGACCGTTCGTAGTCCTCGAGTGGACACGTGTGGTGGGCGGGGGGTGGGGGCTACCACGATCACCATCCTTTTCTTTGGGTTCCCTTTTTTTTGAAACAGCCACGATCTCCAGTTTAGAGCTGCATTGAAAACACGCTCATGGCAGACCTTGATTCCACTGCATGCAAGTGGCACGGAACCAATTTCTAAGAACGTTAGATCTACTCGAGGGGGGCCCTTGACTCATGGAAGTTACTAGCGGTAGGGCCCAGTTGGAAGTGAGATTGAGAGCACTGCGTAAAAATGGGATATGTCTTATTAAAATCAAGTGGCAATAAATTGCAGCGTCCCGTCGACAACCGTGCACTCGATGACCCTGTTGCCCTGTGCATGTGTTTTAGTAGCAGTAGTAGGCTTTTTAGACTTGATTAAACGTGACATGACCGCTCGACGACTTTTTCCATGCACGACATCGTGTTCCTTCTTGTAGAGGGAGACGTCAAGATGGGGCCTCGTCAAGATGGTAGCTCGTTAACTGGCAGTTTGAAAGAGTACCCTTTTCCTCTCTCGCTAAACAGATATGTTTCATTTTTCCCAAATTGGTAGCAAATCTAGAGAATATTCTCTCTTCGATAATTTGTTCCCTTTTGGACCTCTTTTTTCCTCCGATCAGGTAGCAAATCTAGAGCAGCAAATCACACCAGGCATAATACATTCATTCAGAAAACAAAAAAATATAGATATAGCTGTGCGCAGCTAAATAGGACATAGTGATAGAAAGTAGGTTGCTTAACGAGGTTCGATGCATTGAGCCAAAAATAGGATGCAAGAAAAATATAGAAAAACAAAAGAAGATGCTTAGCAGCAGCAGCCACCGCAGATGCAGATACATTCAAGGACACATCCAACCCGTTCATGCGCCAGCGCCTCCGCCTCCGTCCGGTGCTTCCTCCACTTCTTGCTGCCAAGTGCCTTGATCTTGGGGGCCTTGGGCCTGATTGGAGGCATGCGACCCTCTTTGATGGCCACCGGCTGGAGGTTTTGGAGGTGAATGCCGAGAGGCCGGTGTCCAGCGATGTAGGCGTTGATGTTCATGGTCTCGCGCTTGCCTCCTTTGTGGATGCCGGAGCCCGTGGCCTCTGCATGCTTCAGTAAGGTGTTGAAGTCGGTGCCGCCGACATAACTCACCCAACAGTAGGCGATCCCCTTGCGGAAGGGGCAGCTGTAGTCGCTGCCCCTGAAGAAGGCGTCGTACTGGCCGGCCCACAGCCTCCTCAGCACCTAACGAGCCTTGGTGTGAATGGACTCGTCATCGCTGTAGACGTTGCTGCCGGAAACCTATTGGAAGAAAAGGAAAATGGAGGAGTAGATGATGTAAGAAGATCGAGTAATCAAAATGCGAACAAGTGAATCCTAATAAACCAAGATCTAGCATCCAACGATGGGAACAGTAGAAGAACCAGAGGAGGGGAGCAAACCCTAGTTACCTTCAACCATGGGTCGTCGATGCCGGTGTCGTAGGGGTTCAGCGGAGCGATGTACTTATCTAGATCGTAGGTGCCCAAGAAGTGCTTGATCTGCTTATGACCGGCGCGGGCCTCGACTGTGGCCTAGACAGGGACGACGGCTACTTTCAACGCGTCGAGGGGGACCGGCGAGGAGACGGGGGCCTCCTCACCGGCGGCCTCGGAGGCAACAATGGCCACCTTCTCCACCTCGGCCATCGCCGGCGCAGACGGGGTATTCTCAGGAGTTTGCGGATGCTGGTGGGACGGTGGAGAGGGTTGCATGGGGAGAGTGAGCGAGAGTGAGAGTGGGTGTGCGGAGAGGGGCTCTATAGTTAAGGTGTATGGAAGTAAGGCACGTTTCGATACACCACCGTGCAACACACCGCGTAGTCTACTACACCGTGCACCACGACACGCGCACGGTACGTCACGTTTTTTCCCGGGCCATGCATGGTAGTTCTGCATTGAGTCGCATGCAAAGGGCGCATACACAATTTCTATGTATGAAGTTTGACACGGCCCTAAAATTGGCGATAGTTAAAAGTGGAAATGTAGAGGGGAAGGTAGGTGGCTATACGTTAGGTCTCGTCGAGCTCAGCTCTTCGGCCTCCAGCTAGCGCGTGCAAGTTTCTTATGGTCGGGCCTAGTTGGAAGTGAGATTGAGAGCCGCTGCGTAAAAAATGGGATATGTCTTATTAAAATCAAGTGGCAATAAATTGCAGTTGTCCATCAACGACCGTGCACTCGATGACGCATGCGTTGTGGCGTAGTAGTAGCAGTAGTAGGCTTCTCATCCTTGATTAAACATGACATGACCGCTCGTCGACTTTTTCCATGGACGACATCATGTTCCTTTTTGTAGAAGTCTCGCTGAGGGAGACGTCCGTGCTGTCTCACGCTTTACTATGAAGGGCACGACGTGTGCAACGATCACATAATCAACGATCCGCGTGACAACTATGACAACCAATCAGGGAGTAGCAGACAGGGTGAGCACAGGTTTGGGCTTCTACGAAAGATAGAGAGAGGGGGCAAAACTGAGTAGTGCCACATAAAACCAAGGGCAAACTGAGTAGTATAAAAATGGAAAGTGTCTTGTACAATGAAATACATCGTGGCATACATCAAATTATGCCAACATAGATCCACTAGAGTTCATTGGGTGTGTGTTCTTCTCATAAACCACACATGGATCCACTAGTGTGATTGCATGTTTACTCTTTTCATTAACCACAGTTAGAGTCATTGCATGTCTGTTCTTTTCACAAACCACATATCACCGGTGTCATTGCACGTGTGTTCTTCTCATGAACCACACATGAATCCACCAAGTGTGATTGCATGTCTGTTCTTTTCACAAACCACATATGGATCCACGAGTGTCATTGCATGTCTGCTCTTTTCACAAACCACATATCACCAGTGTCATTGCATGTGTGTTCTTCTCACAAACCACATAAGGATCCACCAGTGTCATTGGATGTGTGTTCTTTTCACAAACCACATAAGGAACCACTAGTGTCATTGGATGTGTGTTCTTTTCATGAACCACACCCAGTGTCATTGCATGTGTGTTCCTCTCACAGACCACATAAGGATACACCAGTGTCATTGCATGTGTGTTCTTCTCATGATACACATCTAGCGTCATTGCATGTCTATTCTTCTCACAAACCACATAAGGATCCAGCAGTGTCATTGGATGTGTGTTCTTTTCATGAACCACACCCAGTGTCATTGGATGTGTGTTCTTCTCACAAACCACACATGGATCCACCAGTGTAATTACATGTGTGCTCTTCTCATGAACCACACATGGATCCACCAAGTGTCATTGCATGTCTGTTCCTCTCACAAACCACACATGGATCCACTAGTGCCATTGCATGTGTGTTCATTTAATGAACCACATAAGGATACACCAGTGTCATTGCATGTGTGTTATTCTCATGAACCACACCCAGTGTCATTGCATGTGTGTTCCTTTCACAAACTACACATGGATCCACCAGTGTCATTGGATGTGTGTTCCTCTCATGAACCACATCTAGAGTCAATGCATGTGTGTTCTTCTCGAAAACCACACAAGGATACACCAGTGTCATTGCATGTGTGTTCTTCTCATGAACCACAGCTAGAGTCATTGCATGTCTGTTCTTCTCACAAACCACATAAGGATCCACTGGTGTCATTGGATGTGTGTTCTTCTCATGAACCACACATGGATCCACCAGTGTCATTGCATGTCTGCTCTTTTCATTAACCACAGTTAGATTTGTTGCATGTCTGTTCTTTTCACAAACCACATATCACCAGTGTCATTGCATGTGTGTTCTTCTCGTGAACCACACATGGATCCACCCAGTGTGATTGCATGTCTGTTATTTTCACAAACCACATATGGATCCACTAGTGTCATTGCATGTCTGCTCTTTTGACAAACCACATATCACCAGTGTCATTGCATGTGTGTTCTTCTCACAAACCACATAAGGATCCACCAGTGTCATTGGTTGTCTATTGCTCTCAGAAACCACATAAGGATCCACCGGTGTCATTGGATGTGTGTTCTTCTCATGAACCACACCCAGTGTCATTGCATGTGTGTTCCTCTCACAGACCACACATGGATCCCCCAGTGTCATTGCATGTGTGTTCTTCTCATGAACCACAGCTAGAGTTATTGCATGTGTGTTCTCGTCATGAACCACACCTAGTGTCGTTGCATGTGTGTTCCTCTCATAGAACACACATGGATCCACCAGTGTCATTGTATGTGTGTTCTTCTCATGAACCACACCTAGTGTCATTGCATGTGTTCTCCTTTCATGAACCACACCCAGTGTCATTGGATGTGTGTTCCTCTCATAAACCACACATGGATCCACCAGTGTCATTGCATGCCTGCTTTTTTCATGAACCACATCTAGATTCATTGCATGTATGTACTTTCCATAGACCACATATGGATCCACCAGTGCCATTGCATGTGTGTTCTTCTCATGAACCATAGCTAGAGTCATTGCATGTGTGTTCTTTTCATGAACCACAGCTAGAGTCCTTGCTTGTGCATTCTTCTCACAAACCACATAAGGATACACCGGTGTCATTGCATGTGTGCTCTTCTCATGAACCACATCTAGAGTCATTGCATGTCTGTTCTTCTCACAAACCACATAAGGATCCAGTAGTGCCATTGGATGTGTGTTCTTTTCATGAACCACACCCAGTGTTATTGGATGTGTGTTCTTCTCACAAACCACACATGGATCCACCAGTGTCATTGCATATGTGTTCCTCTCATGAACCACACATGGATCCACCAAGTGTGATTGCATGTATGTTCTTCTCACAAACCACACATGGATCCACTTTTGTCATTCATGTCTGTTCTTTTCATGAACCACACCTAGTGTCATTGCATGTCTGTTCCTCTCATAAACCACACATGGATCCACAAGTGTCATTGCATGTGTGTTCTTCTCATGAACCACAACTAGAGTCATTGCATGTCTGTTATTCTCACAAACCACATAAGGATACACCAGTGTCATTGCATGTGTGTTCTTGTCATGAACCACACCCACTGTCATTGCATGTGTGTTTCTTTCACAAACTACACATGGATCCACCAGTGTCATTGGATGTGTGTCCTCTCATGAACCACATCTAGAGTCATTGCATGTGTGTTCTTCTCACAAACCACATAAGGATACATAAGTGTCATTGGATATGTGTTCTTCTCATGAACCACGACTAGAGTCATTGCATGGCCGTTCTTCTCACAAACCACATAAGGATCCACCGGTGTGATTTCATGTGTGTTCTTCTCATGAACCACACATGGATCCACCAGTGTCATTGCATGTCTGCTCTTTTCATTAACCACAGTTAGAGTCATTGCATGTCTATTCTTTTGACAAACCACATATCACCGGTGTCATTGCATGTGTGTTCCTCTCATAAAACACATATGGATCCACCCAATGTGATTGCATGTGTGTTCTTCTCACAAACCACATATGGATCCACCAGTGTCATTGCATGTATTCTCTTTTCACAAACTACATATGGATCCTAATTAAACTTAGGAGATCCCTAACCTTAGCCCCCGAATGGGTGGCTGTTAGACCGAGTCTTCTAGAAGGCACGCCCTAACACAGTTGTTCTGCTTGATGATTGTTACATACCGTTCGATCTGGGCGCTTGGACGATTGGGATGGTCTTCGTGAGAGTGATCCGTGAGTAGGCTTTTCTGTGGCATGATTAGCCACAGTTGCTCTGGACAAACTGGCAACACCGGGCGCTCCCCTGTTGCGAGTGTCACGACTCACGAGTTCAGTGGACCATATCCCAGTGTCACGTCCCCATTACTTTTCTTCCTCCCCGTACTTCTCTTCCTTCCCCTCGAAACCACTTTCCCCACTTCACTCCCATCCTGCTGTAGCCACAAGCCAACGGTGCCTCCATCCCAATCCCCTCTCTAGAAGCCAGGCCCCCTCCCCTCTCGCCATGGGTTCAAGGGGAGACGGTGAGGAAACGCGTCGTGATGACATGGACGGTGATTTTGATGTGAGTAGTCTCATCTCTATCTCTATCATCTGTGGCCAGTTATCTATTTTTTGAGCTAGATATAATCTGTTTACTCATGCGCGTATGATGTGTTAGGCCAACCAGACGATGTATGACTCCGACTATCATGGTTTAGCGGATGAAGACAATCCTCTGCTATGTAAACATGGATATGTGCCCGCTAAATTTGTAGCGTTCGAAGGACGAAACGCAGGCAGGAGGTTTCTATGGTGTCAAGGACATCGTGCAATGATGCAAGGCGGAAGTTGCAGTGTTGTCAAATGGGTATATCCAGAGTGGCCCAAATCGATGCAGAAAACGCTGGACAAACTATGGGAAATGACTGTTGAGTTGAAAGAATCTGTATTCAGCTCACTTCTTGACAGTGTTGAGATGAAGCTATGGGAACGAGTTGACACGACCAAGCATAAGCGAGATCTCAGGTGGGTGCAAGACAAGGTTAGCAAAGTCGAGAAGGAGAGGGACGCGGCGTTGGCCCTAAAGGCTAAAGCAGAGCAAGAACCGACTCAAGCAAGGAATGATCTTCACCAGGCCAAAGTCCTGCAGTTCACAACTACGAGTATTTACAAGTGCATGAGGAAAAATGCAGAGAAACAATTGAAGCTGTGCAAGGAAAATGCTAAAAGGAAGGAGCAAACGATTCGATCCTTGCTCTCGCAGGAAGATGCGCATCGGGCTAAGATTAGGAAGATCAAGGAGATGTGTGATAACTAATTCTATTTAGCTTAAGCTCCGTGCCTTTTTAAGTTGTAATAGTTGTAGTTGTTGACCTAGAAGTCTGAACTATTGGCCCCAGAGTCCTGGGAGGAAAAAAATTGGTCGCCCGTAAATCTATTGTAACCCTGCATTACTTCCTTTTGTATGACCAATGCCCCTTGGATATTCCACCCGTTGCTTCGTCATCCTCGTGTACAAATAGGAGGCGCCACAGTGCATCGCTTCGTCGTCCATCCCTTGTCCTCTCCAATATCCACCACCCCGTCGCTTCGTCGTCCATCCCCTCGCTCCCTCTCCAATCTCCACCAAGACGCCATGGAGATACCCGCGCTGAACTTCTACGAGGCGGTATTGTTCGCGCACTTCGACATCCTCGCGCCTTCGACCACGATGGTGTCCCACGGATGGCGCATCAGCTATGCGGGGTTGTCGGTGGCTCCGCTCCCTGGCCGAGCCGAGATGGAGAGCGAAATCGTGGTGCGCTGCAGCCAGATGCCCACGGGGAAGAGGGCGCTGCCCCGGTATGCGACGGCCAGCTCGTATTGGCCGGCGCGGTTCAAGAAGGAGCGGAAGGCCAAGATTGGCAACCGCATCGTTTACGGGCACGTGGTGCACCGGGATCTCCACAACCGAGAAGGGCGGGAGAGGTTCTGGTCCATCCCTAGACGGACCAAGTACACCGTCATCGTCACCGCTTGCCGCGAAGAGGTGCTCCGTCTCACGAACAATGTGGAAATCATGGAGGTTCCATCTGACGACGACGAGGAAGCCGGCGGCTCAGAGGACAGTGGCAGCGGAAGTGAAATTGTTGACTAGTGGTTGAATTAATGTAGGATGTGAAATCGCACCTTTGTTTAGAAGAATTTGTGGTTGAATTAATGAAATGCCTCGATTTAGATATCTATCTCGATTAATTTGTGGAAGAATTTGTGATTTAGATCAATTTCTGCCTCGATTTAGATCTTTGTCCCAGAATGAAAACGTCACCGTGGATCAAAGACCCCTTCTCTACTAGTGTATTCTGACATTGGTGGTTTGTTTAAACGTAATCTACGTGGATTGTACCGCATGTAAATGGCACAACCACAATTTATAAAGTGGAAGCATGTACACCCGGTTACTGGAGATCCGGGAGCTTCGCCAGATGCAGGGGAAGCAGGAGCAGAGAGGCGGTGAGATAGACGGGCTCAAGATTAGGCCAGAAAGTGGTACCGATTTCCTCCTCATCTGGGCTTTATCAGTTGCCATTGCTGTTTATGTTGCCACATCGTTGTGCAGCATCTGAAATAAGTTGTTGTTTCATGCAGTGTGGCAGCTTAAATAATTTATTTCTATGCCACATACATTCCATCGAAGTTGGAGACCTCATGCCCCTCAGCAATTGTGGAACCGTTGCTATGTGTTTTCAGATAGCAGTGGCACAATCACAGTTTCGGATTCAACTACTAACTCGAGCGTTTCCAAACCCTAAGTCGTGGTACATTTTACTTAAAGAACATGGGTTAATTGTTTCGCCCAGCAAAGTACCACACACAGAGCTCCAGAATTTAACCGAATTACATATATAGGTTCAAGTTCAACACATTACTATGCATCTTCATTGCCAGCAACCTTCTTCCACAGCCTGGGTACCAAGCATTCACGTCCACTAGCTTCTTCATTTCCTGCCTTCTTCCTCTTCCTTGGTGCCAATTTTCTTAGCTTCACGTACTCTGCATCGCCGGGATAATGGGCACCAGAATAGTGCCTAGCATCATCTTTCCACTCGTTTTTAATTTCTTCGGGCAGCAAAATGACTGACCCGGCAGTCATGTTGCTAACCTTGTGGCCCTTCCTGTCAAAGAAACAAGACTGTTGCATAACTGCCCAATATCTACAGAGTAAATAAAACAAAAATTACAATTCAACACAAACATGCAAATCCCAAGAGACCTTTGCTTACCAGGAGCTAATTGGGTTCGAGCAACCACCCTGTCCAAGAATAGAAGGGCGACTCCCAGTTGCAGCAACTTCCACATCCAATACATCACAATTCAGCTCAAACATGCAAGCCGAAGCATACCTTTTCATCAACCCAATTAGCTGACTATCACACGTTAGAGGAACCATGATGCCACGTTCATCCATGAAGCTTAACTTTGCAGTCTTCTTCGGCCATAATTCATCATGATTACGCAGAGAAGCAACCATATCAGATATAGTGCAGATCTGCGCAGGTGCTTCTTCCATCGTGATACAATGGTGTCCATACCACTTGCCCTTAGAGTCGTACCAAAAGAGGACTACCGTAACCAGGTAAGGGTGGTCCGCAGACATCCCACTTGACAGAAAACTGTGGACAAAATATGTTTGTTAGCATTGGGCTAACAAACAATTTGAGGTTTAGTAGCCAGCTAGCAGTTATAATTAGTGCGAATAGCAAAGAGAAGGGTAGCTCACTCACTTCTAGGCAGAACTTCTTCTTCCTTCGTAGTAGGATCTGCCATCCTCCGAGCTGCTCGGCTCTTCGGCGGCGGAGGCAGTCTAGAGCCTCGCAACGGCGGCTACGGCATGCGCCATTAGTGCTCGGGATCAGCGACTAGGCGCAGCAACTTGTCAGCGGAAGTCAAATGTCCGAAGGGATCGTCCTGCCTGGAGGGTGGATTCCGACGCTGCTGGTGCTAGGGGAAAGGTGGGAATGGATTTGTGAAATTGGTCAATGCATCCAATCCACTCAGCTACTCGATTTTCCTAAGAGGTTGCCGCGTTGGCGCTCGCGTCACGGAAAAATGATCGACATGAGGGTCCCGACCGTCTACTTCACGGGGCATTTTAACGGAATGTTTGAATTTGGTAGGGGTGAGATGAGTTTGCCTCGAAATGGCCCCTCTCAGTAGTTGGTGGCCCAACATTTCTAAACGCGGCAATTTCAGGCAACTTAGGTACCGCCATGCGCTGGCCTGCGAACTTTGGTACCGCAGACGAACAGGCCCCCAACAAAAGATCCCTTTTTGTTTAGGGGGAAATACGTATATAGGGTTCTGTGACTTAAGTTCTTCCATTAACATCATACCTTATGCAATCCATGAAGAAATATGTTTCCATATTGATGAACCTTACCTTGAGCCGTCTGAAGCTACTTATATGCTTTCAAACCGAACTTTACAGCAAACTCGTGGAATTCTTTGCAATGCCTGTGTTTCTGTGGGAGCTTTTGTGTACCTAGTTGATTTTCATATTATTGAAATGCCTTTGAAATCCTTCTGCCAGATCATTTTTTGTAACCATTTTTACCTATATGAACATTGATATTGATAACAAAAAACAAACTTTGTCTTTACAGTTTGGGGAAGAAGTTTTAGAAATAAATTGTAGCCAATTCACAAAATTTCCTTAACAAAAGAAGGTTGAACTTAAAGAGGAGAGGAATATTGAAGAATTGGCAGCAGTCTATTTTTGCACTCCATAATCCAAGTTGGAGAGAAGTTTGGAGAACAATGATTCATTCCCGAACGACTCTACAAAAGAAGATTTGGATGAAATCCTCAACGCTGCACCAGAAATTGAGGCTCACCTTAAAGATGAGTTTGAAGAACTTGAAAGAAAAGGGGATGAGGATCCACCACCTCTCGTTTTAAAACCTCTCCCTCTAGGCCTCAGGTATGAATTCTTGGACAATGAAGGTGTCGTGGTGGTGTCACGGCATATGCCTGGTATAGGCTAAAGTTAGGGCCGATGGACGATGGACGAATCTGGGGAGGGATGATGAAGTGAAGACCTCATACGGAAGAACTCAGAGAGACACAATATACCTAGGTTCGAGGCTCTCCTAGTGAGATAACACCTCTACTCCTGCATCTAATCTCATATATCTTGCCATGCTTGTGGCTACAATGGTGCTCCTTGAGCTGTACTCTCATGCCTCTCATGGAGAGAACAGAGGAAGAAGAAACCTTGCTCCTAGTGAGTAGAGGGAGAGGAGCCCTCCAGGGGCCTCCCCTATAACGTTACCCCTGGTGCTCCTTATAAAGGGGAGCCTAGGGGACAAGGTATGTCATCACAAGTTCTCCTATGAGCTGGCTAGTGGGGGCTTGCCCAGTCATCTTGTCCTTTATTGAGTCACCGATCTTATCTCTTCGGCATATCCCTTAGCATCTTCAGGAGATGCTCGGCATATTCCTTAGCATCTCCCAAGGTACCCAGCATATTCCTTAGCATCTTGGACCAAACGGGCCAGTCTGAGCCAGGGGCGTCCCAAGGCTGACACCTGACGTAGGCTTGACTTGACTTGGAGGTACGTCGATGTAGAGGTTGATGGTGGGTCCAGATATAAGCAAAGTGACATCCGTGGCGAAGTAATTTGGCCCAGGGAAGGGAAATTCGGCCGTGGGCAGAGAGAATTTGGCCTGGGGGCTAAATGGGGCCCACCTGGATGGTGAAAAGTGCCCCCCGCCGGATTATTCCCAGGCCTAGCCGAACTACAGTTGAAACCGGCCTGGGGAGCAGAAGCAGGCCCGGCTGAGGTGGGTGCGACGAGGTCAGCCCGGGTGGGCCGAGTTAACCCAATGCCGGCCCACCCGGATTAAGCCGGTGGGAGTTAACCCAATGCAGCTCCGCGATGGGCCGGACTTCGGCCCACCCGGGGAACGTTGATAGCGGTGAAGCGGGGACGTGCTAGCGAGGTAGCTTCGAGGCAGTGCAGCTGATTCGGCGGGAGCGGAGGCGCTGACGGCCCGTGATGGGCTGGATTAGGGGTATCTCGGCCCACCCGGGTGTTGTCGATCACGCGGTGGGGAGGTGGTTCGTCGAGGGAGCTGGCGAGATGGCGTGGAGAAGTCCTGGGGTGGGCCATGTTGACCAAGGCCGGCTCACCCAGGCGGAGATTCATGGCCCAGTTGGCCGAATTATCTTTTAATTCAGCATATATATAGCGGCAGTTTGGCCCATGCAATGCAGATTCGGCCTGCAAATATTCAAACCAGTTCGAATTAGCCATAATTCGGCCCGTGTTTATTTTCTTTCTCCTTTTCCTTATTCTTTTATTTTTGTCCTTCATATTTTTGTATTCATGTATCTCTTTTATGCAATCACCTATTCATAAACTCTGGGGTACCTGGGGTTACACCCCCAACATTAGTCCCCGAGGCTATGGGGGATTCGTAGAATCGTGCATAGGCTTCAAAATAAAAAATATCCAGAGTCACCGACATATAGTCCTTTTCCTTTGGTCATATAGTCCATTTTGGGAACTTCTGTGATTTCTGACCTTCTTGGGCACTGGTCTTAGCCCTTTTGGGTAAATCTTTTGGCTTCTGGCCGAATTTGGCTCTGGCCTTAACCCATTTGGGTAACTTTTTTGGCTTCTGGCCAAGTTTGGCTCTGGTCGTGACCTATTTGGGTAACTCTTTTTGCTTCTGGCCTGATTTGGCTCTGGCCGTGACCCATTTTGGTAACTCTTTTGGCTTTTGGCCTTATTTGGCTCTGGCCGTAACCCATTTGGGTAACTCTTTTGGCTTCCGGCCTGATTTGGCTCTGGCTGTAACCCATTTGGGTAACTCTATTGGCTTCTGGCCGAATTTGGCTCTGGCCTTAACCCATTTGTGTAAGTCTTTTGGCTTCTGGCCTGATTTGGCTCTGGCCGTAACCCATTTGGGTAACTCTTTTAGCTTCTGGCCGAATTTGGCTCTGGCCTTAACCCATTTGGGTAACTCTTTTGGCTTCTGGCCGAATTTGGCTCTGGCCTTAACCCATTTGGGTAACTCTTTTGGCTTCTGGCCAAATTTGGCTCTGGCCTTAACCCATTTGGGTAACTCTTTTGGCTTCTGGCCGAATTTGGCTCTGGCCTTAACCCATTTGGGTAACTCTTTTGGCTTCTGGTCGAATTTGGCTCTGGCCTTAACCCATTGGGGTAACACTTTTGGCTTCTGGCCGAATTTGGCTCTGGCCTTAACCCATTCGGGTAACTCTTTTGGCTTCTGGCCGAATTTGGCTCTGGCCTTAACCCATTTGGGTAAGTCATTTGGCTTGTGGCCTTATTCGGCTCTGGCCTTATGAATTGTAATTCGAGTTATCCCATCCGAGATACAATTGCTGAGTTATATGACTCAAAATTGACATGAATCTCTGTTTTGAGCTACATGACTCAGAATCCGAGTTACTTGACTCAAATCTGAGTTACCTGACTCAAATCTGAGTTACTTGACTCAAATCTAAGTTACCGAGGTATGATATGTCCTTCCGGTATGCTGGTAAGCCACCATTAATTTGGATCCGAGATATTGATCTGAGATATGATTTTGAGTTATGATATGATTTTATGATACGATTGCATACTTCCATAGATATGGATCCGAGATTGAATATGATGAGTTATCGATATGCTGGCTCATTGCCATCCAAGATATGGAACAAATTGATTTGAGGTATAAGATAACCTGTTAAGCTGAGTTAAAATCCGAGTTACAAAGTAACTTGGCAAGATGAAATAAAATCCGAGTTACCCTGTAACTAGGAATTTGATGCAAATCCGAATTACCCCTGTAATTAGGCAAACTGAAGTAAAATTCGAGTTAGCATGTAACTAGGAAATTGAAGCACATCCGAATTACCCCTATAATTAGGCAAACTGAAGTAAAATCCGAGTTACCATGTCACTAGGAAATTGAAGCAAATCCGAATTACCCTGTAATTAGGGAAACTGAAGTAAAATCCGAGTTACCATGTAACTAGGAAAACCGAGGTAAAATCCGAGTTACCATGTAACCTAGAAACCTGAGGTAAAATCCGAGTTACCATGTAACTAGGAAATTGAAGCAAATCCGAATTACCCTGTAATTAGGCAAACTGAAGTAAAATCCGAGTTACCATGTAACTAGGAAAACTAAGGTAAAATCCGAGTTACCATGTAACCTGGAAACCTGTCATTAGGCAAACTGAAGTAAAATCCGAGTTATCAGGTAACATGGCAAGGTGATGCAAACACCAATCCGAGTTACAGATGACTTGGTAAGGTGAAAACAGCAACCCGAGTTAAATCTGAGTTACCAAGTAATCCGGCTGACTGAGTCAAATCCGAGTTACACGGAAACTCGGAAAGCTAAAGTACACTCCTAGATACTAAGTAACTAGGTGAGCTGAGTTAAATCCGAGTTATCATGAGCCTCAACGACTTGGTGAGTTACTTTTTCATCCAAGGCAGCTTAAAGACACAAAGTAGTGGATACACACGAGATCATGGCATATCTTAAGTCTTTTCTAAGTTGTTTGTCCTATGCACGGAGACACCGAGTCCCCGAGATACTTTTTCTACCCTTAGGTGACTCAAATGGCATGCATGCTAGTCCTCGGGTTGAGTTATCTCATCCCAGGGGTGAACAGCTAGGTGATTGAAGGTGATAGTCCCCGAGTGACATTCAGGGTATCTCACATGCATGTTGGTTGAGTTACTTGCTACTCACTGCCTCTTTGGTGAGGAGGTTGAGTTATCTAGTTGAGTTACTTCCCATAGAGTCAGATAACACTTACAGTACTATTGGTGAAGAGGTTGAGGAGGAGGTTGAATCACCTCAACAAGGGAGGCTTGTGTGCCAACTCCCCTGCTCTCTGCATGTTTGGGGAAGAGGATGCGGAGACTTTCGATCGATGGTGAAGCGGAGCTTGATGAAGACATTACCGTTCGGATGGTAACACAACCAGCGCCTCTTATCAGCCCCACGGTGGGCGCCAAATGTCGTGGTGGTGTCACGGCATATGCCTGGTATAGGCTAAAGTTGGGGCCGATGGACGATGGAGGAATCTAGGGAGGGATGATGAAGGGAAGACCTCATACGGAAGACCTCAGAGAGACACGATATACCCAGGTTCGAGGCTCTCCTAGTGACATAACACCTCTACTCCTGTATCTAATCTCATATATCTTGCCATGCTTGTGGTTACAATGGTCTCCTAGTGAGAAGAGGGAGAGGAGCCCGCCAGGGGCCTCTCCTGTAACAATACCCCTGGTGCTCCTTATAAAGGGGAGCCTAGGGGACAAGGTATGTCATCACAAGTTCTCCTATGAGCTGTCTAGTGGGGGCTTGCCCAGTCGTCTTGTCCTTTATTGAGTCACCGGTCTTAGCATCTTCAGGAGATGCTCGGCATACTACTTAGCATCTCCCAAGGTACCCAGCATATTCCTTAGCATCTTGGACCAAAGGGGCCAGTCTGAGCCAGGGCGTCCCAAGACTGGTACCTGACATAGGCTTGACTTGACTTGGAGGTACGTCGATGTAGAGGTCGATGGTGGGTCCAGATATAAGCAAAGTGACATCCGAGACGAAGTAATTCGGCCCGAGGAAGGGAAATTCAGCCATGGGCAGAGATAATTCGGCCTAGGGGCTAAATGGGGCCCACCTGGATGGTGAACAGTGCCCCCAGCCGGATTATTCCCAGGCCCAGCCGAACTACAGTTTACTCTGGCCTAGGGAGCAGAAGTAGGCCTGGGTGAGGTGGGTGCGACGAGGTCAGCCCGGGTGGGCTGAGTTATCCCAATGCCGGCCCACCCGGATTAAGCCGGTGGGAGTCTTCTTGACCTAGAGCAACGCCGGTGCTGCAGCTCCGTGATGGGCTGGACTTCGGCCCACCCGGGGAACGTTGATGGCGGTGAAGCAAGGATGTGCTGGCGAGGTAGCTTCGAGGCGGTGTGGCTGATTCGGCAGGAGCGGAGGTGCTGGCGGCCCGTGATGGGCCAGATTAGGGGTATCCCGGCCCACCTGGGTGTTGTCGATGACGTGGTGGGGAGGTGGTTCGTCGAGGGAGCTGGCGAGATGGCGTGGAGCAGTCCCGTGGTGGGCCGTGTTGACCAAGGCCGGCTCACCCGGGCGGAGATTCATGGCCCAGTTGGCCGAATTATCTTTTAATTCGGCATATATAGAGGCAGTTCAGCCCATGCAATGCAGATTCGGCCTGCAAATATTCAAACCAGGCCGAATTAGCCATAAGTCGGCCCGTGTTTATTTTCTTTCTCCTTTTCCTTATTCTTTTCTTTTTATCCTTCATATTTTTGTCTTCATGTATCTCTTTTATGCAATCACCTATTCATTAACTCTGGGGTACCTGGGGTTACACCCCCAACAGAAGGTAAGTGCCCTGTAATTTTAGATGATAAACTCTCTCCTAATGAAAATAAGAAATTGGTAGAAGTACTTGTCAAACAGCGTGAAGCTTTTGGATACACTCTCAACGACATAAAAGGGATAGAGCCTTCTATAGTAACTCACATGATACCTATTATTAAAGATGTTAAACCTTGTGTTGATAGTCAAAAAAGATTGAATCCTAAAATGAAAGCGGTAGTAAGGAAAGAAGTTTGTATGTTGGACAGTGGTATTATCTATCCAATTTGAGATAGTAAATGGGTGAGCCCAACTCATTGCATAATGATAAGGATGAATTAATTCCGGCGAGAACAATAGCAGGTTATAAAATCTGTATAGACTTCAGGAAGTTGAACAAGGAAACAATAAAAGTTCATAATCAAATACCTCTAATGAATAACATCATAGAAAGGATGTCTAGTAATTCTTACTTCTATTTTCTTGACAGTTATTCGGGGTACTCTCAAATCGCTATTCATCCTAAAGACCAAGAAAATACCACTTTTACCTATCCTTATGGAACCTATGCTTATCGACGAATGTCTTTTGGTTTGTGTAACGTGGCTACTACTTTTCAGGAGTGTGTTTTGGAAATATTGTATAGCTTTGTGGAAAACTCCATGGAAGTTCTCATGGACAACTTTGTTGTATATGGAACTGCTTTTGAGCAATGCCTTTATAATCTTAATAGAGTTTTGCAGTGATGCAGATAGACCAAGATGGTCCTCAATTGGGAGCATTGCCGATTCATAGTAAGGGAAGGTATAGTTTTTGGGCACAAAGTTTCTGAAAAAGGAATTGAGGTTGATGGTTCAAACTTGGTCACCTTAGAAAGACTACCAGTTTCGCAAGATATAAAAGGTGTAAAGAATATCCTTGGGCATGTTTGTTTCTATAAGCGCTTCATTAAAGATTTTTCTAAGATTGCTATTCCTTTAGCTCATCTATTAGAGAAAGATACTCTTTTTGCTTTTGATAGAAATTGCATTTATTCCTTTGAACAATTAAAAAAGGCACTAATTTCTGCACCAGTTATCTGACCACCAAATTGGGACGAGCCATTTGAAATTCTGTGTGATGCTAGTGACTATGCTATTGGGGATGTCCTAGGGCAAAGAGATGGATCGAATCTTAACGTCATTCAATATGCTAGTCGAGTTTTCAATGAGGACCAAACAAATTATGCAACAACTGAAAACGAATTTTTAGCGGTGGTTTTCGCTTGTGATAAATTTAGACACTATATTATCAATTCAAAATAATAGTTCATACATATCATCAGGCTTTGAGACAACTTCTAGCTAAGAAAGATGCTAAACTTCTTCTAATTAAATGGGTCTTGTTACTGCAAGAATACGACCTACAGATAGTGGATAGGAGAGGTACGGATAATCCCGTTGCCGATCATCTATCACGAATGGAAGGTATCATAGAGGATCACATTGCCATTAATGAATCTTTGTGAGGGGAATATCTTGTAGTTGTAGAACCTCGCGACCCTTGGTTTGCAGATTATGCTAATTTTCTTGTAGGTAAGTTTCTACCAAAAGGATGGATTACAACCAAAAAAATTCTTCAATGATTTAAAACATTACTTTTGGAACGACCCTTACTTATACAAGAATGGTATATATGGGATAATTAGAAAATGTGTACCTGACCACAAGGTGAGAGCCATTTTCAAGCCTTGTCATGATAGTCCTTATGGAGGACATTCCCAAGGCTAGCAAGGAGTGGCCATGATTCCTCAATGGTGAGTCTTAAGGCAGAGCTGGGTTTTGAGAGTAATGATGCTGTTCATACCAAGGATCTACGTAAACTGCTTGTTGAGCTTGTTAAGGATGAATCAAAAGTTGACACAGTTGTTAAGGCATTCTTTGCTATCCTTCTCATGAAGCTTGTATGTCCTAGATCTGCCGTTCATCTTGGGAGAGAGGCGGCAATGCTTGTAAACATGGATTATAAGAAGATGGCTTTAAGTGATTTCTGTCAGTTAGTTGTTGATGAGTTGAAGCGAGCAGCGGAGAAATACCAGGATCCCAATATAGCGCAGGCCGGTCCCGAAGGGTGTGGTATTGTCCCTGTAGTTATATATTTGGACAATTGTCATTCAAAGAAATATTCTATGATGCATCTTAGGACCCCTCCTGCTAAATTCTTGTATGAGAAACCGTTGAAAGACATCTATTCTAAAGACCTTATCAAGAATGGCAAAAGTGATTTGTCCAAGTACATTTTTGTGAAGCTTCCGATCAGTAAACCACCCCCCATGCTTTTTATGTTGTATATATGATGAGTGAACTCGCATTCCTTATTGTCGTTTAATCCCCCTATATGTTCATTCTAACTGTCACAGTTAACCACAATTATTTGAAGAATGTATAACCTCCATGTATTCCACTATTAACTTCCTTGTTTTATACAGTTAACTTCCTTTTATTTTCAGTGTTTTTTCGGTGCTGTTGTTTTTTGTTTCAGTTAACTTTATATATGTTTTATTCCTATTTGAGAATAGAATTCGACATGCACTATATAAGAAATTTAGGATACATGTCTTTTTATAAGGTTGTTAACTTCGACCATAGTAAAATTTAACCTCCTAGTTTTTGAAAGATTTAACTTTTGGTTTTTTATGTATGATTTTTTGTTTACATGGTGCGAACCTCCATTATTTATGAAAGTTAATTACCATTTTATGAAAATTTAACTTCCACCTTTTTGTGTCTGTTCCTAATGTGAACTCTGATTCATTTCTTTTGTCTGTTTTTCTATCCCCTTTTTTCTTGATATGCAGTGGAAGGGTCGCAATGACATTGTTTATTCATACTCCATCCGCATTGAAGATATGTACATCGATGACATTCGGTCCCATGAGCCTCTTTCGATGTCTCAACATCCTCATGATCCTATTGAGAGGTCTCAGCCCAAGTTGTTGAGTGTATATGCTCCAGTGGCTGATGAGAGGTTTGTTGATGCATCACTGTGTTCCAAAAGTGGAAAGTCTACATCCTCTATAGCCGTAAAAGAAATTGATGAGCTACTGCAGAAAGTTAGTGATACTGTTAAAGTTGTTCCGACTACAGTTGATCATCTTGGCAGGATAGCTGGTCGTTTTCCTGCTGGGCATGGGCCTACCGAAGAAGTTATGAAAGAGGCTTCTAATCTTGAAGTTAGTTTTCTTGGCGACATGGTGTCTGCTGTCAAGTTTATGCGTAGAGGTTTTGCTAATTTTGGTTGTAAGCAAGATTTGATATGCATACCCTATGATAGAGAAGCTAATACTATAGCAAGGCAGATGAATATGAATGATGATGTCCCTACTCATGGTGGCATTGACAAATTCACCTTCACTATAGTTCTAGGGCAATCAGCAGCTGAGGCTTAGGTATAATGTTTTCTCCCTTTCCCCTTCTTTTTACTTAGAGATTTTTTTCAAGGCCTTTTCTTATATTTTTTTACATGGAAACCTCTGCTATTATGTATATTTTTTAAACAATTGAAAATGTTTTCTATCTTGACTGATAACTTCTAGGATTTCTGCCACTTAACTTCTAGGCTCTCTATAACTTAATTTCTAGGATCTCTGTAACTTAACTTCTAGGCTCCCTGTAACTTAATTTCTTTAGTAATTTATGGAAGTTCATATTTTCTATTTTATCTTTTTGTTAATTGTTAACTCCCAGTGGTGTAATAAGTAAACTACCAGGGTTGTATGATGTTTTAACTCCCCTAGTGTACTATTTGACTGGCATTGTTTCATTTACTTGACATCTTTCCTTTTTTAAATAGATTTGCACATTTTTATTTTTCGTGGTTTGTTAACTCCCAGTTGTTTGTTTTATTTTCTTGACATCTTACCTTTTCACAGGTAGAAGCTAGACTAGCTGAGGAGAATGCTTCCCAAGAGATTGAAGAATTCAGTGGAGGACTGGATGAATGCATTTTTGATGAATCTAGTCCTCGTGTTAATCGTGGGCCGATTCCTATGTCACCGCCGCAAGCCTATAGTGATAAGGATAATGATGGTGTTGATAATGTTGAAGAGAAAAATCACGCCCCCTGGTGGTTTTTCTCTAGAGGATGTTGATGTCAACAATGCAGATGGCCGTCACGTCGCTGATGATGGTGGAGCTTCTTTTGCTCATGATATATGCTTGCCGTCAATTCAGAATATTATTATTATACTGATGTTTTTTCTTTAGCAGATTCTCAGGCAGATAAATGCGCACAATCAGCTGAGCCGCCTATTGTGGATAATCAATTGCGTGAAAGTGAAGAGCAAGCTATTCCAACTTCTGTGGGTATTCATGCTGAGGATAATTCAGTGGGCAAGCCAATGCTCATAAGTGAAGAGCAGATTGTCCCGGTTGATGTTGGTATTGTGGGCGGGGATACTACAGCGGGCAAGAATGAAGACACACAGTATACCCCAGCTGCACATGCTGCTATGCCCTCTAGTTCTGATCCCATTGTGGTGGCTATTTCTATACCTGCTGGAGATATGCAGACGCAGGAGCAAGATACATACAATTATTCTAAGAGTATAATTTTCTAATATCCCTATGCCCCTCCCACATACCCACGTTTCCGTCCCTTTAGTGCTTTTGTGTTTGGTTGTTTTTACCCCTCATATCTATGCTCTCTTGTATTATTACCTCGATATCTAGTTTTACTTTCTTCTGGGTAGGCACTAGGGGGTGGTAGTAGGGACGGGCCCTAAATTTTGAGTGTGGGTATTCGAAATCATAATTCTCCAAAAACAATGCATGAAATAAAGTCTATAGAATAATTAGGCATGAACAGATGATCACACATATCTCATATGTGCTTAAGAGACCTCACAGTGAAGGACAATTTTCTTGATAAACGTATGAATTTATGAAAATAACATTGTCGAATACCGAACTTCGAATAGATTTATAAACAATTGAGTTAACATGAAAAAACACTAGACAAAACACTATATAAGCTATCTATAACAAAAAAATAGACGCAAAATGATACTTTGAAAATTAAAAAAAACATGAAGATGTGGGGGTTTGAACTCTAAACCAAATGATTTGATAGTTCCTTCCAAACCATCTGAGCTACTTCATCATTTACATAGTTGTAGGATAGTTTTCTTTTATTATATATCTCATATGACATTCACATAATGATCTTTTTCAAAAATATATGGGTATTCACTTGAATACCTTTGAATTGAAGTGGGTCCGCCCCTGGGTGGTAGTGGGTGAACTTTTTAATGGTGTAATGTAAAAATAATTCAAAATGATATATATATTGTACAATTTTCTTAATTTTTATTTTTACATTTGTTACTTTTTAATAGTGACATGAATCTCTGTTTTGAGTTACTTGACTCAGAATCCGAGTTACTTAACTCAAGTCTGAGTTACCTGACTCAAATCTGAGTTACTTGACTCAAATCTAAGTTACCGAGGTATGATATGTCCTTCCGGTATGCTGGTAAGCTACCATTAATTTGGATCCGAGATATTGATCTGAGATATGATTTTGAGTTATGATATGATTTTATGATACGATTGCATACTTCCATAGATATGGATCCGAGATTGAATATGATGAGTTATCGATATGCTGGCTCATTGCCATCCAAGATATGGAACAAATTGATTTGAGGTATAAGATAACCTGTTAAGCCGAGTTAAAATCCGAGTTACAAAGTAACTTGGCAAGATGAAATAAAATCCGAGTTACCCTGTAACTAGGAATTTGATGCAAATCCGAATTACCCCTGTAATTAGGCAAACTGAAGTAAAATTCGAGTTAGCATGTAACTAGGAAATTGAAGCACATCCGAATTATCCCTATAATTAGGCAAACTGAAGTAAAATCCGAGTTACCATGTCACTAGGAAATTGAAGCAAATCTGAATTACCCTGTAATTAGGGAAACTGAAGTAAAATCCGAGTTACCATGTAACTAGGAAAACCGAGTTAAAATCCGAGTTACCATGTAACTAGGAAAACCGAGGTAAAATCCGAGTTACCATGTAACCTGGAAACCTGAGGTAAAATCCGAGTTACCATGTAACTAGGAAATTGAAGCAAATCCGAATTACCCTGTAATTAGGCAAACTGAAGTAAAATCCGAGTTACCAT
The DNA here is from genome assembly GCA_910589775.1 of Avena eriantha. NCBI lineage: Eukaryota > Viridiplantae > Streptophyta > Magnoliopsida > Poales > Poaceae > Avena > Avena eriantha. The sequence continues at coordinate 483,223,131 of OU342745.1, forward strand.
GTAACTAGGAAAACCGAGGTAAAATCCGAGTTACCATGTAACCTGGAAACCTATCATTAGGCAAACTGAAGTAAAATCCGAGTTATCAGGTAACCTGGCAAGGTGATGCAAACACCAATCCGAGTTACAGATGACTTGGTAAGCTGAAAATAGCAACCCGAGTTAAATCTGAGTTACCAAGTAATCCGGCTGACTGAGTCAAATCCGAGTTACACGGTAACTAGGCAAGCTAAAGTACACTCCTAGATACTAGGTAACTAGGTGAGCTGAGTTAAATCCGAGTTATCATGAGCCTCAACGACTTGGTGAGTTACTTTTTCATCCAAGGTAGCTTAAAGACACAAATTAGTGGATACACACGAAATCATGGCATATCTTAAGTCTTTTCTAAGTTGTTTGTCCTATGCACGGAGACACCGAGCCCCCGAGATACTTTTTCTACCCTTAGGTGACTCAAATGGCATGCATGCTAGTCCCTGGGTTGAGTTATCTCATCCCAGGGGTGAACAGCTAGGTGATTGAAGATGATAGTCCCCGAGTGACATTCAGGGTATCTCACGTGCATGTTGGTTGAGTTACTTGCTACTCACTGCCTCTTTGGTGAGGAGGTTGAGTTATCTAGTTGAGTTACTTCCCATAGAGTCAGATAACACTTACAGTACTGTTGGTGAAGAGGTTGAGGAGGAGGTTGAATCACCTCAACAAGGGAGGCTTGTGTGCCAACTCCCCTGCTCTCTGCACGTTTGGGGAAGAGGATGCGGAGACTTTAGATCGATGGTGAAGCAGAGCTTGATGAAGACGTTACCGTTCGGATGGTAACACAACCAGCGCCTCTTATCAGCCCCACAGTGGGCGCCAAATGTCGTGGTGGTGTCACGGCATATGCCTGGTATAGGCTAAAGTTGGGGCCGATGGACGATGGAGGAATCTGGGGAGGGATGATGAAGGGAAGACCTCATACGGAAGAACTCAGAGTTACACGATATACCCAGGTTCGAGGCTCTCCTAGTGACATAACACCTCTACTCCTATATCTAATCTCATATACCTTGCCATGCTTGTGGCTACAATGGTCTCCTAGTGAGAAGAGGAAGAGGAGCCCGCCAGGGGCCTCTCCTGTAACGCTACCCCTGGTGCTCCTTATTAAGGGGAACCCAGGGGACAAGGTATGTCATCACAAGTTCTCCTATGAGTTGTCTAGTGGGGGCTTGCCCAGTAGTCTTGTCCTTTATTGAGTCACCGGTCTTAGCATATTCCTTAGCATCTTCAGGAGATGCTCGGCATACTACTTAGCATCTCCCAAGGTACCCAGCATATTCCTTAGCATCTTGGACCAAAGGGGCCAGTCTGAGCCAGGGGCGTCCCAAGATTGGCACCTGACGTAGGCTTAACTTGACTTGGAGGTACATCGATTTAGAGGTCGATGGTGGGTCCAGATATAAGCAAAGTGACATTCGAGACGAAGTAATTCGGCCCGAGGAAGGGAAATTCGGCCATGGGCCGAGATAATTCGGCCTAGGGGCTAAATGGGGCCCACCTACATGGTGAATAGTGCCCCTAGCCGGATTATTCCCAGGCCCAGCCGAACTACAGTTTACTGCGGCCTGGGGAGCAGAAGTAGGCCTGGCTGAGGTGGGTGCGACGAGGTCAGCCCGGGTGGGCTGAGTTAACCCAATGCCGGCCCACCCGGATTAAGCCGGTGGGAGTCTTCTTGACCTAGAGCGACGCCTGTGCTGCAGCTCCGTGATGGGCCGGACTTTGGCCCACCCGGGGAACGTTGATGGCGGTGAAGCGAGGACATGCTGGCGAGGTAGCTTCGAGGTGGTGCGGCTGATTCGGCGGGAGCGGAGGTGCTGCCGGCCCGTGATGGGCCAGATTAGGGGTATCCCGGCCCACCCGGGTGTTGTCGATGACGTGGTGGGGAGGTGGTTCGTCGAGGCAGCTGGCGAGATGGCGTGGAGCAGTCCCGTGGTGGGCCGTGTTGACCAAGGCCGGCTCACCCGGACGGAGATTAATGGCCCAGTTGGCCGAATTACCTTTTAATTCGGCATATATAGAGGCAGTTCAGCCCATGCAATGCAGATTCGGCCTACAAATATTCAAACCAGGCCGAATTAGCCATAAGTCGGCCCGTGTTTATTTTCTTTCTCCTTTTCCTTATTCTTTTCTTTTTATCCTTCATATTTTTGTCTTCATGTATCTCTTTTATGCAATCACCTATTCATTAACTCTGGGGTACCTGGGGTTACACCCCCAACAGAAGGTAAGTGCCCTGTAATTTTAGATGATAAACTCTCTCCTAATGAAAATAAGAAATCAGCGTGACGCTTTTGGATACACTCTCAACGACATAAAAGGGATAGAGCCTTCTATAGTAACTCACATGATACCTATTATTGAAGATGTTAAACCTTGTGTTGATAGTCAAAAAAGGTTGAATCCTAAAATGAAAGAGGTAGTAAGGAAAGAAGTTATACGTATGTTGGACAGTGGTATTATCTATCCAATTTGAGATAGTAAATGGGTGAGCCCAACTCATTGCATAATGATAAGGATGAATTAATTCCGGCGAGAACAATAGCAGGTTATAAAATCTGTATAGACTTCAGGAAGTTGAACAAGGAAACAATAAAAGTTCATAATCAAATACCTCTAATGAATAACATCATAGAAAGGATGTCTAGTAATTCTTACTTCTATTTTCTTGACAGTTATTAGGGATACTCTCAAATCGCTATTCAGCCTAAAGACCAAGAAAATACCACTTTTACCTATCCTTATGGAACCTATGCTTATCGACTAATGTCTTTTGGTTTGTGTAACGTGGCTACTACTTTTCAGGAGTGTGTTTTGGAAATATTGTATAGCTTTGTGGAAAACTCCATGGAAGTTCTCATGGACAACTTTGTTGTATATGGAACTGCTTTTGAGCAATGCCTTTATAATCTTAATAGAGTTTTGCAGTGATGCAGATAGACCAAGATGGTCCTCAATTGGGAGCATTGCCGATTCATAGTAAGGGAAGGTATAGTTTTTGGGCACAAAGTTTCTGAAAAAGGAATTGAGGTTGATGGTTCAAACTTGGTCACCTTAGAAAGACTACCAGTTTCGCAAGATATAAAAGGTGTAAAGAATATCCTTGGGCATGTTTGTTTCTATAAGCGCTTCATTAAAGATTTTTCTAAGATTTCTATTCCTTTAGCTCATCTATTAGAGAAAGATACTCTTTTTGCTTTTGATAGAAATTGCATTTATTCCTTTGAACAATTAAAAAAGGCACTAATTTCTGCAGTTATCTAACCACCAAATTGGGACGAGCCATTTGAAATTGTGTGTGATGCTAGTGACTATGCTATTGGGGATGTCCTAGGGCAAAGAGATGGATCGAATCTTAACGTCATTCAATATGCTAGTCGAGTTTTCAATGAGGACCAAAGAAATTATGCAACAACTGAAAACAAATTTTTAGCGGTGGTTTTTGCTTGTGATAAATTTAGACACTATATTATCAATTCAAAATAATAGTTCATCCATATCATCAGGCTTTGAGACAACTTCTAGCTAAGAAAGATGCTAAACTTCTTCTAATTAAATGGGTCTTGTTACTGCAAGAATACGACCTGCAGATAGTGGATAGGAGATGTAAGGATAATCCCGTTGCCGATCATCTATCACGAATGGAAGGTATCATAGAGGATCACATTCCCATTAATGAATCTTTGTGAGGGGAATATCTTGTAGTTGTAGAACCTCGCGACCCTTGGTTTGCAGATTATGCTAATTTTCTTGTAGGTAAGTTTCTACCAAAAGGATGGATTACAACCAAAAAAAATTCTTCAATGATTTAAAACATTACTTTTCGAACGACCCTTACTTATACAAGAATGGTATATATGGGATAATTAGAAAATGTGTACCTGACCACAAGGCGAGAGCCATTTTCAAGCCTTGTCATGATAGTCCTTATGGAGGACATTCCCAAGGCTAGCAAGGAGTGGCCATGATTCCTCAATGGTGAGTCTTAAGGCAGAGCTGGGTTTTGAGAGTAATGATGTTGTTCATACCAAGGATCTACGTAAACTGCTTGTTGAGCTTGTTAAGGATGAATCAAAAGTTGACACAGTTGTTAAGGCATTCTTTGCTATCCTTCTCATGAAGCTTGTATGTCCTAGATCTGCCGTTCATCTTGGGAGAGAGGCGGCAATGCTTGTAAACATGGATTATAAGAAGATGGCTTTAAGTGATTTCTGTCAGTTAGTTGTTGATGAGTTGAAGCGAGCAGCGGAGAAATACCAGGATGCCAATATAGCGCAGGCCGGTCCCGAAGGGTGTGCTATTGTCCCTGTAGTTATCTATTTGGACAATTGTCATTCAAAGAAATATTCTATGATGCATCTTAGGACCCCTCCTGCTAAATTCTTGTATGAGAAACCGTTGAAAGACATCTATTCTGAAGACCTTATCAAGAATGGCAAAAGTGATTTGTCCAAGTACATTTTTGTGAAGCTTCCGGTCAGTAAACCACCCCCCATGCTTTTTATGTTGTATATATGATGAGTGAACTCGCGTTCGTTATTGTCATTTAATCCCCCTATATGTTCATTCTAACTGTCACAGTTAACCACAATTATTTGAAGAATGTATAACCTCCATGTATTCCACTATTAACTTCCTTGTTTTATACAGTTAACTTCCTTTTATTTTCAGTGTTTTTTCTGTGCTGTTGTTTTTTGTTTCAGTTAACTTTATATATGTTTTATTCCTATTTGAGAATAGAATTCGACATGCACTATATAAGAAATTTAGGATACATGTCTTATTATAAGGTTGTTAACTTCGACCATAGTAAAATTTAACCTCCTAGTTTTTGAAAGATTTAACTTTTGGTTTTTTATGTATGATTTTTTGTTTACATGGTGCGAACCTCCATTATTTATGAAAGTTAATTACCATTTTATGAAAATTTAACTTCCACCTTTTTGTGTCTGTTCCTAATGTGAACTCTGATTCATTTCTTTTGTCTGTTTTTCTATCCCCTTTTTTCTTGATATGTAGTGGAAGGGTCGCAATGTCATTGTTTATTCATACTCCATCCGCATTGAAGATATGTACATCGATGACATTCAGTCCCATGAGCCTCTTTCGATGTCTCAACATCCTCATGATCCTATTGAGAGGTCTCAGCCCAAGTTGTTGAGTGTATATGCTCCAGTGGCTGATGAGAGGTTTGTTGATGCATCACTGTGTTCCAAAAGTGGAAAGTCTACATCTTCTATAGCCATAAAAGAAATTGATGAGCTACTGCAGAAAGTTAGTGATACTGTTAAAGTTGTTCCGACTACAGTTGATCATCTTGGCAGGATAGCTGGTCGTTTTCCTGCTGGGCATGGGCCTACCGAAGAAGTTATGAAAGAGGCTTCTAATCTTGAAGTTAGTTTTCTTGGCGACATGGTGTCTGCTGTCAAGTTTATGCGTAGAGGTTTTGCTAATTTTGGTCGTAAGCAAGATTTGATATGCATACCCTATGATAGAGAAGCTAATACTATAGCAAGGCAGATGAATATGAATGATGATGTCCCTACTCATGGTGGCATTGACAAATTCACCTTCACTATAGTTCTAGGGCAATCAGCAGCTGAGGCTCAGGTATAATGTTTTCTCCCTTTCCCCTTCTTTTTACTTAGAGATTTTTTTCAAGGCCTTTTCTTATATTTTTTTACATGGAAACCTCTGCTATTCTGTATATTTTTTAGACAGTTGAAAAATGTTTTCTATCTTGACTGATAACTTCTAGGATTTCTGCCACTTAACTTCTAGGCTCTCTATAACTTAATTTCTAGGATCTCTGTAACTTAACTTCTAGGCTCTCTGTAACTTAATTTTTTTAGTAATTTATGGAAGTTCATATTTTCTATTTTATCTTTTTGTTAATTGTTAACTCCCAGTGGTGTAATAAGTAAACTACCAGGGTTGTATGATGTTTTAACTCCCCTAGTGTACTATTTGACTGGCATTGTTTCATTTACTTGACATCTTTCCTTTTTTAAATAGATTTGCACATTTTTATTTTTCGTGGTTTGTTAACTCCCAGTTGTTTGTTTTATTTTCTTGACATCTTACCTTTTCACAGGAAGAAGCTAGACTAGCTGAGGAGAATGCTTCCCAAGAGATTGAAGAATTCAGTGAAGGACTGGATGAATGCATTTTTGATGAATCTAGTCCTCGTGTTAATTGTGCGCCGATTCCTATGTCACCGCCGCAAGCCTATAGTGATAAGGATGATGATGGTGTTGATAATGTTGAACAAAAAAATCACGCCCCCTGGTGATTTTTCTCTAGAGGATGTTGATGTCAACAATGCAGATGGCCGTCACGTCGCTGATGATGGTGGAGCTTCTTTTGCTCATGATATATGATTGCCGTCAATTCAGAATATTATTGATTATACTGATGTTTTTTCTTTAGCAGATTCTCAGGCAGATAAATGCACACTATCAGCTGAGCCGCCTATTGTGGATAATCAATTGCGTGAAAGTGAAGAGCAAGCTATTCCAACTTCTGTGGGTATTCATGCTGAGGATAATTCAGTGGGCAAGCCAATGCTCATAAGCGAAGAGCAGATTGTCCCGGTTGATGTTGGTATTGTGGGCGGGGATACTGCAGCGGGCAAGAATGAAGACACACAGTATACCCCAGCTGCACATGCTGCTATGCCCTCTAGTTCTGATCCCATTGTGGTGGCTATTTCTATACCTGCTGGAGATATGCAGACGCAGGAGCAAGATACATACAATTATTCTAAGAGTATAATTTTCTAATATCCCTATGCCCCTCCCACATACCCTCGATTCCGTCCCTTTAGTGCTTTTGTGTTTGGTTGTTTTTACCCCTCATATCTATGCTCTCTTGTACTATTACCTCAAAATCTAGTTTTACTTTCTTCTGGGTAGGCACTAGGGGGTGGTAGCAGGGACGGGCCCTAAATTTTGAGTGTGGGTATTCGAAATCATAATTCTCCAAAAACAATACATGAAATAAAGTCTGTAGAATAATTAGGCATGAACAGATGATCACACATATCTCATATGTGCTTAAGAGACCTCACAGTGAAGGACAATTTTCTTGATAAACGTATGAATTTATGAAAATAACATTGTCGAATACCGAACTTCGAATAGATTTATAAACAATTGAGTTAACATGAAAAAACACTAGACGAAACACTATATAAGCTATCTATAACAAAAAAATAGACGCAAAATGATACTTTGAAAATTAAAAAAAACATGAAGATGTGGGGGTTTGAACTCTAAACCAAATGATTTGATAGTTCCTTCCAAACCATCTGAGCTACTTCATCATTTACATAGTTGTAGGATAGTTTGCTTTTATTATATATCTCATATAACATTCACATAATGATCTTTTTCAAAAATGTATGGGTATTCACTTGAATACCTTTGAATTGAAGTGGGTCCGCCCCTGGGTGGTAGTGGGTGAACTTTTTAATGGTGTAATGTAAAAATAATTCAAAATGATATATGTATTGTACAATTTTCTTACTTTTTATTTTTACATGTTAACTTTCTCTGTGTTTTCCATTATATCTCTTGTGTAATTGAGAAATTTTGCTCTCTGTGATTTTAATATTGTATTTTTAATATGGATCTTCTTCTTTGTTTTTTGATTCAGTCATTGCTATGGGCTTTTCATGCTCCAATTCTTGTTAAATTTTGATGGAGACAGTTTGGTTACTTTTGACCAGAAAGATAACTTGAATATAAGGATGACCACATTCTACAGTTGGTTGACCATACCCGATTTTAACATCAATTTAATAGAAATGTTTGGTATTGATCCAGGTATGCAGTCCTTTTTTACCCATTTATTTAATCTTTTTATAAATGTGCACCCCATGGTTTTGTTTATACCTAACTTCCACTATATATGGTGTTAAATCCAACTGTTTTTCCATTTTTGTTCTGCTATTTTTTCCCTGATAATAACTAGTACTGTAAAATGATGTTAACTACAACTTTAATGTTATTTTTAAATTCTTTATCTAATATAGTATGTGCCAGTAGATACTATTAGTATAGAGGAAGATAAGTGCCTCCATATTTTTTTTGTTTGAACATAACTTCTGTTATAGGAGGGTGTTAACCCCCTGTTTTATCTGAACTCTTCAGTTGTTTGAAGTTAACTTCTACTATAATATTATGCTAACTGCCCATGCTACACAGAACTATTATGTATTTTTACAGTGATGTTAACTTTCATATGTGTTTCAGGAATTCCTCTTGCCATAGAGGAAGATAACTTCATGTTATTTGAAACTCAGTTCTTCACACCAGAAGTTATAGCTTTACGAGAAGAAGAATTTTAGTTGCAAGCTAATAGCAAGGCAAAGAAGGTTACTGCGAGACTGCATGGCTATCCGGTGAAGAAACCAAATACCATTAAGGCATTAGTAGATGTGAAGGATAAGTCGAAGGTATTAGTAGATGTGGATGATGATGATGATGATTTTTTCTCTCCGCCACCCCGAGGATTGTTGCAAAATCGGTTAAGAAAGATGAAGTTATCTTCTCAGCTACCAGCAGCGATGACTTTGAAACTCAGTTCTGGAACCATCAACCACCTGCCCAACCTCTTGTACTTTCTCACAAGAGGCTGACTAGAGTCTCTAAGAAGCTCATGAAAGAGGTCCCCGAATTTTTTCCTTACAAATTCCCATGCTTAGTCAAGGCCAAACAATTCAGAGATTTAATTTTAAGCCCGGAGTACCTAAAGGAATAAGGGGAGTAAGTATCATTGCTATATTTTCTCCCTTTTTTTGTTGTTTTACGCATGTTTATATGTCAATTTGTTTTTGCTAGCTTGTGTGTTACCTTAATATGAACTTATGATTTTTCATCATTTTTGTCTTTTTTGTAGCTCCACTTTGGTTATGTTCACAAACACTTGCAATGATCATGTATGTATTGATGGCAATTACACGTTCAAACTTTTTGGCCGTGGTCAAGAGATCGAATCTAAGATTATGAATTATATATTCTCTTTCTAGAAGGATGACCCGACTGTAAAGAAAATGTTTGAGTCTAGGGAGCGTGTTTTACTTCCGCCCTATACTGCCCTGTAAATTCCGCAAACTTATGTTCCTTTTGCTAGTATTTTTTCTCATTTTTTATTTTGGTTTTTATTGGTTACTTTTTGTGTTCAATTTGTTTTGTAGTACCTTCTTGACTTCTCACCATGGTTGTTGAAATATGCTGATGAAAATGATATTCCAAGGAAAGCATTTGATGTTAAAACAACAACTAAACAAATCTCAGGTTTTGTGAGGGATGGAGAAAACCTGCTAGATGCAAATCTGGTTATTTTTTTGTCCCTTTTGACTTTTGTGTAAAAATTATTTTTGCATGGTGGTACTGAAATTAACCTTCTATATATGCATCACTGAACTTCCATATTTGTCTGATACACAGATTCTTATCCCTTACTTCAAGAGAAATCACTACACTCTTTACGTGATCAATCAGTACACTTAGACAGTTGATATTTTTGATTCAAGGAGGTACTCTAATATTCGGAACTTATCTAGGAGCGAATTCCACACCGACCGTGTTGAAATTGTATGCTTTTTTGCTCATGTTCTTTTTCATTTTTTCTTTTCTTTTTCTCTATGGTTTGAATTTTAAAAACTGCAATATCCATGTGTTTTTGTAAACTCTAATGTTTATGAATCTTTTTTCCCGTGTGTTTTGTTCTTGAACACGACCAAACAGATCAAAAGGATGGCTGCAGTTACGAAGGAGGTTTACGGGGTGTCTGCTTTCAACAAGAAAGACACAATCCAGTGGGATGTAGCTGCGAAGAGGTGCAGATATGTGCTGACCCCAGAGCAGGGCGTCAACGAGTGCATTTTACATGATGAAGATGGCTCTTGTTTATGACGACATTAAGATTATGGAGATGATCAAAGACAAGGATGTTAGTTTTTATTTTCCGTAAAACACTGCCACTTTTTTTTATTTCTGATATTGCTTGATCTCCAAACCATTTTTCTCAACTGACTTGTATTTTTCGCTTTATAGTTTTGAAATTAGGTACGTGTTGGAGACTCGAAGGCTGAATTCTTGTTCCAACTCTTGTTCCACATGAATAATGAACTAGTTCCATCAGATTGGCCAAGTGTGTTACAGAAACTTGTGGCTAACTAGGCGCGTCTTTGAACCATCCACTATCAACTGTGAATCAAGGGGTGGCAGCAAGATGCAGTGTAGTTCTGTGAAAACTATGATGTATATTGAATATGATTTATATTTTTAATTTTTTGATTGTTTTGATATATTACCATATATTATTGGTATTTTGTGGAAGTACTAGATTTGTGAACAATATTTTTTTGTTTGGGTAGTATTTGTTTTAGCAGCTGAAACATGTTTGTTTTATGAAAGTTAACTTTCACGATTTCTGGAACTTAACTTCCAGGTTTTCAGGAACTTAATTTCCTATGTATTTTTATAAAAGTAAACTAGTGAATGTTCATGTTTACTTCGAATGTATTTCTATTTTTAACTATTGTTTTTAGTAAAGTTAACTTTTACATTGTTTTTGTGTTTTGGATCCATGACAATTATCTCTCATTTTTATGTACAAGGGTATATTCCATTTTTACAACAAAGTGTTTAAAGCAAGCTGAAGCCCACAATATTGTATAGTTAACCTCCATTATCTTTAAGTCTAACCTCCAAAAAATTTACAAGGTAAATTTTCTTTAAGCTAACCTCCATGTTCTTGTAATGCTAACCTACTTTATTATAAGCTAAGCCCTAGGTTTTTCTAATGTTAACCCCCATTTTTTACAAATCCAACCTCCACAATTTTTTTAATGTATACTTCAATTTTCGATAAGTTCACTTCACTAGTTTGACATACTCAACTTCAATTTTTATCGTAAGCTAACTTCCCTGTTATTCAAATATAACTTCCAGTTTTTCATATATCCATACCTCCATACACATGTAAATGAGCCACTATTAAACAATACTTTTAACTAATTAACTTACATGGTGTCGGTGTCTACTAGAAAGAGTCATCCCAATTACAAAACCAACAAAAAAGTATGAATTTGTAACCAAACAAATTAGGAGAAGTCTGCAAGGATAGATAAGCATCCCACAAGTCCAACCATTTTAACAAACACTAAGAAAACTGTGATATAAGTTTTATCTATACAACACTATATGGTTTTCTAGCTGTATTTTTGGACACATATACGATCTCTTCAACTTTTCTTAAACCTACTGCCCCTTCTTATTTGATTCTGCTATGGTGTGTCATCTTTTTTCCTTTGCTCCTTTCTTGTGTTGTTTTGGTGTGCTATTTGCAGATTTCTTTTCTATATTAAATTCTAGTTGTTATTTCCGCAGTTGTTCCTCTAGTTGCAATCTCTTGCACATCCTTGCATTGTGTCCTCTAATTTTACCACAGTCACCACAAGTACGTATTCCTTGTGGGTTCATCTGTGTAGCTGTTATTTTCTGTGGAGCTCTCTTTTTGCAAATGTTGTGTCCTTGTTCAGCATCTACATCAGGACTTTTGACAACTCACTTTCAGTTTCTGTCTGAGCTTCATCATCATCTTCGGCTCCATTACTATTGTCTTCATAATCTTCATCCTCATCTGTATCTAGAACATCTTCATCATCCTCTGTGATTACCTGATTTGCTAGCAAATTCTTGATGCACTTTTTGACTTTCTCTGTAGGGCTAGAAGTGCCGTACACTTTCTGATGTGTATCAAGTAGTTTTGCCGCGAGCTTCCTCTTCTTGCATGTTCTCCATTCTGCCCTATGATTTTTTTGCAGATGCTGCAGAGTCTCTGACCTTTGGGAACGCCATGGTTGTCGAGCTCTAGCTGTGGACATGCAAGGGTAGAATCCTTTCCCTTCGGTTCTTTATTCCAACTCCCTTTTGTTCTTGCTACTAGTGGTGGTTGTATATTTGCGAATGGGTCAGCATCTTCAGTAACAGGGACGTTGTCAAACGGACTAGACACTTGCAGAACTTCTCCATTTGCTGATGTTTGATTGTTACTATCAAACTCTAATTCACTAGTGTCCATTCTTGCACTAACTTCTCTAAAAGCCGCCAGAACTATCTCAAACTTTTCATCTGAGTAGCATCCTCTATTAACAGTCTTCATTGCCTCATTGTATAGTATAGTTCATCTGTATTCAAGCGATGTTCTGCCTGTCTCCGATGCTTTGTAATCTTTGCGGTTGAAATTTGGATCTATGACTACATTTTTTGTATACCTCTGTAGTATATACTTCTTTGGGATCTTTTCAAGTCTCATGTGCTCAAAAACAGCTTGGACATCATGGCAAAATAACCCTTTAAAATAGTTTAACTTTGCGTAAATTAAAAATAATTTGATTTGCCCATTTTTAAAAATAGATTGACTGAAGTCAACTTCAATTGGCATGGAAACTTAACTTCCATAGTTATTAAGGAAAAATACTTCAGTGAAGTCAACTTCAAGATAGTTAACCTCAATTGTTCTACAAATTTAACTTCCATAGCTTCTTAATAAATTCATTTATTCATTGGCATATATTTTTTCATGAATACTAACTTTTTTTATGTATTTCTGATATTTAATCCCCTTTTTTGTTTTGTAAAAAAAATTTGCTAGCAAAGCATACATGCAAGTTCAATTCAAAAAAAGCAAATCAATAAATTTTTCGCAAGATAAGCAACATATTCTCAGTAATGTTACTCATATAATTTACATGTATGCTCCCATAGTTTGCACTCGCACTCAAATTTGCCTTCAGTTTCATCCGCGAGCACACGAAACTCATGCCTCGAGCAAGAAAATACCCTACTTTGGTTGTAGTGATGGACAAGGAAGTGTGTTGGGTTTTTTGAAAATGTTTTAATTCTAAAAGTTGTGCTATGATATGGGCGTTCTTTAAACACCGTGCACACTGCTCTTGTGTACTCCTTTAGTGCTTGTTCCTCAAATCCATATCTGGTCAAAGGTTTCCCATCACCCTGCACATGTAAACTAACATATCAGCCAATGCACTATGAAGTATGGTTTTACATATTTATCCTTTACTTTAAAAAAAAGAAGCAAGTTTCCAATATGTACCATTGACACAAGTGTTTCTGCGTTTTCTGCTTGTCGCCTTATTTGTATATAGCTATTTACTTGTTCCACAAAGATATAGAGATTATCTTGTTCCTTCACAAATCCTTTCTTCAGCACATGGTTCATGCTCTCACTTCTTTGTGCAGATGTCATTCGGGCGCAGAATACATCCTTCCAATATGCCGAGACCCATGTAGTCCTCGCGTTCCACAGGTTGATCATCACATTGATATCATGCAGCCCATACTTATCCATCAGTGCATGCCATGCTGCTTCAAATTCCGATGGCATTAGCGGATGGTTCAAAATCACTGCTAGCTGATCTTTTAGGTCAGGAAAAAATTGGTAAAACTTTCTCAGCAGAACTTTATGCTTCCTCATTATGTGCCATCTACACAGCTTATGGAGAGACTGTGGGAAAATCGCTGGTATAGCCTGCGCCATAGAGGGACATTGATCTGTATCCAATAGCAGTAACACTGTCATTTTTCCCAATCAATATTATATTAAAATTCATATCAATATATAGCTAAGTTAGCCATAAAAAATAGCTAGTTAACTTCCGTAGGAAGAGCAAGTGGACTTTCACAACATATAGTTAACTTCCAGATACACAGTAAGCCAGATATTTTTTCATATAAAAATAGCTACCTAACTTCCAATAGGCAAAGAAGTTGGCTTTCATAAAAATAGCTACCTAACTTTGTCATTTTCCCCCAATCAATATTATATTGAAATTCATATTAATATATAGCTAAGTTTGCTATAACAACAACTAGTTAACTTCCCAAATCAGAGCAAGTGAACCTTCATGCCAACATATAGTTAACTTCCGGATGTAGAGGAAGCCACAACTTTTTTCATATAAAACAGCTACCTAACTACCATAGGAAAACAAGTTGGCTTTCATAAAAATAGCTACCTAACTTCCATAAGCAGAGCAAGCATCACCTTTTATCTTCATGAATAGATACATAACTTCAATGGACAGAGCAAATGGACTTTTATAAAAATATCTACCTAACCTTTTTCAAGGGTAATATTGGCATACCTGTTAAAATGCAAATTGGATGTTTCCCGCCCATGCACTTAAAGAATGTGCTGAATATCCATTTGAATGATTCTATGTTTTCGTCGCCCATTAGCGCGACACCAAAAATTGTCGACTGCAAATGATTATTGACGCCAACAAAAACTACAAGGGGCATGTGGTATATATTGCTCTGGTATGTTGTATCGAAGGTGAAACAATCGCCGAAATCAGCATATGCAGCTCTGCACCTAGCATTTGACCATAAAATATTTCTAATTGTGTTCTCTAAATCAACTTGCAGATCAAAATAGAAATTCTCGTTCTCAGCTTTCATATCAGCAAAGAACTTGAACAGTTTCTGCACATCGTCTGCGTTGTCGAGGCGTGTATTACGCGATTTCCTACATAATATGTAGTTCATAAATATCAGTTATTGCCAAAGAATATGAGTTCATATGATTCCTTTTTTATATTTTTCATGCGCCGATACTTACATGTTCAGTACATCCTTGTCATGGCATGGTAACTTGTTGCGTCCACCATTCATCCTAGATAGGAATCCCATTATGCTAGCATGCCTAATGTTGCTAAACTGGAGGTCTTTAATCAAATCCTGCAGCATTGTATCGACACATTTGTGTGAATGCAAGAACACTTGCATGGATGGACTTAACAGCAAGGGGTGGTTGTGTTCTAGGATTATATCCATCACAACACAACTACCATCATCTCTCTATTTTAATCTCATAAATGCTCTACAACTAGTTTTTTTGCTCACTTTATCCCGTTGTCGGTCAGATTCATCGAAACCTTTGTTATGTGTTCCCTCGCAGACACATCGCAGATACTGCCGTCTTTTGTTCCGTTGGGCTTTCTTGATGCCAAACCTAGTGTGCTTGGCATATGTGTTGCAAAACGGAAAATCCTCATCAAATGTTTCAAATTGCTGGGCAATTATTGGTATGAAACTTTCTGGGAGCTCAGGTGCCTGCATGTGTTTCCCAGGCACAATATGTCAGTCACTATTAGTTTCTTCTCTTTTCTAAGTCATGAAGATAAAATAAACAACATTTTTTCATTTTTTACCATAACTAAAATGCTATATTTTTTGTTATTTAATAATTAATCGAAACAAAGATTTTATAGGCACTCACATGTGTGTACGATTGTAGAGGAGTTGGTGTTTCTTCCTGCCCGTGACAACAAGTACATGAAGCAAAGGATCTCTTGGAGGTATATGATTTGATGGAGCCCCATTTTTATGCATTGCATCATTCTCAGATGTACCATCTGGCCTCGTACCCTTTGATGATCTTACTGGCAGCTTTGATTTGATCTATACATCTGATGTTTTCTTGTCAACTTCATTACCTACACATCTTAACTCCCCACTGTTACTTTGCATTACCCTTCGTGGAAGGCGAAAAACTGGATCTCTAACAACAATTGGCTCATTGCAGCGTACAGGTGAGCGTGGTTTTTTTTGTACCAGACCACATCATGATCTCATCGTCATTGGAATATCTGTCTGATAAGTCTGGAATTGATAAAACTGCTTCTTGATGGAGAGTTAACTGCTCAGTGCTGATCCATGACTTACCATAACTGTGAACACTGTCAACATTGTCTGCATCTACTAGTTTCCGCCTCTTGTGTTGCATATGATTCCTAGCTGCAACACTTAGATTACTTGAAACACCACTTGACAGATTCACATTCACACTATTCTACACTTATGTAGACTTGGCATTGAGATTTGCGCATGCTCTGGTACCAGCTTGGCGTTTTGGAAGACGTATCATCGGTTCAAAATGACCTATAGGCTCATCACATATCACAGGAGGTTGTTTACGCTTTGGTGGGCCAGACCAATAGTACATTTCTTCACCTCCCTCTACTATCTTTTCAACCATATCATTGTTTCCATGGGCCATTTTTTGGATGTGTATCTGTTTCAAAAATCTGCGGAGAAAAGACATGGCATGTGTTAATTTTATGGAACACTTAACTTCCACATTCCCACGTAGATAACTTCCATACATGAAGTTACTTCTTCATTTTTTGTCATTCCTGATCAAGCACATGTTGTTTTTCAACATCCCAACCCCCACAGTTTACCATAGCTAACTGCCAAATATGAACAGTTTTGTTCCAAAGATTTTTGTGGTGCAACACATTTCATATTTTCACAACAACCCAAACCACCCTAGTTGAACATAGTTAACTCCCATACAAATATAATTGGTGGAGTTTACATTAAAATATTTACTCTATTTTTTATACCTGAAATCTTTGGTAAGAGAAGCTTGATATTTCCTTTTCAACATCTGCTTCTACTTTCTCAATTTCACAACTAGTCACTGTTTCAGCTACCATATTGAACACCCCAGTCGCAAGCAGCTGCTCAGTCCCAAGGTACATTTCATGAATACGTCGTTCGGTACCTTGCGTACGAGCCCCCAGAACGTGCAGCACATGTAAGCACAATTAACTTCTATCAATTTAACATCTTAACTCCCACAATTTTTTAGGAGTAACGCAGCTGCAATACAAAATACTGCTAGTTAAATTTCTTTTTTTTTCAGAACTCTAAATGAACCCACACAGTAGTGATTATCAACTTTAAAACACAAGTAACCATAGTTAACTTCTCATACTATCACATGGTAACTCCCAAAAAATCTTGAACTAACCCAGTAATCTTTTTTCTGCAACTACACAGCAGTAAACTCCCAAAAAACACCACTAAATAAACACAGCAGTTATTTTTTACAAGGTTTCAGTTAATTTACAAGACAAATTTAAGCAGTTAACTAGAAGTATTTGCAAGGTGCTAACCCCCATCATGTGCTAACCCCCAAAAATAGAGGATGTTGTTCAGATGTAGTAACCCCCATCATGTAACTACCATGGATTGTATCACTTAACTTCCAAAGATAACACGAAACCAGACACACTATTGATTTGCAAGTTCCTCTTAGCTCACAATAATATTCTAGTAGTTAACTAGCAGGATTTGCGGCAGTTAACTACAAGGATTTTGGCACACACCTCATATTTTTGCAGGCACACCCCTTGTCGCTTGATAGTGCCATAAACACCGGCGGTATCTCGCCTGTACCGATGCGGCGGAAGGTTGGTGCCCTCGTCGGGGAATCCGGCGCCTCCTCCCTCGCGTCGACCTCCTCCACCGCTCACTCGTCAGCGCTGGCATAGCCCAGAAGAAGGTGGTTAGCTTGGGAAGAAGAGGGAAACTCCGGCGCCTCTGATGTCTACGCACTTCTATTCTTGTAGACAGTTGTTGGGCCTCTAAGTGCAGAGGTTTGTAGAACAGCAGCAAGTTTTCCCTTAAGTGGATCACCCAAGGTTTATCGAACTCAGGGAGGAAGTGGTCAAAGGTATCCCCTCTCAAGAAACCCTACAATCAAGATACAAGAAGTCTCTTGTGTCCCCAACACACCCAATACACTTGTCAGGTGTATAGGTGCACTAGTTCGGCGAAGATATAGTGAAATACAAGTGGTATAGATAATTATAAGTGGTAACGGTGATAGAAGATAACTTGATGGCGTGGAAAAGACTAGAGGTAAACTGAAATAAATATGGAAGCAAGCAAACATGTAACAGATCTAATTGCAAACGGTATATCAATGCTTAGAAACAAGGCCTAGGGATCATACTTTCACTAGTAAACACTCTCATATAAATATATTATCTTCATGATACTACTCTTAACTACTCTCCGGTTGGACACTCTAATCGATGGTAGGGCTATAACAGCACACCTCAAAGTAAGCCTTTCCCATCTAGAAAACCCCATACTGTCACCTTGAGTACTAGATGAGTCCAACAAACACCACAATTTCATAAAGACATCCAACTCCAAATATAACTCATAACAAGTATTTGTAATCTCTAGCCTAAGTGTCACCATGGTGAGCACGCTGTCACTTTCACACACATGGGGAGAGCAGAGATTCATTAAAACACTTGAGTAGTAGAATAGATCTATAGATTACAAACTCATGATCTCAATAAGATCATGCATAGAGAGAGAGATGAACACATAGCTACCGGTAGAACATTAGCCTCGAGAGATAACTACTCCCTCCTCATCATGGGAATCAGCAACGGTGATGGAGATGGCGGTGGAGATCGATGGAGATGGCTCCGGGGGCACTTCCCCGTCCTGGCAGGGTGCCGGAACAGAGACTTTCTGTCCCCCGAATCTCCCCTTTGGTGCTGGCGGTGCAACAGAACTTTTCGTGGATTTCTAGTTGACGATCTAGGGTTTATGCCTCGGGAGGCTTCTTATAGGCTAGAGGGCAAGGTCGGTGGGTGGCCAATGGGCCCACACCATGCCCTGGCGCACCCTGGGGGGACCCACGTGAAGGGAATATGCCCGAGAGGCAATAATAAAGTGGTTATTATCTTATTCCATGTTTATGATAAATTTTTATTTTGCATGCTATAATTGTATTGATCGGAAACGTCAATACATGTGTGTTTAATAAACAAAAGAGTTCCTAGTATGCCTCTCTTATAGACTAGCTTGTTGATTAACAAGATGATCAAGGTTTCCTGATCATAGACATTGGATGTTGTTAATAACAATGTCACACCATTGGTGGAATGATGTGATGAACATTCATCCGAAGTACAGCATTATGATCAAGTCATTATTTTTATATTGCTATAACATCATACGAAGTAATCTTAGTCCTTAGACCATGAGATCATGTTAATTGCTAACACCGGAAGAGTATCTTGATAACATCAAACGTCACACTGTTACAGGGTGACTATAAAGGTGGGTTCAGTGTTACGAAGGTGTTATGTTGAGGCTCATGGATCAAGAGTGGAATTTGTCAATCCCGATGACGGATAGATATACTCTGGGCCATCTCGGTGATATCACATTGAAATATCTTGCAAGCAAGTGATGTGATCACTAGAATGTTATATCACGGGAACGAAAAAAGAGTGCATGTCGGAAACGAGATCAAACTAGGTATGGAGATACCGATGATTGAATCTCGGACATGTAATATATCGCGAGACAAAGGGATTTAGTTACTAGCGTTAAAGGTTCTCATGATCACAGAAGTCATTGTTGAATGTGTAGGTGTCAGTATGGATCTCCAGGTCCCGCTGCTGATTATTGATCGGAGAGGGGTCTCGATCATGTCTGCATTATTCACGAACCGTAGGGTGACACACTTAAGGGATACCGACACCATTTGGAGCAAATATGTTTCAGATAAAGATTTAAGAAAGCGCTGGAATTATTTCAATAGACACCGAAACTGTTTCGGGTGAAATTGCTGAAATTGGTTCTGCATGTAATATTGAAATGTTGCAGGGGGGTTTATGTGAATGTTTGTTAATTAAAGTAATTAACAAAATTCTGAATAAAAATAATAAAAGAGTTTTATTAAATGATAGAGCATTAAATTTGGAGAAATTTAATGCATTTAAAGTGGAGACTTTAAAAGAGAATGTGAAGGGGCATTTTAATGTGGAGGGGTTACCACCACGTGAATGGAGTAGGTGAAGGGTCACTTCCCCCATGCGCCGGCCATGAAGGAGGGGTACCCTCCCCTCCTCCTATAAAAGGCCCCTCTCTCCTCACTTCTCACTCACACCTCCTTGTGAAGGATCTCTCTCCCCCTCTAGTATTTTTCCCCCATGGTCTCGGATTAGCGAGATACATGTTCCAGGTGGCTTTATCTGGAAAGGCGTTGCTGCTTTCGCTGCTTTGCTGGAGCGAGGGATGGAGGTTGTCGGGGTACCAGACGTGTGTGCGATCACGGATGCACCGCTGCTTTGCGGTGCTGGACTTGGTGCTGCTGGAGCTGGATCTGATGGACGTGCTGGAGCCGGACCTGCTGGACTTCCTCACGATCTTGAGATTGGCAAGTGTACGACTACATCAACCACGAGTTCCTACTCGCTAACAAAGCTCGTTGTCTACGAGGGTAAGTTCTCGTTGGATGTATGTCCACCCGTTGATTTGTACCTAGTAGATAGATCTTGGCGTGTAGTTCACACCGTAGGAAATTTTTTGTTTTCTATGTTGTGGACCCAACAGTGGTATCAGTGCCTGATCTATGCGTAGGTGCTTTGCACGGGTAGTACACATATGTTTATATGTGGGCGATGATGATCATGTTATTGCATCTTCTATGTATTTTGGATATTTGTGGCATAGTGGGATGAAGCGGCCCGGACCAACCTTACATGTCATCGTACATGAGACCGGTTCCACGACTAACATGCAACTTGTTTTGCATAAGTGGCTGGCGGGTGTATGTCTCTCCTACTATAGTCAATATCTGATTTACAACGAGTTGCTAATGACTTGGTTATCCTCGTTGTGGTTCATGTTCGTAGGTAAGAACGGTTCTATCTCCGAAAGCCCTAAGCCACGTAAAACTTGCAATTGATAAATTAGAGGCGTCTAGTTTAGATCGTTGCTGGGCTAGTGTATTGATATGGTATTGTTGTAAGTAGATGTATGATAGATACTGTTACAACACATTCAACGTGTAAGTTCCATAGACCTTGGCCTTACACACAAAGGAATGATAGAGATCATACCACGATGCAAATGATAGATATCAAATGCATGGACCATATCATCTCACTTTACACATTAGATGTTAGCATCTTATACTGCTAGTTTGGCGCTTTCTGTAGCATTGTAAGATGATCCCTCATTTAGATATCAAGATAAAAATGTGTTCTTCCTTGAGTATGCACCGTTCTGTGGATCGTGTTTCGAGACATCACGTAATGATCGGGTGTACTCGAATCTACGCTTTCATAGGAATGGGTGTAAGACAGTTTTACACACGCGAATACTAAGGTTCTTACTTGGCGAGCCTAGCATGTAAAGACATGGCCTCGGAACACGGACCGAAAGGTTAAGCATGAGTCATATAGTTGATATGATGCCCATATAGATGCTCGCCTTTGAAGCTACATCAACTCACATGATGATCGGACTTGGTGTAGTGGATTTGGTTCATGTAATCACCATAAAGGCACGAGGGATGTCGTTTTTGAGTGGGAGTTCATTTCTAATTTAGATTAGTCGAACTAAATTTGTCATAAAATAAATCAAAGTGAATTTGCATAATTTGTTGTAGTCATTGGCATCTGTTCACTGCCTTATGCTTAGTTTCAATTGAGATAATAGAACTATAGAATTCTGGATATTTACTTTACGAACTGGTATCGTATTGTTTTGAATGTCAATTTAAAGTTTATAAGTCCTATTGCAAACTTTCAGCAAACTCTATTTACTCCATGAAGTTTAATAAGTAGTATTAAATCAAGAGTAAGAATTCCAATATTAGTATCTAAAGTATCATGTTTGCCTCCATGATTATTGATATTCAAAAGGTTGTTTTAATATCAAGATTATATTGGAGCTGGAAATTGTTTCAGAAACCATCATGTGTGAAAGATATTGTGATATCTGAAACAATGTTTTTGGTTGCATTATGATAGAGTATAATTTAGCAAAATACATGTTCTCATATTGTATGAGAATTTGTGAAGGATGGAGATGCTAGGCATCCGAATCTACCAAAAAGGTTTTTGGAACTGATATTATACTCGCGATTCTTCCTTATAGGCTATAGTAGCTTGATCATGAAAGTTTTCATGATAAGGATGAATAGAAGATGTAGGTAAAATGTTTACTACACTAATAGATTACTAAAGAATGGATTTTTGAAAGAATGCCAAACATTTTGATGATGGTGATCCACTTCAAAGTGTAAGACCAAAGGTATTAGTATTTGACTATATACAAGAGTTGTGCCATGTGTCATGTTGATGACACCACTATTGATGTTGATAGATTCTTTTAAAAGAAAAAGGAATTGCTGAAAGAGAATCTATAAAATATTTGGCAGAAAATAAAAGGTTGGAGATGTCCAACTTGGGTATATAGAAGATATACATGTTATGATTGTATTCCTTGCTTATTAAACAATGTGGTTCTTACGTATTGGATACTGGTATTGGATACCAAATTGGTTGGTATGAAGTGTCATACAGGACAACGCAATCATGAACTACAATGGCCTAAGTAACTAGCAAGAGAATAAGTGATGATGATCATCGAAAACAAATAAAGTGTTATTGTGTTTTTCGTTGTCGTCAAACCTAGCCTTCAAGATTTGTTTTAATAATTGTTATTTTGTTCCGGTATTACGAGAACAATGGTTGTTCAAATAATTACTGTATTCCATAAAGGATGGATGAACTTTTACAAGTCTAGTGGGAGAAATCACATCCATAAACACTATTGCTAAAATGTCGCAAGACAAATGATTGAAAGATCACTTATGAAGTGACATCGCTGTTTAAATTATATTTGAAAGAAAACATGAAGAAACTCCATGTTGATGGATTTTTGGAGTCTTTGATTTTGATCAATTGACGCATGTGATACTTTCCTCGAGATAATTGAAACTCCGTCCATAGGCCAGAGAGGAACGAATGACTAGCTTATTGGAAATTGTGCATGCTGATGTGCATAGTCCATTATGTGTAGCCATATGCGATGGATCTTTTTGATTCATATGCTTTCTTCAAAAATTTGAGTGAATATATCTGTATATTTACTTAATAAGGAAGAAGTATGAAACATTTGAAACTTGTTCAAAGACTTTCAAGATGAAGTGGAAAATCATTCTAACAAGAAAATAAAGAGTTTATGATTCGATCATAAAGGAAGATATTTGAGTTACTTGTTTAGCAAAAACACCTAAGATTTGAGGAATTGTTCCATGAATTTGGATTTCCCGGTAAACCATAGGAGTATGGCATATTCGAGAGATGAAATCAAACCATGTTTGACATGGTAAGATCAAAGGTATCATTTATAAAACTGCCATTATGTTTTAAGGATTGAAGCTTTAGAGACTACCGCTTTTACACTGAAAAGAGCACCATCGTGATCCGTTGAAATGACACCATATGAGTTATGGTTTGGATAAAACCCGAATTGTCTTTTCTTAAATTTTGGTATGCTATGCATAAGTAAAATGTTTACAACCAAAGTCGGATAAGCACGTCTTTGTAGGTTATCCCAAAGAATTTGATGGGAATTTCTCCATAAAACCGAGGACAAAAGAGTTTGTTACTTGGAACGTCAAGTTTCTTGAGAAGGAATTTTTCGTGAAAAGTTAAGTGGGAGGACAATAGAACTTTGATAAGGTTGTTGAACCTTAGCTATATGTGCTAAGTAGCGCAGCGCCGGCAAGTGTCCCGGTGGCGGCCACAATGCTCATGGCTCTCGTGATTACAAAAGGTGTGATCTCGGAGATTAGAGTTCCTATAGGACCATGTGGGTCGGTAAGAATCAAATAGTAAGATTTGATAAGCAAGTCGTTATTGTTTTGACAATGATGAACCGACTACATGCAAAGAAGCGATGATGGGCCCTGACTCCATAAAATGACTCAAAGTCATAGAATCCGTGATAGTATCCATACACGAGAAATCAAGTTTCTGAACTTGGAAGACCCTCCGGAAAGGCGTGAAGCCTATCGGTCGTGTTTGGATCTATAAAGAAATAAGACATGGATGTTTAACATCTATGAAATAGTCGACATGTCGGAAAGAAGTTTACGACAATGTTCAAGGATTTGACTATGACAAGATTTGATCTTTCATAGCGATATATAGTCTTGACGGATTAATGTAGCAACCACTACATATAATTTGGTATATGGTAGTTGAATAAACAAAACAAGGTTCTTCTCATAGAACGGTAACCTAGGACGTGTACATGACATGGTCTGAAGGGTTTTGTTAATTCAAAGGGTGCTAAAAGGGCATGCAAACTTCAATAGTTGAAGTAAGCATAGCGGAGTTGGAATCTTCACCATGATGAAACTGTTAAAAGAGTTTAAATTCATTGGAGATGATGAAGATGCTTGCATTTGCAAGAAATTAAGTGGGAGCGCTGAGACATATTTCTAATACATTATGTAGAGGACATATTGTTGATTGGAAATTATGTATCTTGTATTGACACAAGTTAAGAATTTCATTAAAGTAAGATTTCGATGAAAGACTTGGGCAAACCCAGAATATTTGGCATCAATATCTATATGGATAGATTAAGGCGCAAATATGGTTGTGCCAGACATACATATATGAGATATTGAAAGGGTTCAATATGAGATATTGAAAGGGTTCAATATGAGATATTGAAAGGGTTCAATATAGAAACAACAAGAAAGGTTCTTGCTGCATGGAAAGAATTGTATCAAGATTCAAGTGTTTCAACACTTGGTGAGTTAAATCACATGAAGATTTTTGATCGATTATACCAATATATGTATATATCCAGAATGTCCTATGCTCTAAAAGTTATGAGCACATACCAGAATGATTCATGAGATGATCATTGGACAATAGTAAAGATATTCTTATGAGCTTTGGAAGAACTAAGAATATATAATGTATAAGTGACAAATAGTTAAAGGTAGTTCATTGTAAAGTGTTACATTGATACTAGTTTTGTCACAAGATACAAATTAAATTTATCTCACTTTAGACTATGGGTGGCACAATGTAATGGAAAGGATGTTCCATGATGGATTTGGATGAGTTCCAAAGTTTATACATTGTGACGGATACTACAACAAAAGGCTAAGTATATGACTGCTATAGTAGGAGCAAAGGAGGGCATTTGTGTTAAGTAGTTTGTTATCAAACTAGGTGTGGTTCAAAGTGGGCTAATACTATGAAGATATATTGTGTGACAATAATATCAACATATTTTGAGCCGAACGAACTAAAGGTCTCACAAAAGGAGCAAATTTATACAATGCCATCTCATTTGAGAATGAGTGATGCGTAGAGACACAAAGACATGCAAATACACACGGACCTGAAACTGTCAGATCTGGAGATTATGTTAACCACTAGCAATAGCGTATATGCAACACCAGAAAGCCATAGGTGTTCAATACGCAAAGTTTTTCAAACTAGATTATTGACTCTAGTGCAAGTGGGAGACTAAAGGGAATATGCCCGAGAGGCAATAATAAATTGGTTATTATCTTATTCCATGTTTATGATAAATGTTTATTTTGCATGCTATAATTGTATTGATCGGAAACGTCAATACATGTGTGTTTAATAAACAAAAAGAGTTCCTAGTTATGCCTCTCTTATAGACTAGCTTGTTGATTAACAAGATGATCAAGGTTTCCTGATCATAGACATTGGATGTTGTTAATAACAAGGTCACACCATTGGTATGAATGATGTGATGAACATTCATCCGAAGTATAGCATTACGATCAAGTCATTATGTTTATATTGCTATAACATCATACGAAGTAATCTTAGTCCTTAGACCATGAGATCATGTTAATTGCTAACACCGGAAGAGTATCTTGATAATATCAAACGTCACACCGTAACAGGGTGACTATAAAGGTGGGTTCAGTGCTACGAATGTGTTATGTTGAGGCTCATGGATCAAGAGTGGAATTTGTCAATCCCGATGATGGATAGATATACTCTGGGCCCTCTCGGTGATATCACATTGAAATAGCTTGTAAGCAAGTGATGTGATCACTAGAATGTTATATCATGGGAACGAAAAAAGAGTGCATGTCGGAAACGAGATCAAACTAGGTATGGAGATACCGATGATTGAATCTCGGACATGTAATATATCGCGAGACAAAGGGATTTAGTTACTAGCGTTAAAGGTTCTCACGATCACAGAAGTTATTGTTGAATGTGTAGGTGTCAGTATGGATCTCCAGGTCCCGCTGCTGATTATTGATCGGAGAGGGGTCTCGATCATGTCTGCATTATTCACGAACCGTAGGGTGACACACTTAAGGGATACCAACACCATTTGGAGCAAATATGTTTCAGATAAAGATTTAAGAAAGCGCTGGAATTATTTCAATAGACACCGAAACTATTTCGGGTGAAATTGCTGAAATTGGTTCTGCATGTAATATTGAAATGTTGCAGGGGGTTTTATGTGAATGTTTGTTAATTAAAGTAATTAACAAAATTCTGAATAAAAATAATAAAAGAGTTTTATTAAATGATAGAGCATTAAATTTGGAGAAATTTAATGCATTTAAAGTGGAGACTTTAAAAGAGAATGTGAAGGGGCATTTTAATGTGGAGGGGTTACCACCACGTGAATGGAGTAGGTGAAGGGTCACTTCCCCCATGCGCCGGCCATGAAGGAGGGGTACCCTCCCCTCCTCCTATAAAAGGCCCCTCTCTCGTCACTTCTCACTCACACCTCCTTGTGAAGGATCTCTCTCCCCCTCTAGTATTTTTCCCCCATGGTCTCGGATTAGCGAGATACATGTTCCAGGTGGCTTTATCTGGAAAGGAGTTACTACTTTCGCTGCTTTGCTGGAGCGAGGGATGGAGGTTGTCGGGGTACCAGACGTGTGTGCGATCACGGATGCACCGCTGCTTTGCGGTGCTAGACTTGGTGCTGCTAGAGCTGGATCTGATGGACGTGCTGGAGCCGGACCTGCTGGACTTCGTCACGATCTTGAGATCGGCAAGTGTACAACTACATCAACCACGAGTTCCTACTCATTAACAAAGCTCGTTGTCTACGAGGGTAAGTTCTCGTTGGATGTATGTCCACGTTGCTTTGTACCTAGTAGATAGATCTTGGCGTGTAGTTCACACCGTAGGAAAAATTTTGTTTTCAATGCTGCGGACCCAACACCACGCCATTGGGTGTTGTGGCCACCCTGTGGCCCCTCTCCGACTCTCCTTCTGGCTCCGTGAGTCTTCCGGGAAAATATCAATTTTGGTTTTTGTCTGGTCCAATTCCGAGAATATTGATTTTTTGACTTTCCTGGAACCAAAAACAGCAGAAAACAGGCAACTGGCACTGTGGCACTTGTTAATAGGTTAGTCCAAGAAATCATATGAAAAGTACTCCAAAGTATGGAAAAAACATAAGAAAGTAGATAAAACCAAGCATGGAACATCACAAATTATAGGTACATTTGCATTGTATCAGCCTCCTCCCTCGTGTCAGCCTCCGCCGCCGCTCGCTCGTCGGTGCCGGCGCGGCCCAAAAGAAGGTGGTTAGCTCGGGAACAAGCGGGGGAACTTCGGCGCCTCCTCCCTCGCGTCAGCCTCCGCCGCCGCTCGCTCTTCGGCGCCGGCGCAGCCCAGAAGAAGGTGGTTATCTCGGGAAAAAGCGGGGGAACTTCGACGCCTCCTCCCTCGTGTCGGCCTTCGCCGCCGCTCGCTCGTCGGTGCCAGCGCCGTCCAGAATTGTCTCTGGGGGCAAGGCAGGTAGTGAAAATCGATGGAGGTATCTCCCCTCGGGGCGGGGCTTTGAATAAGGAAGGGGTCATAGTCTGGAAACGTGTCCGGGTTGGGGACGTTTGAGGATGTCCGGGTCGGGGTCGTTTCTGGTTAAGCAATAGTTTCCAAAAATTAGGGGGTTTCTAGATAGTTATCTAGGAACCTCTCGGGGGGGTGGCTATATATATATATATATATGGGTAAAATAACTGGGGCACCATGGTGCCCAGACACCATACGTGGTATACGTATTTTTGCTTTGAACACACATACCTGAGGTATACGTACCTAAGTTATACATACCTAGGTATCACATACCTAAAATATGCATACCTAAGTTACATATACCTAACATAGGACATACCTAAGGTGTACGTACGCAGCATACGTGTATATATATACAACTTAGGTATGGACACCTTAGCTATGTGATACCTTAGGTATATTTAATTTGGATAGATATATCTTAGTTATGTAAACCTTAGGTATGTAAAATTTGAATACGTACATCCTAGGTATGTACGAAATACAGGTATGGTGCCCGGGCACCATGGTGTCCCATATGAGTGTCCTATATATATATATGTGTGTGTGTGTGCATCAAAGGATGCTACATATATCGAAAATAGTGGGATATCATGGGTGCTAGCAATGCATACCAATCCTACCATTTGATCTCTTATAGAGAGCCAAAGAATTAGTAGCGGGAGTAAACATTCTGTAACAGAATATTCCAAAAACGTCATACCAAGATCACATGCAGTACTAGTACAACCATCCATGGACCAAACAATCTACACATGTTATGGGCCATGTAAGCTGCAGGAATTTTAGCAATGTAACCAACTACACAACTAGTACACGCAAACTAGTACAGCTCACATAACCGGCACATGCATGGACCATGGTAGGTGCCAAAATTCTAGCACTTTTATACAACCATTTTTTACGATCTCATGCAACATAGTATTCTCCAACCTCACTCTTCGGCGAACGGATGTTTACAGAGAGCACAAAGCAGTTTATCAGCTGGGCACACCCCATCAGCAAGAACAAGCAAGCAATCCCGACTGCCTCAAGCCAATGTGCTCATCCCAAACTAAGTTGTGTTCTGCTGTCGGTTCATCCCACTCTATTAAAATAATCGATTTAGCTAGTTGCTGACCGATCCATGCTAACATGGATTCTTGTGACTCGATCTTATCTTTAGTTGAATACAAATCAAGCACTGACTCGTTCGTCTTATCCAGCATTGGCAGCGGTGTGAAAAAATAATTCTCATCTCATTATCGAGGATTTGAAGGTAACATGATTTTTTCTCTCTCTTTCGTTGAGTTTGAGTTTCTATATAGTATATGCATTCTTTGTAATCAAATCGGACGGAGTAATCATCCGATGGTGGTATATGTTCTATACCTCTATCCATGCAGCTTCGACCAAGAGGGACACGTGAATGCAGCTACTTTGCTCCATTTGCCTGGCGGCGGCTCCACGACGACAGTGGTGAGGAGAGATGCAGCCGCTGCCGGGTCGACGACAACGGATCTGATGCGCGTGGCCGTACTCTTCGGACTTTGGGGTGCTCCTTTTTCGATTTTGCACAACCGGAAAGATGATGGCATGGTGATTGTTTCGGCAGCTTGGATCTGTCCGATGTATACTACTCCTTGATGGAGTACTTGATCTATACATGAAGTATATTGTGCACAAGAAACCAGTCTGTAGCGCGTCCTAGTCTAGAAAGTCATAGTATATACTACTTTGTTTTTATTTTGTATATAATTTCGACCTGATGTAAAAGAACAGGTATATACATACACAATTTGATTGGAAATGAGTGTAATCCATAGTCATGTCTAGCTAGTCAACTGGCTAAAAGGAATTGTACATACACGTGGTTGTAGATTGTCGATGATCCTATTTTTAAAGCAGTTCATATACCCCTTGAAAAAAGTATATACCCTTTCGAAAGAGTAGTATATATCCTCTCAAAAATATGTATATACCTTTTGAAAAATATTGTATGAAGTCCTTTCAGAAAGTGTTATATACCCATGGCAACATATACTAATTTTTTGGGGTACATACTCCATCCCAACGAATTGGGTATCCATCGCAAAAAAATGTTGGCATGCTCCATAAGATAAAATTCGGGTATATAATCTATTTTATTTTGCACTTGGTAAGTTTCTTCGTGCCATATCAACAAACATATTTTTTTTTACAATATGGGAACACACGACCATTCTTGCCAATAGAAAATGTTTTCGCACAACCGTCGTGCGGACGACTACCAACTAACTTAACCCGAATCAACAAGTACGAGTGCATATTTTTCAGGCACATTACTGAACCGCGTGCGCGAGCAAGCAAACCGACCGCAAGACCGACTGTAAGAATCAATAAGTATATGGACATGCTTGCCCACGTGGTACACTCACACAGCTGGTTGGATGAAACGAATACATGATAAAAGTTGAACAACTTGTCAGGTTGGATGCTTCATTTTTTGTCTACCTAGCATGTACCTACCTAGCATGCAGCTCATCATGCACCTACCTAGCAAGCAGAAATTTATGCACAAATTTTAGATGGAAAGAATTCATGCACGTATTTTTGCTTGTGGATGTGCTTTGATTTGATTGCCTAAACTAGCACACATCTATCCTAACATGCTACTGGCCATAGATCATCACACGCGTACATGCAAGTGAGAATTTGTGCAAACAAAAAGGTTGCTCGGCATGCCGATTGGAACGCTTGCCATGTTGTTTGGGGGGAAAACGGAGATGACGCCGTGAACTACATGTGAGCTTCTTGCTCCCTTTCATCTAGAGAGCTAATAGAACTACTCTCTGTATCCAACAACAGCAGACGCATGCGTAGGTAACATCCTAGATAGCAAATCTGTGTTGCTACATACATATATATATAAGAGAGAGAGAGGAGGGAGAGAGAGTGGCGCTATTTGACACCCAGGGTGTAGAATAGTTATTTTTCATCCACCCTCTATCTTTTAAACTGTACATGATTTTTACGTCACGTAAATTTTCTCTTACATCGGAAGTCATGAAGAACATAAGAAAATTTAGATATGTCGTAAAATAATGTTTACATGCCATATAAAATACGATGTAAAATACGTATTTTCTATGTTTTTACACTATAATGACTCATAAATTGTATTTTATGTCGTTTTTTTTTGTGTTTCTGATAAATATGAACATAATTATTAGTATACAAAACATAATTTCTAAACGTGAGAACATAAAACTATGTGGAATGCAAAATAACTATTCTGCACCCTAGGTGCTGAATAGGGTTTATATATATATATATATATAGGACCCAACTATATAGGAAACCCTTTTAAGAGATTCTTGTATAGCTATATAGGACCCCCACCCAATTTGGAAACAGACACGATCCCTCACCCCGTCCCCGACCCCAACCCAGCTTCGACCGGACAAAACCTGCCTTAAATACTCCTCCCCCACCCCGATCCCGGCACCCCCGCCCCGAATCCTCCCCGCTACCTACCTCGCCGGAGTGGGCGAGTGAGTCGACGGCGGTAGCCGGCACGAGGGAGCCTGCGACGTCCCACGGCGAGCACCACCCTAGCAGAGCTTCTACCTCGCCGGCGCGGGCGAGCGAGTCGACGACGGTAGCCGGCGCGAGGGAGCCCGCGAAGGCCCACGGCGAGCACCACCCTAGCAAAGCTTCTTCCTCACCGACGCGGGCGAGCGAGTCGACGGCGGCAGCCGACGCGAGGGAGCACGCGGCGGCTGTGTGCGAGCGGCCAACCTACAGGACCTCCTACATCCACGGCGCAGCGGGCGGACGGGTTCGACGAGGCATCGGTTAGCTGCTTCTTGTGCGTCGTATTTTGAAAACCTAGATCCTCAACTGGGCACAATCGATTTCGAAATTCCTCTTTGATAATCCTCATGATTTCGTTCTCGACAGTGAGTTTGTGAATTTAAAAAATAGGCAGACATGGCTCCAATTAGAAGAAGACCATATCTGTTAAGTGTGGATCCTCAGGTTTGTTAAAATTCTCTTTGACTAAGATTAACTGAGTACACGAAATTTGTCTTGAAACAAATGTGTGTTCAAAATATCCATGCAGTTGAATTCATAGTGAGGCGTTACCAGACTATAAATCACACTATTTTTAAAGTTCACACTGAGGTGTTAAACAAGTTCAGTTCCATAGGTAGTGTGTTAGGAATTACAGTTCTGATATTTTATTTTTAAAGTTCAGTTAAGAAAAAAGTATAGTTCACACTATTGTAACATGTGTGCCTGAAAATTAAATTAGTGTGAGAAAAAAGACAAGTTAAAGTTCACATAGGAAAAAACCCTAGTTCACATTAGTGCATTGAAGAAAACAAGTGTTGGAGTCCATAGCATAAAAGGTTCATTTGGGTATGCTAACAAAATTCATATGATTTGATTTTAACTCTTGTCCAATAGTTCAGTTCTGATATGGTATTTTTAAAAGTTCACATGTTCATAAAATTATGAAAAAATGCAGGAATTGGAGCAGAATAAGCGTCCCAAGTTTACACACATAAAGAAGGTGACAAAAATGAATGAAGAGGATTAAGAGGGAATAATGTGCTGGTCTGGTCCCAAGAAGCCTCCGCCTTCACCTGTAAGCTGTCAGCAGCCGATATTAGTCACTAAACCTGTTATGCGGCTCCCAAGGCGTGTAATTCTAGCTGGAGGGCGATAGCAGCCCAATCCAAAAATAGCCAGGCAAGTCGTGGGGCAGCATGTTGGACTTGATGGTGGCAATGCTGGTGGTGTAGCTAGCAACAAACAGCAGGTAAAAAATGTATTTCATATAATCTGTTCAGACTTGTGTGATACTGCGATTCACTTGATATATTTTGATTAGAACATGTGTACTTGAATTGCTTTTAAAAAGTTCAGTTCCTAAATATGTTGATGACAAATCATGCAGGAATTCCATCGAGCTATACATTCCAGAGTTGAATCAGTCTTCTAACCTGAACAAGGAATTCACAATTTGAATGAAGGGGATGAAGACGAAATATTGTGCTGGTCTGGCCCCAAGAAACCTTTGCCTTCATCTGTAAGCTGTGAGCAGCCAATAAAAGTGACTAAACCAGTTATGCGGCTCCCAAGGCGCATCATTCAAGATGAAAGCGGGGACAAAAAATTGAACTCTGCTGATGACCATGTTCTCACAGCGACAAAAACAAGGAGTTCACTGCCATTCCAAATGCAGATCCCTTGCAAATAGGATGCTTGAAAAGAAAGTTCACTGTCATTCCAAATGCAGATCTCTTGCAAACAAGATGCTTGAAAAGAAAGTTCACTAGCTTCATTAATGTGGAACCTTTGCAAACAGTGTTGCCAAAGGACCAACATGAAGAAGAGGATATCCTATCTTGGAGTAGTCCACCGAAAACTCCACGCTCACCCATACGGTGTGATGAGCCGGTAATTCTGAAAAAACTTGTGCTCCGCGTTCCTCGTCAAACAGCCCAGCGTGCCAATGGAGCAGATACAAATGGTCAAGGTGATGAAGTTCATAGACAGCAAGGCCCCAAAGAGCCTCCCAGTAAAAAACTAGCGACTTCAACAACTGCCTCGAAGCTAAAAAATCAGGCTCGTGGAAGCAAGGGTGAACAATTACCTCCAAGGGATCCATCGCTCCATAGGCCAATTGTGACACCGCCTTATCCCATCCAGCCAACCGAGTATAAAACTCCCTCGGAGCCGAAATCATACACCCATGTGAGTATTGTCAACCATATTCTTAGAAAGCATATAGCATAAGCAAAAAAAGTTTCATTACAATATATAGCAGTAGCAGTATAGTTGTAGGAATTGAACTATGCATGTGTATTGGCTGAAAGAATGTGTTCAAAACTTGTGCAGGCACCTGAGCAACCAGCACATCTGATACCGGTAATTGGACAGCAGTTCAAGACATTTGACGAAGCGTATGGATTATACAACGCATACGCAAAGCACAGGGGCTTTGGCATTAAAACGAATCATCACAACAAGAGCCGGAGGTATCTGCGGTGTGTCTGAGAAGGAAAACACATAACAAATGTTGCTGATGCTGACTGCAAGCGCGACAGACCAACACAGAAAGTTGGCTGCAAAGCATTTTTGCGATTGAAAGAGAGAGAGGATGGAAGTTATGTTGTGAAAGACACATGTCTTGACCACAACAACCCTCTGCTACTAAGCCCATCCATGAATATCTTCATGCATTCACACAAAAGAGTGGATTCAATGCTGAAAGAATACATCAAAGACCTCCAGTTCAGCAATATCAAGCATGTTAACATCATGGGGCTACTTACAAGGCTGAACGGTGGACGCGGCATCCTACCATGCCACAACAAGGATGTACTGAATATGTAAGTACTACCAACATGTCGTAGAACAAAAATCAAAGTACTACATTTTTTGAAACCAGAAAGAAGCGGGACTACTATCAAATATGAACAATTTATTTTGCAGAAAAACAGAACACTCACGCAAAGAGGCTTTGCAGGATGTGAAAAAGTTGTTCGAATTCTTCAAAGAAATGAAAGCTAAGAATGAGAATTTCTTCCGCGATCATGATGTTGATGAAGATGGCACGATTAAGAGTATATTCTGGGCCAACGCTAGCTGCACAGCTGCGTACGCTGATTTCGGCGACTGCATCACATTTGATATGACATACCGATCAAACATATACCACATGCCACTAGCGGTCTTTGTCGGCATGAATAACCTTCTACAGTCAGTCATATTGGCCGTAGCACTGATGGGTGATGAAACAGAAGACTCGTTCAAGTGGGTTTTCAGCACATTCCTAAAATGTATGGGCGGGAAAGAACCCATGTGCATATTGATAGGGAACCATATTTCATTAGTAAAAAATGGTTTTAAAATGTGTGCTTGGAAAGATGTACTTTCATCTTGCAGTTCACATCACTGTGTTTACCTAGACAGAGAGTAAAAAGTTCACTTGAAAAAATAGTGAAGTTCACCATAGCTGTGTAGTTGTAGTTCACATGAGAAAAAAAGTTGAAGTTCACCCCTGGGATTATAATTTGTGCTTGGAAAAATGTACTTTCATCTTGCAGTTCACATCACTGTGTTTACCAAGATAGAAAGTAAAAAAAGTTCACTTGAAAAATACAGTGAAGTTCACCATAGCTGTGTAGTTGTAGTTCACATGAGAAAAAAGTTGAAGTTCACCTGGGATTATAATCTGTGCTTGGAAAATGTACTTTCATATTAGAGTTCACATCAGTGTGTTGAAGAAAACAAAATTAAAAAAGTTCACTTGAAATATCACTAGAAGTTCGCCACGGTCTATGTTTGCTAGAATATAAGCTCTCTAATGTGAACTGTTTTGGTTATGGTTTTGTCCTATAAAGCATGACTTCTATTTTATTAAAATAAAGATCAATGTCCATCCATAGCAAAAGCACTATCGCAGATTTTCCTGCGAGCGCTGCATAAACTTTGTAGGTGGCATATTATGAACAAGCACAAAGATCATCTCGGAAAAATTTACAAGTTGTCTTCAGAACTCAAGGAACAACTCGCAGCAGTTCTGAACCACCCAATAATGTCAATTGAATTCGAGGCAGCATGGAATGCGCTGATGGACAAGTACAATCTGCACAATATTACCGTCTTCAGAAAAATGTGGAATGAAAGGAAGACATGGGTCTCTTCTTATTGGAAGGAGGTTTTATGCGCATGAATGACGTCAACACAGAGAAGCGAGAGTATGCACTTCGTGCTAAAAAGAGGGTTCGTCAAAGAGGAACAGGATCTTCACATTTTTGCAAAACAAGTCAACAACTGCATTCAGACACGGCATGAAGCAGAGAACAGCGAGAATGTTGCATCAGCGGTACGTGCTTATTTAAAGTTCACTTTGAGAATGCTGGACAAGTTAGGAGTAGCAAAAACTATTAGACTTGTACTAAAGTATTTAGCCAAAAATGAAAACCATGCAGGGTGTCCACCAAACGTTGACGCGCTATGGCTTTGAAGAACAAGCAAGGGAAAAATACACTAGGGCTGTGTACACGGTGTTCCGGGAGCGCCAATATGAGAGCACGGACTTTCGAATAAAAAGTACTGAAGATCCAACCAAATTCCTTGTGCACCACTATAACCAGAGACGAGTATTTGCATGGTCAAGACATGAGTTTCGAGTCACGGCGAACGAATCAGAAGAAAAGTTTGAGTGTGAGTGCATGCTGTGGGAACACACAGGTAAGCTAATGAAAAACTATATATAGTCAACATGCATATAGTTTCATTCTACTTTGTGAATACAACTAACACAAGGAAAATGTTCCTCGCAGGCCTGTTTTGCCATCATGTGATTGCAGTGTTTGAACATCTGCGGCTAGACAAGATTCCACTGAAATACATACTGAGCTTTGAAACATGGTGAGACCTTTTTCTGAAACATATATGTTTGCTATCATATTGATATACTCCTATCGGTTTTGTATCTCTAGCCTGACCTCTAAGTTTACGATGATCATTTGGTAGGTACTTCTGTAGTGTATATGGACACTTTGGATTTCTTAGTGAATGCTCTTCAACGTATTTTTCGTGTATTTGACCATAGACAAGTGAATGGGGGCAAGGTACAACGTGATTTGCAAGAGGCCAGTTACTGAATCCCAGCCCCCTCGACCAAGATCCCCTTCTCTCGGCCGCCTCCTCCATCTCCTTCCGTGTAGCCGATCTGGACTCCTACTGCGCTGGCTTTGGAAGTCGGCTTTGCCATCGTCCGTCACGCTGCCTATCCTGTCGCGTCCCCCTCCCCACTTCCCCAGCCCCTCCTCTCATTCCATGGCTACTGATGCAGCTCCATGGATGGGCAACCGCCGATGAGCTCCTGCGTGTGCAACTTCCGGTTAGCTCTGTGCGTGGGGACTGCTGATCGTGGAGGTCGTGGTGTTTTGAACATCGCCCAATATAAAACTTCCCGAACCCTCAAAGACCCCCCTTCATCTCCTCTCGCGCCCATCACCTCTCTTGAATCCTTCGACCGAACCAGCTAACGCCGCCTCTCCGACGGCAGAACCACGCAGACCTTCTGCAGTGGAAAGGTTAGTCAGCTCCACTCCTCAATATGTTCTCCATGCTGCCGCTGCATGCTCTTTGTGTGGCTAATCCTTAGACATATCGGTATTGGAGTATTGGAGACATGATTTTTCATGCCATAAATCAAACTGTTTTTTTTTTGCGAAATTCTACCGATCTCTTTCTACTTTTTAAAGTAGAGACTTAACTGACTGGGTAAACTGTTTGCGGGCAAATCCTAAACTATTGCATTATTTTTTGGAAGGTCCGACGCAAATGAATTGATAATCCGACATGAATTCACTTAACCAGCATTTGATAGATTATCCAACCCGGATTCCGGCGAAAAGACTGGAATTCTAGGAGATTAATAATCATCAACAGCAGTACAAAGAGTTCTAAAAGTAATAGAAATTACAAATAGGTCATTAGATCACCTAGCGACGACTACAAACACGGGCACGAGCCGAAGGCGCGCC
Source organism: Avena eriantha (assembly GCA_910589775.1). Taxonomy (NCBI): domain Eukaryota; kingdom Viridiplantae; phylum Streptophyta; class Magnoliopsida; order Poales; family Poaceae; genus Avena; species Avena eriantha. The sequence goes on from OU342745.1 coordinate 483,260,250, forward strand.
GCCGTCCTCGCCCCTCCATCACCGGAGCCGGGCAAAGCTTGTCGTAGTAGAGCTTGTTGTAGTAGACGGACGGGAAGTCGTCGTGCTAATGCCCCAAAGGACCAGCGCACCAGAGCAGCAACCATCGCCGAAGATGACCAACGTAGATCGGAAGAGACTGACCTCAAAACACACCAACGAAAGCGAAAAACGATCGGATCCGAAGAGATCCATCGGACACACAACTCCACACGCCCTCCACCGATGCTAGACGCACCACCAGAGCGAGGATAGGGCGGGGAGGACTTTATTCTGACTTCAGGACGTAGCCGCCGCCTCAACATCCTGAAGAAGACACTGAAAACAGTCTAAATAAAACACTGAGACCTCCCGCCGGCGAGAGGCCGTGGTCCGCCATGTCTCCAAGGCCCTAAGGCCACCGGAGATGGGGCGGACCGGTGGCGTCGCCGGCGGAGGGAAGGAACCCTAGATGGGTTTTTGTCACCGCCTCTGGAGCGCCTCTCTCCTCACATACGATACCGGTTCGTATCTTCCTCAATCTCATCATATCTCATAAATCAAATTGTTTGACACTAAAATAAAAAATGTTCAGTAGTTACTCAAGCATCTCAGTGTCACCTTTGACAATGTCAGCTCTTTGGTCACATTAGGAGTAGTAATTATGCTTGTTAACAATTTACTATTCCTAACAAGAATAAAATTACTACTCCTAACATGCATAATTACTGTCAGTTTTAATTGAATGGTTAGTTTAATATTGTGAATAAAAATCATCAAATAGCATGATCTGTATATTGAGTTATTTTTGAATTTATAGGTGTTTCGTAATTCAGAGGGGTTTCATAACTAAGACTGATAGAAAATTCTAAATTTATGTCCACTTTGCTATGCTCTAAAATAATGAATGCTGGTATCTTTATTATATAGATGACATTCATTAAACTTCCAAGTAAGTGGACCTACGGAGACATCACACAAACCACGATGATGTACTGCAAGCCTCCTGACGATAACATGCAATCAAAACTATCAGAAGATACAAGATATATTGCTTCTAGGCCAAACCTCGCATGACCAAGCAGATCTTGTGGCCCGAGTGTTCATGTACAAGGTGGATACTATGAAAAGGATGCTTACCAAGAAACATATTTAGGACGTTCCGAAGGCGGATGTCTATCTGGTAGAGTTCTACGAGAGGGGCCTTCCCATGCTCATCTCATGTTGATGTAGCTAGATCACATTTGAGAAACTTTCTTCATGATCATCAGTCTTTTAAAATGTAATGTTTGCCGACATATTCTTGACATATATGTGTGTGCATTTATTCTTGGTTATCCTTTCTATATACATGGATATTTATGTCCACTTTATGTTTACATGTGTGATGGGAGGAAATATTTTTTTTAGTGTCGCATAAGTACTGACCTCTTGAAGCCCTTCTCAAGTGTTGCTGGGATGATCCAACCCTCATTGCTCTCTTTCACCGCTTAGAAATTACTCCCTCCGTTCGGAAATATAAGACACTTTAGCTTTGTGAAACGAATGTATCTAGACGTTGTTTAGTGTATAGGTTTATTATAAGACATTTTAGCTTTGTGAATCGAATGCATCTAGACGTCTTTTAGTGTATATGTTCATAAACCTATACACTAAACAACGTCTAGATACATTCGTTTCACAAACCTAAAGTGTCTTATGTTTGTGAACGGAGGGAGTACATCTTAGTGAACTTGTCATTTAGCTCTGCCTCAAGATAGCCGTGGCAAAGCACGAGTATTCAACTAGTTGTTTTAATAGTATAGATATATACTATGAGAATCTATCTTCAATTTTATCTTCTCTACTATCTAAAAGGAATAGGGTTCCGTATTCTGTCCAACCGCACTATGGGGGACTTCTTTTCAGCTTCCTGCAGAATCTCTTCTAGAAGCTACCCTCCCTTAGCTTCTCCGACAAGTCCGACTCTTAAATTCGTTTTGGTTTCTAAACTAGTATTGGAAAGACTAATTTGAAAGTCTAAACAAATTTTGAAGACGGGCTTTGGGAGAAGCTAGAAGAGGACAGCTTCGTGGAAAAGCCCTCCTAGAAGCTGAAAAGAAGTGGGCCTATGTCGCCTCCTTCGTCTGTCCGTCCGTGGATCCCGTCCTGCAAGAAAAAAAAGGTCTCGACCCAGATCCTACCTGTGAACTCCCCCAGATGCCGCCCTTCCCCTAAACACCGCCCATGAACTCCACCGGCCGACGCCCTTCCCTTCCTACCTTCGTCTTCGGTGTCGAGGCCACTGCATGATGTACACCTCTCTTCACCTGACCCCAGCACCACGCCTCCTTACTAGCGGCCGGCGCGTCGCTCTGCCTCCCGCTTTCCACCTCCGGAGCCGTCCCTTCCCAGCCTCCCTAGCACACCACGCAAGAGCCGCCGCCTGCCTCCAGACCGTAGGCGCCTGCACCATCTCGGACCATTCCGGGATCCCGCAGCCGCTATGGAGCCGCATCGCGCTGCCTGGGACAGCCCACACCACCTCGGAATCCCGCCGCCGTCGTGGATCCCCATCGCGCCGCATGAGCCTCCCGGCACCACCACAGGCTCCCGTCCACCGCTATCGACCCACTGCGCCGCCTGCCCCCGGCATCAACACAGGATCCCGCGGCCGCCATTGACCCACATCTCGCCTGTTGGGCCCGCACGTCGACTAGGCCCGCACGACCACGATCGCCGTCGGGAGTACACCGCGCTCGGCCGAAGAAGTCAACTATGTGTCGGATGCTCTCCGACACGAACCTCCCCGCGCGTCCTGCCCCTCCCCTGCATCCTTGCGCCGGTCCGGCGGTGGTCCACCCTCTGGGGTCTGGGCAGGGGTTCTCTACGACGGGGATGAAGGCGGCGGCCGTTGTACCGCCTCCTGGGGCAACCGCTGGCCCGGCGGCGGGGCTCACCTGCTCCTCTACCTCCAACCCTTCCTCGATGTTGTCCGCTCTGACGAGACCGGCGTGCCCATCACAGGCGCGGCATGCACAAGATCCCGTCCCTCGACCTCTTGATGCCCGGGTAAGGAGTCGCCGAGGCCATGTGCGCTCTTGGGGAGGCCATCACGGCCTACCGCTTCCAGGTTTACTGAGATGCTACTCACCTGCATGCGCTGTTGCGGCGCTCGCCAACCGCGAAGTCTGCGCCATCGCCGGCACCTGCTTCCGCGTCATGCAGCAGGCCGACCAAGGGGGAGCTCCTGCAGGGCTCACCAAACAGACCAGGTAGAGAGGATAATTCTATGATTCGATTCTTGTTGCTATTCAGTCGTGTGCAGAGATTAATGAATTCACATTATCAGACATGGGCACAGATTTTCCTTGCGTATGACTGGACTGAGTTGAGCAGAATGATGCTTAGCCACAAAATATGTTGAGCATAGATTTTTTTTCTGCAGGTCAACTGGTTGCTTCAACAAAAAACGCACTAAGAAATATATATGTGAGCTGCCGTCAAGTTTTTGCAAACTGGCGATCATTCCTTAAGTCCGTCTCATAACTGCGGAACTATATATTGTACAGGGGTTGATATAGTGGTCATCAACAAACAAACTCCAGTCTGCTTGTAGACTTCAATTTTAAATTGCCTGCGATGTGACAGATTTAGTGGTGAAGTCAATATGAGCACCATGGACATGATGTTCAACATGAAACAGTAAGCCAAATGTAGAGGCACATGACCAAGTTAGTTCGGTTGAAATACATAGCAGAGAAGATCAGTTTTTCTACCTCTTACTATTATGAGAAGCTTCATAAGATGATCATGCAACGTGAGTAATTCATAGTGTCTATATGTTAGCTACATGTTCCCTTATTATGCATAATATTAGCTTACCCTAATGGAAAACCAAAAATGTTGTCATATGAACTAACAAGCTAAATATATCTTATATGGCAGGTGTGTATACTACCGAAGGAGATGATGCGCAGTGAAATATCACTGCTCTTTTTGGTGAGGGATATTCATTTACCAAATGTTTTTATCCTCTCCTATTTCTTTTACAAGCCACCAATCTTTTGAAAATACCCTGTACAACTGTTTATATTGCCCGGGAAAGCTCAGATCCTTGTTGCGTCGCCGGCTGCGACGCAGACTCTGTCGCCCTTCCTCCGCTGCCACCTGGGATGCAAACACCTCCCTGAGATTGATGACCTGAATTCTGTGTTGGACGGCGATGTCACCAGCGAGCTTCTTCCATACTAAGAGTTCAGCGAGGACTATCGATTGGGTCTCTTTTTCAGCTCTATGAAACTGAACGTGTGATTTATTCCTCCTGTAACTCAGGTTGATAATCACTATATTGAATCCTTGCTATAATTTTGAAGCTTGCAGGTAATTGTTTTCTAATTTCGTATATACAGGTGCTAATACGGTAGGAACTGTTTTCCACCGTATCTTCAAATCTACCATCTATTCTTAAGATGTTGATATTTTGTCTCTGTTTATTCCAGGTCCTAGAACATACTTTCATTGGCCTGACTCACAAGGAGAAGTATTTGCCTTTTATTTTGGTCTACTTTAGCATTGTATTGGAATTGCTTTACATAACGCATAATGTACTTCTGGTCTTCTGGATTTTGCAGGCCGCCACCACAAGAGACGATGCCGATATGACCCAGCCACCTCTCAAGAAAAAAGGTTTCTTCTCAACGATTTCCCCTGGTGCGCTTCTTCTCCTACTACTCTTTACTCAAGAAATATTACTGTTGCTATATTACTGCTGCTAAAGAAAAAGATGGGCCAGATAGATTCAGTAAATTTTTCTAGGCTTAATTTGTTTTGCCCTCCTTCTTTACAGCTCTGTAGTTATGTAATACCAGACCTCACTACCACTACCACCATTTTTTCCAGGGCACATAATTTTGGTGAACAACAGAACAATGTGATCATAAATTTTGAAGTTACGAGTCCTTATGTGTGTCAGACATTGAAAATTGAGCATATTGTGCTTAACAAGATAGTTATACATTAGCTACGTGACTGCCAGATCATTTTTTCCCATGTAGTTCAGCGGTCTATAATGTTATCCCTTTCTTCGGTTTACAAAAAATTATTGTTGGTTGCACAAACTATATACTACTGATATTTAAAGTTCCTCTGTTAAAGGTATGCCACAGAACTAGACTCTATTTGTCTGTTCATCATCTTTTATTTACATAGCGTCCAGGGGCTTACATTGACATGGAGCGGATAGCAAGATACATAGATGAAAACAAGGCAGCAATTAGTTGGTGTTTTGGTTTGATTTTCAAGTGATTTGATAGTTACTGGCATTTAGTTTTGCAGTGAGGGGATAAAATTAATGATTTAGCACCACCTCTTTCATTATTAATTTAAATTAGTGCCTGAATTTGTTGTATAACTTTATTTTCAACCATAAATCTGTTCTAATTTTTCTGGTAGTAGGTATTATGCTTTCTATAAGCAAGTCTGACCAATTGCTTCCTTATATGGTTGTGTCCAAAAAAAATTTGATCAATTTCTCATGAGTGACCTACATTTTCTACTGATTTCTATTTAATTATCATCTTTGCTTGATATGTTTGCCAGTAGTTGTGCTAAATGCCTGCAATGCAATATTTACTCAATGAAGAACCGCCAAATAAACCTCTTTTTACTTTATGCCTAATGGTGGTATATAGCCTCTTTTATTCAAGTTATCATTGTAGTTGTCTTCAACTGGTTGTATTTGTGATTGTGTTGTCCAAACTCTAGCTGCTTTATATGGTAGGATCATATATTATTATTTTGGCTCTTCCTCTATCTCTATGGAGTGACTCGTCAAGTAGGGTATAAACTGTTTGACGGTTCAGAACTGAATCGACCTATTATTGCCTTGGAAATACTTGGTATTACGCAACTTCCAACTATTTCCTACAGATCGTGCTAATTTAATGCACCTCCATCTTCCATGTCTGCATCTATTGTAGTTTCATTTCAGATGAAAGCTTCGATCAACTATGAAGTTTTCAGTTTTCTCATGGCTGGTTTTTCTTTACCAGTCTTTCTCTTGAGCATGTTCAAAAGAATATGTACATTGCCCCATTGTCTATTGTATCAATGTAGAATCAACCGTGTTCAATGGAATGTCTTGTAATGAGATGACACCTTTTGCATGGCAGGACGTAACTAACTTCTTTCATGCATTCTTCCATTAATTTTGTTCTTCAAGTCATGAAGTACACTTCAAGTGTTTGTTCCAGCCTGTGATAGATAAGTGATATGCATTTGGTTTAACTTTGAACATTAAAATCTTGTAGAGTTTTACTAATGATTTTTGAATGGCTGCGGACCCTTAGTTCCCGTCTTAGCTCTAATGAACCTGATTACACCCACATGCTTTATCCGACTTTATAATCACTCATCCTTGTAAACTGTAAGGCATATGCTATTTTGTAAATCCACCTTATTATCCATTTTATGTGAACATTAGAAAGGAATGGTTCAGATAAAATAGTCTTGTTAAATTTTAATTTCTTAGGTGGCTTATAGCTTCATTGGCTTTGAAATGCATTTGGTCACTGTGATTTCACAATTCGAGAACAGAAAAAAATTGATGTTTGACTGCCAAACTATAACAGTAGAACATTAAAGCTTGACTTGAATTGGATTCATGCTGATTGAAAATAGAAACTTCTTTCAGATTCATTTTGTTTTTTATGCACCGCATATTGTGTCAGCCTAGGTATTAAATTATACCATGTTCATCAGCTTCATATTTATAATGGTGGATTGTGTATGTTGTCTTGCTTTATTGCTCATGTCTGATGTTTAGTATGTTTGGCTGAATCATGTAGATAGTGGTCATCAGCTCCCTTGACCAGCTGTTTAAGGGAGACAAGGGATGTTCTGTTTCGGTGCATATGTCACGTATGTGGCACCACCGCGGGGCCACAGACACTGCTGGAATAAAACATACTGATATGGTTCTGTTCGATACTGAGATAGCCAGCTTTTCATATCAGCAGTTTACTTTGTATTACTCTGTCTCTATTGACATGTGTATGTCACTTAGCGTATGCTTTGCCATATGTAGTGTATGATGAGATCTGGAAGGACAATATTCCCGATTTCATCAATAAAAAATTAAAGATGGGCATGCAGATGAGATCTCCAACTTTAGTTTCAAACCAGTTAAGGCTCGATACATGATCAAGGTCACTAGATATACCTGTTGGAAATATGCCCTAGAGACAAATAGTAGTAATGACTATTATCATATTTCATATAGTTTATGATTAAGTTTTATATCATGCTATAACTGTATTGAGTGAAAACATCAATACAAGTGTGATATACAAACAACCAGGGGTTCCTAGTGAAACTCTAGTCACTGGTTCATTGGTCAACAGATGATCAAGTTTCCTGATCATGTGGCATTTTTGCCAGTTGGAAATAAGGTCATCTCATTCTGAGAATGAGATGATGAACCAATACCCAGCCTAAACATCGTGACCCGATCATGTCGCGAAGTTCAAGTTATGATGATTATAAATGGATCCTCGTAGACTATTCCTTAGACCGTGAGGCTATATCAATCACTGTCTCCCAAGAGTGCTTAGATAGCATCAAACGCCATCTGGTAATACGGTGGTTATAAAGGTGTGTTCAGGTATTCGGAGGAAACCGTAGAGGCAATATATGTCAAGAGCGGGATTTGTCCGTCCATGTGACGGGAAGATACTCAAGGGCCTACTCGGAGAAGTTTTATCCAATAGCTGCGCAGCGTGTGATTTGATCACGGGGATATCACTTGTCAGAACGAGTCAAGTAGCATTGTTCAGTAACGAGATTGAACACGACATGGTGATGTAATTGATTAGATCTCGGGCAATGTAAGTATCGAGTGACAAAGGGAATAAGACACGACTGTCCCGGTTCAAACGACGAAAGATCTTCGTGGAACGCACATGGGTCACATGGCCATCCAGGTCCCTCTATCGATCATTGGTGCGGGAGTGTCTTGACCATGTCTAGAGTGTTCCCGAACCGTGGGGTATCACGCGTAAGGGCTTGATGATGCTTAGAGAGTATTCATAGGATCGGTGGAATCACCGAAGAAGAGTAGGGAGAAAACTAGAAGGGTTTCGGTAAGTCCGAAGGATGTCCGGAGTGGAGGTGGAAGGTGTTCCATAGCCACGGAGATTGAATAATGTGTGAATGAATGTTAAATGTTGATTTAATCATTTATTCATAATTATTTAATAAAGAGAAAATCATTTAAATGGTCAAAGGCTTGATGGGCCAATTCCCGGAGGGGAGAGGGCCCATTAGGGAAAGGCAAGAGGGGAGAAGGGCCAAGGGGGAGGCCGACTGGGCCTATCCCCCCGTGTGGGGCCCACTAGGTGGCTGGCGGCCACCCCTCCCCCCTCCTCTCTTTTAGTCCCACCCCGGGACTTTGAGGGAGGTAGTACCTCCCCTCCCCCTATATATAGTGGGGGTATTTGGCCAGATAAATACACCAATAATCAATAAAGGTCTCCCCACTTTTGGGAGGACCTCTAATTGATATTTTATCTCTCCCCCTTTCTCTCATGACCGTGGTCCCAAGTCTGGACTGCGCGAGCAAGAGAAATCTTCACCGCGGAGCGCCGCCGCGCTGTGGGATTCGGATCCGGGAGCTCTACTTCTGCAACTGCTGCTGGATCGGGAATGCGGGAGTCATCGTCAGGCACCAGACGTGTGTAACTCCTCGCGAGGTGTCGCACTTGAGGCACTCAAGTCGTTGGAGCCAGAAGGAGCGCAAGGACTTCATCACGACCTTGAGGTCGGCTCCGGCTTGTCTACATCAACCACGAACTCCTGAGCGTTGACAATGCTTTTCGGTCTTCAAGGGTAAGTTCGCAAAAAGCCCCTCTCGTTACTGTATTACTAATAGATAGGTCCTGGCAGCTTCAGGGGTTTAGGGGCATAGGGTAAACTTTTATTATTTTCATACGCGGAACCCCTACAGGAACCCTTACTCGTACCTGGATTGATACCCACTTAGGCCAAAAGCCTAAGCTTGGGGGGAGGTACGCCGGCATCGCACTCATCTCCATATCATTTTGCGTCAGTACTTTGTATATCCATTTTGGGAGGAGCTTGGCCAGATAAATACACCAATAATCAATAAAGGTCTCCCCACTTTTGGGAGGACCTCTAATTGATATTTTATCTCTCCCCCTCTCTCTCGTGACCGTGGTCCCAAGTCTAGACTGCGCGAGCAAGAGAAATCTTCACCGCGGAGCGCCGTCGCGCTGCGGGATTCGGATCCGGGAGCTCTACTTCCGCAACTGCTGCTGGATCAGGGAAGCGGGAGTCATTGTCAGACACTCGACGTGTGTAACTCCCCGCGAGGTGTCGCATTTGAGGCACTCAAGTCGTTGGAGCCAAGGAGCGCAAGGACTTCATCACAACCTTGAGGTCGGCTTCAGCTCGTCTACATCAAACACGCTCTCCTGAGCGTTGACAACGCTTTTCAGTCTTCAAGGGTAAGTTCGTGAAAAGCCCCTCCCGTTACTATATTACTAATAGAAGGTCCTGGCAGCTTTAGGGGTTCAGGGGCGTAGAGTAAAATTTATTGTTTTCATACGCGGAGCCCCAATAGTGGTATCAGAGCTAGATTTATGCGTAGTAACGCTAGTACGGGTAGAACACACGAGATGTAGTGTGTGGGCGTTGATCTTTTAGTTGTTACCCTCCCACGTGTACTTGCGCATACCGCAGTAATGCTTGATGAAGCGGCCCCCAACCGACTTTACGTGTTCATTCGTGAGACTGGTCCACGCTTGACATACGGCTTGTACCGTATAAAGTGGCTTAGGGGTGTCTGTCTCTCTCGCATTAGTTGGTATGCCATTTGCAACGGAGGGCCCCGAAAGGGTGTAATAGAGACAACTACTTGATCAGCGTTGTGCTGAAAGTTCGTAGGTAAGAACGGTTCTTGTGCGAAAGCCCATTCAGCCACGTAAAACATGCAAAGATAAAGTAGAGGCGTCTAAATTTGTTTTGTAGGGGGGCGTTGCTTTGTGATATGGTTGTGGCAAAGGTAAAGTAATTACCTTTTGTTACATAGTAGTAGATAGTTATGGAGGTGACGAACTACCACGCCGGAAAGACACCGGTACCCTGGTGTCTACGGCGCCGAAACCCTGGCGCCGGAATCAGGTCACGACGGATGGAGATCACGACGTGAAGGACCATATCACATCGCATTTACATTCAATGTTATTGTTTGTATGTCTTATTGTGTGATAGTATTAGATACTCGACGGTAGCCTAATAAGATGATCCCTGTTAAAATTACCAACGATTGTGTTCCCCCTTAGTGTGCACCACCAAGAAAGTTCTTTGGTATGAGGCGATCCAGGGTTACAGGCCTGGGTGTCAGACATATCTACGTTCGCATACAGTGGGTGTAAGCCATGTTGCACAACGAATACACTAAGGTTGTGTTGGCGAGCCTAGCACGCCACAGAAGCGTGGCCTTGGAACACGGATGGTCGAAAGATCGAGCACGAGTCACATGAATGATGTGACCAACGTTTAGCGTCCACCTTTGAACCCACATCGATGGCCGTGTTCAATCAGGGGAGATGTGGCTAATAGGGGTCGTGTTATCACTAGGAACCCTCACTAGGGATAGGTGTTTCTAAGTGGAGTTATTATTAACTCATTTAATTATAAACTTAGTCTAAATTCCTTTTGCAATTATAAATGTAGAAAATGGTTCTCCCCGAGATTACCTTCCCTATCGACAATTGGTTAAAAGGAGAAAAGCTCAAGTTAGATGGATCCAACTTTTCTGCATGGGTCATACGCCTGTTTGATCTCCTTGGTAAGAACAATGTAGCTGACTACATGACCTGCGAGATGTATTTGGAGCCACCCTATTCTCATGAGACCTAGGAGCAGAGGGATCTGCGTTATCGTCGTCGTGTGATGGCCACATTTATATCAGTGACCATGCTCCTCGGAATGGAGGATGGGCTATGGCCAATGGTGGGAAGTCTCAAGCCCCGAGTGGTCATGGCACATCTGAGATCGCATTTCGTGGAACAAGTGCGCATGTGGGAGTATGAGCTGATGGGGGACTTCCTGTCCATAAAGATGGAGGAGGGTTCCTCACTAGATGAGCACTTATTGAGCATATACGATGCATACATGAGTCTGGCATACTACCTGGACAACTGGTTCTCAAGCTCATTTGCGATGGGAGTTATGCTACGGTCGCTTCCACCAAGCTTCCAAGCACAGGTCATGATCTGCATTATGAGAGGCGACACGGAAACACTGGATTTCCTCGAGTTCATATCACATTTTAGAAATGTGGTGGATGAACCCAACGCCGCTGGAGTCATCAATGACAAAGGTATATATTTGATATACAGTTTTATAAATGTTATAATCTTGCAAATACATTTGCAGTGTTAAGTATATCTGATACTTGTTCTGTTTTGCTGAAAACAGGTCCTTCTGCATGAGAGGTGCTTGCTGGAGAGGAGGTGACGTTGCGTGTTGATGGCGAGCATGATGATGATGGCCGACGACACTCTCCCTCGATATTTATGTTTTAGGATGATTATTGTAATCAAGAGATTGTGAACTTCTTTAGTGTGTCTCACACTTCGTGAGACGGTTATTCATATGAGTTTGTAACAAACGGTTGTTCTGCTTTTATGAATGATTTCTATTCGTGTTCATATCTTGTTTGATTATGTGTGAATTATCCTTATTGTTTGAAACTAATTGATAATGCATGAACATTTGTAAAACATTAAAATGCCTTGTTTAAAATACCCAACATAATGATAATTCATTATTGAATGAAAACCATTGTTTAAATTCAAAAGTTATGTGATAATATGTGAAAGTCATTCGATTTCTTGTCACATATAAATCATGCCTAAGTTCGGCAAAATAACTTGAACACCGTGTATTACTTGAATACAAAGTGTTTAATGAATTGTTAAATAGAATACATATTCGATGTATTGGGTTTTAACGAAAATGGTAATTATCATTAAATGATTGTTTAAATGTGTAAATAAGTTTACCAAAGGAAACATGAATATGAAACTATTTGGTTTGATCAAAATGTTTCATCAACAAAGGGTACAAATATAAAAGGGAATCTAATTACTAATGAAATTCAACTTTATAGGATTGGCATAAGGAAATTGTGAAATAGAAAGCGTTTTGAAACGTCAAAATGCAAAGCATCACAATGTGATATTAGATATCAAAGGGGTTGAATACAAGGCACCAAATAAATCGTTGTAGTGTAGATGTAAAGACCATTAGTTAGAAATAGTTAGCACTCAATTATAATGTAGTGAACCATTTGAATTCATGAAAGTTTTGGGTTATTCGATATAACCAAAACAATAGCGAATAAGTCCTTGTAGAGTATTCATTGGAATCTTTGAATACGAAATCCATAGTTGAAACCAAAAGGAAAGCAAAACTTGTATTGCTTGGATTTTGGTGCATTCTTGAGAAAGCTCGCTTCTAGTGATGTTTCTCAATTATGAGGCATATGGAAAATAGTGTAAAACACGATGAGGATTCAAAAGCCTGCATCAGAGTGTTGAGAAGTGCAACGGACAACGTTCCTGAACGATTCTCTTCATAGAAGGAAAGAATCAATGATATTGATCATTGTGTTTTCCCCACTGGTGTTTTCACTATATGAAGTTGATGGGTTCGTAGCATGGAAAACAAAAAATTTCTACCACAAGAACGAACAAAATCCAGATCTAATCTAGATAAAAGCCAAGATCTAATCTATTAGACATGTGCAACGAGATAGATAGGAACTAACCCTCATAGATCCGAAAGCGTTAACGAGATTAGATCTTGTGGTTGATGTAGTCGATCACTTGCCGATCTCAAGATCGTGTGGACGATCCTTCCGGCGTCGCGTTTTGGCAGCGCTTCCGCAGTCGGTCAAGTGGACGATCCTTCTGGCGCCGCGTTCAGGCAGCGCTTCCGCAGTCGGTCACACGTGCGGAGTCGAAGCAGACCTTCCTCTCCTCGTTCCAGCGAGCAGCGGAGGTAGTAGATCTTCTCCACGGAATCATAGCAGCACGACGGCGTGGTGGTGGTGGTGGAGTAGAGAATTCTGCAGGGCTTCGCCTATGCCTGTGCATAAGAAAGGAGGAGGAGAGAGGCGGCAGAGATTGGGAGTTATGGAGCAGGGGTGGAGGGGTGCCCCTGCCCCTCTATTTAAAGGGGGTGAGGCGCCATGGGGTGGGGGAGTCCTTGTAGGACTCCCCTCCCTCTAGGGCCGGCGGATTGGGGAGGTGGGGAGGAGTCCTCCTCCCCCACGACTCCTAGTCTTGACCCACCAGGACTCCTTGATCCCTTCCTTGGTTTTCAAGCAAACTCCAAGAAACCTTCCAGAACCTTCCGGAACATTCCGAAACCTTCTAGAACCCTCATACAAATACTCCGGAACATTTCCTAACTCATAAAATGATCCCCAATATATGAATCTTATTCTCCGGACCATTCCGGATCTCCTCGTGATGTCCCGAATCCAATCCGAGACTCCGAACAATATTCGGTCTCCAACGCACATTCCATATCTACTTAAAACAACTTCGAACCTTAAGTGTGTCACCCTACGGTTCGTGAATATGTAGACATGATAGAAACACATCTCCTATCAATAACCATCAGCAGGACCTGGAGATCCATAATGGCTCCCACATACTCAACGATGACTTCGTGATCGATTGAACCATTTACATACGAAACCAATTCTTGTCACGCGATACTATACTTATCCGAGGTTTGATCGTCAGCATCTCCATACCTAGTTCTACCTCGTTACTGATAAGTACTCTTTACTCGTTCCGTGATATGTCATCCCTTGTGACCCAGTCACATGCTTGCAAGCTAACTAGATGACATTCCACCGAGAGGGCCCAGAGCATATCTATCCGTCATATGGATGGACAAATCCCAATCTCGGTCCATGCGCTTCAACACATACTTTCAGAATACCCAATGACACCTTTATAACCACCCAGTTACGAAGTGGTGTTTGATGTCATCAAAGTACCCATCCGGTGATGGTGATTAACACAACCTCATGGTTGAAGGATTAGGTTACTATGCATTTAAACGCTTATAGCAATACAAACTTAATGACTTGATCTTATGCTACGCTTACTATGGGTGTGTGTCCATCACATCATTCTCCTAATGATATAACCTTGTTATTAATCACATCCTAATGTCCATGATCAGGAAACCATGATCATCAATTAATCAACAAGCTAGTTCAACAAGAGGCTTACTAGGGACTCTCTTATGTTTACAAAACACACATGTATTAATGTTTCCGGTTAATACAATTATAGCATGGGATGTAAACATTTATCATAAACATAAAGATATAATAATAACCACTTTATTATTGCCTCTTGGGCATATCTCCAACAGTCTCCCACTTGCACTAGAGTCAATAATCTAGTTAAAAAACTTGTGCATTCAACACCTATGGCTTTCTGGTGTTGTATAGACACTATTTCTAGTGGTAAACATAATCTTCGGATCTGACACTTCTAGGTCCGTGTGTATTTGCATGTCCTTGCGTCTCTACGCATTACTCATTCTCCAATGAGATGGCATTGTATAAATTAGGTCCTTTGGTGAGACCTTTAGTTCCTTGGGATTAAATCATGTTGATACTATTGTCATACAATGTATCTTCATAGTATTATCCTGCTATGAACCACACCTAGTTTGATAACAAACTACTTAACACAAATGCCCTCCTTTGCTGCTACTATAGCAGTTATATACTTAGCCTTTTGTTGTAGTATCCGTCACAATATCTCAACTTTGGAACTCATCCAAATCCATCATGGAACATCCTTTCCATTATATTGTGCCACCCATAGTCTAAATTGATATAAATTTGTATCTACTGACAAAACTAGTATCAATGTAACACTTTACAATGAACTACCTTTAACTATTTGTCACTTATACATGATATATTCTTAGTTCTTCTAAAGCTCATAAGAATATCTTTACTATTGTCCAATGATCATCTTATGAATCATTCTGGTATATGCTCATAACATTTAGAGCATAGGACATATCTGGATGTGTACATCTCAAAGAATGATTGATCAAAATATTCTTGTGATTTCACCAAGTGTCAAAACACTTGAATCTCGTGTCAACACACTTGAATCTTGATTTAGTCCTTTCCGTGCGTCAAGACCCTTTCTTGTTTTTTCCATATTGAACTCATTCAACATCTTATCTATGTACATTTGGCAAAATCATATTAGCGCCTCAATCTATCCATATAGACATTGATGCCTAATTCTTGAGTTATGCCTAAGTCTTTCATCGAAATGAAATTCTTAACCCGTGTCAATAAAAGATACATTATTTCTAATCAACAATATGTCTTTCACATAATGTATTAGAAATATGTCTTAGCGCTCTCACTTAATTTCTTGCAAAAATGCAAGCATCTTCATCGTCTCTGATGAAATTAAACCTTTTAACGGTTTCATCACGGTGAAGATTCCAACTCCGCGATGCTCACTTCAACCATTGAAGTTTTGCATACTCTTTTAGCATCCTTTGAATTAACAAAACCCTTTGGATCGTGTCATGTACACGTCCTAGGTAACCATTCTATTAGAAGAACTTGTTTTGTTTTTTCAACTACCATATACCAAAATATATGTAGTGGTTGCTACATTAATCTGTCCAGACTAAATATCGCTATGAAAGATCCTTATCATAGTCAATTCCTTGAACATTGTCGTTTGAAACATCCATGTCTATTTCTTTATAGATCCAAACACGACCAATAGGCTTCACGCCTTTTCGGAGGGTCTTCTAAGTTCAGAAACTTGATTTCTCGTGTATGGATACTATCACGGATTCCATGACTTCTAGTCATTTTATGGAGTCAGGGCCCATCATCGCTTCTTTGCATGTAGTCGGTTCATCATTGTCAAAAACAATAATGACTTGCTTATCAAATCTTACTATTTGATTCTTACCGACCCACACGGTTCTATAGGAACTCTAATCTTCGAGATCACACCTTTTGTAATCACGAGAGCCATGAGCATTGTGGCCGCCACCGGGACAATTTCTGGCGTTGCGCTACTTAGCACATATAGCTAAGGTTCAACAACCTTATCAAAGTTCTATTGTCCTCCCACTTAACTTTTCATGAAAAATTCCTTCTCAAGAAACTTGACGTTCCAAGCGACAAACTCTTTTGTCCTCGGCGTTATGGAGAAATTCCCATCAAATTCTTTGGAATAACCTACAAAGACGTGCTTATCCGACTTTGGTTGTAAACATTTTACTTATGCATAGCATACCAAAATTTTAAGAAAAGACAATTCGGGTTTTATCCCAAACCATGACTTATATGGTGTCATTTCAACGGATCATGATGGAGCTCTTTTCAGTGTAAAAGCGGTAGTCACTAAAGCTTTAATATTTTAAAATATAATGGCATTTTTATAAATGACACCTTTGATCTTACCATGTCAAACAAGGTTTCATTACATATCTTGAACACTCCATACTCCTATGGTGTTTTGGGAAATGCAAATCCATGGAACGATTCCTCAAATCTTAGGTGTTTTGCTAAACTTGTAACTCAAACATCTTTCTTTATGATCCAATCATAAACTCTTTTATTTTCTTGTTACAATGATTTTCCACTTCATCTTGAAAGTCTTTGAACATTTTTCAAATGTTTCATACTTCTTCCTTATTGAGTAAGTATATACATATACTCACTCAAATCTTCGGAGAAAGCATATGAAGTTGAAATCCATCGCCCACGACTACACATAATGGACTATATACATCAATATGTACAAATTCCAATCAGTTAGTCGTCCGTTCCTCTTTTGGCCTACAAACGGAGTTTTAATTATCTCTAGGAAAGTATCACAAGCGTCATTTGATCCAAATCAAAGACTCCAAAAATCCATCAACATGGAGTTTCTTCATATATCCTTCCAATATAATTTAAACGGCGATGTCACTTCGCAAGTGATCTTTCAATCATTTGTCTTGCGACATTTTAGCATTAGTTTTATGGTCGTTATTTCTCCTACCAGACTTGTATATTATCCATCTATTATGGAATACGGTAATTATTTGAACAACCTTTTGTTGTCATAATACCTGATCAAAATAACAATTATTGAAACAAATCTTGAAGACAATCTTTGATGTTAACGAGCAACACAACAACCCTTTGTTTGTTTTCGATGAACATTATCACATTTTCTGTTGCTAGTTACTTAGGCCATTGCAATTCATGAATTGTGTTGTCATGTATGACACTTCATACCAACCAATTCGGTATCCAATACCGGAGAACCACATTGTTTAACAAGCAAGGAATACAACCATAACATGTATATCTTCTATATGCCTAAGTTGGACATCTCCAACCTTTTATTTTCTGCCAAATATTTTATAGATTCTCTTTCAGCAATTCCTTTTCTTTTAAAAGAATCTATCAACATCAATAGTGGTGTCATCAACATGACACATGGTACAAAGCGTATATAGTCAACTACTAATACCTTTGGACTTGCACTTTGAGGTGGATCACCATCATCAAAATGTTTGGTGTTCTTTCAAAAATCCATTCTTTAGTAATCTTTTAGTGTAGTAAACATTTTACTTACATCTTCTATTCATCCTTATCATGATAACTTTCATGATCAAGCTGCTATAGCTTATAAAGGTGAATTGCAAGTATAATGTTTCTTTTCAGAACCTTTTGGAGGATTAGGACGACTAGCGTCTCCAACCTTCACAAATTCTCATCAAATATGAGGACGTATACTCTATCATGTTGTAACCAACACATTGTTTTAGATATCGCAATACCTTTCACATATGATGGTTTCTGAAACATTGCTTTCAGCTCTTAGATAAACTTGATATTAAAAACAATCTTTTGAGTATCAAGAATCATTAGAGGCAAACATGATACATTAGATACTAACACTGGAATTGTTACTCTTGATTTAATACTACTTATTAAACTTCATGGAGCAAATAGAGTTTGCTGAAAGTTTGCAATAGGACTTATAAACTTTAAATTGACATTCAAAACAATACGATACCAGTTCGTAAAGTAAATATCCAGAATTTCTATAGTTCCACTATCTCAACTATAACTAAGCGTAAGGTGGTGAATGGATTCCAGTGACTACAACAATCTACGCAAATTCACTTTGATTGTGTTTATGATAAATTGAGTTCGACTAATCCAAATTACAAATGAACTCCCACTCAAAACAACATCCCTCGAGTTGTTTTAGTGATTACACGAACCAAATCCACTACACCAAGTCCGATCATCACGTGAGATGATGTAGCTTTAAAGGCGAACAATCAACATGTTCATCATATCATCCATATGACTCATGCTTTACCTTTCGGTATTCCGTGTTCCGAGACCATGTCTGTACATGCTAGGCTCGTCAAGGTTAACCTTAGTTTCTGCACGTGCAAATCTGGCTTGCACCCGTTGTATGCACACGTAGAGTCTATCACACCCGATCATCACGAGATGCTTCGAAACGACGAGTCTTAGCAACAGTGCTAACTAAGGACGGACACTTTATTACTTGATATTTAGTGAGAGGGATCATCTTATAATGCTACCGTCGCGATCTAAGCAATACAAGATGCATAAAGGATTAACATCACATGCAATTCATAATATGTGATATGATATGGCCTTTCTTCTTGTGCCTTTGATCTTCATCTCCAAAGCATGGACATGATCTCCATCATCACCGGCATGGCGTCAACGTCTGTGGCGCCGCTTCATGGTTGTCCATCATCACTAGCAACTATTACAACTACTTGGAACAAAGCTATTACAAGATGAATAGACACGCAGGTCTTAACAGAATTAAAGACAACCATTAGGCTCCTGCCGGTTGCCATATTACAACAAGGATCATTGCATACATCAAATACAATCACAATCACAATCACATGATGGCCATATCACATCACAAAACCCCTGCAAAAACAAGTTAGACGCCTCTAATTTTCTTTGCATGTTTTACGTGGTTTGGGGCTTTCGCATAAGACCGATCTTACCTACGAACAAGGACCACAACATTGATACAAGTGTTGTCAGATGCTCATTGTAAATTGAATCTTAACTATGGTGGGAGAGACAGACACCCGCAAAGCCTCTTGTGCAAAGCAAGTTGCACGTCAAGCGTGGAGCAAGTCTCATGTGCGATAACATGTAATGTTAGCCCGAGCCGCTTCATCCCACCATGCCGCAAGATGCAAAGTACACGCTAAGACACGGACAACAAAAGCATCAACGCCCAAAAAAACATTGTGTTCTACTCGTGCAACAGATCTACGCATAGATACGGCTCTGATACCACTGATGGGTTCGTAGCATGGAAAACAAAAAATTTCTACCGCAAGAACGAACAAAACCTAGATCTAATCTAGATAAAAGCCAAGATCTAATCTATTAGACATGTGCAACGAGATAGATAGGAACTAACCCTCGTAGATCCGAAAGCGTTAACGAAATTAGATCTCGTGGTTGATGTAGTCGATCACTTGCCGATCTCAAAATCGTGTGGACGATCCTTCCGGCAGCGCTTCCGCAGTTGGTCAAGTGGACGATCCTTCCGGCGCCGCGTTCAGGCAGCGCTTCCGCAGTCGGTCACACGTGCGGAGTCGAAGCAGACCTTCCTCTCCTCGTTCCAGCGAGCAGCGGAGGTAGTAGATCTTCTCCACGGAATCACAGCAGCACGACGGCGTGGTGGTGGTGGTGGAGTAGAGAATTCTGCAGGGCTTCGCCTATGCCTGTGCAGAAGAAAGGAGGAGGAGAAAGGCGGCAGAGATTGGGAGTTATGGAGCAGGGGTGGAGGGGCGCCCCTGCCCCTCTATTTAAAGGGGGTGAGGCGCCATGGGGAGGGGGAGTCCTTGTAGGACTCCCCTCCCTCTAGGGCCGGCGGATTGGGGAGGGGGGGAGGAGTCCTCCTCCCCCACGACTCCTAGTCTTGACCCACCAGGACTCCTTGATCCCTTCCTTGGTTTTCAAGCAAACTCCAAGAAACCTTCCAGAACCTTCCGGAACATTCCGAAACCTTCTAGAACCCTCATACAAATACTCCGGAACATTTCCTAACTCATAAAATGATCCCCAATATATGAATCTTATTCTCTGGACCATTCCGGATCTCGTCGTGATGTCCCGAATCCAATCCGAGACTCCGAACAATATTCGGTCTCCAACGCACATTCCATATCTACTTAAAACAACTTCGAACCTTAAGTGTGTCACCCTACGGTTCGTGAATATGTAGACATGATAGAAACACATCTCCTATCAATAACCATCAGCGGGACCTGGAGATCCATAATGGCTCCCACATACTCAACGATGACTTCGTGATCGATTGAACCATTTACATACGAAACCAATTCCCTTTGTCACACGATACTATACTTATCCGAGGTTTGATCGTCAGCATCTCCATACCTAGTTCTACCTCGTTACTGATAAGTACTCTTTACTCGTTCCGTGATATGTCATCCCTTGTGACCCAGTCACATGCTTGCAAGCTAACTAGATGACATTCCACCGAGAGGGCCTAGAGCATATCTATCCGTCATATGGATGGACAAATCCCAATCTCGGTCCATGCGCTTCAACACATACTTTCAGAATACCCAATGACACCTTTATAACCACCCAGTTAAGAAGTGGTGTTTGATGTCATCAAAGTACCCATCCGGTGATGGTGATTAACACAACCTCATGGTCGAAGGATTAGGTTACTATGCATTTAAACGCTTATAGCAATACGAACGTAATGACTTGATCTTATGCTACGCTTACTATGGGTGTGTGTCCATCACATCATTCTCCTAATGATATAACCTTGTTATTAATCACATCCTAATGTCCATGATCAGGAAACCATGATCATCAATTAATCAACAAGCTAGTTCAACAAGAGGCTTACTAGGGACTCTCTTATGTTTACAAAACACACATGTATTAATGTTTCCGGTTAATACAATTATAGCATGGGATGTAAACATTTATCATAAACATAAAGATATAATAATAACCACTTTATTATTGCCTCTTGGGCATATCTCCAACAGAAGTAGGCTTCAAAATGTAATCCATATCTTGTATGGAGACATTTGTGAATCACGTGTCATGATTTTTGGAATATGACATACCTACGAAGTACTGAGGAAATAATGGTAAACGAAATTATGAGAAATCCTAGAAGCAAACTTCCCTTGAGTTTAGAAAGCAATTCATTGCTGAATATCACAAGTAAAAGGGGTTACTTGAATTTTCCTAGATGACTGCAAAGCCATAGTGGAAAAGGGGGGTGAATGACAAAAGCACAACTTTTCAAGTATTGGATGAATTCAAATGAATTTGATTCATGTGTGCTAAATGTCTAGTGGATTTAAAACTAGTAAAGTACTAGTATCTCATAGTAAATCTCCAAGTTTGATATTTGATCAAAGGATTTTGATATTGTTCAAAATAGTGAGTGGCATATTTTTAAGTGGGAGCTATATAAGTCTCAAATTCAAATATATAGGAACATATTTTGAGTGGGAGCTTATGGGAGTAATTCTTAATTGTGTTAAGAATGAAAGCGCAAATACTTATAAATAATGATTTATAAGATGTAGAAGTTGATAATAACTGTATTATGATATTATGTAGTATTCCTTAAGGGATTCTGAGAAGGGGTTTCAGAATAGAAGTTAATTAAGGAACTGGTTCTTAATAACTCAAATCACAAATAGCATTAAGTTTAACATCAATGGTTGAAAGAAATAAAAGGATGATCGTCATCCACTATGTTGAGACATAGGTTCTATCTTAGTAAACCATGATGATAACTTAGCATAATATGTGATCCAAATAAGGAACGTTTGAAGGTGATTAAGTTTGAATCACAGAACGTTGAGCTAAGTTTGTCCGTAGTGTCTAGTAGAGAACTATGGATATATTTTCCAAATCCATAAAGGATGACATATCTTAAAGCATAAAAAGTTATGTTATAAGGGAATATGTTGGAAACTCCTGTAGATACCGATCAAAGTCAAGTAGGAAGCGAGGTGAACAAAGACATCGAAAGTTGCACATAGTGCACTAGTGTTTCGATGAATACATTTATAATAATAGATAAAGGTACCATCTAAAGTGTTGTATAATGTTATGGCGGGGCTAGTTCGCTTTTAACGTAGAATGATGTGTCCCAGGGCACAATGCCCATGCGAAAGCCCTCGATGATGATCTAACATCACTGTAGGCTCCTGGAATCAGGCCTCGTTCCGTTGCCATAACGACGATGCATGCACACAGATGCTATCATGTGAGGATAAAGTATTAATGTCAATTAAGGTGACATTAGTAAGTTGCAAAGGATTTGGACTGTAAAGTACAGACCCAAGACTCAACCTCTTTCATGAGCAAGCATGTTCAGGGTACCGGGTATATGGTGCCAATGATTAAAAACAAATGCAGTTAGTGTATTTGTACTCTAGTGCAAGTGGGAGACTGTTGGAAATATGCCCTAGAGACAAATAGTAGTAAGGACTATTATCATATTTCATATAGTTTATGTCTAAGTTTTATATCATGCTATAACTGTATTGAGTGGAAACATTAATACACGTGTGATATACAAACAACCAGGGGTTCCCAGTGAAACTCTAGTCACTAGTTCATTGGTCAACAGATGATCAAGTTTCTTGATCATGTGGCATTTATGCCAGTTGGAAATGAGGTCAACTCATTCTAAGAATGAGATGATGAACCAATACCCAACCTAAACATCGTGACCCGATCATGTCACGAAGTTCAAGTTACGATGATTAGAAATGGATCCTCATAGACTATTCCTTAGACCGTGAGGCTATATCAATCACTGTCTCCCGAGAGTGCTTAGATAGCATCAAATGCCATCTGGTAATACGGTGGTTATAAAGGTGTGTTTAGGTATTCGGAGGAAACCGTAGAGGCAATATATGTCAAGAGCGGGATTTGTCCGTCCATGTGATGGGAAGATACTCAAGGGCCTACTCGGAGAAGTTATATCCAATAGCTGCGCGATCACGGGGATATCACTTGTCGGAACGAGTCAAGTAGCATTGTTCAGTAACGATATTGAACATGACATGGTGATGTCATTGATCAGATCTCGGGCAATGCAAGTATCGAGTGACAAAGGGAATAAGACACGACTGTCCCGGTTCAAACAATGAAAGATCTTCGTGGAACGCACATGGGTCACATGGCCATCCATGTTCCTCTGTCGATCATTGGTGCGGGAGTGTCCCAACCATGTCTGGAGTGTTCCCGAACCGTGGGGTATCACGCTTAAGGGCTTGATGATGTTTAGAGAGTGTTTATAGGATCGGTGGAATCACCGAAGAAGAGTAGGGAGAAAACCGGAAGGGTTTCAGTAAGTCCAGAGGATGTCCGGTGTGGAGGTGGAAGGTGTTCCATAGCCACGGAGATTGACCAATGTGTGAATGAATGTTAAATATTGATTTAATCATTTCATAATTATTTAATAAAGAGAAAATCATTTAAATGGTCAAAGGCTTAATGGGCCAATTCCCGGAGGGGAGAGGACCCATTAGGGAAAGGCAAGAGGGGAGAAGGGCCAAGGGGGAGGCCGGCTGGGCCTATCCCCCCCCCCCCCCCACGCGGGGCCCACTAGTTGGCCGGCGGCCACCCCTCCCCCCTCCTCTCCTTTAGTCCCACCCCGGGACTTTGAGGGAGGTAGTACCTCCCCTCCCCCTATATATAGTGGGGGTATTTGGCCAGATAAATACACCAATAATAAATAAAGGTCCCCCCACTTTTGGGAGGACCTCCAATTGATATTTTCTCTCTCCCCCTCTCTCTCGTGACCGTGGTCCCAAGTCTGGACTGCGCGAGCGAGAGACATCTTCACCATGGAGCACCGTCGCGCTGCGGGATTCGGATCCGGGAGCTCTACTTCCGCAACTGCTGCTGGATCGGGGAAGCGGGAGTCATCGTCACGCACCGAACGTGTATAACTCTCCGCGAGGTGTCGCACTTCAGGCACTCAAGTCGTTGGAGCCAAGGAGCGCAAGGACTTCATCACGACCTTGAGGCAGGATTTGGCTCGTCTACATCTACCACGCTCTCCTGAGCGTTGACAACGCTTTTCGGTCTTCAAGGGTAAGTTCGCGAAAAGCCCCTCCCGTTACTGTATTACTAATAGATAGGTCCTGACAGCTTCAGGGGTTCAGGGGCGTAGAGTAAAATTTATTGTTTTCATACGCGGAACTTCAACAATACCATTGTGTAAGAGCAGGCTGATCCAGAAATAGAATTCCCTTTCTATAACTATGCTCTGACTTCCCTGTATATGAGGTCAGATTGTTATTTTCTGATTACATACATCATTTAAGGAATTCTTTTCTCATCGAGGAGAACACAATTTGTTCTGTGATGCACTATCAGGTTTTGGATGATACTTTTCCATCTCATGTTGCCATGCCAAACTTGATGCATTCCTTAGGAAAAAACTTTGAGCTGTACAGTCTTTACACCATTAGAGTCTGTAAAAAATATTAAAAACACACTGATCAATAAAAATGTCAAAAGTGCAACGGATGGCGTAAATCCTACTAAATTTATTCATTGAACTTAGTGAGATAATTACTTGGTTGTGCTTTATCGATTTGAATTGCAACTTTCTTATCCAGTTACACGGCATGTGAAGTGGAATATTATTGCTTTTGATATTATTATTACGTGACTTACATGTGAACTACACACATGATATTGAAATGTGATGCGAGAAAATGAACTTGATGGCCGTGGCAACGTATGGACACGTTTCCTAGTTTATAAAAAAGAGTGAGCAGTTCAGACTGCCGATCGGTAAACGGCCGAACCTGCCTGATTTGGTTTTGGGAAATCCTAACAATCAGCGCCGCACCACACTGTTGGGAAACTGGGCCGGTAGGGGCCCATACGGTGAGGCCTCTACCAGGCTAGGTTAGCCCATGTCGGTATCGTTATCCTCCTGTAGTCTATAAATAAAGGAGCAATTATTGTACGTACTATTGAACAGAGATATTAATAAAGAGCTCCTCCTTCCCGTGTCAATTTCTTGTGTGATTCTTGTGTGTGCCTTCGACTCTAGTCTTCTTCCTTTTAGTGGAGCAGCCTCGGGACCGGCTAGCCGGTAGGGGTTGTGAAACACGTTATCAGCATGTGTCTCTTCGTCGAGCCTCCGTCAAGCCACCATCGATCCTGCATCATGCAGGCTTTCGTTGAAGGTAATCCAAAATTGACCGTAAAAATGGATTCGTTGTTCGATTTCCTTTCAATTTTTGCGTTCATCACGTATTTTAGATCCCATCTACTGTGTGGATTTCTCCCCGAGAGTCGAGCAGACATGCTGTCGCCGACCAATGTCGATACTCTCGGATCTGGGGGTTTGTTGACTACACTTTAGAGGCGGTACACACAGATCTAGCTGATCCGTACCGCCGCGAGCACCAGCTGTGCAGATCGTGCCGATTTACATAGATCGGATACTATCTGAGCATTTTTTACTTCCCATTTTTTCTTTTTCTCTCTCTGATCGTTGATCACGAGCCGGACGCCGCGAGCCCCTACCACCGGCCGTGCCTAGCCCCGCTGGCCGTCGTGAGCCCCTGCCACCGGCCGCGCCTAGCCCCGCTGGCCGTCGCGCGCCCCACTGGCCGCCGTTGCGAGCCGCCAGCCGCCACAAGCCTCGTGCACGTCGCTGCTGCGTGTCACCGGCCGCCGCGAGCCCCGCTGGCCACCGCTGCGCGCCGCTGGTCGCCAGAGCCCCGCTGCGCCGAGCAACCTCGCGCACGCCGCCGCTGCGCGTCGCCGGCTGCCGCGAGCCCCGCCGGCCGCTGCTGCGCAGCCTCGCGCACGCCGCTGCTACGCGTCGCCGGCTGCCGCGAGCCCCGCTGGCCGCTGGTCGCGTCACTGGTCGCCGCTGCGCGTCACCGGCCGCCGCGAGCCCAGCTGGCCACCGCTGCGCGCCGCTGGTCGCCGGAGCCCCGCTGGCGCCGCTATGCCGAGCAGCCTCGCGCACGCCCCCGCGCTGCATTCGGCCGCCCCCCGCATGGCTAGGCACGCCTGCTTGGCCCTGCTGGCCGCGCTCCGCCATCCGCACCCGCGCGCACTGCTGCCAGACGCCTCCGCCCTCGGCCCTGCTGGCCGCGCCTGCAATGCACACCTCCGGCCGCACACAGCTGCTGCCGCTCGCGTTCCCGCGTGCCACCGCCCCTTGCGCCTCGACACCCGCTCCGCCTGCCCCCCGTTTCCACCCCCATGCGCCGCCGCCCTGCTGGTGGCCGGCCACAGCCACACCCGCCGCCACTCCCGCGTCGCCGGCGCGGCCAGACGCCGCCGCCACCGTCCCAGTCGGGAGCTAGGATCCCTAGCTCTGTCTCCTGCTACATGGGCCGGGACACTCTGGGATGGGCCGGCCCACGTGGAGAGACGAGCAGCTGGGCCTCTTCAGGCTCATGCGGTGGATGAACGAGGCTGCAGCGGAACGTGTAGGAACTATAAAAATAGCCTCAGAAATTCCCTTTTTAGACCGTTTTTCACATCTAGAACGCGTCTAATATAAACATCTCGTTGTACATGTTTTTTTACTATGTTTTACTGCAGTAATTAAATGTCTTTATGCCTTTAATTTTTTGTATTTCATAGTTAGCATGTACCTTTTCCCATTTAAATTTTGGAACGCCATCATATTTGAATAATTGTATCGATTATCGCATTTATGCAACTGATTACCTGCTGTAATCTTACACACTTTGCATAAATTGCAGATGACCGGAATCGTGAGCCGTGAGTTCCCGGCGCTGACCCAGGATGGGCTGAACTACCTGACTTGGGCCTCGGACGTGGAGATCGTCCTCAAGGGCCGATGCATCAAGGGTGCGCTGAGTGCGGGGACCCAGACGGCCCCAAGCACCACCACCTCGGAGGATAATGCCAAAGCACTGCATTTCCTCCGCCATCACATGTGTGAGACTCTTAAAAATGAGTACATGGCAGAACGGAGTGCTTCTGCCCTTTGGACTGCCCTTAACAAGCAGTTCTCTAGGCTTAAGTACACCATTCAGCCACAGGCGGAGGCGGATTGGATTCGTCTGAGGTTTGCGGACTTCAAGACTGTGGGGGAGTACAACTCTGCATTACACCGGACTTGTACCATTCTTCAGCTGTGTGGCACTACTACCACTGATGAGCAGAAGATAGACAAGACCCTCTCCACATTCCACCCTTCCACTATTCAGTCCTCGCGGAACTACCGCCAGGAAGGATTTACGGAATATGCAGCGCTCATTGATGCTCTCCAAGTGGCCGAGGCGCAGGACAATGTTCTCAAAAAGAACTTCTCCGTGCAACCCTTCGTAGGGGGCCCAAGTCATGAAGCTAATGCCGACGCCTACAAGGTGCGCAAGCCCATCCATAAGAGGCGAGGCAAGAAGGGCAAGAAGGGCCCCAACTCCTCCAACCCGACCAAGCAACAAAAGGCGGGCAAAGGGGAGGCTAGGCCCCAGGACTGCTTCCGCTGTGGCTCCAAGACTCACTTCTCCAGGCAGTGTTTGGCCCCCAAGCACGTCGTGGACGCATTCAAGGCCAACAAGAAGGCGCGTGAGGCGCACCTCGTCCAGATGGGGGCAACACCGGCGCCCGGAGCGGCGCCCGTGCACAACGCCGCGCCCGTAGTGGCACAGGGCGTAACACATGTGGCAGCACCTTCGGCGGTTCCCATGAATGCCACGGTGCCCATGGAGGTTGAGCACTTCATGCCCCCTCCCGTGCCCCAGCTGGACATTACCGCTGCCTCGACAATGATAGCCAACGAAGAGAAGCTCAGCGAGCTGGAGATAGCAGCTGAGATTGATGGTTTTCTTACAGAATCCATCTGAGCTCCTCTTTGTTTACTTCATGATTTCATTTGGCAATAATCCGATACAATCTTTCGATATGGTTGTAAGCTCTATGAGAGCAAAACATTTATTTGTTTTCGGCGATTGGATGACATTTATTTCATTCATTTATTCCATTATTTAATATGAGATGGTTGTGTTCTAAAATGTTTATGTGTTTACTTACTTGATGTAGCATCTTCCTCGCTCCATTATATTAATTAGACACTATATTTTAGAACGCGTGTGGCGCCCAGATGGAGGAAATGTGCCTTGTTGATAGCAGCACCACAAATACCATCTTGAGAGAACCAAAGTACTTTGAGTCTATTACCAAAACCCCTGGTAACATAATGACGATCGCCGGCTGCGGTCCGAATGTAGTTGGCTCCAGAAGAGCAACTATCATACTCCCGAATGGAACAACTTTGATCATTGAAGAAGCATTGTTGTACCCGGAGTCGACTCATACTCTCTTGAGTTTTAGAGACATCCGCGCAAATGGTTTCCATGTTGAGACCGATGATGATGAGAATGGAAAGGAGTTCCTACTCATTACCAAGCGCGACGAAAATGGTAAACATGTTGTTGAAAGACTTCCTTCATTTGCTACTGGGCTGTACTACACCAAGATAGTAGCACCACCTATTTACACTACCCTTAAGACTGTCTTTAGAAGCTCTGAACTATTCTGCTTTTGGCATGATAGGTTAGGCCATCCCGGTCTTAGTATGATGAGAAATATAATTAACAACTCGAATGGTCATAATGTTAATGTGAAAAATTTCCCGAATCCCAATGATTTCGTGTGCTCCGCATGCGCTACGGGGAAATTGATCATTAGACCGTCTCCCTTAAAGGTGAAGGATGAAATCCCCATGTTCTTGGAACGTATACAAGGGGACATATGTGGTCCAATTCAGCCCCCCTCGGGGCCGTTTCGGTACTTCATGGTGCTCATTGATGCTTCCTCTAAATGGTTCAATGTTTGCCTGCTATCAACAAGGAACCATGCTTTTGCAAAGTTGATCTCCCAGATCATACAAATACGGAATAAATTCCCTGATTATCGTTTAAAGTCTATTCGAATGGACAATGCCGGAGAATTTACTTCAAAGGCATTCGATGATTATTGCATGGCAACAGGAATCAAACTTGAACACTCTGTACCGCACATCCACACTCAAAATGGACTTGCGGAGGCATTGATGAAAAGAATCAAATTCATTGCCCGACCACTTCTTCAGGGTTGTAATTTACCAACTACATGTTGGGGTCACGCGGTGCTACACATTGCCAATCTCATCAACTTTCGACCATTAGCCTACAACATCCACTCTCCTATCCAACTTGCGGAAGGGTCGGCACCGAAAATTTCCCACCTTCGTAGGTTTGGTTGCCAGGTATATGTACCTATACCACCACCCCAGCGATCAGCAATGGGACCGCTCCGAAAGTCAGGGATATACGTTGGTTATGAGACTGTGTCTATAATCAGGTTCTTGGACCCCATGGCAAGCGACTGTCACACGACCCGTTTTGCTGACTGCATTTTTGACGAGGATCTTTTTCCGACTTTGGGGGGAGGTAATCAACCCCTGTATGACAAAAGTCGTGAAATTACGTGGAAAGCCACGGGGATCCACGCTCATGACCCGCGCACTGTTGAGTCTAATCGAGAAGTCCAAAAGATACTAGATTTGCACTCCTTAGCGAATCAACTACCTGATCATTTTAGTGATTTAAAGATGGTGACAAAGTCGCATGTGCCTACACGCAATGCCCCGGAAAGGGTTGAAATACCAAAGAAAAATGATGGTATACCTGCTCCCGTCCTAAGGCCTAGGAGGACGAGGAATACGGTTTCTCAAATCCCAAGTACCCGGGGACGCCCGAAGAAAAAGGATAAGAGAGATTTATTACAGTCTACCCCTGAAGAGGGGAGCCAGTTGAGACCTGGCACAAGTACGGATGTTTCAGTGCACGAAATTCCGGACTTGAATTTTCCTATATCGGAAATACCTAGCGAAGTTGTGTGCGCACACATCGGAGCGGGAAAACTAAAGGACCTAGCCCCTGGATTGGGAAATTCGGTGGAGCAAGAGGATGTGCCTGATGCACTCCATGAAGAAATGGCCATTAACTATGTTAATTCGGGTGAGTCATACAACCGAGCCATGGCAAATGTCAACGCTAATTTTGCCAAGAAAATTGCCTCAATCATAGATCTTGACCCTGAGCCTAACACGTCCGCTGATTGTAAGAAAAGGTCGGATTGGAAAGATTGGCTGAAGGCAGTCACTGCTGAATTATTATCGTTAAACAAAAGAGAGGTATTTGGGCCTGTTTGTCTAACTCCTCCCCACATTCGCCATGTTGGCCATAAGTGGGTTTTTGTTCGAAAGAGAAACGAAAATAATGAAGTAGTAAGGTACAAAGCAAGGCTCGTTGCTCAAGGTTTCACTCAGTGACCAGGTGTCGACTTTGAGGAAACTTACTCCCCAGTCATGGATGGAATTACCTTTAGATACTTGATCTCAATGGCAGTAAACATGGAATTAAAAATGAAACTTATGGATGTTGTCACCGCTTACCTATATGGTAACTTGGATTCGGACATATACATGAAAGTACTTGAAGGTATCCCTGTTCCAAACCAGGATAGATAAAACAGGGGTTTATACAGTGTTCAACTTAAGAAGTCACTGTATGGACTAAGTGATTTCCTTCATCAGAAGGGCTACACGAGCAATGAAGATTGCCCATGTGTTTTTATACGGAGATCCCATGATGGTTTCTGTATTATCTCGGTGTATGTGGACGATTTGAATATAATCGGTACACCTGAGGATATTGAGGAAGCGAGTTCCTACCTGATGTCGGAATTCGAGATGAAAGACTTAGGCAAAACCAAGTTCTGCCTAGGTCTACAACTTGAGCATTCCCCTGCTAGGATTCTATTGCACCAGTCGGCCTACACCTAGAAGGTGTTGGAACAATTTGGGTTTAACAAAGCATACCCTTCTAAGACCCCGATGGCCGGAAGATCTCTGCAGCAAGACAAGGACCCGTTTAGGCCTAAATAAGAGGGGGAGGAAATTCTGGGACCGGAATTCGCCTACTTAAGTGCGGTTGGAGCACTTATGTACCTCGCAAATTGCACACGGCCGGATATTGCATTCGCCGTCAATCTACTTGCTAGGTATAGTTCTGAGCCTACCAAAAGGCATTGGAAAGGCGTTAAGGATATTTTTCGGTACCTGCAAGGGACCAAAGACCTTGGATTGTTTTACCAAAAGAACCAAGACCTATCTGTTGTAGGCTATGCAGATGCTGGGTATCTTTCGGACCCGCACACGTCCAAGTCACAGACTGGATATGTTTTCCTTTGTGGTGGAACGGCGATTTCCTGGAAATCGTCTAAGCAAACTCTTGTGTCAGCTTCGACGAACCACTCGGAAATCATTGCATTATATGAAGCATCACAAGAGTGTGTATGGCTTCGACGAGTAGTCAGCCACATCCAGATGTCATGTGGGCTGAACACCGTACAAACCCCAACAATTATCTATGAAGATAATGCTGCTTGTGTTGCACAAGTCTAGACGGGTTACGTGAAGAGCAATCTTACAAAGCATATAAACCCCAAGTTCTTCTATGCACATGAATTGCAAAAGATGAACGAAGTAAAAGTATTGCACACTAAGTCATGTGAAAATCTTGCTGATTTATTCACTAAATCATTGCCAACATCTTGTTTCGAGAGATGTGTTCGTGGAATTGGCATGATGAGACTAAGGGAGATGCAAGGTTCAGGGGAGAATCTTCACAAACTCATCGCTGAAATCTCGATCCCGATGATTGAGTACTTAACTTTATAATTAGGTGAATTGTACTCTTTTTCCCTTAGTGAGTTTTTATGAAAGTTTCTCACGTGAGGTTTTTAATGAGGCAATTCGTACAACATAGCAAGAGGTATACCATGTACTTTTCTCCATATTTTTCCCACTGGTTTTTTCGAAGTTTTAAGACATGAATATACAGATAACATACCCAGGGTGAGTGTTGGGAAACTGGGCCGGTAGGGGCCCATACGGTGAGGCCTCTACCAGGCTAGGTTAGCCCATGTGTGTATCGTTATCCCCCTGTAGTCTATAAATAGAGGAGCAATCATTGTACGTACTGTTGAACAGAGATATCAATAAAGAGCTCCTCCTTCCCGTGTCATTTTCTTGTGTGATTCTTGTGTGTGCCTTCGACTCTAGTCTTCTTCCTCTTAGTGGAGCAGCCTCGGGACCGGCCAGCCGGCAGGGGTTGTGAAACACACACATCCTACCTTGCGGCGCTTACCAAAACTCAAGCCTAGCGACCAAGCGACCGACCCGCATATACGTGTACGTATTTTTCAGCTGGTATCGCGCACACACTTCCCCTCTCTCTTATCCAGCGACGTGAGGTCGTGGGTGCTCTGATCTCCCGTTGCCAGCTCGAGTATTTCCCCTCACACGCGCCGCCGGGAGGAAAAAAGAGATCTTGCCCTAGGACACTCGTCTTCCGACGCCGGCCTCCGGCGGCTCCCCTGCCGGCGACCTAGGTCATCGATGGTGAGGGGTCGCCAGATCCACGCGTGTGGATAGTTTTAGTCTAAAGTAGATTTGTTTTTAGGCTGCTCATCGTCTTGGCTTCGAGGATGAAGATGAGGGCACTGAATAAATTTTCTTCAGATCCTTCCCCAATGGATTTGGAGATCAGTCTATCCAATCAAGGATGGTGTGGCGGTGGCGCCATCCTCGTGGTGGATTTGTGTCACTTGGCTCTGCAACGGTTGCGGCGGCGTTTGCTCCAGCGTCGGCGCGGAACCTAGGAGGTAGTCTAGGAACGGATGCAGATTGTGATCTGTATGGACGACATCTGGAAGATGGTGGATCGTGTGCTGGGTATGCGTAGCCGGAATGGCAGATGTGGATTCCTCCTTCGACGTCTTAGTCATGCGGGGTGCTAGATCTAGAGCTCGATGACGTGTCCGGGGTGTTGCCCCGGTCTGATTCGTTCAACGGCAATGGTTTCACCTTGGGTGAGCCACCTTGGAGGTCCACAAAGCTGCATGTCAGGGATGGAGCCGCATCGAGCTCGGGTGAGAAGGTGATCCGTCATTCTTTGCTTTGGTGGCTGCTATGGTGGTGCCAGAGGCAGGGGATGGGCGCCGGCATCAAGCTCAAAGGTTTCTTCGGTTTAAATTGTTTTTCTTGTCCGGTGGTTCTTTGTGCAAAATCTTGCGTTTTGCTGTCTTTTCAGTTTTGTCAGGTCGGTGTTTACGTAACTTGTACTATGATCTTTTTGATATATAAATGAGATACGTATTACCATGAAAACAATTTCCCATTGCCACGGAAGCTCTCGCTGGACCAGCCGTCCTCCCTCACAGCTACTGCGGCCGGAGCGGTGCGCCGAGAAGCCCTCCGTTGTTGCGGACCTCGCCGGAAAGCGGACGGCGCCACGCAAGCGCGCTGCCGGGAGAGCTGGAGGCGTGGGTGCTAGCTAGGCGTGGCCGTGCAGTGGTCCGACGCGCGGCTCTTGAACTCGGCGCGCTGGCACGATGTTCTCGTTGCTGTCGACGCGCGTCGGCGGCGGAGCGGTCTTATGCGTGGCTCCAGGACTCGGTGCTTCGGCATGGTGTGCTCGTTGCCGTTAAAGCGCAGCTCTCCCGGTCATGGATCATGGTTGTGCGCTATTCGTGGGCCGGTGACTACCGCCTCCTCCATGTTGGCGACTCGCCGTCCACATTGTGTGTAGGGGAGATCCTTGCCTCTCGCCGACGACCCTTGCAGCTCTCCGGCTGTCCTCAGCTCTCTCTCTGGTTCTTTCATGCCTATTAATTTCTACCCGATGCGCATGCAATCAGCCGTGCCACCAGCGCCACGCGTGATAATTTTGCATCCATGGCTAATTAATCTGGTAATTATAGCTAATTAACCAGGTAGTTGCTTTTGCAGACAGTTGTTTACCAAGAGAATTAATTTGGCATTCATGCCTAATTAATCTGGCAATTTTTTTTACCGAAGAACATGATAATTGTTTACTACCTAGACAATTAATTTGGCATTCGCGGCTAATTAATCTGGCAGTCATTGGGAATTAATCTGGCAATCACGACAAATTAATCTGGTAATTGTTTCCATTCATATTTAAATACTATGGTTGCTTTTGGTATAGTAGCTTTTTCGAAATAAACCAGGCAATCGTTTTTAGAATCTTGTTGGATCTAAGAACAAAAGGACACTGTTTACGAACTGTGGCAATCTAGTTTTTAGACTGTATCCACTGTTTTTACTAAACATGCATGCGCCGACAAGTTTTGGTGATTTTTATTCGATTCAGCGCATGGGCTGCTAGCTCGTGGTGACTTTGCATTCAGATTATATTACCTTCATGCGATCCTGCTGCACGCATGCTAACCTTTGTTTTGGCCAGGCATTTTTGCGGAACAGCCTGTGTCGTGATTAGCTGGTTGGCAACCGCCGCACGGGAGGACCGGCGTGCGGCGCCGCTGTGTAGTTCTGTCCTTTGGTTTTTAATAAACGCAACACACGCGAGATGTACGGAACTGTCTTTGCTTTTCTATAAAATGTTCATATAGTTATATACATGTTATCCTAAATTAATTCAACCAAAGTTGTCTGGTGTGTTTGCAAGCTTTTGTAAGTCACGCTGGCAGGTCATGAGTTCGAATCCCAAATAGTGCGCATTTAATTTTGATCACTTCTTCCACCGATGACAAGTGGCCCCCTCTATATAAAACAATACATTATCCATATTGACAAATGAAAAAAATATAGATGGTTGTTTGTTCGAAAAGTCTGTCTACCTTTGACCCTCACGTGACTAATTTTTGTAAAAAACCGGTCTGAAGTCTGTCTACCTTGACCCTCACGTGACTATTTTTTTTGTAAAAAACAGGTCAGCAGAACGGTTTGTGAGCAGGGGTGCACATGATTGTAAGTTGTGTGACCGGTTAGTTCAATTTCTAAGATATGTGACTTAAGTGCACATGCTGGACAAGTTCAGTGAACCACAATATCTATACCTAATAATAAGAGAATGATTGTTTCTCTCTTCGTGCGTCACAATGCGCTTTGGTCCATCCGTCAAAAGGCGCTTTCATATGTCGCACCGGGTCTGTGCTACCTCCGCTGATGGCCGATCCATGTACAACGGGGCGTCTATTCTTTGCACGCCATGTCTTGGCTCAAGGAACGAGTCTACCAGTCATGCCCGGATATCGTGTACACGAGTAGGTTCCACAAGCAGAGTCCAATCTGATCTGAGCCAAAACAAGGTAATTTATTTTACTTAAATCTAAAACAACGTAGAGCTAGGGACTGGACTCTATCCATACATCCATATATATATGTGCTCGGTACGCCGTCACTGATAGCTCGATCGGATCGCATCTTAGATATATTAGAGAAAAGATGGATTAATTAGCTCTCTACCCTAGCTCTCGGAACAACGACAATGGACAAGAGACGTAGAGCTAGGGACTGGACTCCAACCATGCATATATATATATGTGCTCGATAGGCCGTCCCTGATCATCTCGATCACATCGCATCTTAGATATATTAGACAAAAGATGGATTAATTAGGTCTCCAGCCCTAGCTCTCGGAACAACTACAATGGACAAGAGAAGGCGGCGGCAGTAGATGCGACGACGGTTGGCTACCGCTAGTATTCCAATATGATCGCATCTGGCTCGAGCCCGTCGACGACAAGTGCGAGAAAGTGGTCGGCCGCACGACTCACGGCCTGTGCCTGGAGAGGGCACTGCTCTGACCCTCCCAAACCGGTGCTGGTAGTGATCAGAGTTTAGAAAGAGCCATGTGTGCTTCACCGACGACGAGATGGCGACCTTGATGTTTCTCTCTTCCTCCGTCACAATGCGATTTGGTCCATCCGTCAAAGGCGCTTTCATATGTCGCACCGGGTCTATGCTACCTCCACTGATAACCGATCCGTGTACAACGGGGCGTCTATTCTTTGTACGTCATGTCTTGGCTCAAGAAATGAGTCTACCAGTTAGGCCCGGATATCATGTACACGAGTAGGTTCCACAAGCAGAGTCCAATCTGATCTGAGCCAAAACAAGGTAATTTCTTTTACTTTTTTCTTTCAAAATGGGAGCATCGCCCCGGCCTCTGCATCAAGTGATGCACACAAACATTTTTATTGCAGCATTCCACATAAGCATCAAGATATTACAATCAAGGATTAGCTAGAGTTGAAACATGTATCAACCATCGAATAATAAAAAGCAACACCGGACTATCCATTCTGAAGTCTACTAGAAAGCCGCCATCCAGTGGCCAGGAAATAGAAGTCCTGTGAAATCGTAAGGAGACGGTTGCATCCAGCCTCCATATGCTCCCGCTGATCCACTGGGAGAAGTAAAGACCATAGTTGTATCCAGTGGGCTGCTAGCCGCATGACCTGCAAAAAATTAGTACCCGATTGTTTATTAAAGATAATGTTATTTCTTGTTGTCCAAATGGACCAGCAAATAGCTGACACTCCAATGCGAATTCTAGCTTTACTTACTTTGTCAATACCATTCAGCCAATTACCAAACATATTAGTAAAGTTGGAAGGTGGAGGGATATTAAAAGTAATGAAAACAAGTCTCCAAACAATACGAGCAAACGAGCAAGAAAGAAACAGATGTTCAATAGTTTCCGTTGAATCAAAAAACACCATTTCTGACAGCCCATCCATTTGCGCTTAGCTAGATTGTCTTTAGTTAAAAGGACTTTGTTTTTAAGAAACCACATAAAGATTTTAATTTTCACAAGTATTTGTGGAAAAACCTAGTATGACCATTCATCTGATCTAAATACATAGATTTAACCCTAAACTGACCATTGGTAGTTAGTTTCCATACTAAAATATCTCAGTTATCATTAAGTTGTATCATCATTAACCGCTGGCATAGATGCAACCATTGTGTCCATTTATTACCAGTCAAACTCCGTCGAAAAGCAATGTTAAGAGGAGTCTGAGATAAAATCGCAGCAACCAAAACGTTTCTCCTACTAACAATGTTATATAGGGATGGATACTGTAGAGCTAATAAAGTATTTCCTAGCCAAACATCTTCCCAAAAGAGAACACTTTCGCCATTTCCAACTTTAAAAGAACTATTAGCAAAAAACAGTTCTTTGACACGCATCAATCCTTTCCAAAAAGGGGAGTCTGTCAGCTTTACTTCTACCTAAGATAGTGTCTTTTCCCGGATATATTTATTGTGAAGGAGTTTTTGCCACATACCATCCTCCGTTAGAAGTTTAAATAACCATTTGCTAAGTAAACATTTATTCTTAATCTCAAGTACCTCGATACCTAGCCCCCCTGATCCTTCGGACGACAGACAATACTCCATTTTGACAACCTATATTTCTTCTTAGTATCCGTTCTTTGCCAAAAGAATCTGTACCTATAGAAATCTACACGCTTGCGCACACCCTTAGGTATTTCCAAAAAAGAAAGCATAAACATAGGAAGACTGGTTAGAACCGAATTTATTAAGGTTAATCGGTCTTCGTAAGATAACATTTTCCCTTTCCAACATCCCAGTTTGGATAAAAGACGGTTTTCTACCATACTCCATTCAACATTTTTAAGTTTTCTATAATGAATTGGTATGCCAAGATACCTAAAAGGTAGAGTGCCCGATTCACAGCCAAGAATCTGTCTATACTCGAGTTCCATCTCCTTAGCCTTTCCAAAACAAAAAATTTCATTCTTATGAAAATTAATCTTTAAACCTGATAGTTGTTCAAAGATAGATAAAAATAATTTCATATTAACGGCTTTTACCAGATCATGTTCCATAAAGAGTATGGTGTCATCAGCATACTAAAGGATTGAGACCCCTCCATCCACCAAATGTGGAATAAGACCCCCAACTTGACCATCTTCTTTTGCACGAGAGATGAGAATAGCTAGCATATCTGCAACAATATTGAAAAGGATAGGAGACAAAGGGTCACCTTGTCTCAATCCTTTCCTAGTTTGGAAATAATGCCTAGTGCTATCGTTAACTTTTATTGCAACACTCCCCCTTGCACATACTGTTTAATCCATTCACACCATTGTGGATCAAAACCTTCCATGCGGAGAACTTGTTGCAAAAAAGGCCATTTTACTTTATGGTATGCTTTCTCAAGTCAAATTAAAGAAGCACACCATCTAATTTCTTACGATGTAATTCATGAATGCTCTCGTGCAGGATGACAACTCCCTCTAGAATGTGCCTACCCGGCATGAAGGCTGTTTGGGTAGGTCTAATAACTTTACTAGCCACTTCTGTAATGCGATTAGTAGCCACCTTAGTAAAAATCTTGAAACTAATATTAAGAAGACAAATAGGCCTGTATTGTTGTATTTGGGCAGCATATTCTTTCTTAGGAAGAAGAGTTATGACCCCAAAATTTATTTTAAACAAAGGCAACTCTCCTTTCTTTAGTTGGACAAACAGAGCCATAAGATCATACTTTAAAATATTCCAAAAGGTTTGATAAAACTCCGCTGGAAATCCAACGGTCCTGGTGCTTTATTATGTTCCATCATAGAAATAGCCTCAAATACTTTTTTCTCAGTGAATTCAGCTATTAGAATATCATTTTATTCTGCTGAAATCTGTGGAATATCATCTACCCTGTCTTCCATAAGAGTAACAGAAACACTATCCGGTTCTCCAAAAAGTTTTTTATAATATTCAGTAATATATAATTTCAAAATTTCCTCCCCAACAATGGTCCCTTCGTCCTGCTCTAATTGAAATATTTTCTTTTTCCTATGCTTTCCATTTGCAATTAGATGAAAATATTTAGTATTATTCCCGCCTTCTTGTATATGTTTGACCTTGGCACGTTGGGCCCATTTGTCTCTTCATCCCGTCTAAGTTCGTTTACATTTTCTTGAGCAAGTTTAAGTTCCTCCTTCTCCTCAGCACTCAGAGGAGTAGTCTCGGCCTTCACATCCAAAACATCAATAATGGACAACTGGCGTTCCTTCTCTTGCTTATATTTACCACTAATGTTTTTCGCCCACCCTCTCAAAAAACGCCTTAAGTGCCTTATTTTTATCTGCCAAGTCAAAATTGGACTTTTACCCATAGGTATAGATTCCCATTAATTTTTAATCATTTCAATAAAGCCATCTTGTCTAAGCCACGATAAATCAAAAGAGAAATTTGCCTTGTTTCCTAGATGCGCATGATTTTCAGAATCAATTAGGATAGGAGTATGATCCGAACCAGAGCGTGTCAACGCTCACACCGTTACTAACGGGAATTTTTGTTCCCACTCTACGCTTGCAAGAACTCGATCCAACTTTTCATAAGTTGGATTTTCCTTCCTATTCGCCCAAGTGAATTGACGACCTGATAGAATAATCTCCCTTAGATCCAGACTTTCAATTATCGCATTAAACATGAAAGGCCATCGAGGGTTATAATTTGCGCAACTTTTTTCCTCACTACGACGCAAGATATTAAAATCTCCACTAAGCAGAATAGGTAGGTTCTCATTCTCACACATCCTAACTAGTTCAGACAAGAAAAATGGCTTGTTTACATCCTGAGCGGCCCCATAAACAGGCATATGAATCCACTCGAAACCATCATTTTTTGATCTCAAGTATAACTTCACATATAATTCACCAGATTCAACCTTATTAACTTGGAGTGTTTGAACATTAACCCCAACCAAGATCCCTCCCGATCTTCCATGAGGTGGTAAGCAAAACCACATAAACTCTCTACCGGAAGCCAGCTTATTCAAGAAATTTGTCTTAAAGTTAGATCTATGCGTCTTCAATAACGCAATAAAATCTAAGCTATGCTCTCTTATCACCTCATTAACGAATAAATGTTTAGCTGGATCTTTAAAACCCTCGCTATTCCATGTAATACCTCTCAAACCCGCCATTAGAAATTATTTGATTTAACTCTAACACGTGAACTTCTTCTTACATTAGTCTTATCATAAGACTTACGTCGCCTAGTACGAATAACTTTCGAGGTTGGGCCTTCAAAAACCGAAAAAGATCATTTAAATCACTGTCATGACTTTGGTCATCTACCAAATCCTCACATAAGTTATATACATGAGACACTAAAGGATTTTGTTCGATTATACTAGTATCCCTTTTATTTTCCAATATGGATAGGTTTCTTTTAATTTCAGTACCAAGAATCGGTCTAGCAGCCTTGCTCTTCCTAATAGAATTATGTCTCATTGATACCCCCAACCCATCTGCTGTACTGACTACTTCATGCTCAGAGAAAGCCGAAACAGAAAATTTGTTAAGAAGGTTTGTACCTTGGCTGGACATATTGTTTCGGCGCTGGGCTAGCAACATCGCTCTCTCCATCTGCGGCACATCAGCATCAGGTTGAGCTTGAAGGCGGTCACTCGACCTCACTCCAAAGGAGGCATAACCCCACCAAAACGAATGATTTCATCGTCAGTTGGTTGGCCAGCAGCCCCAGCCTTGATCACCTTGTTATTGATTCCCTTGCACCAGTTTTTGTCCCTCACAGATGATGGCGAGGAGATCATGTCCCCAGCACCACCCTGAACCTGCTTAGCTTCCACCCGCTTAGGGACAACCATTGCTGCATCAGCCAAATCAGCATCAAAAAACACTTCATGACAAACATCAGGGTCAAAAAATTTATTTTTTGACGAAGGGGAAACAACAAGCGTACCCTCGTACCCTCAGAAAACTCCATCTCACTTTTATTAGTAGACATCTCTACTGTATGTGAGAAATCAGAAGCATAACCTACAGTTTGAGAGACATGATTAGCTTTCATAGCATTAACAGGTACAACAAAATTATGAAGCAAAGCATCATCACTTTTATTCATACCACATGAGGTCACTGTTGGACTCTGCCGCTTGGGAGAAGCAAGCTAGATTGGACGAACAGTCGTGGCAGCGTCAGGCTGCTGAAGTCCCATTGCGTCAGGCTGTAGAAGCGCCATGGTAGACTGTCTGCACCGTACAGCAGGCTCACCAGATGAAAAGCACTGGAATTTTGGCGGCGCAGATTTAGCCATACGCTCATCTTCCTCAACCATATCAGCCCAAGATTGCCTCATCCCTTCACGAACATGAATCTCAACAACCCCTATTTTCAGAGGGGCAAGAGATGCGCCATTGCCATCTCCAGATACATGCCTCATTGTCTGATTACCATCATCATTCTGTTGACCAACATTTAGGTTGTTGATGCCCCCAGGTACACCTCCATCTATAACACTATTAGCATTCTGGCTAGCATCTCCATGAGCATGACCATCACCATCATCATCATTGTCGTTAGCATCATCCATATGCACATCTTCGGGAGGCGGTTTAGTCAGCCCTTCAACCTCAAATCTGAGTTTATAGAATTCCCCATTAATCCTAACATCTAATCGTGATGTGATCAGAGTAGCATCAAGACAATCAACTCTAAGCCTCAGTACATCTGTTCTCCGGGTGAACTCCTTATCAATCTCAACTGTTTGGCCAAAAAGATTACCAATAGCCCATAAACCCAAATAATCATCAAGAGCTTCCGATGGTAGATCATACACCCTGACCCAAAAGCTTTCAATCTTCCAAGCTGGAGTAATAGCCTTCTTCCATGGTTCAAAGGTCATGGACATTTCTGTTGGGAATTATAGCATCCCAATTGTCTAACAATTGTAATGCTACTTGTCCTAGTAAGATATTGGCTACTTCATAGATATTAGTGTTGCATCATAATTATATCATGCTCATGTCATCATGCCACCTTGCATTTGAGCATCATATAAAACCCTCTATCTTTTGGTTTTCCTCTCATATGCATTATTAATTGTATTTGCCTCTTGATATTGTATTTGGTTATTAATATATTGTTCAATGCCCAAGTTGAGTTGGGGGCATATCTTTTATTTCCATTCCACCACCTTTCTCTTCCACCACTTTATAATCCCACCATCCCATTAACCATGAGCTTGTTTCTCTTTCTTTTGCTATTTTTATTCTAGCTCATGTGGGATGGGGTGGATCTAGTCCTTTAAAATTCCTTTGCTTGGCTTTATTCCATTTCTTGGAAATGCATAGGAATAATGCCATCATATTATTATTGTTGTCGCAAAATAAATAATGGCATTATTATTTTTTGCATGGGCCATGCAAGCTTCTCCACCACCTTTTTCCTCCATTGGTTTTTTCTTTGGATTTAGTGGATCCTATCTAGGAAAACCATCTCCTACCATTCCACCTCTCCATAGTCTCAACCATATCTTTTTCTTTTATTTATTTCTTCAAGCATGATCATATGAGCCTTTTTCCACCTAATTCTTTTCTTCCTCTTCTTTCTTGTTTCTCATCCACATTAGCTCATGCTAGATCAAGCCCTATGGTTCTTCTTGGTTTGGCCTCATAAACCAAATTAAAATCTAATTACCTAATAAAACCTAACCTAGGTTCTCTCTCTCTCTAAATTCTCCTAAACCCTAACTCCACTTACCTCTCTCTCTCACACCCCTCTCTCTCTACCATGGGCACCACCCTGGCCACCCTCTCCCTGGCCCACACCCAGCCACCCTAACCCTCTCCCTAACCCTAGCTAAACCCTAACCGAGGCCACCATCTACCCTAGCCCGAGCTACTCCCTCTTCTCTCTTTCTTTCTCTACTGCCAGGCTAGCCCCACCCTAGCCTCTCTCGTCCTCGGCCCCACTTGCAGCCTCCCTCTGCCGTGCCTACCTGCCCACCCCGACCTGCAAGTGCTCGAGGAGAAAGGAGAGAAAGGTGGCACCGAGTCCACCTTATCTCTGCCGTGCCCCGCCTGCCTTCCTCCTCTCTCCCTCTCCTTTTTCCCTCCTTTCTCACGCCTCTCTGGCCTCTCCCAGATCTGCCCGAGCCGCCCCCTTCTTCGCCTTCTTCCTCTCCGAACTCCACAACCGACGCCGGTCGCCGCCAGCACCACCTCGCCCCCGACGTTCCAACCGGCGTGTTTGTCGTGGGAGTGGCTGAGAAGATCGAGGACGTCCCTCTGCGTCGCCCCGTGGCCATCAGCGTGAAGGAGGGAGCCCCAGCACCGCCAGTACCTCGCCGGCCAACGCCAAACCCTAGCCGCCAGTGCGCCAGCGTCCTCGCCATACCAGCGCCTCCCCGCCCGATCCAACACCACCGCCGAGCCCGCGGTGAGCACTTCTTCCCCTCTGACATGCTCCGCCTCGCCGTACCGCCCTAGCGCCGCCGTTGCTTTTGTCGAGCGCTCT
This sequence comes from Avena eriantha, assembly GCA_910589775.1. Classification (NCBI taxonomy): domain Eukaryota; kingdom Viridiplantae; phylum Streptophyta; class Magnoliopsida; order Poales; family Poaceae; genus Avena; species Avena eriantha. Next base: position 483,303,607 of record OU342745.1, read on the forward strand.
CAGTGCGCTAGAGCTCGCCGCCGTCTGCAGTTTTCCCACGCCGCAGCAAGCTTACCTAAGCCCCCGCCCCTTCCCTGTCAACTCCCCTCACCCTACCGCACTGGTTAGCCCCTCCGCGCGCACTCCCGCGACCCGGGATCGAATCCCCGCTCGCACCGCGCGCCGATTTTCCTTGCCAGACGACGAAGGAGAGAAACAGTACCCGGGCCGTGGTCATCTTACAAAAAGCCCCCCACCTTTTTGATTCCTGCAACCCGCGCTCCTAGAGACCCCACCTGTCAGCCGCTCTGGTAGGATTGCAGAAAACCCCTCAGCCTTTCTCAGCCGCAACCCCGGCTCTAGCCCCATCCCCACCTGTCAGCCCCTGTCTTCCTCACTGCTGTCACGTGGGCCTGGGCCAGTTGGCCCACCCCGCAGTCTTAGTGGCTAGCCCAACCCGCGGTGAAAAAAAGATTTTCTGCGCGCGTGGCCCAGTCAGCGCAAGGCCCACCCGTCAGTGACTGGGGTTGATTCTGCCTGAGTAACAAAAGTAATTCCGGCGTCTGTTTTAATTAAATCTATTCAAAATTGATTTAAATTCAAATTCAAACTAGATTTAAATAATTTTCAAAATACAAATCCAAATAATACAAGTAATATATGTTTTGGAATCAGAAAAATGTGAGGAATTCAAATATGCCATTCAAATAGCACAGTACTTCTTCTTGGGGTAGTCCAACCATCTTTGTGAAGAAGTGAGACAAGACTGATAGACTTTGTGTTGACTATCGGGCATTCAATGCTAAAACCATCAAGAATAAATATCCCCTTCCGCGGATTAATGATCTCTTTGATCAGCTAGCTAGAGCTGTGGTATTCTCTAAGCTTGATTTGAGAAGTGGTTATCATCAAATCAAGATTCGCAAGGAAGATGTTCCCAAAACAGCTTTCACCACCCGCTATGGCCTGTATGAGTACACGGTCATGTCTTTCGGTCTCACCAACGCACCTGCCACCTTCTCGAGGCTTATGAACTCGGTTTTCATGGAGTATCTTGATAAGTTCGTTGTGGTCTATCTGGATGACATTCTAGTCTATTCTAAGTCAAAAGAAGAACATGAAGAACACCTTTGGTGTGTCCTAAACAAGCTTCGTGAGAACCGCCTATATGCAAAGTTCTCCAAGTGTGAGTTTTGGCTGCCTCAAGTCACCTACCTTGGTCACGTCATCTCTGCCAAGGGCATTGCCGTCAACCCAGAAACTATTAAGACAATTATGGACTGGCTTCCACCCATGAATGTCAAAGAAGTCCGAAGTTTCCTTGGTTTGGCCAGTTACTGTCGTCGTTTCGTTCAAAACTTCTCAAAGATTGCGAAGCCTCTTACCGATCTCCTCAAGAAAGGCAAGAAATATCTTTGGACTCCTGCATGTCAAGCAAGCTTTGAAACACTCAAAGAGAAGCTCACTTCCACACCAGTCTTAGTTCCTCCAGATACATCAAAGCCTTTCCAGATTTTCTGTGATGCTTCATTGCAAGGATTGGGTGCGGTCCTTATGCAAGAAAAACAAGTTGTTGCTTATGCCTCTCGACAGTTGAAGACGCATGAGATCAACTATCCTACACATGACCTCGAACTCGCAGCAGTTGTCTTTGCTTTGAAAGTATGGAGGCATTACTTGCTGGGCAACCGTTGTGAGATCTATTCTGATCACAAGAGTTTGAAGTATATCTTCACACAGCCTGATCTCAACCTTCGTCAGAGGAGGTGGATTGAAACAATCAATGATTTCGATTTGACCATCAACTACACCCCGAGCAAAGACAATGTCATGGCAGATGCTCTCAGCCGAAAAGCTTATGTCAACAACCTCATGGTGGAAGAACAACAGCCTCTATTGTGCGAAGAATTCCGCAAGCTCAACCTTGAAATTGTGGATCAAGGGTATCTTCTAAACCTTCTAGCAACACCTCTCTTGGAAGAAAAGGTCCGTTCCATTCAGCTTGGGGATCCTTACACTAAAAAGATCATCTCCAACATTCAACTTCCGAAGTACGAGTCTTTCCACGTTGATGACCAAGGCACTCTTTTCTTTGAACATCGGATGTTTGTTCCGAACTACCCGGGTTTAAGAGAGCAAGTTCTCAAGGAGGCGCATGATTCTGTTCTTTCTATCCACCCTGGAAGCACTAAGATGTACATGGACTTGAAAACACAATATTGGTGGCCTGGTTTGAAACGATATTGTGCCAAGTATGTCCCGGAGTGTGATGTCTGTCGCAGAGTTAAAGCTGTCCATCAGAAACCTTCTGGTCTTCTACAGCCATTGAAGCCTCCGGAATGGAAATGGGAGAAAGTAGAGATGGACTTCATCACTGGTTTTCCAAGGTTGCAGAAGGGCAACAATGCAATCTTTGTTGTTATTGACAGGCTTTCCAAAGTATCTCACTTCTTTCCAGTAAAGGAAACAATTTCTGCAATTCAGTTGGCTGAGCTCTATATCAACAGAATTGTCTCTCTGTATGGAGTTCCTCTTGAGATCAGTTCAGACCGTGGAAGCATCTTCACTTCCAAGTTCTGGGGAAGTTTCCAAAATGCTTTGGGAACAAAACTAAACTTCAGCACAGCTTACCACCCTCAGTCGCAAGGACAAGTTGAAAGGATCAATCAGATTCTAGAAGATATGCTCCGTGCTTGCGTTATCTCTTTCGGCATGAAGTGGGAAGAATGTCTTCCTTATGCTGAATTCTCTTACAACAACAGTTTACAGAAAAGTCTAAAGATGGCACCATTTGAGGCTCTCTATGGTCGCAAGTGCAGAACTCCGATTGGTTGGTCGGGCGCAGGTGAAAGAATATTGTTTGGCCCCGACATTGTAACTCAAGCGGAGGAGAAAGTTCACATCATTCTTGAAAACCTGAAGATTGCTCAAAGTCGCCAGAAGAGCAATTATGATAGGAAGCACACGGACATGGAGTATGTCCCGGGTGATCTCGTTTACCTTCGTGTCACTCCCATGAGAGGCACGCACCGCTTTGGTATCAAAGGAAAGCTGGCTCCTAGATACATCGGTCCTTTCAAAATTCGTGGAAGAAGAGGAGAAGTTGCTTATGCTCTTGAGCTCCCTGAACAACTCAAAGTCCATGATGTTTTCCACATCTCTCAACTCAAGAAGTGCTTCAAGGATCCCGACAGGACCGTGGACCATGAACTCATCAATCTCTAAGAAGATCTGTCTTATCAAGAACACCCCACAAAAATTCTTGAAGTCGCAGAAAGAAGGACTCGCAACAAGTCCATCAAGTTCTGCAAGGTGCAGTGGTCGCACCATTTCGTTGATGAAGCAACCTGGGAACGTGAAGATGAGCTCCGTGCCAAGTATCCTTCCCTCTTTGAGTCTTCTTCTTCCTAGAATCTCGGGGCGAGATTCCTGTTTAGTGGGGGAGAGTTGTAGCATCCCAATTGTCTAACAATTGTAATGCTACTTGTCCTAGTAAGATATTGGCTACTTCATAGATATTAGTGTTGCATCATAATTATATCATGCTCATGTCATCATGCCACCTTGCATTTGAGCATCATATAAAACCCTCTGTCTTTTGGTTTTCCTCTCATATGCATTATTAATTGTATTTGCCTCTTGATATTATATTTGGTTATTAATATATTGTTCAATGCCCAAGTTGAGTTGGGGGCATATCTTTTATTTCCATTCCACCACCTTTCTCTTCCACCACTTTATAATCCCACCATCCCATTAACCATGAGCTTGTTTCTCTTTCTTTTGCTATTTTTATTCTAGCTCATGTGGGATGGGGTGGATCTAGTCCTTTAAAATTCCTTTGCTTGGCTTTATTCCATTTCTTGGAAATGCATAGGAATAATGCCATCATATTATTATTGTTGTCACAAAATAAATAATGGCATTATTATTTTTTGCATGGGCCATGCAAGCTTCTCCACCACCTTTTTCCTCCATTGGTTTTTTTCTTTGGATTTAGTGGATCCTATCTAGGAAAACCATCTCCTACCATTCCACCTCTCCATAGTCTCAACCATATCTTTTTCTTTTATTTATTTCTTCAAGCATGATCATATGAGCCTTTTTCCACCTAATTCTTTTCTTCCTCTTCTTTCTTGTTTCTCATCCACATTAGCTCATGCTAGATCAAGCCCTATGGTTCTTCTTGGTTTGGCCTCATAAACCAAATTAAAATCTAATTACCTAATAAAACCTAACCTAGGTTCTCTCTCTCTCTAAATTCTCCTAAACCCTAACTCCAGTTACCTCTCTCTCTCACACCCCTCTCTCTACCATGGGCACCACCCTGGCCACCCTCTCCCTGGCCCACACCCAGCCACCCTAACCCTCTGCCTAACCCTAGCTAAACCCTAACCGAGGCCACCATCTACCCTAGACCGAGCTACTCCCTCTTCTCTCTTTCTTTCTCTACTGCCAGGCTAGCCCCACCCTGGCCTCTCTCGTCCTCGGCTCCACTTGCAGCCTCCCCCTGCCGTGCCTACCTGCCCACCCCGACTTGCACGTGCTCGAGGAGAAAGGAGAGAAAGGTGGCACCGAGTCCACCTTATATCTGCCGTGCCCCGCCTGCCTTCCTCCTCTCTCCCTCTCCTTTTTCCCTCCTTTCTCACGCCTCTCTGGCCTCTCCCAGATCTGCCCGAGCCGCCCCCTTCTTCGCCTTCTTCCTCTCCGACCTCCACAACCGACGCCGGTCGCCGCTAGCACCACCTCGCCCCCGACGTTCCAGCCGGCGTGTTTGTCGTGGGAGTGGCTGAGAAGATCGAGGACGTCCCTCTGCGTCGCCCCGTGGCCGTCAGCGCGAAGGAGGGAGCCCCAGCACCGCCAGTACCTCGTCGGCCGACGCCAAACCCTAGCCGCCAGTGCGCCAGCGTCCTCGCCGTACCAGCGCCTCCCCGCCCGATCCAACACCACCGCCGAGCCTGCGGTGAGCACTTCTTCCCCTCTGACATGCTCCGCCTCGCCGTACCGCCCTAGCGCCGCCATTGCTTTTGTCGAGCGCTCTCAGTGCGCCAGAGCTCGCCGCCGTCTGCAGTTTTCCCTGTCAACTCCCCTCACCCTACCGCAATGGTTAGCCCCTCCCCTGTCAACTCCCCTCACCCTACCGCACTGGTTAGCCCCTCCGCGCGCACTCCCGCGACCCGGGATCGAATCCCCGCTCGCGCCGCACGCCGATTTTCCTTGCCAGACGATGAAGAAGAGAAACAGTACCCGGGCCGTGGTCATCTTACAAAAAGCCCCCCACCTTTTTGATTCCTGCAACCCGCGCTCCTAGAGACCCCACCTGTCAGCCGCTCTGGTAGGATTGCAGAAAACCCCTCAGCCTTTCTCAGCCGCAACCCGCGCTCCAGCCCCAGCCCCACCTGTCAGCCCCTGTCTTCCTCACCGCTGTCACGTGGGCCTACGCCAGTTGGCCCACCCCGCAGTCTCAGTGGCTAGCCCAACCCGCGGTGACAAAAAGATTTTCCGCGCGCGTGGCCCAGTCAGCGCAAGGCCCACCCGTCAGCGACTGGGGTTGATTCTGCCTGAGTAACAAAAGTAATTCCGGCGTCTGTTTTAATTAAATCTATTCAAAATTGATTTAAATTCAAATTCAAACCAGATTTAAATAATTTTCAAAATACAAATCCAAATAATACAAGTAATATATGTTTTGGAATCAGAAAAATGTGAGGAATTCAAATATGCCATTCAAAATAATGTTTGAACACTTTAAAATTTCGAGATGATTAAAATTACAATAAAATGCCCTTTTCCTTATTTAATTAATAACTTTTGTTTTATAACTCCAACTGTGACAAATAATATGTCTAAATCGATCAGCGCGACGAGCCCGTTCTAAATATGCAGTACTTGTTCTGAATTGAAGCATGCATCATGTTGTCATTAAAAATCTGAACTGTTTATGACAATAAAACTGGGTGGAATAAATAATAATATGCTTTATTTTCTTGCAACCACACCTCACCTTTGCCATGCTACTTTACTGCCATGCAAATTGTGCATCATTCATCATGGCATGCTTGTTTGCTTGTCGTATTTTAATTCATATGCTTGTGCACTTTATTTATGTTGGCCCTTGTTTGTTTGGTTCTTCTTCGAATAGACGCCCAGCAGGAGAATTACCAGGAATCCCAGGAGTATTACCCAGATCCATCTCTCGCTTCAACTGAGCTGTCAGGCAAGCACTACCACATGCTTGCATACATACAGTACCTATTGCCTCTATCTTATTCTTGCATCATTGAGTCGCGAATGCATTAAATTGAATCCCAAGTACTGCATGGCCTTTACTTTTAAACCACACCAAGCTTGTTCCGGTCCCATGAGCCATTACTACAGGAGTTATTTGAGCCATGCGAGTCGTAGAAAAGCATGAGTAGGGTATGTGAGTGTCTGCTGGATAATGAGGTACCTAAACAACATAACCTGAGTAGTAATGGGATAACTAATGAAAGAGGCACCGGTGAGCAATATCGGCTATTTGGTTTTTCCTGCTCACTTGTGTCCCGTAGGACCCCGAGTACTTGATTCCTGTTCCTTGACTATTCGCACTATCCACATCCGGGAGGCCTTATGGACCCCCCTGAGCCAGAGCTTGATTCATTCCTATTTCTTGGGGCCACAATTAGTTTGGGGCTTTATTACTATTCTGTACTTATGCCATGTTACTGCTTTATTTAAGATTGTGCGAGGAGCACCTGTACTGTTTTGGATCGTGACACGTTTTCGCTGTATCGACAAGCCCAGTCACATTTTCGGGTTCCCAGTCGTTTACCGCCGTTCACACAAACCTTGGGTCCGTCTCGGAGCCGGCCAACTTCGTTGCGGGTAGCTTAATGGGGTGGCCCCCTGAAATATTTCTGAATCCTGTAATTTCTTTGTCGTGAATGCCTCGTTGGGTTTTGATTTGGTTTTTTCGAGGTTGATCGAGTTTGTGTTGCTATTCATGCACCCCTGCAGGGTAAATCTTTCTGAAAGCCGTGTCCGCGGTTATGGACGACTTGGAGCACAGTTTCTCGATCATAGACAAGTATAACTAAAGTACCGCTTTTAAGTTGACTAAGTACTTGACTAGTAAATAGTGCAATACTCACGGAATGGTTAATAAAACTGCCAACGGATGATGGGGTTTGTTCGTCCGCTTCCTCGTTGGTAAGCGAGGAGGAGGATGGATCTGTTCATTATACTGTTATAACTGTTGTTCTTAATTCACGGACTTCCGTCTATCAGTGGTTAGGCGGAAGGTTAGCGAGTATATGTAGAATTGTTAGGTATTATCTTTTGCTGCAATTGCGTCACCCCAGGTTGTGTCCCCTTTAGTGGCATAAAGACTTGCTGAGTACCCCTAGGGTCTCACACGATAAATTGTTTGATTCAGATGAACAGGTGTACCCGCAAGATGGATACTGGGTGGAAGAGACAGATGATGTTGGCAACGATCATTCGGTGTAGAGATTCCGGGAACGGGGATCCGTGTGATCTGTGGGCGGGATGTGTTTATTTATGGGACATCTTATGCCAATTTGCTTCTTATCTGTACTCGGATCTTGTTTTCCGCTTCCGCCTGATACTCTGATGTGTGATGTATGAGGAGCTATCCTAAATTATTATATCTATCTAGGATATTTGGATCTTGCCGTATGGCGTTGCTATATTTCTATTTCTTTTAGATGGAATGGCTCTGAGGACTGTTGTATGTGGCTTGCATACATACTCATTTGTGTATGTAGTTGATCCCTTCGCCTGCCGATTACGCCGCTCGTTCTTGTCCCGTTGTCTGAAAGTGGTTAGGATGGCCGAAAGGTCTACCGTGAGTGGCCCTGGGCCCCACCGTACTATTTTAACCACTTTCGTTTATCCAGGCATTAACTAAGAGCGTAATTCACCGAGGTAGTTACAGGAATATTATATCTGCCAAAATATTGTGCTCGATCAAGATCAGCTTTACTAGGGAAAGTCATCCGAAAAACATTTCTCTCCACTTGTCTGACTTCCCGTTGATAGTTCATATCAGGAACAATCCATCTGAGCTGGGCTATAATCTCATCCAAAATCAGAGCTGTTTGGCCAAATCACCATTGGATATTGTAACCCTGCTAAGCCTCGTGTTATCAAGTCTAGGTCGGATCACAGTAGACCTAGGGAACTCCCAGAACATAAGTTCATCATGAGCTATACCATACAAAACCATCGCTGGTTTAGGAGCCAAAATCAGAGGACAGTTTGTGGTCATGTTATAGGGCTCTGGCAACATAAACACAACTCGGTAGTACAGTCATTCAAACAATGCCCACTTCTACCACACCTAAAGCAATCAACCACCCTTTTCTTTCCTCGCGCAGCTGCAGCAACCTGTGAATTTACAACTCCAGCCGGGGCGACAACTGCCTCATTAGCAAGTCGCTGCGCTGGTCTCAGCGGGCCAAAACCTAAAACAACGTAGAGCTAGGGACTGGACTCTATCCATACATCCATATATATATGTGCTCGGTACGCCGTCCCTAATCAGCTCGATCGGATCACATCTTAGATATATTAGAGAAAAGATGGATTAATTAGCTCTCCAGCCCAACTCTCAGAACAATGACAATGGACAAGAGACGTAGAGCTAGGGACTGGACTCCAACCATGCATCTATATATATGTGCTCGATAGGCCGACCCTGATCAGCTCGATCACATCGCATCTTAGATATATTAGACAAAAGATGGATTAATTAGGTCTCCAGCCTTAGCTCTCGGAACAACTACAATGGACAAGAGAAGGCGGCGGCAGTAGATGCAACGATGGCTGGCTACCGCCAGTACTCCAACATGATCGCATCTGGCTCGAGCCCACCGGCGACCAAGTGCGAGAAAGTGGTCGACGACAACAGGGCTACGGCTAGACGACTCACGGTCGGTGCCTGGAGAGGGCACTGCTCTGACCCTCCCAAACCGGTGCTGGTAGTGATCAGAGTTTAGAGAGAGCCATATGTGCTTCACCGACGACGAGAGGGCGATCTTGACGAGCGTGCACTCAGAGTTCAGACAGACCCATATCTCCTTCATCGACGATGTGATGGCAATCTTGACGAGCTTAATTATGTGTTTATCCTCGACCATTTAAGTGTAGGAACATCTTGCCGAGATTAAGTGCCAAATTGGAAAGTCGGCTCCATGAGACCCAGCCCGAGCCGGAAAAGCGACGTCAATCACGATGAGATGGAAATTGGGCTGTGGGAGTCAAGAGATTGTCTCACACATGCAGACACGCTGCGTCTCGCCATCCTCGGCACTAAGCGGGCAAGCCTCGTGGCTGCCTCCGATCGCGACGACGGCAACGAGTCCATGGAACCAGTATGTTGCTCGAATCTGGATAGCCTTGGCTGCCGGAATCGGTTTTATGGTTGTCCTTTTTTTTTCTAATAAGTCAGGAGTCGGTCAGATTGGTGTTTTCTCCTGTCTGTTTTTTTCCTATGGTAGCTGGCCTTTTAGGTACGTATTAACCTACAATCAGCACCTATATTTTCTCGAACCAATATAAGCAAGCAAGCTACTCAAAAATGAATATCGTGTTGGCTAATTAATAAGCTGATGCATGCGTCCTGGAACACAATTAGCTTGCATGCGTGCTGGAACACGATATGCATGCATCAGCTGATAGCAAGCAAATTAATAAGCTGGTGGCATCCGCGCTGAGTGGATTGATGTTCGCATTTGGTGTGCAGTCAACGAGGCAGCTTGATGGCGTATGCCTGCGATCGCCTCCAGGGCGTGTGCGCCGTGGTGGTTCTGCGTGAGGTATTTGGTAGGAGCGTCCTCCGCGACAGGAGGACTCAGCCATAGCCGAAAGGCATGGACGCACTGCCTATGATACTAGGAGACGACGCTGCCAGCCAGAGTCGAGCTTCGCCACTTGCCGCTGATGTCCTCTGTCGCAGGCCACCTAGGCATGTCGATCTGTCGGAGACCACCGTCATGGAGTCGGTGCCGCATACTGCCGCATACTGTTAGTTGCAGATGTACGATGTACAAATGGGTTCCCTTCTGATTTTCTGGTTTAGGTTCCAGGTATTTGCTGTATATATAAATAATGACAATCTACTTCATGCATTTGCAACAAAAAAAATTAGTTTAGACGGGAGAAGATCAGGCAATAAATCATAACATAGATCATCTTTAGAGTTTTATGACAGTAGTATAAAGAATATTGAAGATGTCAAGGCCGTGGCGCAAGATGACTTTTTGCCAACCAATTGGCCAACAAACTACTTAAATTGTCCCGTAATTTCAATATTGCACTTCTAAAATTTTAAAAATCTAAAATTGGTGTTTTGCGATTTCCAGTATACAATGCAAAAGAAAAGTCTATGAAAGATTTCCTTAATTTGGATTTGATATATGTGCAGATATATCATCAGATTTGTCGTAGCAACGCACGGGCTTGCTTTGTGCTAGTCATTTACTCAAAATCGACAGGTTGTTGGCAGCATGGAAGGGCAGCCTGAGATGACGAGAGAAGGAAGGCATGTACTATTGAAGAGTGTCCTGTCCGCTGTAGTAACGTATATGATGACGGCGCACATTCTGCAAGTGGGCGTGCTTGAAAAAATTGCAAAGAGGTGTAGAGCATGGTCGTGGCGAGGCGAAGAGACATGTAATGGAGGTCACTGCCGACGCTAGTGGAGAACGGGCCATTAGTCTCGATTTCAGAGGGCCTCTAGTTTCGGTTCTAGAGGGCCTCTAGTCGTGGTTCTGCAACCGGGACTGCGAAATCGGGACTAGAGGTCCCTATTTCTAGTCCCGGTTCTGTTACGAACCGGGACTAGAGTCCACTCACGTGGCAGCGGCAACGCGGGGGCGGGAGGACCTCTAGTCTAGAGCCGTAACACGACCCAAGACTAAAGCTTTCCTGTCGCGGCAGAGAATCGGGTGTTTTCTCTGCCGTGGCACGATTTAGAGGTTTTCATTTTCAATTCTTTTTCATTTTTATATATAATTTGGTGCATGGAGAATATTAAATTCCGTGGCATGTTTATGCATATATAATGTACATATTGATGCATATATAATATAACTTGTCTTACTTCACATACATACATACATACATATATATATATGTATATACATACATATATATATATATAAATACTAAACAAGAACCGGTTCCTGTATAACTATACAGGAATCCATGTGAACCTTGACAGAAAACAAAGTGAACTTTGTTTTTATAGCGCAAGTGAACCTTGTTTTTCCGGAGTGAGGCCAGACGTCCTGTTGATTTTTCTCTTGTGCGCGGACGCCTGTATAACTATACAGGAACCCATGTGAACCTTGACAGAAAACAAAGTGAACCTTGTTTTTATAGGGCAAGTGAACCTTGTTTTTTCGGAGTGGGGGCAAACATCCTGTTGATTTTTCTCTTGTGCGCGGACGGTTGTGAGGTGGTCGGGGGGGGGGGGGGGATTAGCTGGAGACAAAAAAAACTTTTAGATCTGGTTTTATTTGCTAATCTATGTCTTAACCCTTGTACCACCTGGCTTTAATTGGAAATCCCACTGCGCCCGCACCGCATTCACTCCGGGTAACGTCTCCTTTCTCTCTCCCCTCAACCCTGCTTCCTCCGCCATTGACAACCGCCTAGCGTCGTGATCGGCAACTGCCCCGCCTGGCGCCGCACCAGGAGATAAGGAGCGCCCCGCATCCCCCTCTCCCCCACTTCCCCCCGCTCCTCCTTCCTCCCCACCCTTTCTCTTTATCCTGGCCGCGCTTGGCTTTTCGCAGTTAGGTTTTGGGGGCGGATTTGGTGGGGGTTCTACCATCTCTGGCAGCAGTTTGGTTCTGGTGCTAGCCGCCGGCGGAGCTCTCCTGTTTCCCTGTCTCCTGACCGCGCTCGAGTTTTTTTGTGTCAGGTTCTGCTGCGGAGTTGGTGGTGGTGCTGTTCTCCGGCGGCGGCTGCTTCTTCTGGTTGCTGGTGGCCGGCGGCGGAGGGCTCGGAGTTCGTGGTGTCTGGGTTTTGTGTTTGGACGGAGCCCTCTTCGTGGTCTGCGCCCTCATCCCTCTCCACAAAGTGCATATGGATCCTAATTATCCGACAGGTATACATGTTTTCTCTTTTTGTTTTTATGTGAATCTGTGTGATTCAGTGTTCATTTTATTTTTTATGCTTTTTTGTGTTCATGTGCTATGATTTATTGTTTTTATAGTTTATTTAGTACATGAATTGATGCAATCTGTTTGCTAACTGTACATTTTGTTTGTGGGCTCTAGTATAGGTTCATGTGTAGATTCACACTTGTGTTTGATGTTTTTTTATTTTTTTTCAGTAATTTAGGATATGGTCTGCAGGGACTTTGTGTTTCGTTGCTAGCCGGATCTTGTTTTTAGTATTGTGTCACTCTGAATTCAAGCCTAATATGTTGTGAACACTACTAGGAAAAGGCTATAGGTAATTCACACATCCGTGGCGCACGTGCTAGTGGTGCCCCACGGGTAAAATAGACGTGGCACACTGCCCATAGGTGCCCTACGGCTAACTGCCGTAAACGTGGCGCACATGGGGGTGGTGCGTCACGGCTACTTGTGGGGCAGGGCACAGGTGACCACAGACAACCTAGCCGTAGCGCACCTGTGCGCGGTGCGCTACGGGTGTGAAACTTAGTCATAGCGCACTCTGACATAGTGCGCTACGGGTATGTGGGTTGCGGCCTGCTGTGCAGCTGGGCGAACTTACCCGTATGGCACCCTAACCTTAGGTCGTTTAGAGATTTTTTAGATTTTTAAAATTCGAAAAGAGTAAAAAGTTATGATCAAAATATCGTTTTTTCCAGCAGAAAAAAATGGAGGCCACTTACTTGTAGCACACCACCCCTAGTGCGCCACGAGTAAGTTGGGCGGGATTCGAAATTCGAATCTCCACCCGACCACCTAACCCTCCACATATATCTTCCCAACCCACCCCTTATCTCCTCCACTTCCACTTCTCCTTCTCCACTTCTCCTCCCTTCTCCACCTTCTCCTTCTCCTCCACCTCTCCTACCTTCTTCTTCTCCTCACTTCTTCTTCTCCTCTCTCTGGCTGCACCCACCTTCGACGGCGCCCTCCTCTGACAGCCTATGGCTGCACCCTCCGACCATCCTCCAACCGCGCCCTCCTCCGACCACCTCCGGCTACACCCTCCCCGACCATCCTTCGACGAGGCTACAACACCGACGACGACGTCGACCGGCGGCTTGATCTAGATCTAGATCTAGATCAAATCTCGCTTTTTTTGAAATCTGAAATCGTACCCATGACGCACAGCACCTAGTGAGCCACGGCTAACTTTTCATACGCGTGGCGCACAGCACCTAGTGCGCCACGACTAACTTTTCATACTCGTGGCGCACCACCTAGTGCACCACGGCTAACTTTTACCCGTAGCGCGTGCCTCGTGGCGCACCCCTAGTGCACCACGGATGATCAAAATAGGTGCGCCACGGATTAGTTGTTTTCTAGTATTGGAACCTTCATAAATTGTTTCTCTGTTTTCAGTTTTTTTAGCACATGAACAATTGAAATTCCCTGGGTGTGCAGTTCACTGTGTACCATAGTTCTATCATACGTGAACTTTAGTTTTACCATATGTGAACTTTGTGTTTTATTTTGCTAGCTGAATCTTTGTTTTAGTATTCTCTTTTAATTTTTTATGTGAATTTGATTCGGTGTTCATTTTATTATTTTATGCTTTTTTGTGTTCATGTGCTATGATTTATTGTTTTTATAGTTCATTTAGTACATGACATTGATGCAATCTGTTTGCTAACTGTATATTTTGTTTGTGGGCTCTAGTATAGGTTCATGTGTAGATTCACACTCGTGTTTAATGTTTTTTTTTATTTTTTTCAGTAATTTAGGATATGGTCTGCAGGGACTTTTGTGTGTTCGTTGCTAGGCGAATCATTTTTTAGTATTGTGTCACTCTGAATTCAAGCCTAATATGTTGTGAACCTTCATAAATTGTTTCTTTGTTTTCAGTTTTTTAGCACATGAACAATTGAAATTCCCTAGGTGTGCAGTTCACTGTTGAAAGGATCGTATGGTCACCTAGAGGGGGGGGGGTGAATAGGTGCTACTTCAAATTTTACTCTTTTTCAATTTAGGGTTTGACATGAAAGATAAATTCTCTAGATTATGCAACTATGGTGAATTTACCTATATGATAAACAAGCACAAACTAAGCAATGACTAGATAAGCATAGTGCGGTAAAGGATAGAAGTAACCAAAGTGAAGCACACGGAGACACAAGGATTTGTTTCCCGTAGTTCCTTCCTTTACGGAAGTACGTCTACGTTTGGAGAGGGGGTGGTTTAAAACCACCAACGCCACGAGAGGCCTCCCTTGTTCTCTGATGAACCTCATCCCAAAGGGTTCGATTCACCTCTTCCACTATACGGCAACCTTCGAGGTGGATGTCGGCACCTTTACAACAAGTTCAGGGCACACATCCACAACTTAATTGGAGGCTCCCAAGTACAAGCTAGCTGTCAAACAATCAAATACAAGCTAGTAAGAACCAAATCACAAGCTAGGGTTTCCAATGAAACACTAGAGCAAGGGGCCCTCAAGTGAATGAGGGGGAAATGAAAATCTCTCTTGGTGAAGATGTAGATCAAGGCCTCCTCCTTCGATTCTCCAAAGATTAATGACTTTGGATGGTTGAGAGAGGAGATCTTGTGGATTTGGTGGCTCTAATGGTGCTGGAGTTCTTGAGATGGACGAGCAGCTTCCAAGGTAGAAGAAGGGGCCTTTATATAGACCTCCTAGAAATGGAGCCGTTGGGAGCCACTTGCCCCGGACAGTCCGGCCAGAACCAGCCAGACAGTCAGGCCTAGCCGGACACTCCGAGTGAGACCAGCCAGACCCTCCGGCCTGGCCAAGTTTCCGTCCAGAATCTGGGAAGAGTCCGGGGAGTGTCCGAAAACCTGTTCAGAGTGTCCGGAAAAGTTGCCCACTTCTCATGAGCGGACAGTCCGGTCAAATACCACCGGACACTCCGGCTTGGCCGAACACTCCGGCCTGGATCAGCCGGACAGTCCAGCTGGGACTTATCCCTTGCAAAGACCTGACCCAGGGAAGCTCTTTTTCCTTTATTGCACCATACATGGGACAGCTGGAATCTGCTGAAACATTTTGAAAGATGGTTAAACTTATCCAAGTGTTGTCACCAAACATCAAAATAATAGTAAGGGCATACATGCCCTTTCAATCTCCCCCATTTTGGTGTTTGATGACAACCCAAGGATTTGCAAAAAGGATAGCTATAAATGTTCACAAGTGGAGAAATACAAAATATAGCGAGGCTCCCCCTAGATGTGTGACCAATTTTTGCTTTGCATTTGAATACATGATCACACACCATAGGATTACATCCTCTCTAGATTTTGTAGCTAGCACTATATGACATGATATATAAACACAACTAGATCAATAAGCTAGGCATAGATATAACATAGTCACTTAACACAACCGGGTAGGCATGTCTCAACACATAACACAGAGTTCAACACAACAAAGTACTCAAAGAGTAGGATAAAGACACGAAGCTTCAAAGAGGCAAATCGAAATAACATGAAGCTCGTGTACCACGCAAATCCCCGGTAGTAACCTAATAAAGGGCCTACTTCTCCCCCTTTGGCATCGAGACGCCAAAAAGGGAAAAGAGCACAACTAAAGCGTCCCAAGGCCAACTCTAGCCACTGTAGTCGTCGCCATCCTCCTCCTCCTCCTCCTCCTCATCCTCGTCCTCGTCCTCATCATCCTGATCCTCCTGAGTAGAGCTCTGGCCGTGAGGGAAAGAAGAAGAAGATACATCCTCAAACATGGACCAATCCACATGACCCTGACTCCAGTGACCATAGGAGAGTGTGCCATCAGAAGACTGCTGCAGAGAAGGATCAACATCCATAGGCTGGTTGATCCGCTTGAGTTCCTTCATCACATTCCTGTTCGCCTTGTATGCATCATACTCACCATGGCGAATGTCAATGTTCTGGCATAGAAGAAGCTTCTTCCACCAGGAGGCCTTCTTCACCTTCTTGTGCACTTCCTCCTTGGAGGTGGTGAAGCGGTAAGCATTGCTGGCATGCTTCATGCGAGGACCACGGGCACAGCCCCCGAAAATTCCTCAGAAACATCATCACAGTCAGAGGCATCTATCTCATCATCCTCAAAGATATCCTGAGCAGGGGTGTAGCCACGAGGTGCCTTGGAGGTAGGGGCACCCTTGCTCTGTAACTTGGCAGGGAGATGAGCAACAAGCTCAGTGTACAACAGTGGAGTGTCTGGAGCCTGAGCAACAATGAGCTTCATCACATATGGAGCAAAAAGATGGCACTTCTTGTTAGTGATGCACTTGTACATATCCTGATAGATGAAGTCCATGAAATCTATGGTACCACATGGGTGAGCTGGACCGCGAACATACATGGAGTGGGCATGGGCCATAAGATTGATCTCAGCACCCCGCATCTCATCCTTGTTGCCCGCCTTGGGAGTGAGAGTGTGGCGGAACATGTGGAGCAGGATGTTGTAAATGAGCTTGATATTGGTGGTTTGGCCAACCACACCATTCTGAGAGTAGAGATTTGAGTCTTTGATACATGTCTTCATGATCGTCACCATCCTTCATGAAGAAACCTTTGGCCTCATTGCTTAAGGCATCATATCTATTTCTCCTCATACTCTCATTGCCAACAAACAAGTCAATGAGAGCATCCCAAGCTTCCTTGGCGGTACTGTAGTGCTCAGTGTGAGGAAAATCCTTTGGCCCCACTCCAAGTTGAATCATGTGCAAGGCAGTTGCATTGAGTTGGCTATTGACCACTTCTCTTCTAGTCAAATTGGTTGGATCCTCAATTTTGAGTCCTTCTTCAATAATATTCACAAATCAATGCAGGAGCTACACACATGAGATTTCATTAAGACTTGGCATTGAGCAAAAGTATGTGCAACTAACTTAGGTAGGTCGCCTCTATTATTTATATGTGGATGAGGGATAGGGGGGTCGGGAGAGTACCATCCGGGAATCGCATGGTGCTCTTCCTTCCCATCACCCCTTTTTGTGGTGGAGTTAGTGGAATTATATTCATCCCCATCACTTCCTCCAAAGGCTTATCCGGAGCATTAACCTTTGGGTTTGGTGGTGTTACCTCCAGAGAGGGAGGAGGTGAGGTTTGGTAATCCCTAACAAGTTGCGCAACGAGTTGACGCAACTGTTGGATTTCGTTGCCCAAGGTAGAGCTCAAGCTTGTTTCCAACTTCTTGAGGTCTACCATGGTCACCGAATGGCTAGCCTCACTTTCTCCCTCCTCTGGGTTACCCATAATCTCTTAGGTGGTTAAGCCCGAATAAAGAGCCGAGGCTCTGATACCAATTGAAAGGATCGTATGGGCACCCAGAGGAGGGGGGGTGAATAGGTTCTACTTCAAATTTTACTCCTTTTCAATTTAGGGTTTGATATGAAAGGTAAATTCTCTAGATTATGCAACTATGGTGAATTTACCTATATGACAAATAAGCACAAACTAAGCAATGACTAGATAAGCAAAGTGCGGTAAAGGATAGAAGTAACCAAAGTGAAGCACACTGAGACACAAGGATTTGTTTCCCGTACTTCCTTCCTTTTGAGGGGAAGTACGTCTACGTTTGGAGAGGGGGTGGTTTCAAACCACCAACGCCACGAGAGGCCTCCCTTGTTCTCTGATGAACCTCACCCCAAAGGGTTCGATTCACCTGTTCCACTATACGGCAACCTTCGAGGTGGATGTCGGCACCTTTACAACAAGTTCAGGGCACACATCCACAACTTAATTGGAGGGTCCCAAGTACAAGCTAGCTGTCAAACAATCAAAGACAAGCTAGTAAGAACCAAATCACAAGCTAGGGTTTCCAATGAAACACTAGAGCAAGGGGCCCTCAAGTGAATGAGGGGGAAATGAAAATCTCTCTTGGTGAAGATGTAGATCAAGGCCTCCTCCTTCGATTCTCCAAAGATCAATGTCTTTGGATGGTTGAGAGAGGAGATCTTGTGGATTTAGTGGCTCTAATGGTGCTGTAGTTCTTGAGATGGACGAGCAGCTTCCAAGGTAGAAGAAGGGGCCTTTATATAGGCCCCCTGGAAATGGAGCCGTTGGGATCCACTTGCCCCGGACAGTCCGGCCAGAACCAGCCGGACAGTTCGGCCGAGTCGGACACTCCGGGTGAGACCAGTCGGACCCTTTGGCCTGGCCAAGTTTCCGGCCAGAATCTGGGAAGAGTCCCGGGAGTGTCCAAAAACCTGTTCAGAGTGTCCGGAGAAGTTGCCCACTTCTCATGAGTGGATAGTCCGGTCAAATCCCATCGGACACTGTGACCTGGATCTGCCGGACAGTCCGGTTGGGACTTATCCCTTGCAAAGACCTAACCCATGGAACCTCTTTTTCCTTTATTGCACCATACATGGGACATCTGTAATCTCCTAAAACATTTAACAGATGATTAAACTTATCCAAGTGTTGTCACCAAACATCAAAATAATAGTAAGGGCATAAATGCCCTTTCAACTGTGTACCATAGTTCTATCATACGTGAACTTTAGTTTTACCACATGTGAACTTTGTGTTTTAATTTGCTAGCTGAATCTTTGTTTTAGTATTCTCCTTTTCTTTTTATGTGAATATGTGTGATTTAGTGTTCATTTTATTTTTTTATGCTTTTTTGTGTTCATGTGCTATAATTTATTGTTTTTATAGTTCATTTAGTACATTACATTGATGCAATTTGTTTGCTAACTGTACATTTTGTTTGTGGGCTCTAGTATAGGTTCATGTGTAGATTCACACTTGTGTTTGATGTTTTTTTTTTATTTTTTTCAGTAATTTAGGATATCGTCTGCAGGGACTTTTATGTTTTCGTTGCTAGCCGAATCTTGTTTTTAGTATTGTGTCACTCTGAATTCAAGCTTAATATGTTGTGAACCTTCATAAATTGTTTATCTGTTTTCAGTTTTTTGGCACATGAACAATTGAAATTCCCTGGGTGTGCAGTTCACTATGTACCATAGTTCTATCATACGTGAACTTTAGTTTTACCATATGTGAACTTTGTGTTTTAATTTGCTAGCTAAATCTTTGTTTTAGTATTCTCTTTTTGTTTTTTATGTGAATCTGTGTGATTCAGTGTTCATTTTATTTATTTTTATGTTTTTTGTGTTCATGTGCTATGATTTATTGTTTTTATAGTTCATTTAGTACATGACATTGATGCAATCTGTTTGCTAACTGTACATTTTGTTTGTGGGCTCTAGTATAGGTTCATGTGTAGATTCACACTTGTGTTTGATGTTTATTTTTTATTTTTTCAGTAATTGAGGATATGGTCTGCAGGGACTTTTGTGTTTTCGTTGCTAGCCGAATCTTGTTTTTAGTATTGTGTCACTCTGAATTAAGGCCTAATATGTTGTGATCCTTTATAAATTGTTTCTCTATTTTCAGTTTTTTTTAGCACATGAACAATTGGAATTCCCTGGGTGTGCAGTTCACTGTGTACCATAGTTCTATCATACATGAACTTTAGTTTTACCATATGTGGACTTTGTGTTTTAATTTGCTAGCTGAATCTTTGTTTTAGTATTCTCCTTTTGTTTTTATGTGAATATGTGTGATTCAGTGTTCATTTTATTTTTTATGCGTTTTGTGTTCATGTGCTGTAATTTATTGTTTTAATAGTTCTAGTACATGCCATTGATGCAATCTGTTTGCTAACTGTACATTTTGTTTGTGGGATCTAGTATAGGTTCATGTGTAGATTCACACTTGTGTTTGATGTTTTTTTTATTTTTTTCAGTAATTTAGGATATGGTCTGTAGGGACTTTTGTGTTTTCGTTGCTAGCCAAATCTTGTTTTTAGTATTGTGTCACTTTGAAATCAAGCCTAATATGTTGTGAATCTTCATAAATTGTTTCTCTATTTTCAGTTTTTTTAGCACATGAACAATTGAAATTCCCTAGGTGTGAAGTTCTTTTTTATGTTGCATTTTTGTAATGACTTCTGTTAATTGTGTGCGTGTTTTCCTAGGATCTGGTGATGTTTCTGAGAGTTTAAACCTTGTTAAGGTTATTAAGAAAGCAAAATTAGTTGCCCGCGATGGAAAATTGAGTTTAGCTGCTGGCATTCCTTTACTGTTTAGTCCCGTTTCTCTAGTTTCTGAATCTGTTGTGCAGACGCGGGATATGGCCAAGGACGATCACCATGCGGTTGATCCTATCGAAAAACCCGTATGTCCACCTGGTATGGTTTTATTCTTTTTTCATTCTTTTTCTTTGTTTAACTTGTAATTTTTTATGTTTAATTTCCTCCTTTTTTACTCGTAATTAACTCCTAGTTTTTATTATGTTGATTCGGCGGTTATATCTGTGTCAAATAATCCTAATTTGGAAGATTTATCTACTGCTGATGGAGGTTTCTTCTCTAATACTTTCAATACTTTTGTTAACTCTTTATCTTATTTTTGTTTATGTGTTGCTACCTAGTTTATTTGTAAAATGAAACACCTATTATATTTTTTTCCTGTTAGTTATGTGTTTTAACTGTCCTATTTAAAATTGAGACTACTAGTACACATTGTCTACTTTTTAGTTTAACTGTGATAACCTCTAATTATAACTTCTATCATTCATTTATCATATGTGTCTCTCTGAATTCCACTGTGAACCTTAGTTTATTCATGTATGAACTTTTAGTTTATTCATGTATGAACCTTAGTTTTGTTAGCTGAATCTTTGTTTTAGTATTTTTGTGTCTCTGAATTCCAGTCTAATGTGATGTGAACCTCCATAAATGGTTTATGGTTTCATTTCTTTGTTTTCACTATTTATCAGCACATGAACAATTGAAATTTCATGGGTGTGCATTTTTCACTGTGATCCTTATTTTTATTAGATATGAACCTTAGTTTCATTATAGTTGAAGTGTAATCGATATAATGTTGTGTAAAGTTTGTATGTTGGCTGGGTGAATCTAGTTTTTCTATATGGGATCTGTGAACCCTAGTATAATTTGGTGTGAACCTTCACATTATTTTTATGTTTTCTATACTTTTTAGCACATGATTAATGCAGATTTTAATGTGGTTTGAACATTTAGGATATGAACTTCATTTTTATATACTGGATCTTTTTTTCTTATGCATAGGTGAATTTTTCCATGTAATAACTAAACTTCTTTTATATCTGTTTGTTCAGCTGAGGAGAATATCATGCAGTCTTTGGATATTTTGAACAGTGAATATCCAAATGCTGCCTCAGCTGCAGCAGCTATTCCTGATAGTGGTGCGGTGCGAAACAGTGCATCTGCTGCGCCTATTTATGATACGCCATCGTGACTTCCTGTTGATGCTGGAGGCAGTGGCTTCCGTCCTAGTGAAGCAACATCGGGTCCTATATTTGATGTCAGCGGTATCCGCCCTGGTGAAGCAACAGCAGGTCCAAAATTTGATGTTAAACCTTTAGAGAGGAACAATCCTGATGACAGCAATGAAACAAGAGAAGTTCCCGCTGATCCTGTTGTTCCTCTTTCATTTCCAGTATTGGAGGATACACCGTCGTAGTCAGTAGATGGCACGGAAGAGGTTACTCAGGAACACAATGTGCAGGCTCAACTTGATCGTTATAAAGCAGCACAAGAAGCTAAAATGGCTAGGTACAGCGAGGTGGTTAAACAGTATGTTTGAAGGAAGCTTCCTAAATGCGCTACGGTTTCGCCTTCTGTTCCTATTGGTGCCGCTGCTCAGCCTGAACCCGTTTCTGTACCTGTTGGTTCATTGGCTTCTCTTGTTGTTGATCATGCTGAGGCTCAACCAACTCCTGGAACAGATTCCCTGCCCGAAGAGTTATGTCAACCTTCATCTTCTTCACGTAAGCCGAGGGTAGCTCTCTGTAAAAAGAATATTCGGTTTGTATCTCCAAATGTGGCTGGTGATGTTCGGCACAGCCCACGCTTGCCTGCCCGTGATTCAAGCGGTGTTCGTTCATCTAAAGTTGTTAAGAAAGCTGCCCCATCCAAGCGTGTTCGTTCTCCGGATAGATGTTCTGAAGCATCATCATCTGATGGTGATGATGACTTTGAGGATTACACTGCTTCCTTCACGGTTATTTTTGACTTCTCCTTTTATTTTTGCAACTTTGATTTTAAATCTGTTTTTTTGATTATGTGAACTATTTACTACATGGCAATCTGAACTGTTGTATTGTTCTACTATAGCGTACTGTCAATAAGAAGAAGAGGGAGCATCATGTGATGAAGGTCTACCTCGTGTTGAGAAGGTAATCTCTACTTTTTTATGAAACAACCTTTTTTCCTTTTTGTGTTTTCATTATCTGAACTAGTAGTGTATGCCTATGTGAACCTTTTTTCTATTCATGTTGTTCCAATTGATGTACCTTTTCTTCTTTTTTTACGAACATGCTTTATTGCATTCTCTAATTTGTGTTAGCCCACACAGTGAACCTTTATAGTTATTCCCAGTGAACTGTAGTAAGATTTTTTTTGCGTGAACCTTCACAAATAGTTTCTGTTTTGTTCTTTTGTGTTTGCATTTATCTACTGATAATTTGTTTTTAGCTGCGCATTTCATTTTTGTGAACTGTATGATCACATGATTTGAACCCTAATATTTTTATGTATGTTTGGTTTATTTTGTTTTTGTGGGCACTAATTCTGGGTATGAACCTCCTAACTTAAGTGAACTTTCCTTTTTTTTGCATCATAGCATTTGTGAACTTTAGTTAAATGTGGTGTGAACCTTGAATTAATTATTTCTATTTTCTGTACTTTTAGCACATCATTATTGGAACCTCCAAACTTAAGTGAACTTTCCTTTTTTTGTATCATAGCATCTGTGAACTTTATTTAAATGTGGTGTGAATCTTGATTAAATCTTTCTGATTTCTGTACTTTAGCACATCATTATTGGAATTTTGTTTTCTAGTTTTTGTGTTCATTTTTGTGAACTGTTTTTAATTCTGTTGTGAACCTTGTTTTACGTAGGATGTCACGAAAAAGAAGAGGGGTAGACCTGCAAAACTCGGGAAGAAGTGTCCAAGTAAAGTTAGTAAAAAGGCGAAACTGAGTAAGGATGGTAATGAAGATTGGCCGTTTCTTTTAGCAGACTGTTCGCTGTTCGCTTGGTGAAGTTATTGAGGCAGAAAAGTGTCTCAAGCATTCTCACAGATTAAAGGTTATCCAAGCAGGTTTTGGCTGCGTGTTTGATTGGGTTTTGGATGGCCATATTAGCTGGGCCCTCATGTGTGTCCTTCTTAGACGAATTGATACGAAGACAATGAAGTTGGAATGTGGTCCTGGCAGGGTTCTTCATGTCACCAGAGATTCAATTCATCACATTTTTGGGTTCCTGATGGCCCAAAATATATCGAGCTCGTTGGGGAACCCCAAGAGGAAGGTATGATGAGCACAATAGCAAGTTTTCCCTCAGTACGAAACCAAGGTTATCAATCCAGTAGGAGCAAGGAAACACCCCAAAGGTGTTGCTAGCTGAACGTTGGCAGGGCGCACTACCGGTGCCAGCAACAACGTGGAGACCTGCACAACACAACCACATAACTTTGTCCCCAACTTGCGATGAGGTTGTCAATCTCACTGGTTTTGCTGAAAACAAAGGATTAAACGTATCAAATGGAAGGAAGTAATAGTTTACAGAAAGTAAACACGAAGCAGTAAATAGTTTGTAGATTGTATGTAAAAGCAAGGACCGGGGTCCATAGTTTACTAGAGGTGGTTCTCCTTAAGATAGATAACATGCTGGGTGAACAAATTACAGCGGGGCAATTAACAAACATCGAGAAAGCAATACATGCGTATACTAATCATCTTGACTCCTTTGGAACTTGATTGGGCATTACAACATTATACATAGACCACCATCCAACTGCATCTATGACTAATAATCCACCTTCAGGTTATCATCCAACCCCCCTCCAGTATTAAGTTGCAAGCAATAGATTATTGCTTTACGAATTGCGTGTAATGTAAACAATACGATTGTTCTATGAACAAAGGATTGTTGTTTTCTCCCTAGTAGCAACATCACATCTAGTACCTTAGAGATTTCTGTCACTTCCCTAGATTACCAGAGGCATGAACTCACTATCGAGCATAAATACTAACTCTTGGAGTTGCTAGCATCTTCTTGGCCAAGATAGCTACTAACAACGGAAAGCATGCAAGATCACAAATAACAAAGACATGATAGAATCAATAATCAATCTGAAATAGCATCTCAATATCCATCGGATCCCCGCAAACACAACATGTATGAATTTCAAATAGACGATCTTGATCATGAACGGAGCTCACAAGATCTAAACATGAAAGCACAAAGGAGGAGAACTAGCCATCTAGCTACTACATGGATCCGTAGTCCAAGGATGAACTACTCACGCATCACACCGAAGGCTTGCTTGGTGATGAAGAAGGCCTCCAGGGTCTTACAAGTTCCACTTTAATTTCACACCGCTGGGATCCATAAGCAAAAGAACATGATATCAACGGGGTACAAAGTACACGTGCAATGTTGAAAACGTTCCCCATGATACATGGTTCTGCTAATTTCAACTTATAAAGCGCAAGCATATACGCAACAAAGAAGGACCCAATGGTTCAAGTTTATTAAATGCAAGAAAAGTAAAGTGTGCCATCAAGTTTGTGAGAGCTTTAATCACTAGTTTCCTCATAACAAGTTTAATTTGGAAGGTAAACAAAAACATGAATATACTTGGAATAGCATAATCTAGTAGGTAGGTATGGTGGACTCTTTGGAATAACTTGGTTTAGGGAGTTGGATGCGTGAGTGGAACTCATACTTGGTTGTGGAGGCTAGCAAAAGACTGGGAGCAACAAACTAAGAGAGCAATAATGGCCATAATCATACAGAGAGACAAAACATCATTGATCAAAGCATAAAGTGATACTACAAGTTGAAAACTAAAGGATCATAAAGGCTATGGTGACTTGAGATAGTCATAATATGGTCTGAGCATGCGCCAAGTCAACCCAAATAAAGCATCAAAGGAGAATACCACAAAACTATGCTTTAATATGCTAAAACAACGCATGATTCATCCAAGGCACATTAAGAAATCTCAATTGTTTATAACAAGTCATGCTACAACAAAGAATACAAAGCATAAAGCCAAAACAATATCAAGGATGGCATGACAAAGCATAAGCCACAGTCAAAAACAAGCTCTTTTTACCACATAAGTATGAACTTTCCTACTATTTTGCAATCCAAACCAAACTATTTGAAAACCAATGTATGATAGAGGGGGTCCAACCAATTTATTCAGCAAACTAAGAAAACCAAGCAAACAAAAAACCAAAACGAAAACGAAAAAGAAGACACTCCAAGACCAACACAACTGTGCATGAAACAATAAAAATGAAGCGTTTGGAAGGAACCTGGGATTTGTATTGATGAAGAAGGGGATGTCCAAGGCATCCCCAAGATTTGATGCTTGTACTTCTTGGATATTTCTTGGGGTGACACGTGTGTCATCCCCAAGCTTGAGCTTTAGTCCATCCTTCATCTCATTACTCATTCCTTCCATACACCTGAAATTTTTCCTTCATATAAAACTTCACACAATCTTTATTAGCAACATTAGTGCACTCAAGATAATAAGTCTTAAGGTTCAGTTCTAACACCAAATAAAATTCCATTAGAACACTAGCTACTGAAGCACTTCCCTAAAAAATCTCAATTCCCCAAAAGAACTTTAAAAGGAACCAACAAGAAGCAAATGCAGAAAATGGTAGAAATCTGTCAAAACAGACTAGCAGGTAAAGACGAATTTTTTTGAAGACCTTATGTTGCTCAAATAAAAAAGTGTTAAACTAACTAAAGTTAGATAACAACCTGGGGCAGAAGAAAAAAAATTCACGCCTCAAAAGGACGTTCATAGATTTTACACGAATTTTTACGGTGAAGCACAGAAATCTGTTTTGGGACAGCAAATTTCTCAATCATTACTTCTCTCTCATTAGAGGTTACTTTTGGCACAAAAAGCAAATAAAAAGGAAAAGGAGCGGTTATTACAGAGGTAATAACTTCCAAGACTCATCTAAAAACTTTTGGGTTATCTCCCAATAAGTACTTTTCTTTAACGCCTTTAAGTTAGGCATAAGAAGCAAGAAAGAATCAAGTTTTCTCAAATGAAAAAGCATTAAGACCAAATTTCTTGCCCTTACCTCTCTTACTTTTATTCTTAACTTTGGGGAAATATGGTTGTTTGGTGGACAAGAAAGGTGCATGGTCCCCTTTCCCACATCTATTATTGCTCCAACGAGTTCTAATAGGGACCTTCCAAGTGTAATTTGTCCTTTTCATGCACATTCAATAACAAGATAATCAGTAGAAATCATTTTCCCAAGGATCTTTGTAAACACTCCTTCAGCTATTCCAATAGGTAATATGGTAGCATTATTAGTAAGAGATATTTCTTTTCCTCCTTTAGTAAGACCCCAAACATTCAAAGATTCATAAATATCTTTGTGCATAAGACAAAATTCATACATGATATCATAGCGGGCTTGAAAAGTTTCAGTGTTTATCTCA
Source organism: Avena eriantha (assembly GCA_910589775.1). Taxonomy (NCBI): domain Eukaryota; kingdom Viridiplantae; phylum Streptophyta; class Magnoliopsida; order Poales; family Poaceae; genus Avena; species Avena eriantha. The sequence continues at coordinate 483,330,257 of OU342745.1, forward strand.
ATCTTTACTGTGGGGAGCCACTTTGATGGTTCAGAATTTATTGGAACATAATTATGATGCTCCCTAAGCGTATTATAGAAATGTTTTAATCTAGCAGTGCCAGTCTCAAGAGTGTTCAATCTAGCAAATATTCTTGCGAAAGAAATATCAGTTTGGCTAGGCAAGTTGTAAGTAAGGATAATTTTTTATAGCATTAATAGCATCATCCTCATTACATTGGAGGAAATCTCCTCCCACTACAGCATCTAAAGCATATCTATAGCAAAGGGCAATTCCAAGGTAGAAACTACTAAGGAACAAGCTTTGAGTCATTTTAGGCCCAGTTTCTTCATGTAGATCAGAGATTCTACACCAAGCTTCCTTGAAGCTTTCCTCAATTCCTTGTTTAAAAGTGAAAATCATTTCCTCAGGTGACATAGTGACTGGAGAAAGGCTAGACATAATAGCAAGTCATGATAGGAACTAATTTTTTGTGTTTTCAATAAAGAAAGCAAACTTGTAAAACTAATTTTTTGTGTGTTTTTGATAAAGAAACAAGAAAACAAAAGCAAAAGTAAACTAAGCAAAACAAAAATAACAAAGTAAAGAGATTGGTTATGAGGGACTCCCCTTGTGAAGATGTCCTTTAATGTCCGGCAACGGCGCCAGAAAATATGCTTGATGGCCCATGATACATTGCAAATGTATCTATAATTTTTGATGTTCCATGCTTGGTTTTATCCACTTTCTTGTGTTTTGTTCCAACTTTGGAGTACTTTTCATATGATTTCTTGGACTAACCTATTAACAAGAGCCACAATGCCAGCTACCTGTTTTTTGCTGTTTTTGGTTCCAGGAAAGTCAGAAAATGAATATTATCGGAATTGGATGGGACAAAAGCCAAAGTGCCTATTTTTCCGGATGTCATCAAGTGCCAGAGTACGAGACGGAGAGGGTCCAGAGGGCGGCCACACCACCTGGTCGCGCGGCCAGGCCTGGCCCGCTCCAAGGGATGGTGTGGCCAGCCCAGACACCTCCTCAGCCTCCCCTTCCGACTATAAGATGCCCTCGGGACGTAAACCCTAGGTACCCAATCAAAAATCCACGAAAGAGTCTGTAGCCGCCGTCATCTCCATCCCTAGATCGGGAGGGATCTTAAGCTCTTCCCGGCACCCTGCCGGAGAGGGGATTTCACCCTGGAGGCCTTCTTCATCACCATGCAAGCCTCTGGTGTGATGGGTGAGTAGTTCATCCTTGGACTACGGATCCATGTAGTAGCTAGATGGATGGTTCTCCTCCTTTGTGCTTTCATGTTTAGATCTTGTGAGCTCCGTTCATGATCAAGATCATCTATTTGAAGTTCTGCATGTTGTGTTTGCAGGGATCCGACGTATATTGAGATGCTATTTGAGATTGATTATTGATTCTATCATGTCTTTGTTATTTGTGATCTTGCATGCTTTCTGTTGTTAGTAGCTATCTTGGCCAAGTAGATGCTAGCAACTCCAAGAGTTAGTATTTATGCTCGATAGTGGGTTCATGCCTCTGGTAATCTGGGGAAGTGACAGAAATCTCTAAGGTACTAGATGTGCTATTGCTACTGGGGAGAAAACAACAATCCTTTGTTCATAGAATAATCATATTGTTTACTTTACACACAGTTCGTAAAGCAATAATCTGTTGCTTGCAACTTAATACCGGAGGGGGTTCGGATGATAACCTGAAGGTGGATTATTAGTCATAGATGTAGTTGGATGGCGGTCTATGTATAATGTTGTGATGCCCAATCAAGTTCCAAAGGAGTCAAGGTGATTAGTATATGCATGTATTGCTTTCTCGATGTTTGTCAATTGCCTCGCTGTAATTTGTTCACCCAGCATGTTATCTATCTTAAGGAGAGCCACCTCTAGTGAACTATGGACCCCGGTCCTTTCTTTTACATACAATCTACGAACTGTTTACTGCTTTGTGTTTACTTTCTGCAAACTTTTACTTCTTTCCATTCGATACGTTTAATCCTTTGTTTTCCGTAAAACACGGTGAGATTGACAACCTCATCGCAAGTTGGGGACAAAGTTCTGTGGTTGTGTTGTGCAGGTCTCCACGTTGCTACTAGCACCGGTAGTGCGCCCTGCCAAAGCTCAGCTAGTAACACCTTTGGGGTGTTTCCTTGCTCCTACTGGTTCGATTAAACCTTGGTTTCATAACTGAGGGAAACTTGCTGCTGTGCTCATCATACCTTCCTCTTGGGGTTCCCAACGAGCTCTACATTAACACCACTCCAACATTTTTCGGGCGCCATACACAGAGCCATCAAGCATTTTTCTGGCGCCGTTGCCGGGGAGTCAAGGACATCTTCACAAGGGGAGTCCCTCATAACCAATCTCTTTACTTTGTTGTTTTTGTTTTGCTTAGTTTTCTTTTTTGCTTAGTTTGCTATTTTTATTATTCAAAAACATAAAAAATTAGTTTTACTAGTTTGCTTTCTTTCAAAAACACAAAAAGATTAAGTCTCCTTTAGTTGTCACCCCTACCTTAGCTCACTATGTTGATCCCCAAATTCACCCTGAAAGACCTTTCAATTGGTAGTGGTTCTATAATTGGTAAAGACAATATTGAAGAATTCTTTAATCATGTTAGTAAGCATGAAGATACTGAGGATAGATCCCTTGCAGAACTTGCTACAAACTATGAGATTTCTGCAGCTTCTTTAATTCACATGTTAGAAGCTAGGTTTGTTAATCTCAACCCCTTAATGCAAGTAATGTTTTTTAAGCTTAAAGAAATTGAAGACCCTGAAAAGAGGGATTTTATTCTAGAAACTTTGTTTAAAGAGTTCTATGATTTGCCAAGGAAGCTAGGAAAGTCTTTGAACGTTTCAATATGCTAGGCTCATGTGTAGATGTTGTCGGTACATGAGAAAAGATGAACAAAACCGAACCTAATGGGGAGGAACCTAAGATACCAACACCCTTTAAACTAGTAGCAATACATGATGCCATAGCAAAGAATCTTGATTGGATCGTTCCTGCAAATCCTTTTGATGAGAATAGTGAACCTAAGAGCATTGAGAGAGGATCCTCTAGAACTTATTTGGATTATATACCTTGCCTTGTTGAAGATATTTCTGGTATTAATCTTAATGCTTCTTCATTTGAGAATACTTGATTCTTTTTCTTGCTTCTTTTGCCTAACTTAAAGGCGTTAAAGAAAAGTACTTATTGGGAGATAACCCAAAAGTTTTAGTTGAGTCTTGGAAGTTATTATCTCTGTAATGACCTCTCCTTATCCTTTTTATTTGCTTTTTGTGCCAAGAGTAACCTCTAATGAGAGAGAAGTAATGATTGGGAAAGTTGCTGTCCCGAAACAGATTTCTGTGCTTCACAGTAAAAATCCTTGTAAAATCTCTGAACGTCTTTTTGAGGCGTGAATTTTTGTCCTTCTGCCCCAGGTTGTTATATAACTTTCGTTAGTTCAACACTTTTTTTTAGAGCAACATAAGGTCTTCGAAAACATTCATCTTTACCTGCTGGTCTGTTTTGACAGATTTCTGCCATTTTCCGCATTTGCTTCTTGTTGGTTCCTTCTTGAGTTCTTTTGGGGAATTGAGCTTTTTCAGGGAAGTGCTACAGTAGCTAGTGTTCTAATGGAAGTTTATTTGGTGTTAGAACTGAACCTTAAGACTTATTTATCTTGAGTGCACTAATGTTGCTAATAAAGATTATGTGAAGTTTTGTATGAAGGAAAAAATTTAGGTGTATGGAAGGAATGAGTAATGAGATGAAGGATGGACTAAAGCTCAAGCTTGGGGATGCCACACATGTCACTCCAAGAAATATCCAAGAAGTACAAGCGTAAAAGCTTGGGGATGCCCAAGGCACCCCCTTCTTCGTCAGTAAAAATCCCAGGTTTCTTCCAAACGCTTCATTTTTATTGTTTCATGCACAGTTGTGTTTTTCTTGGAGCGTCTTCTTTTTCATTTTCGTTTTGGTTTTTCGTTTGCTTGGTTTTCTTAGTTTTCTGAATAAATTGGTTGGACCCCCTCTTTCATACATTGGTTTGCAAATAGTTTGGTTTGGTTTGGAAAAGAGTAGGAAAGTTCATGCTTTTGTGGTAAAAAGAGCTTGTTTTTGACTGTGGCCTATGCTTTGTCATGCCATGCTTGATATTGTTTTTGCTTTATGCTTAGTATTCTCTGCTGTAGCATGACTTGTTATAAACAATTGAGATTTCTTAATGTGCCTTGGATGAATCATGTGTTGTTTTAGCATATTAAAGCATAGTATAGTGGTATTCTCCTTTGATGCTTTATTTGGGTTGACTTGGCGCATGCTCACACCATGTTATGACTATCTCAAGTCACCATAGCCTTTATGATCATTTAGTTTTCAACTTGTAATATCACTTTATGCTTTGACCAATGATGTTTTGTCGCTCTGCATGATTATGGCCATTATTGCTCTCTTAGTTTGTCGCTCCCAGTCTTTTGCTAGCCTCCACAACAAAGTATGAGTTCCACTCATGCATCCAACTCCCTAAACCAAGTTTTTCCAAAGAGGCCACCATACCTACCTACTAGCTTATGCTATTCCAAGTATATTCATCCTTTTGTTTACCTTCCAAATTAAACTTGTTATGAGAAAACTAGTGATTAAATCTCTCACGAACTTGATGGCACACTTTACTTTTATTGGCCTTAATAAACTTGAACCATTGTGTCGTCTATGTTGTATATGCTTGCACTTATTTGTTGGGAATTAGCAGAACCATGCTTTCATGGGGAACACTTTCAACATTGCACTTTGTACTTGTACCTAGTTGATATCATGCTCTTTTGTATATGGATGTGGTCGGTGTGAAATGAAAGGGGACCTTGTAAGTCCATGGAGTTATGTATATGTGTTAGAGAAACGCCTGGGCCGCTGGTCTAATCCATGCTGACATGGTGGAAACCTGCAGCGTAACCATAATGAGCTGTCTATGAAGCATTCTTCTTATAAAAAAAGAGTCCTATATTGAAAAAAAGAGAAAAAAAGGAGATACTATGAAAAGAGGAAAGAGAGAAAAAAGCACCATATTCCCATGGTAAATAAGAAGAATGCTGAGATGCTCGTTGTCTGCTTGCCTTGTCATTTTGATATGGGGATTCTTCCGTATCATCGGGCAAGGGGTACCCCGTTGGCGGTTCTCAATGATACACATGTACTTACAATGACAAGAACTTACCGGTGACTAAACTTTAGTAGCATGAGGAGCGGCCCTCGTATACAAGGGACATGAGATTTCTGACTTATACTTCGTCAAGCATGTACACCATAGTTTGTTCACTTTAACCTTAATCACTTCAAGATGCTTATGATAGGGGCAATGAGAGCTGAAAGCTATAAGTACCATAATTTTTGGAAGCTCTTTATGAGACTTGAATCCCTACTTCCTTTTACAAAGGCCTTTCTTCCACCATTATATTGAGTCTCCACCTTCTATCTTTATGCACCTACTTTCAGAGCATAGTGGCCATTCTTAGTTCTATGTGCATTGTCCCAAGACTAGTTGATTGATGCATAACTTGTTATTGCTTGTTTTAAACTATTGTATCTAGTCACTCTTATGAACTTTGAAGGTGTCATATGCATTTATATTTGCTACTCTATTGAGGGACAAGCTGAATACTAGTATGCCATGTTTTCTTTATGTTAAACAAACAAACGTCTTGCAAAGCATTGTTATTCATGAATCTTTTGTTTGGGCCTTTTCATGTTGCATCATAGTTTCCTTGCTTATTTCTAGAACTTTGTCTTTCATGTTATGATTGAAGTACTATGATCCCAGCTTTGAATGTTTTGCAAATACTTTGATCAAGTCTTTGATGGTGCATGTCACCTCAAAAATTATTCTTTCTTTTTATCACTTACCTACTCGAGGACGAGCAGGAGTTAAGCTTGGGGATGTTGATAAATTGCAAATGTATCTATAATTTTTGATGTTCCATGCTTAGTTTTATCCACTTTCTTGTGTTTTGTTCCAACTTTGGAGTACTTTTCATATGATTTCTTGGACTAACCTATTAACAAGAGCCACAGTGCCAGCTGCCTGTTTTCTCCTGTTTTTGGTTCCAGGAAAATCAGAAAATGAATATTCTCGGAATTCGACGGGACAAAAGCCTAAGTGCATATTTTTCCGGATGTCATGAAGTGCCAGAATACGAGACAGAGAGGGGCCAGAAGGCGGCCACACCACCTGGCTGCACGACCAGGCCTGGCCCCCGCCAGGGGGTGGTGTGGCCAGCCCAGGCACCCCCTCGGCCTCCCCTTCCGACTATAAGATGCCCTCGGGACGTAAACCCTAGGTACCCGATCAAAAATCCACGAAAGAGTCTATAGCCGCCGTCATCTCCATCCCTAGATCGGGAGGGATCTGAAGCTCTTCCTGGCACCCTGCCGGAGAGGGGATTTCACCCTGGAGGCCTTCTTCATCACCATGCAAGCCTCCGGTGTGATGCGTGAGTAGTTCATCCTTGGACTACGGATCCATGTAGTAGCTAGATGGCTGGTTTCTCCTCCTTTGTGCTTTCATGTTTAGATCTTGTGAGCTCCGTTCATGATCAAGATCATCTATTTGTAATTCATACATGTTGTGTTTGCGGGGATCCGATGGATATTGAGATGCTATTTTAGATTGATTATTGATTCTATCATGTCTTTGTTATTTGAGATCTTTCATGCTTTCCGTTGTTAGTAGCTATCTTGGCCAAATTGATGCTAGCAACTCCAAGAGTTAGTATTTATGCTCGATAGTGGGTTCATGCCTCTGGTAATCTGGGGAAGTGACAGAAATCTCTAAGGTACTAGATGTGATGTTGCTACTAGGGATAAAACAACAATCCTTTATTCATAGAACAATCATATTGTTTACTTTACACGCAGTTCGTAAAGCAATAATTTGTTGCTTGCAACTTAATACTGGAGAGGTTTCGGATGATAACCTGAAGGTGGATTATTAGTCATAGATGAAGTTGGATGGCGGTCTATGTATAATGTTGTAATGCCCAATCAAGTCTCAAAGGAGTCAAGATGATTAGTATATGCATGTGTTGCTTTCTCGATGTTTTTCAATTGCCCCGCTGTAATTTGTTCACCTAGCATGTTATCTATCTAAGGAGAGCCACCTCTAGTAAACTATGGATCCCGGTCCTTTTCTTTACATACAATCTATAAACTTTACTGCGTTGTGTTTACTTTCTGCAAACCTTTACTTCTTTCCATTCGATACGTTTAATCTTTTGTTTTCCCAAAACACGGTGAGATTGACAACCTCATCGCAAGTTGGGGATAAAGTTCTGTGGTTGTGTTGTGTAGGTCTCCATGTTTCTACTAGCACCGGTTGTGCGCCCTGCCAAAGCTTAGCTAGTAACACCTTTGGGGTGTTTCCTTGCTCCTACTGGTTCGATTAAACCTTGGTTTCATAACTGAGGGAAGCTTGTTGCTGTGCTCATCATACCTTCCTCTTGGGGTTCCCAACGAGCTCTACATCAACACCGCTCCAGCATTTTTCGGGCGCCATACACAGAGCCATCAGCCCAAAATATATCGAGCTCGTTGGGGAACCCCAAGAGGAAGGTATGATGAGCACACCAACAAGTTTTCCCTCAGTACGAAACCAAGGTTATCAATCTAGTAGGAGCAAGGAAACACCCCAAAGGTGTTGCTAGCTGAACGTTGGCAGGGCGCACTACCGGTGCCAGCAGCAACGTGGATACCTGCACAACACAACCATAGAACTTTGTCCCCAACTTGCGATGAGGTTGTCAATCTCACCGGTTTTGCTGAAAACAAAGGATTAAACATATCAAATGGAAGGAAGTAATAGTTTGCAGAAAGTACACACAAACCAGTAAACAGTTTGTAGATTGTATGTAAAATAAAGGACCGGGGTCCATAGTTCACTAGAGGTGGCTCTCCTTAAGATAGATAACATGCTGGGTGAACAAATTACAGCGAGGCAATTGACAAACATCGAGAAAGCAATACATGCATATACTAATCATCTTGACTCCTTTGGAACTTGATTGGGCATCACAACATTATACATAGACCGCCATCCAACTGCATCTATGACTAATAATCCACCTTCAGGTTATCATCCGAACCCCCTCCAGTATTAAGTTGCAAGCAACAGATTATTTCTTTACGAATTGCGTGTAATGTAAAAAATACGATTGTTCTATGAACAAAGGATTGTTGTTTTCTCCCTAGTAGCAACATCACATCTAGTACCTTAGAGATTTTTGTCACTTCCCCAGATTACCAGAGGCATGAACCCACTATCGAGCATAAATACTAACTCTTGGAGTTGCTAGCATCTACTTGGCCAAGCTAGCTACTAACAACGAAAAGCATGCAAGATCACAAATAACAAAGACATGATAGAATCAATAATCAATCTGAAATAGCATCTCAATATCCATCGGATGCCCGCAAGCACAACATGCAGAATTACAAATAGATGATCTTGATCATGAATGGAGCTCACAAGATCTAAACATGAAAGCACCAAGGAGGAGAACCAACCATCTAGCTACTACATGGACCCATAGTCTAGAGATGAACTACTCACGCCTCACACCGGAGGCTTGCATGGTGATGAAGAAGGCCTCCAGGGTGAAATCCCCTCTCCGGCAGGGTGCCGGGAAGAGCTTCAGATCCCTCCCGATCTAGGGATGGAGACGACGGCGGCTACAAACTCTTTCGTGGATTTTTGATCGGGTACTTAGGGTGTTTGTCCCGATGGCATCTTATAGGCATAAGGAGAGGCCGAGGGGGTGCTGGGGTCGGCCAGACCACCCCTGGCGCAGACCAGGCCTGGCCGCGCGGCCAGGTGGTTTGGCCGGCCCCCAGCTCTTCTCCATCTGGTATTCTAGCATCTGATGACTTTCGGAAAAATAGGCACTTTGGCTTTTATCCCGTTCAATTCCGAGAATATTCATTTTCTGACTTTCCTAGAACCAAAAACAGTAGAAAATAGGCAGCTGGCACTGTGGCTCTTGTTAATAGGTTAGTCCAAGAAATCATATGAAAAGTACTCCAAAGTGTGGACAAAACACAAGAAAGTAGATAAAACCAAGCATGGAACATCAAAAATTATAGATACATTTGCAATGTATCAGTTCCCAAATAAAGGTGAATCTATTCCTAGGCCATCAGATACCGGCCATGATGCTGCGTTGGCAAAGCTTAAGGCAAAACTTGGTTTCGCCAATAAATCTAGCATTGATACCAAGCATCTCCGTGATTTGTTGAAGAAGCTAGTTGAGGATGAAAGGAAAGTTGACCAAGATGTCAAGGTTTTATTTGCTATGTTGTATAACAAGCTTATCTGCCCTAGGAATGCAACACGGATCAGCGTGATTTTTGTTAGCTTGTTGTCGATGAACTGAAGCGTGCAGCAGAGAAGTTCCAGCTCGAAGGTGCATCGCCAGGTGGCCCTGAAGGCTGTGGTGTTGCTCTTGTACTCCAGTATCTGGATAGTTGCTTTTAAAGGAAGCACTCTGTTATGCATCGCTTGAATCCTCGTGCGAATTACTTGTGCCAGGCACCTATGAGAAAAATATACTATGAAGATCGCATAGTTAATGGTAAAATGGATTTCGCGAAGAATGTTATTGGGAAGTTGCCGGTGAGTGAAATGTGTTTCTTCATGGCCACTTTGTTGTACTTATTTTGCTATTAACTATTGAACTATATTTATGCTATATAGTGAACTGTGTGTATTTTTCCCTTCAATTGTGCTAACTGAAAGCTCTTATTATGTCTGACTTTGTTTCTTAGAGCTATCTTATTGGCTGATGGGTTTTTCATCAGTTAATTGTTTTATGTTTTCACAATAAGAGTGAACTTTATTCATCACGTATAATGAACTCTATTTAAAAAATGCTAAGTTATGTTCTTTTTACATTTTTTGCTTTCTTTTTTACATTGAACTTATTGTATACCTCTTTTTATTCAATAATCTATGCTTACTGCATGTGTTTTTAGACTTTTATACTCAGTTAACTTCATGTTTTGCATCAGTTAATTGTTTTATGTCTCCACAATAAGAGTGAACTTTATTCATCCTGTATAATGAACTCTGTTTTAAAAATGCTAAGTTATGTTCTTTTACATTTTTGCTTTCTTTTTTACATTGAACTTATTTTATACCCTTTTATGGGGTTTTCAGGAGTGAACTGTATTCTTGTTGTACAGTGAATCTCTTTTTATTCTTTAATCTATTCTTACTACATGTGTTTTTATACTTTTATGCTCAGTGAACTTCATGTTTTCCACTTAGTGAACTTTTTTTGCTTGTTAATTTTTTTTCATCTAGTGGAAAGCTTGCAATGACATTGTGTACAATTACAAAATGCCTGCCGAGAAACTCTTCGTTGACCCTAATGTGCCCAGCAAAGCAGCTGGTCCTGATTTTCTTGAGAGCTCTCATCCTTTGTTGCTCACCTAGTCAGAGGCTCGCAAACACGCTGATATGCCTAGACCGAGTGCTATTTCTTCAAGGGCATCTACTGCTTCAACATTCAGAGAGATTGATAGGCTTTTATATAAAGTAGAAGATCTTTCGCGGTTGGTCCCAAGCATTGATTCTCTTTTTCCTGATGCGCCTGCTGCCATTAGCGATGCTGTGAAGAAAGTGGTTGGGTATGATGCTGGTATTCTTGACAGTTTGGTGACTGCTGTATCTTGTGTGCGACAAAGTTATGGTGATTTTTGAAGGAACCAAGATGCCATATTTGGAGTGCATGAAAAAGCATCCGGGAAGGAGCAAGGTGCTGGTGGGTCATCTGGTGCATGCGTGGATAATGAATCTTTGTTTACCCAAACAATTTTAGGGCAAAGAGAATCAGATGCTGAGGTAACGATTCCCATCTATCAAAAGCTTCTTCTGAATTTTTTGGCACATAGGAACTGTAGTCTGCCCTGTATGTGAACTTCAATATTTTTTAATGCTTTTTATTTTTTGATTTTTCTCTGTTTACAGGAATAAGCTAAACGAGTCGAGGAAGCAGCCATGCATGAAGAAGAAGTTGAAGATAAAGGTTCTGATCATGGTGAAGTTGTAGACCAGTTCCTGTTCCGTAAGCGTGCGGCTACTCCTGTGACGCAGCCGCATGATTCTAGTGATGTAGAGGGTGATGACTTTGTTAAGAATGATGATTTCATCCTAAGTTTAGAGTATGGAGGGCAGAGGGTTCCTGAAGGTGGTAGTGTGGTAGGTGGATGCGATGGCGTTGTGGATAAATCTGCGTTCGCGCCTACTGAGCAAGCTGCTAGTGAAGATGGTACTTCCAAGATATTATCTCCGGTGGGTAGTGTTGAAGACATTTTTGGGGGCAAGTCTGAAGTCCCCACTACGTCGGTTACAGTTGTTCAGTCATGTGTTGTAGATGGAGCAACTATTCTTTGTATGAACCAGGGTGTTCCAGAATTGGATAAGAAGGCTCAAAGTGTTGATGTTTCTGGTGGTGATGTCCGTGCAGTTAGTGCTACAGTTAGAGATGAGGTTCCTGCTGGCAACGTCCCTTGCTGTGGATGAACCGGTGGAGGAAGGAGATCCTGCTGCACGATCTCGTGCCATTGGCTCGGATGACCAAGACAATGATTCTTCAATCCCTAGGAGTGAACCTAACGTCTTTGATTCTACCTTTTCAAGTACCCCCTCCTCTCTTTGACACTACTGGTCCTTCAAGTGCGTCCACGGATAACATAGGCAAGGATCTTTGAATAAGAAACCTCATCCACCCCACTGCCCTTCCTCCCCACCTCCATCATCTGTTTGTTTTGTTCCTACAAGTTCTCCACTCCCCTTTTGCTTTATATATGATATATGTTTTTATAACTATCATGTATGCGTCTTTTTGTGTGTTTTATGGATGGGGGGGGGCAGGGTGTTGAGGGGTTTTCGTCTGGTTGTGTGGGGTGACCGGTGTAACGAGACAAATGTAAGACCTCAACAATTTATGTAATGGATTATCTTTTAGCTTTCCCACATGTGTAAATGTGTGTTCTGTTTTTGTGTGGTGTGTTGGCGGGGGATGGGGTGGAGGTTGTATTTGTGCAGTGAATTCTCCTCACAAAGATTTTTTGCCAGGAAGATACAAACTGTACCTTTTCCTATCTCTATTTTTTTCTCCTTAAGTGAACTCTATATAGAGGTTGATGTGATCTGGCTTTTCTGTTTTCCTGTTTTCAGCATCTGGGGCTTTGTCGACACCTAATATATCGCAGCTTCCCGCTTTTAGAAGAATCAAGGAGGTGTATGATACTGTATTGAAACTGGGATCTCATCCTACTAAGAAGTATGGATTTTTATTATTGTTGCATTGCTCTTATTTATTTGGTTTTTTATGTTATCTTTGTGTGCAGTGTCTAATGCATATAATAACATATTGTTGTTACATCTGTTATTTTTTGTGTAGGAATGATGTACTTTTCATTAACGACGAGGCTCGATGCACAATTGGAAATGTTGCAGAAGCATTTAAGCCTACTAGCATGCTATGTTCTTATGTTGTCCTAGTTGCAACATACTTGCTTTGCCAAAAGTTCAAGAATTCTAGGAAATTTGTTCTACCATACATTTGCTCTGTATGATGTTTTTGTCTGATATTTTTATGCTTTCATATGTGAACTTTTGTTTCATTTGTTTTATTTTACTTTTTAAAATATATTCCCTTTATTCAATCCAGGGGCATATTTTTGAAAGGAATCTCAACAGTGGCCCCTTGTGGAGATTATTTAGTCTTGATGCTGAGGATCGCTTGGATAGGAAAGAGATGGTAAGCATCGCCTTCTTGGTTTCCTTTTCTATTTATGTAGTGAACTTCAACTTTTATATTTTTATGGTCTGTTCACCATCTGAACTGTTTGATATATTGTTAATGTGTCACTTTCCTTTTATTTTCTTTTCAGATTTGTTTTGCAACCTTCGACCCGCCTGACCCTCCAGGACCAGGGGGGTTGGACACTATTGTGTAGTCACCATTAACATGAAGCTCGAACGATTCAAGTTGCTTGACTCTCTGCGTGACGAGTTTAGCCCATGTGCTCATCAGGTTTTCAATACCATGGTTCATGGCATAAAGAAGTTATGGAGGCAAGCGAGAAACTAGAAAGGGGAGTCGTTCTCCCCACCATCTATTGATCATTTTGTGCAGCATTTTGTTGAAGTGCCAAAGCAGCTAACCCCGTAAGTTTTTTCTATTACGCACTTTGTTATTCTAGGACCTGTGTTGGTTTGTTGTTTTGTATCTATATTGAACCAGTTTCTATTGTTGGTGTGAACCTTTTTTTTGCACAGCGAACACTTGATGTATACTTCCATCAAACCTTACTTTAATACAAATGAACTTTGAATAGTGTTTCAAATGAACTTTGGAATAAACACAAGTCAACTGGAGTGCACTTAACTATTGTAGAAATAAACACAAGTCAAAATTATTTTTGTACTTTTACCTACTGAACTTTCATTGCTGAACCTTATTACTAAACAGACTTATGTGAACTGCAACTTTAGAGCAGGCAGGACATAAGTAATGTGAACCACAACTTTTTATTCAGTGAACCTCACCTTTTTAGGGATATTCCAAGCACACTATTATTATTTACATAAATTACCACAAGTATGGTAATTGTTCTGTTTGCTGTAACTTCTATTTATCCCAGGGGATTTTTTTCTTGCATATCTTTATACTGAAATGAACCTGTATGCATATCAATGTGGAATTTATTTTTCTTAATTTGTTCTATTAGCTGTAACTTATGATTTTAATAGTGAACTTGCTTTTTTATGTGTTTTCTGACAGGAATGATTGTGGTTTCTTCATGATTCAGTATATTCTAACTTGGGATGGTGTAAGTTTGGTTATATTCAAGCAAGGAGACATATTAATGATAAGGATGACACTGCTTTATAGCTGGCTCACTTCAGGTCATTTCCAAATTGACCTAAAAGGTTTATTAGGTGTTGATGCAGGTATTTTTCTTCTATGATTTGACCAAGTGAACTTCACCTTTTAATTTAAAGTTCAAATTTTCAAGCTAAGTTTTATATCAGTCTAACATGTTTTTGTTCTCTCATTTTTACACACTTGTTTGTTATTTTTCAGAGACACCTCTCAACATGGAGGAGGATAACTTTGCTCTGTTTGACCTTGAAACTATCACACCTGATGTTCGCATGATCTATAAAGACACTTTCCTGAATGAAGTTAGCAAGGCGAAGAAGACTGCTCCAAAGCTCCACACTGCTACAAAACAAACTACCAGGAGCACCAGTGCTGCACAGGACAAGGGGAACAAGAATGTTGTTGATGTCGAAGGTGGAGACGACAATGATTTTGTTGATCCTGCACCATGGACTGTCAAAAGCAAGGTTGTTGCCAAGGTTGCTGAAACATGTCCCAGTGGTAGTAGTGATGATTTTGTATCACAGACTCCCACTGATGCTTCCTTTGTTATATCAACTAAGAGGGCTACCAAAGTGCCCGTGCGGTTGAGGGAACCCTTGGAGAAGCTTATTCCTTTTTAACCATCATACTTAGTCAAGGCAAAGGAGATCAAAAAGCTTATCTTGAGCCCTGAGTATTTGCAGAAATGTGCGAAGTGAGTTAAATATTTCCTCTTTTCTCTGTCTATTGTGATATTTCCTTTTTATTGCCCTTCTTATCTCACTTTTTCTTGCATATTAGAACTCCTCTATTCAGGATCACACATCCGAATGATATTCCCTTTGATGTTAAGGGAGAGGATATGTTCAAGGCATTTGGACGGTGCGAAATGATTTGTGCAGAAATTATGGAGAATGTCTTATCATTCTAGAAGGATGACCCTATAATGAAAAAAATGTTTGCATCAGGGAAATGTGTCATGCCCGGTCCCTTTTTTATCCCGGTATAACCTTCTTTTTAACCTCTGATAGATTTTCCATGTGAACTGGAACCATATAGACACTATGGACTATCAACTTTTTGTCACGTGAACTTCAAGTTGTGAACACACTACTGTGAACTATAATCTCATGGTATCCCAATAACACAAGTTAAAACCTAGGTGAACTTCAATTGTTTTGTCATGTGAGCTTCAGAGTGATATCCATGTGAACTGGAATTTCAACATACTGTTTTTAAACAACTGAACTTTGTTATGCATGTGATCTTCAACCTTTTTTTATTCAACACACTGATGTGAACTGGAACTAATTCATGGACTGTAACATAGCTTTTCCTTTTTATATTTTATTTGTGATTTATAGGTTTTATAGTCTATCCTATCTTTTATGTAATGTGAACTTTTCAAGTTGTCAATACACTACTGTGAACTGTCATCTCAGAGTACCGCAATAACGCAAGTTAAATTCTATGTGAACTTCAATTCATTTTGCCATGTGAGCTACAGAGATATCCATGTGAACTGTAATTTTAACATACTGTTTTTCAACAACTGAACTTTGTTATGCATGTGATCTTCAACCTTTTTTTATTCAACAGACTGATGTGAACTGGAACTAATTCATGGACTGGAACATAGCTTTTCCTTTTTTATATTTTATTTGTGATTTATAGATTTTATAGTCTATGCTATCTTTTTTTGTAAATGTTCTGGCTTTTTATGCAGTATGGTCGGGATATTGCTCCATTTGAGTCAGCAGATGATAAAGGGAACCTAAAGCCGTTACGGGAGTTTGATGTAGAAGTAGCCGCCAAAATGTTTCATGCGTATGTGAGGCCATCAGAAAATTTGCTCACATCCAACCTGGCAAGTGAACTCTTCTGTTACCATTAAATGAACCTCATGAGTATCTTACTTTTTCGTAGTAAATGACATGCTTTTTACTTATGCTTTTTTCTTTTCATGCAGGTTTTAATTTCTCGGTTCCATAAGAATCATTATACGTTTTATGCCATGAATAGATACACTGGATCCCTGGATATTTTCGATACAATCATATATTCAAAGTGTGGGAAAGACAAAACTCAGTCTGGACACCATTATGACCGTGTTGAAATAGTATGTTACCTTTATCTTTTTTAGTACGGCTTCTTTAATACTTTAGTCTAGTGTTTTCATTGTGTATATTTTTCTTAAATCCATGCAAAATAGATGAGAAGAATGGTTCTCCTGATGAAGAGGGTCTATGGCATTGTTGAATTCAACAAGCGCAACAAGTTCCCATGGGAGCTCAAAGCAGAGAAGTGCAACTTCTTCAAAACACCTAAACATGGAGCAAACGAATGTGGATTTTATGTTCTGAAGATCGCCCGAACATTCAATGGGGA
The DNA here is from genome assembly GCA_910589775.1 of Avena eriantha. Taxonomy (NCBI): domain Eukaryota; kingdom Viridiplantae; phylum Streptophyta; class Magnoliopsida; order Poales; family Poaceae; genus Avena; species Avena eriantha. The sequence continues at coordinate 483,346,560 of OU342745.1, forward strand.
TAGGTTGATTGATAAGATCAACAAAGATGTTAGTATTTTTATTTACCCCTCTCATGTCTTCTACCTATTGTATTTACTTCAAGCTTCTCAGTCTAAAACTAATGTTTTCCACTTTGTCCTTTTGTTCTTTCGTATCAGCGTCGTGTGGAGGATTGGAAGGCTGAGCACATATACCAGCTATTGTTTCATCTCAAGAATGAAATACCATAGTCCGAGTGGCCAATTGAACTTAGAGATCTGCTTTTGTTGCTTGGATTGGCATCATCTCAGGAGTAGGCATGGAAAAGTGTCGGTTCAAGTATTGTAGTCTGTGGACCCGATGTATTAGTTGTTATTCTTTAGCAGGCATATTGCAATTGGAGCATTTGTGCTGATTGATCGTATTTGGTTTTACATTTTCAGTTCCACATTTAGGAAACAATCATGTTTTACACTGTATGGAAGTGAACCTTTTGTCCTGCTTGTTATTTGAACTGCTTTTATTTTTATGCTTTTGGTTTATGTGGTGGTATTTTTTAAGCTGAAAACAGTTCGAAAGCTGAAACCTTGAACACATTGTTCTTTTTGCGTTTTTCCTTTTTTCGATGTGAACTTATGTTCCTATTTGGTATGAACTTTTTGTTCCAATTTAATGTGAACCTTGGATTTAAATCAAACATGTGGAAAATGTATGAATGGGAGATTATAGAGGTTTTTTGTTCTGTTTTTGCATATTCATTTTGATGTGAACTTGTTCTTTTCAGTGTATTGTGAACCACTTTTTACTACAGAAAAGTTTATCTGAACCTTAGTTTATTGTCTTGTGAACTTCTAAACTATTGTAAAAGTAGTTTCATGGTGCTAGAACTTTTATAAAATATTCCAAGTAAAATTCATTTGTACCCCATTTTTCTATCTTTTGCACCCACAGACATATGTGAACTATAATTTGTATTCATGTGAACCTTCTAATTCTGACATTTTCCATTGGGTTTTATGTTTTAGCATAGATTTTTTTTGCTCCTGTCACATCTGAACTTTCATTTGTGTACAGTGTGAATTTCAAGTATATAAAAACAGTGCACTATCATTCTTCCACTCTTTGTTAAATTGGATTGGTTTTCTCCACTTTCTTGTCACTGTACACAATCTTAATGGTCTTAATAGATAACACAACATAAATCTGTTAAGTCTTACATAATATGTAGGCTAACATAGAATTTCATAGCTAACAAGAGTACGATAACTTGGAGTTATGCAAGTATAGCTATCAGCATAGCTATCACTGATTACACATTAAGGCGTATGATGAAGCAGCCTTTTGCGGGGCCTCCGTTGTAGAACCCGAACATGCACACATATCCTACCTTTGAGTTTTGCTGGCAAATGCACAAGATACATTATTTCCTGGTTTGTATTTTTACCTCGCTTAACATAGAGCACATCATCATCGTTGCTATCGCTGTCGCTAAGGTAGCGGTTCCTTGAGGTGCCAGCCATCCCTTGAAAAATGTAGTTGCACACAACACATAAGCAGTGTGAACTATAACTTTTTGTATGTTCAGTGAACTATACTTTTTCTATTAAGTGAAATGCAATTTTTCAATATGTGAACTTTTGTTTTAACTACTGATTTTTAGTTTATGTGAACTTTAATCACAGTACACACAGCACATAAGCAATATGAACTATAACTTTTGTATGTTCAGTCAACTATAGACATAGTTTGTATTTTTCTCTTCCTATATTCATGGTGAACTATATCTTTTTCTGGCATCAAAGGGCGAAGGGCACCATCATCAAAACAGGTGAACTTTATCTTATAATCCACGTGAACTTTAACGTATGCTTCAAGTGAACTTTATTTTCTTTTGTTATATTCGCTGTGAACTGTTTCTTTTTCCTGACAAACAGTTGAATTTTAATTGATAATCCATGTGAACTTTATTTGTACGAGTCAAGGTGTCAGATAAGTAACACATATGCAAAAAAGAACAGATGCCAATATTTTTTTGTACTACTAAACTGAACTTTGTTACCTGTTTCTATCCACCTATTATTATTCTGACTACACGCAAACTGCATATTTTTTTGACAACCAATCAGTAAAAGTAACAATGTTGTATGTATCTCTATATGTATGTCTATCATTTCTACTTTAACCTACTGCTTCTCCTTGGTATGGGTGTGTCCTTTTGTGATTTTTTAGTCTTGTTGGTAGAACACGATGTTTCGTCTTGCAGTTTCGCCTCCTCCTCTTGCATTTTCTCTTTGAGCTTGGCTATCTCCTCTTCTTGGAGTCGCCTCCTCTCGCATGTTCTTGAATTGTGCCCCTCTATTTCTCCACAAGTCTTGTAAGACCGTACTCCCTTCAGTTCCATCTTACCTTTGCCTTTCTTTTGTGCATCATCCAGTTGTTGCGCGAGTATTTTCTCTTTATCTGGGCATGTTCTAGCATTGTGTCCATTTATCAGACCGCAAAGGCCACAAGCCCGTACTCCATTTTGAACAATATCCTAGACAATCTGTTCTTCCTCATCAGCCTGTGCCTGTGCTTCATCAGTTTTGCTGGCTTCTTCCACTTCATGGTCGTCAACTTCTTCAGTTTCAATATCTTGCTCATCTTCGTCCTCGTAGTCTGCTTCTTCATCGGTATACAGTTCTTCTTCTTCATCTAAATCCTCCTCGTACTGCTTTGCAATAATTTTCTTTATGCATATTTTCACTTTCTTCTTAGAGCCACCATCACTGTACATTTTTGAATGCGCTTCCTGAAGCTTCTTTTCTAGCTGTCTTCTCTCGCATGTCCTTGCGTTGTGGCCATCTATTGTGTTGCACTTGCTACACAACCTCTGACCTTTTGGCTTTCCATGTTCGTCGAGTTTTGGTTCTGGACGAGCTACTTTAGGTGGTTGGGGTGGAGCAGCGCCCTTAGGTTTTTGATGGTGGTTTTTCCTATTGCCTTTTGTTCTAGCAACTGGAGGTGCGTGTATATGTGCATACCGGTTGGAACTATCCTCTCCTGCAGCAGCATCTGCTTCATCCGGAGTTCTTTTCTCTTCTGTAGTAGCATCTGCTTCATCCGGAGTTCTCCGCTCTCCTACAGTAGCATCTGCTTCATCCGGAGTTCTCCACTCTGAACTTTGCACATCTGGGTCCACACTGTCCATCCGCAAATTCACTTCTCTGAATGCTTCCATGGCTTTGGCAAACATGTCGTCTAAGGAGCAACCTCTGGTCACTGTCCTCATTGCCTCGCTGTAAAGCATTGTTCGCCTGTATTCAAGTGATGTCCCATCTACTGCTGTTGCTCTGTGATCCCTGCGGTTGAACGTTCGGTCTGAAACAACATCTTTCGTGTACCTCTCGGCACCCAGGCCAGCACCACCGTTCCGCCGCAGGCAACCCCGAAGGTGCCTCCTACCGCGATGGATGATCTCCCCCGTTTGATTTCCGTGTTCCTCGCACGTTATTTTGATCGATGGACTTGTATTCCCGTGATTTGTGACGATTGTATCGCCTGAACTATGTCGTGCCCAGTGGTGATAAACCTATGTTTAATTTCCGGTGACCTTTTGAACGTTTGAATTTGTCAATTGCAATTTGAAGGCTGTTCCGGAGCGGCGACCGAAAGATGATGACGATGACGACCCTGGTAGGAGGTACCTCCTCCAAGGGCAACAACCGGACCCGCATGTGGGTGGGGTGATACGACAACACCTATAATGTACTCCCTATGTTCCATATTACTCTGCGCGTTACTGTTCATCATGCAAAACAAGGCGGCACATTTCTCTCTTATTTTTCATCAAAAAAATTCTATGATTTTTGGAATGGGTAGAGTAAACACGGAGCTATACATCCAAAAAACTGAGGAGAAAAAAAGTAAAAAATAAGAGAGAAATCGGCCACCTTGTTTTACGTACACTGTAGCACCGCGCAAAGTAAAGTAAAACAGAGGGAGTATTTAACACCGACAATGAAATTGCATGAATAGTCTCCAATTTTATGTGAGATCTAGACGCATATGTACGTCCATAGTACGGTGCATGTGGGTCTGTCCCTTGTGTGATAAAAAACAAATTCGTACCACGGGTCCTCTGCACTGCACACAACTGTTTCCCTGCAGCAGCAGCCTCGATCTGATACTGATATCAACACGATGGTCTCCCTTGGGCACTGCAGAATCCAAAGCACTGCGCTCAGCGCCTCATCATCGTCATCGTCATCGTCGTCGAGGAATAATAAACAAGCCAACCACAGATTAACCCTCCAATCCTTCCACATCGTCAGCTCAGCCGTGATCGTGGATTCCTTTCCACGGCGTTGTTGCCTCGTCAGCTTCCCCCTCCCGCGTGTATTCTCGCGGCCCCGAGAGGCCGGCTGCTGCAGCCTGCGGGAGGAGGGAAGAACAGTCCAACTCGCAACATTTCTCCTCTCCTCCCAACTCCAGCAGAGACCAGCGCCGGGGCCACTTCTTCTTGGTCGCAGTCGCCGGTCTCGTTCGTCTGCGTCTCGCCGGGGCTTCCCTCGCCTGGTCGCCTATCCTGGTATGGAGATCTTGTTCTGTTTTCTTGATTCGAGTTGCATTTATTGTTCCTGTTATCTGGTGGATTGGTAGCTGCTGTGGTGAATTCTTGCCTATTCATGTTAGTGATGATGCTCCCGGCGAAACCATCCGCCTGAAATCCATCACGTGTTCATGTGAAAATCCCCCCTTTTGCACTGTGACTCTGCAACTATGAACATGGTTCTTTTCAGAGGGGGAAACATGCGTAAGCAGCAACTGTAGAGCTCTATTATGGATTCCGAAACCCACTGTACCTGCCTTCTTCGTTCTCATACATGCTGCCTTAGGAGATCTACGATTTCTTCCCACATGCTGAAACCTTCAGCTTCCACTAAAGTCAAAGCTGCAGTAAAACCATCCTTTGTAAAACGAGTATATGTGTGCCAATCCCGTTTTGGTGCCGTCGTGCAGAGCGCGGATTTTACTTGGCCTTTGCGTAGCATTGATCGATCACAATTACTCATCTAGCTAGAGGAGAAAGCAGATCTACAGCATATGGGTGTTGTACTCGTTCATTGAGTGAATTTTGCTTGTGTTTTGCGTCTCTTCTGGAGTGTGATTAGACGTTTCCATAATAGATTTGACATTTGGCTGACGTTGATGCCTGATAGCGAATAATGGGAAGAGGCACCCATCATTTTGGGTCGATAGAGACAATAGGCAATCGGTGCTAGTATTATTTATTCAACTACTATATGAAAATAGTGAAAGTTGGTTACAGAAACTGACAAACCAACTTTCCGAAGCTAGCTCGATACTTTCATCTAGTCTAGGTTTATGTTTCTCTTAAGAAATCACTGTAAGCTTATTTACAAGTTTGGTCAAACAAGAAAACGACTTTCCGTGTTTATGTATTCATATCAATCTAGCATGTATAATTATTTTGTCTCATCATTTAAAATCGAAGTGGGTTTGCACAAGGGTTGCCCATAGTTACCTAATATTACCCCAAATATTTTTTTCTATTCAGGGTTGAGCATCACTGAGAGTTGAAGAAATCATGTTTCGGAGAAAGCACACCTCCCATTTCAATCTGGATGATGCTGAGCAGAGAGAGGCAAAGGTGCTTTGAAAATTTGCCATGTTTTGGTTACTTTTGTGTAACTATTAGCGTTCAAAGTAAATGTCTTCTAGTTACCAGTTACAGATGTTGATTTCCCCTCCTAAGGATAACAAAGACTAAGAAGTTTCAGGGTGGCAGTATCTGTTTATGTCAGGTATCCATCTTAGATGCATTTTTAAACAAATCAAACTGGTCAAACTACGAACCTGAATATAGCAAAGTAGTAGCCCGAACAGCACTGGAATAGTAAATAAAAAACAGAGGGACATGTATGACAGTTAATAATTTAAGCCAAACGGTTTATTCTCTGATATGGTGTTATGAGTGAACTTGTAATTCCACCTTCACCTGTTACAGGATTTTATTTGGGATGATAGCAACTCTTCATTTTATGCATATATAGGAACCGCCGCAAGTCTGCAGGGACATTCGTGCACACTCTTATGATATAAATGCATCAACTGGCTGTGTGAACTACTGCACATATTTCCTGACAAAGGATGGTCACAGATGATTATGAATTTAACAAAATGTTTGTAACTTACCATAAGGAGCTCTCTTATGAGCCTTTTTGATATTTCCAGTTGTCAGTAAGGCTCTTAAGCAATATCAGTACTTACTAGTCTCTTTTGCGGAAAACTGTCATTCATCCTTTATCTGTATAATAAAGCATACACCTGACAGATATTTATCTTTCTAGTTTCTTTATTTAAACATGTAACTACTATTTTCGTGTAGATTCTCTCATATAAAATATCCTGTGAACACAGATCAATGAACTGAGAGCTGCACTTGGGCCTTTGTCTGCCGATGGAGAGAAGTACTGCAATGAAGCATGCTTGGAAAGATATTTAGAAGCCCGAAACTGGAATGTTGACAAGTCCAGAAAAATGTTGGAAGAAACTCTCAAGTGGAGGGCAGCTAAGAGGCCTCAGGATATTCGCTGGGTAATCGTTTTCTTCTAATTTTCCTTGTTGCTTTTCTCAAGTTATTATATTTTTTATTAACATGGTCAAGTGGCTAAACGTTCCCTTAATTGTTTTCTTCTTCATTTCATTGCTGGGTAAATAAGATGCTTCCTTTCCTGCATTGCTGAAGTGATTTAAAAAACAATCCTTGGGAAGTAGCTAATAAGCATTCTAACAATTGATTTCTTCTTCTTTCCAGCCTGATGTTTCCGTTGAAGCAGAAACCGGTAAAATGTACAGGGCAAGTTTCCCCGATAGAGAGGGTAAAACCGTATTTGTAATGAAACCTGCAAAGCAGGTAAGAACTCAACATGTTTAATACTGTCATTTGCGCCTTCTCTTTCATATTTGGAAACTGCCAGTGTCTAGCTTAACTGATCCCAGAACTAGAAGTCCCCTGTACAATGTTGTCGTACAATTTCAGAATACATCATCTCACGAAGGACAGGTGCAGCATCTTGTATATACCTTGGAGAATGCAATCCTCATCATGCCTGAAGGTCAGGGCAAAATGGTGTGGCTGATGGACTTCACAGGATGGACACTCGCCCATGCAAGCCCCATAAAGACTATCAGAGAGAGCATGAGTATCCTGCAAAACCATTACCCGGAGAGGCTTGCAATTGCATTTGTGTTCAATGCACCCAAAGTGTTTGAGGCTTCTTTTAAGGTGTAGGTTTTGAGCATAAACATAGTGTTGCATATCTGGTTTTTTCATTCGGGAATTATTTAAAAAATAGTAGTATGTAGTGTTCAGTATGAAAATATTTCCAGCTTAAATGTTTTGAATGGTTTCAGGTTCTCAAACGATTGATTGACCCGAAAACAGTCGAGAAGCTTAGCTTTGTGTACAAGGAGAACGAGGAGAGCATGAAGAGAATGTACATGCACATCGACCCGGAAGTCCTCCCCGTAGAGTTTGGAGGGAAGAACAATGTGCTGTACGACCATGAAGAGTACTCTAGGCTGATGGCAAAGGATGACATCAGAATGGCAAACTTCTGGGCAGCAGATGGTAATCATGTTATGAACGGCCACTCGGCTCCCTGAGGTTACAGTGCAATGGTCGCTTGTTGCTGCCAAACCAAGTTGAGGAGCATCCACCAACCATTGTTACGGATCTGGTACAGCTCTGAAAGAGGAGTAGCAGATAAATTGAGGTGCTCGTATAAAAATGTAACTGCAGAGTGTCTCACTTGTAATGTTACACCACCATGTATTACTGTGTCATCCCCAAATAAGTGATTCTTCTTTCACAGAACAATTTTGTCACGTGGACGAGAATTACCGAGACTACACAACATTCTTACCTTGTAGTATTACTTGTCTTCTGCCCGACTCTTATAGACTTGTACGCTCAGTTTACCATCTTCATATCTTCGATGGCCTCCATGAAACCGGTGTAAATTGAAGAACATACCCACTTCAGTGCTATCTTGTTCTTGATTGATAATATGTGTTTATTGTTGGATAATTAGGCACAATTTTCGTGATTAATTCCAGAATATTAAACATGACAATACCAGCTACTCGCACATGTAACTCGAACATACTAGAAGTACTAAACAACAAGATGAACGGAAACAGGCAGCAGTTAAACATGTACTCGCAGAACATTATTAATAACCAGACAACAACACGTCGCACGTACCGTTCGATTGCAGTAATCGCAGCAGTAGCCTTCGGGAAGATTGGTCGAAGCAAACGGCGGCGAAGATGACGATAGGCAACACCGCCCGACTTGGATGGAAGACGAGCCGTGATGCAGAACTTGAGCAGTCGCGCAGGGCACTTCCCAAAAACCTTATTCGCCCTCTCCCGTACAGGATCGCAAAGGCGAGTGGTTCCGGAGACCTGCTCTCCCGTCCGCCGGTGCACGCCGGCAAGCGGGATGTAGTAGACTACGGTGGCGGCGCAAGCAGAGAGGTTGGCAAACCCTAGATTGGTTTTCGGTGAGTCTGTGGTGGAAGCCGCACTGAAGTTTATGTAGAGCAGCTCGGGGGTCCCGCATATGGCTAACTATTGACACACAAGTTTTCCCAAGCAGCAAAAATAAAGCTCGGCTCGGCGAGATCCCCGCAACCCCCAACCCGCGGCGCGCACGCGCGTCGAGTCGAGTCGGGCGGGCGGGCGGGCGGGCGGGCGGGCGGGCGTCGTCGGAGGAGGAGCGCGCGTGTAGTTCTCCTCTTCTCACTCACTTTACTAAGTGGTGAACCACTCCACCTTATAAGGTGGTGTAACTCTCCTCCAACTTTCCATGTGGGACTAAACTTTAGCTCCCACTCCACTCATATGTGAGCTGCCACCAAATTGGGCCAAATCATACATGGGCTTCCACACACATGGGCTTTGAGATTTAGGAAAAATCTGAAATCTATATGGGCTTATTTATTTAGCCCATTATTTCTAACAATCCCCCACCAGATCTCAAACGCCCATTTGAAGATTTTCCAATTCTCGCTACTTGTTTATATACCAGTGTTTCAGCAGAGACTGTTAAGTTGAACTTCTGCCTAGAACCTTGAGCTACGTCTATCAGCAACTTGAACAATGGATAAACCTTGAATTGCAAGTTTGGTGCTTTTAGATTTCACACAAAGTCATAACTAGTACCTGGCTGCCAGTAGCCTACCCCGCGGGTGTAGCATATGCGTCATACTACTTGGTCTCTTCATGAGTTTACTAGAGATCACCCAAATCTCATAGATTGCGACGTTTAACAATCGGAACTCGTATAGGTGTGTTCTTTCAAGAATGCTCTGTAGGACAACATCTTTGCTAATCATAACCTGCCTTACAGCTTTTGAGATTTGTACATCTTCACATAGAGAGGGTTGTCTAATACTCTCCTCCGTCACACCACTAGCTTGTTTTTCCCAAGTCCTAATTCACGGGATCTCCGATCAAAAAGGTTGGGTTACCACTACTATGTAACATCCATGGGTCTCAAACCCATCTCTCTCGATGCACTTTCTATCACATTTCGTGATAGTCCCTTTGTAAAGGGATCTGCCAGGTTTTTGTCAGTTTTAATATACGTAACAGTAATTACTCCGGAGTTTCTCAATTTCCTGACAGACTTCAAACGTCTCTTGACGTGTCTTGATGACTTCGCGTTATCTTTAGAATTGTTCACTTTGACAATAACAGTTTGATTATCACAATTCAAGAGGATGGTCGGTTTAGGTTTCTCAACCACCGGCAAGTCCATCAATAGTTCACGCAGCCATTCTGACTCTACAGTGGCTATGTCTAAAGCAGCAAGTTCTGCTTTCATAGTCGACCTTGTCAATATGGTTTGTTTGCAAGATCTCTATGATACCACGCCACCTCCAAAGGTAAATACATACCCGCTAGTGGCGTAGAGTTTATCTACATCCGAGATCCAGTTCGCATCACTATATCCTTCGAGCACCGCTGGATGCCCCGAATAGTGTATCCCATAACTCATTGTACCACATAGATAGCGCATGACCCTTTCAAGTGCACACCAATGTTCAGTACCCGGGTTAGACATGAACCTACTCAACTTGCTCACAGCAAAAGAGATGTCGGGTCTTGTCGCGCTAGCTAAGTGCATGAGTGAGCCAACGATTTGAGAGTATCTCAATTGTTCTTTCGGCTCTTTCTTGTTTTTTCGTAATGTCACACTGGGATCATAAGGTGTTGGGGAAGACTTGCCATCAACGAAACCGAAACGGCTCAAGATCTTCTCAACATAGTGTGATTGCGTCAAAGTAATCCCACTCTCGTGCTTAATCAGCTTGATATTCAGAATAACATCAGCTTCTCCCAGATCTTTCATATCAAAGCTCTTTGACAGAAAGGACTTAACTTCATTTATCACATTCATGTTTGTACCAAAGATAAGGATATCATCCACGTACAAATATAATATAACACCTTCGCCCCCACCATGGCGATAGTAGACGCACTTGTCAGCCTTATTAACGACAAAGCCAACAGAAGTTAATGTTCTGTCAAACTTCTCATGCCATTGCTTAGGTGCTTGCTTCAGGCCATATAAAGATTTTAACAACTTGCACACCTTTCTCTCTTCACCTTTTACCACAAACCCATCAGGCTGATCCATATAGATCTCCTCTTCCAACTCTCCATTGAGGAAAGCTGTCTTAACGTCCATTTGATGAACGATAAGACTATAAGAGGCAACCAGGGATAGTAGTACTCGAATGGTGGTCAGTCTAGCAACAGGTGAATAGGTGTCAAAGTAATCTTCACCTTCTCTCTAGGTGTAGCCTTTTGCTACAAGCCGAGCCTTGTACTTTTCAATAGTACCATCAGGCCTTAGCTTCTTCTTGAACACCCACTTGCAACCCACAGGCTTACAGCCATGGGGTCGTTCTGATAGTTCCCAAGTTCCATTAGAAAGAATCGAGTCCATCTCATTATGAAAAGCTTCTTTCCAATCATCTGCATCAGGAGTTGCATATGCCTCTGCAATGGAAGTGGGAGTATCATCCACAAGGTACACAATGAAATCATCTCCAAAGGATTTTGCAACCCTCTGTCTCTTACTCCGTGTAGGAGCTTCATTGTCATCCTTCTCTAGGACTTCTTCCTCACGTGGTTGCTCAAAATTCTCACTAGATGCACTAGTTTCAGAAAGTATTTCAGAAGAAATTCTAGCAGTGCTATGCATATCTTTCATAGGAAACATATTCTCAAAGAATGTTGCATCACGAGATTCCATTATAGTATCAACATGCATATCAGGAACCTCAGATTTAACTACTAAAAATCTATAGCCTACACTCCACGGAGCATATCCTAGAAAGATGCAATCCACTGTCTTTGGTCCAAGTTTGCGTTTCTTAGGAATCGGTATGTTGACCTTAGCCAAACACCCCCAAGTGCGCAAGTAAGAAAGTGATGGTTTTCTCCCAGCCCACTCCTCATAAGGGGTTTTATATTTATTCTTGTTAGGAACTCTATTTAGGACATGACACACTGTCAACAAGGCCTCCCCCCACCATGCCTTAGATAAACCAGCAGTGGCTAACATAGAATTCACCAAGTCAGTGAGCATGCGGTTTTTCCTCTCGGCAACCCCGTTTGATTGAGGCGAGTAGGGAGGCGTCCTTTCATGAATAATGCCATGTTCCTCACAGAATTCATCGAAGATTTTGGGAAAATATTCACCACCACGATCCGACCTAAGACGTTTGATCTTTCTCTAGTTGATTTTCAACTTCGGCTTTATAAATTTTAAAGTAGTCTAAAGCTTCATCTTTTGTGCGCAACAAATAAACATAGCAGTATCTAGTCGCATCATCAATCAAAGTCATGAAATATCTCTTTTCACCTTTTGTCAACACACCATTCATCTCACAAAGATCAGAATGTATGAGCTCCAGAGGTGCCAAGTTTCTCTCCTCGGCTGCCTTGTGAGGCTTTCGAGGTTGCTTTGATTGCACACAACTATGGCACTTGGAACCTTTGGCAATAGTGAAATTCGGAATTAAACTCATATTGGACACTTGGACATCAAACCAAAATTAATGTGACATAAACGAGAATGCCAAACACTGGTATCATCATTAACACCGTCACAAATATGGTTTACGGACTTATTACAAAAATCTGAAAGTGAAAAGCGAAACAACCCTCCACACTCATATCCTTTACCAATAAATTGTCCATGTCTCGACACAATGACTTTATTAGACTCAAAAACAACCTTAAACCCATCTCTGCATAGAAGGGAGCCGCTAACGAGATTCTTGTTCATGGAAGGGACATGCCGCACGTTCTTCAGCTACACGATCTTTCCCGAAGTGAACTTCAGATCCACCGTGCCAACACCATGAACAGAAGCATGTGACCCATTCCCCATTAGGACGGATGAATCCCGAGCGACCTGATAAGAAGTGAACATAGAGATGTCAGCACACACATGAATATTAGCACCCGTATCAATCCACCAACATGGTGATTGAAAAACTGAAAGAACAGTAAATAGATTACCATACCCATTAGCATTGCTAGCAGTCACAACATTGATAGTCTTTCCCTTTTTCCCTTTACGATCTGCACGTTCTGGGCAGTCCTTGGAAAAGTGCCCGAGCTCTCCACAGGTAAAGCAACCCAGTTCGGCCTTGTTCGTCTTCTTCTTCTTCTTGAAGGTTGTAGTCTTTTCAGGCTTGTTGAAGGAGGGCTTATAGTTCCCTTTGTTCTTGCCGAAGGTCCTCTTCTGCACCATGTTGGTGCTAGACTGACCCTCGCCTCCTTTCTCAGCAGTGTCCTTAGCCCGAGCCTTCTCCTCAACATCAAGAGACGCTATCAGGTTTTCAACCGATATCTCTTGTCTTTTATGCTTGGGAGTTGTGGCAAAATTCCTCCATAAAGAAGGCAGCTTTGCAATGATGCACCCAACCACAAACTTGTCGGGTAAGTTACACTTAAGGATTTCAAGCTCCTTGGCAAAGCACTGTATCTCATGAGCTTGTTCGACTACAGAACGATTGTTAACCATCCTGTAATCATGAAAGTTCTCCATGATGTACAGTTCACTGCCATCATCTGTTACACCAAACTTAGCGTTCAGTGCCTCCCAGAGCTCTTTGCCATCTTTGAAGTGCATGTACACATCAAACAGCTTGTTGTCAAGAACACTCAGAACGCATCCCACAAATACAAGATTGGTTTCCTTGAACTTGTTCTGATCTTGTTCAGATATAGTTCCTTCAGGTAAACCCTCACCAGCCTCGAATACTTTCAGATTTTGCAGCCACATAGTGGTCTTATACTGCCACCTCTTAAAGTGAACACCGGTAAACTTTTCCGGCTTCATCGCATCGGCCAAGTGTCCCATGTTTATCTCGAAAAATTGTCTATAATAAGGTTTTTGGATTGTTGGATAATTAGGCACAATTTCCGTGATTAATTTCAGAATATTAAACATGACAATACCAGCTACTCGCACATGTAACTCGAACATACTAGAAGTACTAAACAACAAGATGAACGGAAACAGGCAGCAGCTAAACATGTACTCGCAGAACATTATTAATAACCAGACAACAGCACGTCGCACGTACCGTTCGATTGCAGTAATCGCAGCAGTAGCCTTGGGGAAGATTGGTCGAAGCAGACGGCGGCGAAGACGACGATAGGCAACACCGTCCGACTTGGATGGAAGACGAGCCGTGATGCAGAACTTGAGCAGTCGCGCAGGGCGCTTCCCAAAAACCTTATTCGCCCTCTCCCGTACAGGATCGCAAAGGCGAGTGGTTCCGGAGACCTGCTCTCCCGTCCGCCGGTGCACGCCGGCAAGCGGGATGTAGTAGACTACGATGGCGGCGCAAGCAGAGAGGTTGGCAAACCCTAGATTGGTTTTCGGTGAGTTCGTGGTGGAAGCCGCACTCGGCTCGGCGAGATTCCCGCAACCCGCAACCCGCGGCGCGTATTACTTGTCTTCTGCCCGACTCTTATAGACTTGTACGCTCAGTTTACCATCTTCATATCTTCGATGGCCTCCATGAAACCGGTGTAAATTGAAGAACATACCCACTTTCAGTGCTATCTTGTTCTTGATTGATAATATGTGTTTATTTCAATAATAAAACACGCCAATGCCTTGTCAAGGTGCTGGTGCTGCTCTTGTTGTTGTTTATTACTGGCCGAAGAGGTAGTAAAAGAGTCTCCACCGGTAGGCACGTCGCGGAGACGCAACCACGCATGCGTAACTCTCCCGCAAAGAAAACCCTAGCCCACGGCTGCCATCCGTGTCTCGTCTTCGCCGTCTACGATCGGAAATCGACGGGTCCCCGCCTATTTTGCTTGTCGCTCCGGTGGTCGGAGTGGGTGGAGACCTCGGACCTGCGCTCGGTGCGGTTAAAAGGTCCCTAAAGTTAGAGTTTTGGTCAACCGATATCGACGCTATGGTGGCAATGGTGGTGTTGTGCGGGACAAGAATAAGGTATACCCGCCTCCTCTTCCACCTCGCCATCAGCGATATCACATATGGTGCTGAGGAGGGCGGAGATTCGTCTGGTCGCTGCTTCCATGGAGTGGTCCATCTGGTCCAGTCTACCTGTATTCTAGGTTTGGTGTTTGACAATTCGAATCAATTCAAGGGTTCAATGGTCGGCTCTGGGCGCTGGTCCTTAAGGGCATGTGCATGAAGACTTTCCGACTGTCATCAACAGCGACATGCAGACTCTGGTAAAGGAGCAGCGACAGCGAAACGTCGGCGGCTCGCTCTGGCGACAGTAATGATCGTTAGGTGGTCCAAATATCTTAATATAATTTTTATTATGTTTGGTGTCTTGTATTCCTTGTGAACTGTCGAATAGATCCAAATCCTTTTCCAAAAAAAGGTACTCTACTAGTAAAAGAGACCAAGACGGTTTAGCTGTACGTATACCCCAAGTTCGGATTGTTCTGTAACGCCTACCCAATCCGGTGCGGTTATTTTCTGGATTCTCAAATTAAACTGTATTCTGTTCCTGCATGCTCGGAAACCCCGATTTTGTGCAGTTAAGATCTTGCCGCCGAGTTTGGCAGCCCTCCTCTTCCTCCTTTGATCGGGTCCAAATTCAAAATCGACGGGGATGTCCTGCTCGCCGCACGCCAACGATGTGATTCCGTCGCCAACGCTGCAGCCATCAGGTAGCAGCAGCACGAAAGAGTCTCGTCAGGATCGGCTCAGCGCGCTCCCCGACCACATCCTGCTCTGCATCGTCAGTGACCTCGGCCTGCACGCCGTCGTCAGGGCGAGTACCCTCTCGCGACGATGGAGGCGCATCCCTTCTCTGCTCGGCGATCTGGCCATCGACGTCGCCGACTTCATGCCGCGGCACGACGACGGCGACCTGTCCCCGGACACGGTTAACCGGGCCATGGCGGCGTACGCCTGCGCGGCGACACGGCTGCTCGCGCCGAGCGAGGAGAGGGCCATCAGGAGCCTCAGCCTCCGCTTCTACCTGGCGGCGGAGCCGCACCACGCGCACTCCGTCGGCCGCGCCGTGTCCGACGCCGTTGACGGCGCCGGCACCGAGCGCCTCGAGTTCGACCTACTGACAGGGCAGGACCCCGGCACTGCCCGCGCTCCAACTCGCCGTCAGAGATCCCTGTTCCGTCAGCGGTTCGCGTCGTTCCGCGACGCTTGCCCCGTCGCCTTCAGCCGGCTCACCAAGCTCAGCCTGCAGAACGTAGACTTCGCCGGCGGCGACCTCCCTGCCCTCCTCACCGCCTGCGAGAGCCTGCGGCACCTGTCGTTGAGCCACTGCGTCTTGGGCGGCGGGAGGACGTCGGTCGTGGAGATCGACGCGCCGCTGTCGCAGCTCGTGGAGCTGGAGCTGGACTCCTGCGTCTACGGGAAGGTGGACCTGGTCCGGGTCCCCAGGCTCCGCCGTGTCGGCTGCCACACCTGGTACGGCGACAACCCACCGGTCCGCTTCGGACGCGTGCCTCAGCTTCGCGTGGTCAGCCTCGTTTCCCACGCGCGTTCTTGGCAGACGCCGTTCCCGATGAGCGAGTGGCTGCTGCCTGCCGCCGGGAACCTCTCCACACTCACCCTGGATTTTCTTGACGGAGCGGTCAGTCGCTCGCACCATCGCCATTGCTTCTTGTACCTTTTGTATTTGTTTTCAGCATTGTTAATTCTAGGTTGCCTGACTCCTTTTTGTACTACTCCCTCCGACCCAAATTAATTGATTTAGATTTGTCTAGATTTAAATGTATCTGGACTTGTTTTAGTGCTAGATACCTTCGAATCTAGACAAAACCAAGTCAATTAATTTGGATCGAAGGGAGTACTAATTCTTTTTGCATATTTACTTAGCTTGAACTCGTCATACAGAAATACCATGGCTAGATTATGATCTATGGGCTTTAAATGTGACTTTTTCAATAAAATAGTTGACTATTTATTACCTTAAAACTTCAAAGTTCAGTCTTATTTTTTTTTCCATGTCATGTTTAATTATTTTCCTTGTGCTACAGATTTGGATTAAACCAGAAGATCCGAAACTACTGTCCCCGGCATTCAGCAACATAAGAGACATGTTTTTGTGCAATATTTTCGCTGAAAGTGACCTGACTTGGACTCTGTTTATCCTCGAGGCCGCCCCTTCCTTGAAGAACCTCTATATCACGGTACAATGCCTGAATTCATCTTTTTCTATACTCCCTCAAGTAATTAAAGTTTCTGTATTGAACTTGTCCAAGTTTGTCCAAATATATGAAAAAAAAATGTTCATAGCTACACCAGAAAATATATATTAAGTAAATATATTCCATGGTGAATCTAATGGAACTATAAATTTCATCAAACTCAATAGTGTTTGACTAAGGAAAAATCTAGAACTTCAATTAATTTAGAGTGCAATGAGTAATAATTAACTGGCGATGAACTTTTATTTTGTCTCGGCTTTTGAATATGGAAATATAATTATAGCAAGGGGAAGGCCCCCGATTTCCATTCGAGAAATCACCAGAGATCCATATCTAGGAACCATGTTTATTGTACAAGTAACATACTGGGTCATATTGGAAAAAGTATACACACTGCACTTGATTGCGTGCTCTTAGAAGACAAATGGCTTGCTTTCAGGTCTCGTTGGTGAACTTACTCTGCACAATGAATTTGTACAACTTCATATTTAGACAATTGATTAACTGATGCCGATACAGAAACCTATTTATTTATATAATCTATCCCCAGTTACAATTCGCAAACCATGTACAGAAACAAATCAAGAATGCCTACACACTATTACGTTTGTCACGGCCACTGATCTGCCTTGTTGTTTGCAACCATATGTGCACACATGGAAACAGAACTGAAGAATCAACGAGAAGAACCTGAACAAGTAGGAACAACAATCAATGAATCTAGTAGTAATAGGAAAGGGTGAAGATACAACAGAGAAGCTTACTCGTAAAATTAGATATTGCACTTTCGACAAGTGTTCTGTGTCACTGCAAATGACACCAATACATATAGGCTTGCATTAAATTTGCACTTCAAATGGTTTCGCTGGTCGGCCTGTCTCCATTCATGAAGCTGATGGATTTACGGACCAATATTACTGCTTGAAAATTATAGACCAAAATTCAACTTGTTGCTGGAGACGCGGTTTTATTTCCCAGTAAACTGAACTACTCATAGTCGTTAGATCAACATTTTATCATCATATCTTTTTAGGGGCGTGGAATCCTAAAATTTGGCCAAACAGTTTTTAGGGGCGATTTAAAAAATCTAAACTATCAACTACTCTTACTCAAGAATATGCTATATATATATATATATGAAAAATCCTTCTTACTCCCGGGTGTAGTTACACCCATGTCTTATATACTCCCGTACGAAAGTATACGTGATACTTTATTGGTTTATATATATGTATATTTAAATTTGCTGTATATATATTTGTGATGTTTATTATGCAAAGTGCTTCTATGTTGTGGGTTGTGACTATCTTTAATTTTGGTCAGCTATCTCGGCATGAATGCCGCCAAGGATTCAAGGGTAGTGCGAGGAAGATGGTCGTGCCGGAGAGAGCTTCTTCGAGTTTCAAGCACCACGGCCTGCGGCTGTTGGAGATGGTGGGCTACGCGTTGGACACGATCCTGGAGCGGTACATCAAGCGGGTCATGGAGCGTGCGGTGTGTTTGGAGAGGATCCGCTTGCTCCCCCACGAGCCGTGCGACAGGTGCTCCACGGAGCGATATCGTCTAATGAAGGACTTGCAAGGGTTTGGCCCCGGCTTTGGCCACCATGACTTCGTGCTTACGTACATGGATGCGGCTGGACACCCGTACAGACCCTGGGAGTATCCGTCCACGGAACGTGAGAAGATGGAGACGAGGAGACGACTATCTACGGATGGAGCATGTTCGTCTGTGAAAATAGTTTTAGGTCACATCGGTGAAGACAAGGGAGGAGCCACACCCCAGCAAGCGGAGGTAGATACTTTCTTGGGTCAATATATTTTCAGTAGTTATAGTTGTGGCCTGTGATGCAGAGACCGTGGTTGTTCTCCTTTCTTGAAAACCTGAAAAATATGTTACAGGTTTGGTGGAATATTTGTGAAAAAGTGAATACAAACTAGACACAAATATAAAATACACTCTTCGTTATTCACATCCCACACTGAGATTGGATGCCTGCGGTTGCATAGACCTGCACCCCTCCATACCAAAGTTTTAAATAGCCGGCTATAGCCCGGCTATAGCAGCTATAGCCTTTTGAGAAGCCTCCCGCTACGGCTATGACCTTCATAGGCTAAACGGAGAATAGCCGCTAATAGCCAACTATAGCCAGATTTAGCCCTAAATTAGCCTCTAATTTAGCCTCTAAATTTCTGCTCTATGAATTTTTCTTATTTTTTCCTTTTTTGAATTTATGTTGAATCTGATTCAATAAAACTTGTGAGTTAATTGGTTGAATACTTATTTGTGTTGAATAGTTACATGACTTGTAGCTCAAATCTTGTTTGAATCATAGTTTTTCCTATCTTTTTAAAAGATTTGACTAAAATTTGCTCTATTTTTAAAAATACGCTAAAACGGAATAGTCCGCTATAGCTGCGTTATAGCCTTTTGTAGCCTCTGAAAAAGTCGCGGCTAAATGGAATAGCCGGCTATTTAAAACTTTGCTCCATACACATACTAAGAAGAGCAACTATAGCAGATCCCGTGAACAACCCAAACCTATATAATAACCGCTAGTTTAAAGTTTGCAATGAAAATACGGCGTTGAGCAGACCTTGTAAATGCGCCAGACCTCTCAGTCTGCGGAGAAACCCTCATCTCGACCTCTACATACGAGGGCTACGCGCGCGACCCGATCGCGCCCTGTACTGCTAGCTGTTCGTGCGGGTTGGAAAATTTAGCTCGCCCCTTTCCCGCGTATGTGCCGCTGCCGATCTCCCCTCCCCCACTCGCTCTCCGCCGCCGCCCACCAGATCCAAAGCCATGGACCTCATCAAGCTACCTCCCACCGCCAGTGCGGTCACGCAGCCTCAACCAACATCACCCGCTGTTGGATTTTCCACCGTTTCCCGGGCTACCAGATCGGTTGCCCATATGATTTCCGGCAACATCAAGTCGAAGAGGAAGCGCTTGGGCAACCACGTCGTCCCTGGCGCTTCCCCGGCGGTCCAGCCGCAAGAGGAAACCGCCGTCGCCCTAACGCCCAAGCCGTGTCTACCAGCGCGTTCGGGGAAGAAGGCAAAGTGGGTAGTACACCGCCTCTCCCCTCCTCCCGTCACTCAACCTCCACACGTTCCTCAACATCTGCCTGTCACTGCTACGGCTCCTTCCTTCGTCGCTCAGCCTCTGCACATCCACCGGATGGCATGGCCAACGTGTTTGGCAATGGGTCCGCAAGGTATGAAATCTGTCCTCTTACGATGTCGTGCATGGAATTGGTTGCTTTATACTCATTCAAGCTATACGCAATGTAGCTATGATGCTCACATGGCCACCACATCGTATGTCAATCTTCTTAATGAGAGTGAGGTCAACAATACCGGGAAAGAACTTCAGTTCGGTGATGACGATGACGAAGTCGAGGACACTAAGACTGAACTACAAGATATCGAAGAGGAGGTGTTCGATGTATCCCAAGTGAAGACGACCAAGAAGAAATGAGTGGTGAACTACACCGAGATCGAGGACACTTGCTTGGTCCGGGCATGGTCACAAGTGTCCATCGATGCGGTGACCAGCACGAACCAAACCATCAAGCGCTATTGGCAACAGATCAAACATAAGTTCTTCAAACTTATGCCTTGTGTTGCCCAACCGGTCTACCGGTCATGTCGATCTCTACCAGGACGAGAGGATGTGATCAAACTAGCTTGTAGCCATTGGTGTGGAGAAATGGATAAAGTGCGTCTAAATCCTCCAAGTGGCATTGCTACCGATGAATATGTGAGTTCGTTGTTCATCTCTTTTCCACTTATTACAAGTTGAGTTACGGATGTGATGACCTTGCTTATGTGATTCTAGGAACGTGTTGTTGGGGAGCGGTACAAGGAAATGAAGGGATCCAAGGGGAAACCTTTTACACTTCACCATTGTTGGAAGTTGCTTGAGCACACTCCAAAATGGACTTTGAGATACCAAGAGGCAGCACCGAAGAGAGGGCCCATGAAAGAAATGGATGATGCTAGTGATGAGGAGAATGGATGAAGGAACAATGGAAATTTGGATGGCAACAAGAAGGCAAAGGAGAAGATCAAGCTTGAAGCTAAAGCATCATCGTTGAGGGATAATATTGATGAAATGGTGAAGTCAAAGGAAACCTTGATGATGAAGACCTTGGAGGTAAAGATATGATGAATGACAAGAAGATGCATGTGAAGCAAGCAAGGTGGGAAGTAATCCAAAAGGATGGCAAGTACAAGGCCGAGCTAGAGGAGAGGAGAGTGAAGATAAAGGAGGCTAAAGCCATGAAGGAGCTCATTGCCAAGGAGAAGGAGTTCATGATGATGAATACCTCGAAGATGAATGAGAAACCATTGGAGTTGCAACAAATGATCATCGCGGACATCTTAGATCGGAGAAGGCAACCGTGTCAAGGCGGTGGCACAATAGGTGGTGCATCAGCAAGTGGCTAAGGTGAGTCTTCGATGAGTGGTGGTGATGGAAGTGTGCACAATGAGCTTGGTGACGATAGTATGATTTTATGATCCCTTGCATTCATCATGTGAGGATGTGCAACTTTTTGGTCAACGTGTTTGAACATTGCCCAATCTAGCATTGGATCGCTATGATCATGATAATTTGATGTAAAGACTATGAACAATTGCATCGTTTGATTGTATATTGATCAAGTTTGATCAAAATTGTGAAATCACGTGTTTTACCATTCCAAAACTACCCACGCAGAACACACTAAAAACTACAAACTCGACCCATAAAAGAGTCAAGTTTGATGAAAATTGTGAATTCACGTGTTTTTCCATTCCAAAACTACCTGCACGGAACAAACCCCACAATCTTGACCCGTAAAAGAGAATATTTACGGGGCGAGTTTGCGGGGTCTGTTCCGCGTGGGCAGTTTTGGAACAATAAAAGTATGTGTTCCTTGGACTATAAACGCGTTTTACAATTCGCATGGTTACAATATCTGCTAGAGTTGCTCTAAGAGTGTGGTTGACTAGGAGACCAATAGGACATTGCAGATATTAGCCAATACACCCCTGAAAAATGTCTTTGGCTCCAAGTGGTCTCTTCTTTTAAAACACATACAAAAAATCATATTTTCAAGTTCCACAAAAGTCCAAAAACAATTTTGTACATAATCAATGATGTATCCTACAAGCATGAAAATCTCAACGTAAAATTATTTACATAGTGGGCTCTGATTTAGGATTTTGATTCATTTTTATTGATTTAGATCCATATATCCATTGCTAAACTTGGTGACCTACCTTTTTTTTGTTCCTATGGTCTAATTTCATCATGTGCCCCTTCGATTTGGTGTTTTGGCGAGTTATTCCGTCCAAATCATGGAGAAACCGCGCTCGGGCCTCAGAAATCTGGGCATTCACCAGTACTACTAGGTGCTGAAAAGTGGTACTACCATTCGTGCCTAGCCAGTACTACCGCTCCTCCAAGCAGTACTACTGCCCCTGTAGCGACAACAATTCCTACAAACAATATTGACCATAACTTTCACATACGAACTCAGAGTTTGCTGTCTCTAGCTTTTTGTAGTTAAAAAGGATCTCTATATCATCACCATGTTCTCCATGATATCTTTTTCAAACCAATTAGATCATCAAGCTAGAAACGACAATAAAGGGTTAATATTGTTGCTGAAAGGTATAATCATCATGCATCTTTTTCCCACTTGCTTTCCTTTGTGAGCCACACTATATTTGTGAATTACAAGCATATACTAAGACTAGTTCATCTATGAATGCTTGAGCTTTGCACATTTAATACCTTGTAGTATTTTAATCAAACCTTGTATCTCATACAGTCATCTTACGTAGTTGTTAGCACAATGGAGAGGAAAAAAGAAAAAGAAATAAAATGAGTCAATCAAAAAAAGAGAAAAAACAAGTGTCTTGTAGAATAGGAAGCACGGTCTTGATGAAAAACTTGTAGGTGTGGTATATTTTGTGCAAATCTTGTAGCCCACCATCATATAAAATCGAACTTGTGTCTCTCCTTGTACTAGTTTGACACAAGCTTATAGCATTCGCTAGGTCCTCATTTGGTTATCTAGCTCACTT
Source organism: Avena eriantha (assembly GCA_910589775.1). NCBI lineage: Eukaryota > Viridiplantae > Streptophyta > Magnoliopsida > Poales > Poaceae > Avena > Avena eriantha. Next base: position 483,369,360 of record OU342745.1, read on the forward strand.
CTATAGTCGCACAAGTTCCATTTATCTCCACGTGTTTGTTTCCTTAAATATACTTCCTATCTTATGAGATTGACTTGTTTTTTATTTGTGATCATCGTGGTTATTTACTTGCCATTACAAATCTTGGTTTTAAGTTGTTCCAATTTGCATGTCACTTACCATACCTAAGCTCCTCATAAGATTGATCCACACCGACATCCACTCCACAAGCATATGACATGACAAAGCACTATACCAACAATGGATCCTCATGTGCGGAGGACTTGGATCACTACACTGATAATTGCTTCACAAGCTCGGGTGACATGGAGTACTACACCAACAATGACCCCCCAAGAATGGAGGACTTGGACCACGACAATGATTATAGCTCCCTATCACATCCTAATTTGTAGACAACGGGGATGGGGATCCCCTTTAGTCCGGCTAGAAGATCAATCGGTCGACAAGAATCAGCACACATGAACACACATGATTTTACCTAGGTTCTGGCCGCATTGTACAAAACCCTACGTCCTCCAACTATAGTGTATATGGTGTATATCGAACTATTATAGATGGCGTTCTCGGGGAAGAACCTTTAATTACTTCTCATCTAATCTAGAGTTGTATTCATTTTCGATCGTCTCGGGCCTCCTCTTATAATGGTGAGGGTTCTCTGAGGCCACATTGTGCAAAACCCTATGTCCTATAGCTATAATGTATATGGTGGATATCGAGCTGTTACAGATGGCTTCCTGGGGAAGGAACCTTAATTTCTTATCCTCTAAGCTAGCGTTGTCCTCCTTTTTTAATCGGCTCAGGCCTCCTCTTATAATGGATATGGGTCTCCATAGGATCCAGTACCATGTAGTGTGGTGCTCCATGAATGGATTGAACATGGTGATACTACTCTACTATCTAGGTGCGTGGATGGTAGTGTCCTGGTCGGTGGTGTCCTGTCAAGTCGTCGGGTCAGGTCCTATTGTACTGGTCCCTGACCAGGGGAGTGGTGCCACATGTGGCTCTGATTCCCCGCAGGTTGCCTTGACGGGCTCCCAGGAACACCTCCTGCAGGGTTCCTAACAAGGTAGTTCTCTCTTGACAAGGGATCACGATCCACCTGGCCCGATACTAGGTACCCTTGAATCCATGGAGACAATAGTAGCCCCTGCCATGGGCCTAGCCAGGCCGTCGACCATTGCCGGGGTCATGCATTTTCTTCTGGTGGGATCGCGATCCTTATCGTGTCTTCATGATGTCGAGCCTCACAAGCAAAGATTCCTATGCTCGCAAGGAGTCATTTTGTTCTTGAACTCTAGAAAGGCGCTAGCGACCATACACTAGCACACCTTGGGTCATGTGCTAGTTATTAGGGTGGGAGTGGGTAGATGAGTTTCCTAGGCCTTGGTATATAAAGAAAACACCACAACCATTGCCCTTTATTCTTCACGCTTTCTTCCTTCCACTCCTTCCTCACGCCTCCGACTCCCAACTCGAGCACTTTCAGATGGCGCCCAAGTTGAATTTTGAGGTCATGGAAGCGAGGAAAGGGGCTTCATTTTTGAGGTAGTGAACTAGATCGTCTAGGAGATGGAGGCCCACTCGCCCTCGCCTCCAAACTTAGTTGACCAGGTGATACCTTTGATCTGGATAATAGATGCAATATTGTAGCTTTTTCCCTAGTAGACCTATGTTTAATCGAACCTTGGGAAATAATTGTTAGAAATAATGGACCAATACTTTAGGCCCATGCTAGATTTCAGATTTTCCCTAAATCTCAAAGCCCATGTGTGTGGAAGCCCATGTGATTTGTCCCAAGTTGGTGGCATCTCAAATGTGTGTGTGGCAAGAGGAGTGGGAGCTAAAAGTCCCACATGGGAAGCTGAAGGAGAGTTGCTTCACCTTATAAGGTGGAGTGTTGCACCACTTTGTAAGTGAGTGAAAATAATAGAGCTACATGTGCGCTCCTTCGACGACTACGCCTCTCGCTCGCCCGCTTGTTCCGTCATGTCATGTCACGACGCGCGGGCGCGGGTTGCGGGAATCTCGCCAAGCCGAGCTTTATTTTGCTTCTTAGGAAAATGTGTGCGGTTTGATAGACGTGTCATCGGTTAGTAGGTTCGGGTCTCTCTCAGATCGTGGGCTATCTATAACCAACCTGAATGTGCGCGACGTGGCCTTGGTCTACACCGTGTCTTATACAGGATTTTCCGAGTTGCTCTATATAAGCGAATGTGCAGCCTCCACCACAATACTCCAAACCAATCTAGGGTTTTGTATCCTCTCTGATTGCGCTGCCACCATAGTCTACTACATCCCACGCGCCGGCGTGCACCGGCGGACGGGAGAGCAGGTCTCTGAAACCACTCGCCTTTGCAATCCTGTATGGGAGATGGCGAATAAGGTTTTTGGGAAACGCTATGCACGACTACTCAAGTTCGTCATCATAGCGCGTCTTCCTACGCGATCTCCTAGTCCACGGGTGACTCGTCTTCAACGCCGACTTCTTCGATAGTCTATGGCAACCTCTGCATGAACCGCAACTACATCGGTAACTGATCAGTACATATACTATGATCCGATATGTTTCTATACTATGACTGCTATTGTGTATGCACTACTACTATTCATGTTGATTAATACATCTAGTATGTTAGAGGTTCACGTGACTGTAGCTGTTGCCGTCTTGATTTATATTCTGGAATTAATTGTGGAAGTTATGCCTAGTAATCCAATAATCCAAAAACCTTATTCTAGGCAATTTCCTGAGATAAAGTATCCGAGGACAGTGATGGTTTACCTGAAGGAACTATATCTGAGGAGGTTCAGAACAAGTTCAAGAAAATCAATCTTGCCTTTGTGGGATGTGTTGAGTGTTCTTGATAACAAGCTGTTTGATGTGTACATGCACATCAAAGATGGAAAAGAGCTCTGGGAGGCACTAAACTCTAAGTTTGGTGTAGCAGATGCTGGCAGTGAGTTGTACATAATGGAGAACTTTTATGATTACATGATGGTTAACAACTGTTCTGTAGTTGAACAAGCCCATAAGATACAGTGCTTTGCCAAGGAGCTTGAAATCCTTAAGTGTATCTTACCCGACAAGTTTGTTGTTGGGTGCATTATTGCAAAGTTGCCTTCTACATGGAGGAACTTCGCCACAACTCTCAAACACAAGAGACAAGAGATATCGGTTGAAAACCTGATAGCATCTCTTGATGTTTAGGAGAAGGCTCGGGTTAAGGACGCTGCTGAGAAAGGAGGCAAGGGTTAGTATAGCACCAACATGGTGTAGAAGAAGACCTTCAGCAAGAACAAAGGGAACTATAAGCCCTCCTTCAACAAGCCTGAAAAGAATACAACCTTCAAGAAGAAGAAGAAGCCGAACAAGGCTAAGCTAGGTTGCTATACCTGTGGAGAGTTCAGCCACTTTTCCAAGGAATGTCTAGAACATGCAGATCGCAAAGAGAAAAGTGGGAAGAATGTCAACATTGTGACCGCTAGCAACACTGATGGGTACGGTAATTTATTTACTGTTCTTTCGGTTTTTCAATCACCATGTTGGTGGATTGATATGGGTGCTAATGTTCATGTATGTTCTGACATCTCTATGTTCACTTCTTATCAGGTCGCACGAGATTCTTCCGTCCTAAAGGGGAATGGATCACATTCTTCTATTCGTGGTGTTGGCAAAGTGGATCTGAAGTTTACTTCTGGAAAGATTGTGTAGCCGAGAAACGTGCAGCATGTCTGTACTATGAACACGAATCTCGTTAGCGACTCCCTTATATACATAGATGGGTTTAAGGTTGTCTTAGATTCTAATAAAGTCGTTGTTTCGAAACATGGACAATTTATTGGTAAAGGTTATGAGTTTGTAGGCGTGTTCCTTTTCTCTCTAAATCCATGAATCATATTTGTGGCGGTGTTAATGATGATAGTAGTGTTTGGCATTCTTGTTTATGTCACATTATTTTTGGTTTGATGTCTCGGATGTCCAACATGAGTTTAGTTCCGAATTTCACTATTGCCAAAGGTTCTAAGTGCCATAGTTGTGTGCAATCAAAGCAACCTCGAAATCCTCATAAGGCTGCCAAGGAAAGAAACTTGGCACCTCTGGAACTCATATATTCTGATCTATGCGAGATGAATGGTGTGGTGATAAAAGGTGGAAAGAGATATTTCATGACGTTGATAGATGATGCTACTAAATTCTGCTATGTTTACTTGTTGCAAACTAAAGATGAGGCTTTAGATCACTTTAAAATTTATAAAGCCAAAGTTGAAAATCAACTAGAGAGAAAAATCAAGCGTCTTTGGTGGTGAGTATTTTCCCAAAATATTTGACGAATTCTCTGAGGAACATGGCATTATTCATGAGAGGACGCCTCCCTACTCGCCACAATAAAACGGGGTTGCTAAGAGGAATAACCGCATGCTGCCTGACTTAGTCAATTCCATGTTAGCCACTACTGGTTTATCAAAGGCATGGGGGGGGGGGCTCTATTGACTTCATATCATGTACTGAATAGATTTTGTAACAAGAATAAAGAAAAGACCCCTTATGAGGAGTGGGCAGGGAGAAAACCATCACTTCCATACTTGCGCACCTAGGGGTGTTTAGAGAAGGTTAACATATTGATTCCCAAGAAATGCAAGATTGGACCTAAGACAGTGGATCGTATCTTTCTAGGATATGCTCCACACAGTGTAGGCTATAGATTTCTAGTGGTGAAATCTGAGGTACCCGAGATGCATGTTGATACTATAATGGAATCTCGTGATGCAACATTCTTTGCGAATATGTTTCATATGAAATATATGCATAGCATCGGTAGAATTTCACCTGAAATACTTCCCGAATTTAGTGCATCTATTGAGAATTCTGAACAATCACATGAGGAAGTCCTTGAGAAGGATGGCGATGAACCTCCCACGAGGAGTAAGAGACAGAGGATTGCAAAATCCTTTGGTAATGGTTTCATCGTGTACCTTGTGGATGATACTCCTAGATCCATTGCTGAGGCATATGCATCTCCTGATGCAGATGATTGGAAAGAAGCTGTCCAAAATGAGATGAACTCGATTCTTTCTAATGGAACTTGAGAATTATCAGAATGACCCTATGTTTGTAAACCTGTGGGCTATAAGTGGGGTTTCAAGAAGAAGCTAAGGCCGGATGGTACTATTGAGAAGTACAAGGAAAGGCTTGTAGCTAAGGGCTACACATAGAAAGAAGGTGGAGATTACTTTGACACCTATTCACCTATCGCTATACTGACCACCATTCGAGTACTATTGTCCCTGACTACCTCTTATGGTCTTCTCGTTCATCAAATGGACGTGAATACAACTTTCCTTAACAGAGAGTCGAACAGGAGATCTATATGGATCAGACGCATGGGGTTGTGGTAAAAGGTGAAGAGACAAAGGTGTGCAGGTTATTAAAATCTTGGCCTGAAACAAGCTCCTAAGCAATGACATGAGAAGTTTGACAGAACTCTACTTCCTTCTAGCTTTGTCATTAATGAGGCTGACATGTGTGTGTACTATTGCCATGGTGGGGGTGATAGTGTTATATTATGTTTGTACGTGGATGATATTCTGATCTTTGGTACAAACATGAAAGTGATAAATGATGTCAAGTCTTTCCTATTAATGAGTTTTCACATAAAATATCTAGGAGAGGCTGATGTGATTCTGAACATCAAGCTTATTAAGAACGAGAATGGGATTACTCTAACGCGATCTCATTATGTTGAGAAGGTCTTGAGCCGATTTGGCTTTATTGATGGCAAGACTTCTCCAACACCTTATGATCCCAGTTTGACATTACAAAATAATAAGAAGGAACCAACAGATCAATTGAAATATTAACAAATTTTTGGTTCTCTCATGTACTTAGCAAGCGCTAGAAGACCCTATATCTCTTTTGTTGTGAGCAAGTTGAGTAGGTTCATGTATAACCCGTGTATTTATCATTGGAATGCACTTGAAAGGGTCATGCACTATCTATGTGGTACAATGAGCTATGTGATTCATTATTCAGGGCACCCTGCTATGCTTGAAGTATATAGTGATTCAAACTAGATATCTGATGTTGATGAACTCTACGCTATAAGCGAGTATGTGTTTACCCTTGGAGGTGGCGTGGTGTCATGGAGGTCTCGTAGACATACCATATTGACGAGGTCAACCATGGAAGCAGAACTTATTGCTTTAGACACATCCACTATTGAGTCAGAATGGTTGCATGAGCTCTTTATGGACTTGCTTATGGTTGAAAAACTTGTGTCGGTAATCCTTTGAATTGTGACAATCAAACTGTCATTGTCAAAGTGAACAATTCTAAGGATAACGCGAATTCATCAAGACACATAAAGAGACGTGTGAAATCTGTCAGGAAATTGAGAAACTCTAGAGTAATTACTGTTACTAATATTCAAACAAACAAAAACCTGGCAGATCCCTCTACAAAGGGACTATCGCGAAATGTGATAGAAAATTCATCGATGGAGATGGGGTTGAGACCCATGGATGTCACACCATAGTGGTAACCCAACCTATGTGATCAGAGATCCTGTGAATTAGGACCTGGGAAGAACAAGCTAGTGGTTTGACCAAGGAGAGTATTTTGTAACTCTCTCTATGTGAAGATGCATAACTCTCATAATCTATAAGGCAGGTTGGCTACATGCCTTAATGTGTTTATATTGGCTTTAACTAGCAAAGATGTCATTCTATAGGGCATTCTTGAAAGAACACACCTATATGAGCTCGACTGTAAACGTCGCAGTCTATAAGACTTGGGTGATCTCTAGTAAACTCATGAAGAGACCAGTGAGTATGACGCATATGCTCCAACCCGCAGGGTAGGCTACAAGCAGCCAAGTACTAGTTATGACTTTGAGTGAAATCTATTGGCACCAAACTTGCAATTCAAGGTTCATCCATTGTTCAAGTTGTCATAGACATAGCTCAAGATTCTAGGTGGAAGTTCAACTTAACAGTCTCTGCTAAAACACTTGTATATAAACAAGTAGCAAGGATTAGCAAATCTTCAAATGGGAATTTGAGATCTGGTGGGAGATTGCTATAAATAATGGACCAATACTTTGGGCCCATGCTAAATTTCAGATTTTCCATAAATCTCAAAGCCCACGTGTGTGGAAGCCCATATGTGATTTGACCCAAGTTGGCTGCAGCTCACATGTGTGGCAAGAGGACTGGGAGCTAAAGTTTTATCCCACATGGGAAGTTGAAGAAGAGTCGCATCACCTAATAAGGTGGAGTCTTACACCACTTTGTAAGTGAGTGACAATAAGAGAGCTACACACGTGCTCCAACGACGATGACGCTGCTTGCTCGCCCGCTCGTCTTGTCACGTCACATCACAATGCGCATGCGCCATGGGTTGCGGGAATCTCGCTGAGCCGATCTTTATTTTTCTGCTCAAGAAAATGTGTGTGGTTTGACATATGTGTCAAAATTTAGTGGGTATGGATTGCTCCCGGACCGTGGGCTATCTATAACCAACCTGAACATGCACGACGTGGCCTTGGTCCACATTGTGTCTTGTACGGAATTTTCCGAGTTGCTCTATATAAGCGCATGTGCATCCTCCACCACAATACTCTAAACCAATATAGGGTTTTCCTACTCTTTGCTTGCGCCGCCACCGTAGTCTACTCCATCCCGCGTGTCGGCGTGCACCGGTGGACGGGAGAGCAGGTCTCCAGAACAACTCGCCTTTGAGATCCTATACGGGAGAGGGCAAATATGGTTTTTGGGAAGCGCTCCGCATGACTACTCAAGTTCGTCATCACGAGGCATCTTCCTAGGCGATCTCCTAGTCCATGGGAGACTCGTCTTCAATGCCAACTTCTTAGACAGTATACGGCAACCTCTGCACAAACAACGACTACATCGGCAACCGATCAGTATGTATACCGCGATTCGATCTATTGTTATACTATGGTTGTTATTGCGTATGCACTTCTACTCTTCATGTTGATTAATACATCTACTATGTTAGAGGTTCACATGACTATAGATGTTGTTGTCTTGATTTATATTCTAGAATTAATTGTGGAAATTATGCCTAATAATCCAACAATATTTTGCTATATGGAAAATATGAGGGACGTCTACAAGACTTGTTTATTCATTTTACCTTATGTTTACTAGACCTTTCTAGTTTACTTTGAATTGTTGGTTGAAGATTCACCTCCAGCTACACATACATATGGGATAAAGATAATAATAAGCACATTCATGTGTGAAATTATCTAATATAGATAGGGTTGTGGGAAGCACATCCAGATACACTAAAGCCCTACGATCCACAGACATAGCCATAGTTTTTTGATCCAACCGTTATACCACGAAGCACCAGGCTATAAGAATTATGAAGTAAAATATAGATCAAACCATTAAGAAGTGATGGAACTTGGGAGATTATCCACCACCATCACAATGAGAAACAAAAGGGATTGCAAAAGCATGAGCTTGGAGATGTGTCCCTAGACATTTATATTTGTGTAATAATGAGGTTGTACTCTAGCTCCGTGTGAGCTTTGAAACACTCATGTTGGTTTATTCCAACACTTTGCTTTTTTATTTTGCTTTTTGTTTTTCGTTTTATTTTTCTTTTAGTTTGTTTGTTTTTATTTTCTTAGTATCTTGCTTGGTCACAAGTTTTTCTATTCTTTAATCCCCATCCTTAGAAATACAAAAATATTTTTCCTTTTATCCTTTTTCGTGAACTTGGATTTGCCTATTCCTTCTTTTCTTCAATATTATTATGAGAGTGATTTGATTTGAGTTTTGAATGAACACATCTCCATAAGGAAGATAATTATTAAGCACTCATGAGAGGTATGTCCTATGTCTCCTACTAATTTATCAGTTTGATGTTGATCCTAGTTAGTTGGTTTGTTAATATGCTATGCTAGTGGGAGTAATTGAAAATAGTTAGAGTAAAGCTTTTTATTTGTATGAGTAATTAGTTGTGGAAGCTTTTCCTCTAGTTCTTGTAGTTAACTGAGTCTTGCATTGGAAATAATATTGCCAAACAAGTACAACAAGAAAAAGTCTCAAATTTATGACTTGTTTGACGAGTGATTATCTTAAGAGTTTACCTTTGAAGATACTTTACCCCATAGATATTTTGATAGACTTGATGGCACTCTTGAAAGGATTTGTTTGATTGAAATGAAGTATGGTGGTAATTGTGATTCATGCCAAAGCTAAAGCTTGTGGATCAAAATGTGATACTATTTAAAAGTTTACATGTTTTTGATGCAAACCTTTGGATGGCAACAACCAGGGCCGGTCCTGAGATTTCGGGGGCCCGGGGCGAAACTAAAAAAATCAGGCCCTTTATATCAATGCCAATCAAATAAATATATTATATGTAATGATACCAATAAAAAGCTTAGAATGCTTCTGAAAGAAATATTTAGGATGTGTTTACCGTTACAAGTGAATTTTAGCAATCTCGAGACAGTCGTAGATGCAAGTCACCAATGATTCAAATACCAATCTAATCCAACAATTTCTTGGCAAACAAACACCAACATGTATTTAGGATGTGCATCATGTTACAAGTGAAATTTGAACAGGCATACAACGAATTAAATGATAATTCCTGAAATGAACAAGTCAAATTATGTGATTATTCTGAAGTAGATGTGAGCATATTTCAGTGTGTTGTGTTTGGTATGAAGAAGTTTGATAAGAGTGACATGAACAAGAGCTATACATTTCGGGAAAAAGAAAGAACATGAGCTATATAATCAATAAATATCAGGTTGTGTTGCCCTGAACAAACAACAGTCTTGTCATCTTAATTAATTAGATTTCCCACGAATAGTAGTGATGAGTAGGAGATGGGATTTAGTACAGAAAATTGATGTGGCACACATTCAAAATCATTGCGTTAGTTAGTTGGGTTGTATAATCTAAATAGACATAGGCATAAGTAAAGAATGCTTGAGGAGATCAGATTAATTTACCAGCTATGAGTGACGGAAGAAAAGGACCTTGGGAGACTGAGCGGAGGGCAAAGACAAGGATGCGTAATGCGCGAGTGGACACGACGAGGGTGTTTGGTGGTGCCCGCCTAATCAAATACGGCTAGTGGTGTTGGCGTTGGAAGAAATCGGGCGGCGGAGTACGTCGGCCTACTCACCGTCTGGTATGCCACCACAATACATCGATGTCGATGGCCAATGCAAGAGCGGATTAGGGATTGCCTTTGTTTGGAACAGATTAACGGGCTGGACACCGATTATCAAGCTTCGTACTCCGATCTGATCGCAACGTGATTCGGCACATCACAACATTAAAACTCCTAACGGAGGGCCCCTTGGTTTGCGGGGCCCGGGGCGGCCGCCCCGCCAGCCCTGCCCCAGGGCCGGGCCTGGCAACAACTCGGCTAGCCTATGAATGATCAATGGTACAACCCCTGATTTTAGCTATGAGTTGACGACATGGGTAGCACCTATTACCGTAATGGGCAAAAGCCTTGGTACTCTTGAAGGCTATGCAAACCATTAATAAAAGAATCACTCAATTATCCTTGTTGAGAATTACCTTTGAAAAATAAAGATTCACACAAAACAGCCTTTGGCATGGTCTCATTACTACTGTATGAATTTTCTTGAAAGACAATAAATGGTACAATTGTGTTTTGATAGTATTGATTTATTGATGTGGGCATCAATAAGACACTTCACTGTTATGCTACTTAGGACATGATCTCTCTTACTTTATTTTTCCATTATGAAATATTCCAGTGTTCCTTGGCAAGCCGAGACTTAACTAGAGAGGAATTGGAATGATTGTTACACTTCTTGTTGTTTATTTTTATATCAAACCCTACTTTGATTGCTTTGAGTTATCGAAGCTTGTATAGTATTCTTGGCACTTATCTAACTTTGATGAGCTTTTCAAATGGAAGAAGTGATGGATGCATATGACTACCAACCATAAGTGAATTCACCTTCTCGTATTTCAGTTTAAACACTGAGTTCTTTATGGTTTTGTTGTTTTCTTGCTCGAGGACGATCAAGATTTGAGCCTTGGGGAAGTTGATGACTGTGAAAATAGCCATCTTTCTCCATGTTTAAATCACATTTTTAGTCAAACAACTGACCAAGAATCTCTCTAGCCTTGCTACTAATGACTAATTATTGCAAAGTTGTGCATTCCTTTGTTTTAAATTGTGTTGTGCAGGAAATCACACTTTTAAGGTAAAATGAGGAGCTATTAATTAAGATTATGAGGTTGCCTACACAACCAAGCAAACTAGCGTCGAAACCTAGCCTCTAGTAGGCTTAACGAACAATGCTACATGCAAGTTTTGCCCGTATGGCCCGCCCATACCAGGTGGTGATGGCTCCGTCAAGTCAGACCCTAAATCTTCCGTGAGGGCACCTATATATTTTCAGGTCCCAGCCACTACACATAATGCCACCATTCTTAGATTGCATCACAACACCATCGAAGGATATCCACCACCATAGTTCATTCTCTCCGTCCTCCATCCTCTCCATAGCCATAGCCATTAGCTTGTACTTGAGATATCCTTGTGATTCGGTGACCATTGTAAGAATATTTAATTTTAATCTAAGTATTTTGCATAATGTTTTCTATCCTCGCATGGGATGCAAGCTGGGGTGAAACCTCACAACGATTATGTGCATCTAATTCATGGGAATATAGCCATTATCTAGGTTTGATTGAATATAGAATGATAAAAGGCTTGAGGTGAGATGAATGGTGAACGACGATCTCGTAGGAAACCTAGTGACAGAAAGGGGAGCACGGTCTTCATTTAGTGATCCATTTGGGAGTAAAAACAACATCACTTCTTAAGGCTTTGATATGTATTGTACTTAATAATTGTTATAGCCTAGTGCTTCGTGGTATAACGTTTGGATAAAAAGACTATTGCTATGCCTATGACTCGCAGGGGATCTAGTATATTAGGATGTGTCGCCCACAGATTTTATCTTTGTTAAATCGTTACACATGAAGATGTGTATTACTATTTTTATCCCATATGATGTGTAGCTACAGGTGAATCTTCAACCCTGGCCTATCTCTATCCCTTGCAACAACCAACATTTAAAAGTAAACTAGAAAGGTCTGACAAACGAAGGTAAAACGAACAAAAAAGTCTTGTACATGTGTCTTATTTAATTTCCATTTGACATGGTTTCCAAGGTTTGATTATACCTAGGTGTACTAGGGAAAAAGCTACTATACTGCATCCATAAATACGGATCAAAGGTATCAGTGTGGATCTGGATCTGCCTTTCCTACTTGTTCCTGAGACCTCCTCCTGTTGGTTCCAGTTACTGGCCTCCTCCTGGCTCCTGGAGCTTTCGCTCCTCCATGTAACCATTTGTGCTGGCTTGGTTAGTTGGTTGTGTGGATGGATTTGGAAATCTAATGATGAAGTGATGAAGATATATGGTGTTCTTAGTGTTCCTATGAAGTGTTCAACAGAGAGAATTTTGCTGATTTAGTTGTGCTATCTATCTACCCTTTGGGTCATTCATGTGGTGACAACACACTCACACGTAGTGATGTGTGTGTGTTGTGTGCTTCCTTGCTTTACTAATGTGGGTCAGCTCAAGTAACTTTCCTGGTTCTACTCTCCTTCCTTTACCTTCTATGGTGAAACTTTCCCCTTTATTTTTTGATGACGAGGTTGTACTGAGATCAAATACTGAATAAGAACATATGCTATTTTTGGTGAAACTTTCCCCTAATTCTATTGCTCAGTGACTAAACATTAACAGTGTATTTCACTGTTTGCTCTGAGAGAAAAACACTAACACTAACCATTATTTCTTTATTTTTTGTTTTCTTTGTTTGACTTGCAGGTATAGAGTAGAAGAATAATAAGACTAAAAGATTAGTTTAGGATTTTCCTTTATTCTTTTGTAATTTATTCTCATCATTTACTTGTACAAAATAGTGTATGAAGTGTATTCAAAGAATAAAGCATTACTTTATTTCTTTATTGCAATTCATTCCTGATTAGTTACTTCTTTATTCATAAAATAAGTTGTATTCCATAATATCCCAAATTGGATATTGTAAAGACTTTCCATATTTATGTTATTGGTAATAAAGTAGTTCTTTTAAATATTTCTCCTTTTGTATTATTTTATTTACAATTTCCTTTTTCTATACTCCTATTGTTTATTTTTTTAATACCTAATCTTATTAATCCCAATTGGATTAAATGTTCTAAATACCATACTTTTGTGAATTTCAAACATTTCCATTTTTAAATTCAAACACACTTTGAATTATGTTCCCTCAAAACAACCAAAATTCCTAGAGATCATGTCAAAATCTATCACACTCACTTGAATGACCTAAATCCTAACCCATCTAAGTGAGAGAAATCCTGATCACTCTAGCTTTTAAGTTTGCAAAAAAATTACCCCAAATTTTCAGTTGGATGCATGCGAATGCACATAATCCTAAATCTACCCTTCGTTTGGTCCTAAACTCTAGGATGTGATGACCCACAAGTATAGGGGGTGTATCACAGTATTTTCGATAAGTAAGAGTGTCGAACCCAACGAGGAGCATAAGGTGCTGGCTAGTGGTATGGATCAGGAATTCTCTACAAATACTTAGCAAACGGATTTTTAGGGGTTTTCGATAAAGCAAGTAAACAAAGTACGAGTAAACAAAAGACAGTAGGAATAAATGCAGCAAGTGGCCCAATCCTTTATGCAGCAAAGGACAAGCCGGGTGTATTACTTAAGATGACCAAACGTTCTCGAGGACACATGGGAAGACTGTCAAGTGCTTTCGCTTTATATAGTTGATTAATCTTCTTTAGCTTGCTAAGTGTTGTGTGGGTGAACCTGTGCTAATGTACCGCCCCATCCAACACTAATACATACTTGTGATTATACCCCTTGCAAACATCCGTAAGTACAAGAAAGTAATTAAGGTAGAAACCTAACCACAGCTTTAAACTCTAAGACCCTTACGTCCCTTGTGCAATTGTTTCCTAACGGGGGTTCAGGTTTCTGTCACTCCGGCAACCCCTACAATTAGTAGCCAAATACACAATGCATTCCCCTAGGCCCATATAGGTGAAGTGTCATGTAGTCGACGTTCACATGACACCACTAGAAGAAGTACACCACAACTTAAATAACAATCTATTGAATCTTTCTCAACACAACTCCACTACTAACAACAAGACTTCTCCCATGTCCTCAAGAACAAAACGAACTACTCACAAGACATCATATGGATCATGATCAGAGATGGAATAATGATGTATAACAATCTAAACATAAACAATAATTCAATGGTTCACTCAATAGCATCAACTACAAAGAGTAATCAACACCGGGAAAGTTTCCCCTATGAACTATAGCAAGATTCTACCAATTGTTACAGCAATATGGAGATGGTGATGAGCGTGCTGATGGTGGTGATGGTGGTGGTGGTGATGATGATGATCTCGATAAAGTCCAGCTTGATGGTGGTGTTGATGGCGACGATCTCCCCTCTCCGGGAAGGAATTCCCCCGGCAGAAATCTGTCTGCGGGAGAGATCTTTCTCTCTCGGTGTTTTCCGCCCCACAGAGGCGGCGAAATCTTTCTGTGGTCCCTCCACGAGGCTTAGGGTTTCGGGAGGTTGATATACGCCAGATGGGAGAGGCTGGAGTGGGCCAGGGTGGCCACACCACCTCCTGGCACGGCCTAGGCCTGCCTGCGCCATGGGGTGGTGTGGGCCCCCTGTGGCCCACCTCCACTCTATCTTCTGGCATCCTTAGTCTTCTAGAAAAATAGGATTTTCCGTATATTTTCCTAGATTTTCTGATCTTCGCAAATTTTGCCTCCAAACAGCACATTTTCCATCAGAATCCTGACTGCAGCAGTCCATGCTCCAAAAGTCATCAACCATGCAAAAATAGATGAAATAACATAAGTATCACCTCTCAATACGAAATATATCAATGAATAATAGTGAATTAAGACATAGAATAGTGATGCAAAATGGACGTATCAACTCCCCCCAAGCTTAGACTTCGCTTGTCCCCAAGCGAAACTGAGCTCAATAAACATGACCTCAGGTTTATCGAGTGAAGAGTCGATAAAAGAATACGGACAAGAAGCATCACATTCATCAAATACATAGATCATAATAGAAGACAACTCACTATTATATAACTCAACTTGCAATGAGTAAAGGAAACACAATAAAGATACATAAAGTGAATCATAATTGGTAATGGCAAACTTAGCTCTTGGTCGAAGAATAGTTGATAATTTGCTGGAGTTCACAAATAGCTAGCTTTTCAATGATAGCTTTCGAAGTAGTAACAATCAAGATAAGAGCAATGTGCAAAGCAAGGAACATAAGAAACATGATTGAATAAATCATCATATGAATGAATGAAACACATCAACTCAAAATACTTGCTGAGATAGAAGGGAGTAGGTTTACTGACTCAACTACAAAGTAAAAGAAAGGCCCTTCGCAGATGGAAGCAGGGATTGCAAGTCTCATAAAGAGCTCCCAAAAATTATGATACTTACTAGCTTTCAGCTCTCATTGCCCCTATCATAGGCATCTTTAGGTGATTAAGGTTAAAGTGATCAAAAATGAGGATATGCATTGACAAGTTGTAAGTTGAGAATCTCATGTCCCTTGAATACGAGGGCCGCTCCTCATTCTACTCAAGTTTAGTCACCGGTAAGTTCTTGTCATCGTAAGCATATGTGTATCATAGAGAACCGCCAACGGGGTACCCCTTGCCCGATGATACGGAAGAATCCCCATATCAAAATGACAAGGCAAGCAGACAACAAGTATCTCAGCAATCTTCTTATTTACCATGGGAATATGGTGCTTTTTTCTCTCTTTCGTATTTTCATAATATCTCTTTTTTCTCTTTTTCTCTTTTTTTTCTCAATATCAGACTCTTTTTTTATAAGAAGAATGCTTCATAGATACTTGTTATGGTTACGCTGCAGGTTTGCACCATGTTAGCATGGATTAGACCAGCGGCCCAGGCCTTTCTCTAACACATATGCATAACTCCATGGACTTACAAGCTCCCCTTTCATTTCACACCGACGACATCCATAGACAAAAGAACATGATATCAACTTGGTACAAAGTACCAGTGCAATGTTGAAAGCGTTCCCCATGACAACATGGTTCTGCTAATTCACAACTTACAAAGCGCAAGCATATACGCAACATAGGTGAGCACAATGATTCAAGTTTATTAAGTGCAAGAAAGTAAAGTGTGCCATCAAGTTCGTGAGAGCTTTAATCACTAATTTTCACATAACAAGTTTAATTTGGGAGGTAGATAAAACAAGAATTTACTTGGAATAGCAATAATGCTACTAGGTAGGTATGGTGGACACAAATGGCAAATGTTTTGGTTTTAAGGGAGTTGGATGCACGAGAAGAATTCTCTCTCAGTACAGGTTTTTGGCTAGCAAGGCTGGGTAGCAAGTACAAGAGTTGAAGGAAACAACCAAACATACAGGTGATAAAGACAAACATGCAATCTTCCTTGGAAGCACAAAAGATCTTAACTAGAGAATACTAGACTTATGTGTAAATCAAGAAAGAAAGATGATGAAATTATTTTTCTCTAGAGTACTTCTATCTTTTTCTTTTCAACTCTCAAAAAGGTGTTACTACTGACCGAGCCAGGTTTGCCAAAACCAACTAAATTAACTCAATGATCCCAAAGTGATACCAATACTAACAACAAGATCAATCATATAACCACGAATTGAAAACTAATATAAGCTATGCAAAAGAGTGAATGATAGAACTTCTCATTAATATTCCATAACAGCAACTCACACCAAGGGATACACATCTAACGAGAGAGGGGACACTTCCATAATGCAAACCATACTACAAAATAACTCCTCTAATCATGATATGACTCTACTAATAAGGTAAAAAGATAGAAGATAGTGATATGATACCGCGGCACTCCCCCAAGCTTGGAACAAACCAAGGGGATGCCAAACCTGATGACTAATTACTCCTTAGGTGGTGGTGGTATCTTCTCATCTTCGTCCGTCTTCCAGGGTAAAGGCTTCCCATCAACAAAGGACATCGTGGTTTCCAACATCCTGAAACTTGTAGCAGCACTTATGCATTTAAATCTAGCCTCATACTCACAGTTTTGATTTTGAACATCATAGAACTGTGCTTGTAGTTCGTTGGTTGTTTGGCGGAGTGAGAAGACTTCGTCTTTGAGTTCAGCAGTCTCCTTTTGGTGCTCGGTGATGAGTTCGGAACAAATCTTATGGATGATATCCACTTCGCGCTCCGCCATCTTCCTGTATCTAAAGACTTCTTGCTCTAGTGCTTCCATCCTGTCCTCCAGACTTCCTTCACCTTTAGGGCCTTGAACCTCTTTAATCCGGACATCCCCACCTTTGAGCAACAACTCCTTGGGATGAATCTTCAATTCTCTCATGTATGGGTTGATGATATCTTCTAAGGAATCTCCCTTGGATGATCCAGAGGAAGACATTGTGGCTCCGAATCTGGGATTCTACCTGGCAGAAACAGATCAAAACAAAAACACGACAAAAACACGATATACGAACCTCGGAAGATCCGGGGGGTTATATATTACGAAGTTTCATATCAAAAGGAACGTACTGGGTGAAAACGGGTCGGAGGCGGAGTCCTGGGTGGCCTCACCACCTGGTGGCGCGGCCAGGGGTGGGCCCGTGCTGTGGGGTGGTGTGGGCCACCCCGGCTCCGGTTCCGTCCCTTTTTCGCTTCGAAACTTTCCTTATCAACTGAAAACTTCAAAAAATATAGTTGGATTGTATTTTCGCGGAACTTTTCTTACCAGAACTGTTACCTATTTGAAAACAGACTCTCCAGGTCTCTGAATTTGGTATCTACTAGATTCTTCCGGAGTCATCTCTTGAATAACATCGATATCTTCATCTTCATACACTTATTACTTGAGTCATAAAACCCTTCTCTTCCTTATTACACCATTATCTCCACTTCCTGGAAGTTTCTTTCGCACAAAACTTCACACAGTTCTCATTAGCAACATTAGTATAAGTGAAGTGATAAAACCTTTTGAGTCCAACATTAACTGAAAAACCATCAAAAAAAAGCTACTGTAGCAACTCCTTCCGAAAACCCAAAAAGAATTCAAAAAGGAAATCGAATAAAGAAGCAAATGCAAGATTGGCAAAATCTGTCAAAACAGACCAGCAGGTAAAGATCAAATTTTTCAAAAATATTCTGTTGCTCAAATCAAAAAGTTCAAAACTAACTAAAGTTAAATAACAATCTGGGTCAGAAGCAAAAAAAATTACAGCTCAATCCGACATACAGAGATCTCTCACGAATTTTTATGGTGAAGCACAAAAATCTGTTTCGGGACAGCAACTTCCCCAAATCTTACTTCTCTCTCATTAGCGGTTGATCTTGACGCAAAAACCAAACAAAACGGATAAGGAGCGGTTATTACCGAAGTAATAACTTCCAAGACATAGAAACAAAAACAAACTGAAAGCAAAAACAAATTGGGTTGTCTCCCATAAAGCTCTTTCTTTATAGCCATTAAGATGGGCATGATAATTTTGAAGAAGCTCTCATAGGGATATGAATTGAAGTGAAAGAGAGCATTAAGAAGCAAAAACACACACACATTTAAGTCTAACCCACTTCCTATGCTAGGGAATTTTGTAAACAAACAAGTTATTGAAACCAAATGCTACTTGCATAAGAAGGCAAAAGAAGTGCAACATAAAAACTTTCAGCATAAAACGAGAAAACTTGATATTATTGAGATGCATAAGAACACTTTTTCCTCTCTCATAGTAGATTTCAGTATCATGCATAAACTTAAAAATATAGCTATCACAAGGACTATCATAGCAATGATCACTTATTCTAACAGAAAACACGGGAATACTAGCTCTCATAACACTACTTTGTGAAACAATATTAGAGGTATCCTTACAAAGGATAGGGTGTCCCTTTTTTATACTTGGTGACAAAGTCTTTCACATTTGCTATTATAGGTTCATCAACCATTTTTTTATCAGGTTCAACAGCTTTATTCATACTTTCATCTACCATACTAGCCATCATAGAATGTTCCTTTACCTTAACTAGGAAAGGCATTTTCTCAATATAAGGTTTGGGTAAAACATGATTAGTAGTATAAACTTCAGTATTTCTTGAAGGAACACTCTTAGCAATATCTTTATAAGGTTCATGATACTTATTCCACTTCTTTTTAGGCACTTTAATATAAGAAGAAAAAGCCTTAAAATAAGAAGCAATAGCTTGAGAGTCTAGACCATAAGCATTTTTAATATTTTGAAAGTCATCAGTTCCCATAAAAGATTCAATGCATTCATAATCATAATTTATACCTGACTTTCTACCTTTGTCATTCTCCCAAGCTTCAGCATTGTCTTGAATATGGTCCAGAAGATCCCATTTAGCTTCTTCTTCCATGCGAGTGAATGATCTAGCACAAGAAGCATCCAATAAATCCTTGTCATGTAGAGGGAGCCTTGCATAAAAGTTGTTGATAATAATATTGTTGGGGAGCTCATGAATGGGACATTTGAGCCTTAGTAACTTCAATCTCCCCCAAGCTTGAGCTGTACTCTCTCCATCAAGAGGCCAAAAGTTCTATATTTGATTCCGATCTTTATGAATCTCACTAGGAGGATAAAACTTTGAATAAAAGAGAGGCACAATTTCCTCCCATTTCAGAGCTTGACCATTCTTCAGCAGCTTATACCATTCCTCAGCTCTTCCTTTTAGTGATAATGAGAATAACTTCTTCTTAACTTGATCTGTAGTAATACCTGCACACTTGAACAACCCGCATAATTCGTGTATAAAGAGTAAATGATCACCGGGATGGACAGTTCCATCCCCAACATAGTAGTTATCCATAACACGATCAATAATTCTTGTAGGTATTTTGAAAACATCATTCTCAGCAGGTGGTGGCTTATCTACTACCTTAGCAGTGGTAGTAGCATTACCAAATAAGAAACTCAGCGAATTATCCATAACAAAAATAAAGGAACTAACAGAAGTAAACAATACCCACAGTAGAAGTTTCCTTTACCAGTTCCACTCTCCAATAGCGCTTCACTCCCTGGCAACGGTGCCAGAAACTAGTCTTTATGACCCACAAGTATAGGGGGGTGTATCGCGGTATTTTCGATAAGTAAGAGTGTCAAACCCAATGAGGAGCAGAAGGTGCTGGCTAGTGGTATGGATCAGGAATTCTCTGCAAATACTTAGCAAACGGATTTTTAGGGGTTTTCGATAAAGCAAGTAAACAAAGTATGAGTAAACAAAAGACAGTAGGAATAAATGCTGCAAGTGGCCCAATCCTTTATGCAGCAAAGGATAAGCCGGTTGTATTACTTAAGATGACCAAACGTTCTCGAGGACACATGGGAAGACTGTCAAGTGCTTTCGCTTCATATAGTTGATTAATCTTCTTTAGCTTGCTAAGTGTTGTGTGGGTGAACCTGTGCTAATGTACCGCCCCATCCAAGACTAATACATACTTGTGATTATACCCCTTGCAAACATCCATAAGTACAAGAAAGTAATTAAGGTAGAAACCTAACCACAGCTTTAAACTCTAAGACCCTTACGTCCCTTGTGCAATGGTTTCCTAACGGGGGTTCAGGTTTCTGTCACTCCGGCAACCCCTACGATTAGTAGCCAAATACACAATGCATTCCCCTAGGCCCATATAGGTGAAGTGTCATGTAGTCGACGTTCACATGACACCACTAGAAGAAGTACACCACAACTTAAATAACAATCTATTGAATCTTTCTCAACATAACTCCACTACTAACAACAAGACTTCTCTCATGTCCTCAAGAACAAAACGAACTACTCATAAGACATCATACGGATCATGATCAGAGATGGAATAATGATGTATAACAATCTGAACATAAACAATAATTCAATGGTTCACTCAATAGCATCAACTACAAAGAGTAATCAACACCGGGAAAGTTTCCCCTATGAACTATAACAAGATTCAACCAAAAGTTATGGCAATATGGAAATGGTGATGAGGGTGCTGATGGTGGTGATGATGATGATGATCCCGATGAAGTCCAGCTTGATGGTGGTGTTGATGGCGACGATCTCCCCTCTCCGGGAAGGAATTCCCCTGGCAGAAATCTGTCTGCCGAAGAGATCTTTATCTCTCAGTGTTTTCCGCCCCGCACAGGCGGCGGAATCTTTCTGTGGTCCCTCCCCGAGTATTAGGGTTTGGGGAGGTTGATATACGCTAGAGGGGAGAGGTTGGAGTGGGACAGGGTGGCCACACCACCTCCTGGCGCGGCCTAGGCCTGCCCGCGCCATGGGGTGGTGTGGGCCCCCTATGGCCCACCTCCACTCCATCTTCTGGCATCCTTATTCTTCTGGAAAAATAGGATTTTCCGTATATTTTCCCGGATTTTCTGATCTTCGCGAATTTTGCCTCAAAATAGCACATTTTCCATCAGAATCCTGACTGCAGCGGTCCATGCTCCAAAAGTCATCAACCATGCAAAAATAGATGAAATAACATAAGTATCACCTCTCAATACGAAATATATCAATGAATAATAGTGAATTAAGACATAGAATAGTGATGCAAAATGGACGTATCAGGATGTTATAGTCTTCCCCCCTTAAACAAAACTTCGTTCCGAAGTTGCATCGGTATGTACCTGAAAAATTCTAGACAAGCTTCTCTTAAGTCATCTTCTTTCTCCTAGGTAGCTTCTCGTTCAGGATGATGTTTCGATTATATCTTACAATATTTGATTTCTCGATTTATCAATCTTTTCTAGTTTTCTTCACAATATCCTTGATGGCTTTTCAACATAAGTCAAGTCTGCTTGCAATTCTAACTCCTTATGTGTAATATAATCCTCTAGTGCCTTCAAACACTTTCAAAGTTGTGATACATGGAAAACATTATGGATTTGGGATAACTCCTTGGGTAACTCCAAAGCATAAGCTATCGTTCTATTCTAACTCAGAATTTTGAAAGATGCAATGTGTATCTTGGGCTTAATTTCCCTATAACTCCAAATCTCTTGACTCTCTTCATCGAGCTTACCTTCAGATACACCATGTCCCCTACTTCAGGGTGCCGTGATCTTCTACTTTGGTCTACATATCTTTCTGACGACTTTGTGCTATCTTCAACCGACCTTGAATGATGCCTTGCTTCTCCTTGATGTAATCTGGTGCAAACTCTTGTTTTCCACCGGGTTCATACCAACATACTGGAGATCCACATCTACGACCATAAAGTACTCATATGGTGCTGCATTTAAACTACTTTGATAGCTATTGTTGTAAGAAAACTTTGCCAAATGTAGATGTTCTTCCCATGAACCTCCAAAATCTAAAGCACATGCTCAAAGCATATCTTCTAAAATTTGATTCGTCCTTTCTGTTTGCCCTCTATTTTCTGGATGATAAGCCGTGTTGAAGTCTAATTTTGATCACAATGCCTCATGCAATTGTTTCCAAATGCTGAAGTAAGTACAGATCCTCTAACCGATACTATCTTCTTGGGTACCCCATGGTTACTAACGATTTATTTGACATATATATCTACCAACTTATCTGCATTATCCTTCTAATTTACTGGTATAAAAGTGTGCACTTTTGGTGACTCTATCAACAATCACCCAAATCATGTCCTTGCATTTCTGGGTCATTGGTAACCCTATAATGAAATCCATTCCAATTTCCTCCCATTTCCATTCCAAAATCTCTAGGGTTGCATTGGTCCTGATAGACTTTGATGATCATCCTTCACTCATTGACATGTATGGCATTCAAACACATACCTAGAAATTTCTCTTTTCATGTTGTTCCACCAAAATAATTCTTTGAGATCCATGTACATCTTGTTACTTCCCGTATGAATAGAATAAGGTGTTTGATGTGCCTCCCGAAGCATCGTATCCTTAATTTCAGGTACATTGGGTACACAAATTCTATCTTGAAACCATAATGAACTATAGTTACCCAAATGAAATACTAATTGTTGACCTTCGGAAATCCTCCGTATTTCTTCTGAAATATAGGGTCATCATTTTGATGTCGAATGAGCTCATTACAAATATCACTGCTCCTTTCTTCAATTACTCTCATAGTAGCTGAACCTGCAAGAGATGTTGTTCCCACTAATTGAACTTGTAATCTTTCTAAATCCATGCTTAACTCTTTTGATAATTTCCTGTTTACTGGTTGAGTATCTATGCTCTTCTGGCTCAAAGCATCTGCTACCACATTAGCTTTCCCTAGAGTATAATTTACTATAAGATCACAATCCTTTATCAATTATAACCATCGTTTCTGCCTCATATTCAATTCCTTCTAAGTAAACAAATATTTGAGACTTTTGTGATCTGCGTATAACTCACACTTTGCTCCATAAAGAAAATGTCTCCAACTTGTCAAAGCAAACACCACTGCTGCTAATTCCAAATCATGTGTTGGATAATTGACTTCATGAGGTTTAAGTTGTCTAAATATATAAGATATAACTTTGCGATCTTGCATTAAGACACAACCTAGTCCCTCCTGGATGTATCATAGTAAACTATATAATATTTGCCGGTTTCTGGTACTGCTAAAACTGGTGATGTGGTTAATTGAGTCTTTAACTCTTGAAAACTAGCTTCACACTTGTCATTCCACACAAATGGAGTATTCTTTCTTAGCAATTTTTTCATTGGTCCATCTATTTTGTTCAAACCTTCAATCAACCTTCTATAATAGCCTGCCATTCCTAAGAATCCTCTGACTTCTTTAGCATTTGTAGGCGCATTTCAGTCTAGAACTGATTGAACTTTTGTTGGATTTATGACAATTCCATCTTTGCTGATGACATGACCAAGAAATTCTACCTCATCCAACCAGGATTCACATTTAGTGAACTTAGCGTATAACTGATATTCCCTTAAGCTTTGCAATGCTATCCTTAAATGATCAGCATGTTCCTCCTTACCTTTGGAATATATCAAGATACCCTCGATGAACACTTTGATGAAGTTGTCCAAGTATGGCATGAAAATCTTGTTCATAAAATTCATGAAGATTGCCGGTACATTAGTGATGCGTCCAAAATTGAAGCATATTTACCTTGTGTTTTTGCATAAATAGAGTAGGGATTTTTCTATTTCACCGCGCCTACGCGCGCTATTTCTTCCTTGTTTCAACAGGATCCCAAATCATGGAGTCATATATGAACATATCAATTAGAGCTGTCATATTGTGTAATTATATGATATTTCTAATTGATAAAAGTCATTTTATGATTTTACCGTCGCACCTAAAAGAATAACAAACAAGGAGGAGGCATCAGTACCAATAACGACCACTGGTATGGGCGGAGCCCACCTGTACCGTTCGCCCGTACCAGGCGCCATTGCGACTGCCTCATCAAATACTTCTCTCTAGCGAAGAAGAGAGAGATCCAACATTCACGACCACCAGAAACTAAGAAACACCACATCCAAGAGGGATCTGAAGGAGGAACTTGGCTAGAGTAAAATCCTGGCATCTTCACGGGTCATTGGAGGACAACGCATCATCCCCTTCATCATCAACCGCTTCATCTCCATCACCACAATCATTCCCATCTTTCATCTATTAGATCTCCTTGTAATTCCAGATCCAATTGTGGTTTGCATTAGATCAACCATCGTACTTTTATCCATCCATTTGATTATGATGATGTTGTTGATTGTTTCCATGAGTGAGTAGTTCCTTTTTTCTTGGGGAGATGGAGAAATCCTAGCACCATTGTGAACTAGTAATAAAGATGATCTATTCTTATGTCTGTATGACTTGCTTGTCTCTGATATAATTATGATTTGTGTTTGATTTCTCTCTTTATATGATATGTGAAGTCGACCACATATCATTTTCCTTCGGGACTAAAGGAAGGAAGAAACCCTTTGTACGTGTATTGGAAGCGTACCTAGAATGCCCCGTGACAGATTGGTGTCGGCTCGTAACCTACACGGTCAAAGCGGGGTTGAAGAGGGACTCCCTAAGCTAATTACGATATCCATGGGGAAACCCTTAATTGTGGTGGTTTGTATGGGTGATTCCTCTCAGACATCACAGTGGTTATTTAGAGGTGACCTCACACTTGACTCAACAAAGTGGCTTCCTACGAGCCTTGTCGTGAACATTTTATTATGGGGCTCTCTCTCCACACATATCATGACACAAGAAGTATGTTATCTTGATTACATATAACAATAACGCTATACTAGTGGTGTATCCTACATCCCCGAGAACGTTTTAGCCCTATTGAGTTCAACCACGCTTTCATGCAATCTTGTTACTTGCTTTCTTTTACTTGTTTTAATTACTTTTCTGTAAACAACCATAAAACTTTCAAACACCCTTTACTTGAGATCAAAGACAGCTTACAAGTATACTTTGGTAGAGAGTAACAAGGGGCATAAAGACCTTAACCAATAGCTCTTTGTGGGTTTGATATCTTTACTTCGAAACTGGCTACAATTGATCTGTGCACTTGCAGTCATTAAGCTATTTTCTGGTGCCATTGCCGGGGAGCTAAGCGCTTTTGGTCTTTGTTCTTAGTTACTTATTTTACTCATTGTTTTACTAAAGTTGTTTACTAGTTTCAGGTAAACACCATGACTACACTCGTACTGATTAATTTGATCGATGCTACTAAATACCTCGGGAAACTCAATAGAGGATTAGTTAAAGAATTCCCGAGTGGGAGCAAACCAGAGTACGAGATCAACCCTCGTTTTATCGCTATTCTTAAAGAGAAAACTTCTGTAGGACATGATCCCGATGAGGATCCCTATAATTGTTTAATGCACTTTATCGAGCTATGTTGTACTCTGAAATTGAGAGGCTATTGTGATGATGAATTGAAACTTAAACTGTTTAGCCAATCTCTAACCAACACTGCTTTGGCTTGGTATAGACTTTTCCCTATAGAGAAAATTGATAACTGGGAAAAACTTAAAGTAGAATTTACGTCTCGATTCTTTCCCAAGGTAAAAACTACTGAAGTAAGAAGGGCAATTACAAACTTCAAGAATCGCCCAGGTGAAGGTTTGGTAAGAGCCTACAAAAGTTACAAGTCTCTACTCCACAAATGTCCCCATCATGATTTACCAGAATAGTATGTATTGCATATTTTCTATGGAGGACTGAATCAAGAAATTAAACATGAGCTTGACACAAATTCAGGAGGTTCTTTCATGGAGTTAACTATAATAAAAGCTTGGGAACTTTTAGAACAAATTCACCGTAATAGAGAAGCATGGGGATTTGATTTAGGAGGCGAAGGAGGTATAGAAATTGAATATGATTGTCTCAATGCTTATAAAGACTCTGGTAAGGTAAAAGAAACTGCTAACGAACTGCAACTTGATGATGGTACTATCTTGTAAATCCTTCAGTCTTTTACAGAACATATTGAAGCTCCAACTGGCTTCATTATACTCTACCACCTGAGTTAGTTGTTGAAGAAGATCCAATAATTATGGCCCCTATCGAGCCAATGAGGGAGGTACCCCATATGTTGAACCCTTTCCTTTTCCAAGGGTGGTGATAAGACATATGATGGCTTGCAACTTTAGGATCAACGTGAAGAGGAAGAATTATTTCTCAAGGAGATGGAAGAGGAAACACAAATAAGGAAAATTGAAGAAGAGATGATACGTCCAAAACGTATCTACTTTCCCAAACACTTTTGCTATTGTTTTTCCTCTAAACTTGTGTGAATTGGATGCAACTAACACGGACTGACACGGTTTTCAGCAGAATTACCTTGGTGTCTAGTTTTTGTGTAGAAAATCAACTATCAGGAAAAATCCCGGAAAATATGCCCAAAATCATATTTCACCAGAAGACTCACGGAGCTAGAAGACCAGACGGAGTAGGGCCACAAGGGTCCCACACCACCTGGCCGCGCGGGCCAGGCCAGGCCACGCCTGGGGGTGGTGTGGCCGCCTCGGTTGCCCCCTCGGCCTCCCTATTTGCCTATAAGTTGCCTCTTGACCTAAAAACCAAGGGGGGTTCAACATTTTTCCAGAAAGAGTTCAGCTGCGCTGCCACCACCAGATTCCGCGATTCAGAACCAGAAACTCCGTTCTAGCACCCTGCCGGGAGGGGGAATTGGAGGAGATCATCACCATCATCATCACCATTGCTTCTCCATCAACCATCCATGTTTCCCCCATCTATGAGTGAGTAATCCCCCACTGTAGGCTATGGGGATGGTAGGGATTGGATGAGATCGTTCATGTAATGGCATCAGATTGTTAGGGCATGGTGCCTAATATCTATGATTAGTGGTTTTTGACTTTGTTGCAACTTGTTATGCTTAATGCTTGTCACTAGGGCCCGAGTGCCATGATTTCAGATCTGAACATGTTATTGATTCATTATGATAGTATTGTTTATGGTCTTACCTGCAAGTTGTATACACATGTTGTTGTCCGGAACCAACAACCCCGAAGTGACAGCAATCGGGATAACCGGAGGGAATGGCTGTGATGTGAGGATCGCATGTGTTCACGGAGTGTTAATGCTTTGCTCCGGTGCTCTATTAAAAGGAGCACCTTAATTTCCGGTAGTTCCCCTGAGGCCCCGCTGCAAACGGGTTGGTAGGACAAAACATGTTATGCAAGTTCTCATTGCGAGCACGTATGACTATATATGGAACACATGCCTATGATTATTTAGTCCTTGGATGATTTATCTTATTTATCTGCAAATGCCCTATGTTCTAATTGCTATGTGAATTGTCTTGTCCATGCAACGCCCGTCCATCCATCCCTATGCCTACCGCGCTTTAATCTTACTGTTTGCTGCTATTGTTACTACTGTCTTTACTTTTACTACTGCTGTTACTTTGCTATTGCTACTACAAAACGGTTGCTACTGATAAACTGCTGTGAGCAAGATTGTTTCCAGGTGCAGCTAAATTGACAACTCAGTTGTTAAGGCTTATAAATATTCTTTTGCTCCCCTTGTGTCGAATCAATAAATTGGGTTTCACTTCCCTCGAAAATACTGCGATACACCCCCTATACTTGTGGGTAATCAAGACTATTTTCTGGCGCCATTGCCGAGGATCATAGCTTTATTTATCAAGTTCACTTGGAATCACTATTGTTTGCTGCCATCCATCCATCATGGGTAAGTCTCGTGATGGCAGGGTTGCTATTTTACCATCCACTACAAGAAGAGGTACGGTTCTGAACACCTTTGTTGCTCTTGATTCACCATATGTTATGAGTAAGCTCCTTACACCACCAGATGCACATGTTACACACACTGCTACTACTGCTGAATCTGAAACTTCTGATACTTATGATGCTGCTTCTACTGTGCTTGATAAGAGTGGTTCATTAGGTCCTTTCCTAGATGCTACAATTACTAGAACTATAGTTGGAAATACTGAAACTCCTAAGACACTACTACACTTGTTAGTTCATGTGAGTCTAGAGAGAGCTATGATATTGAAGATGGTTATATTGAGATGACCGATGAATTTATTAAAGAATGTCAAAACACCCATGATAGGAGTGTTGTTAAGAGTCTCCTTGAGAGGCGTACTGTAAAACCCAAATTGCCTCCTAATGCTAAGTTTGCTGCATCTCCCATAAACATTAAAGATAAAGATTATGATTTCTCTCTTGATCTATCTTATATAGCTATTGTTGAGAAAGAACCTTTTTGTGGGACTAAGAATGAAAGTGCGGTAGCACATATGACTGAGCTTTCTACCATGAGTGGCTTATTTTCTGATGATATTAAGATGCGCACCTACTTTGTTGCTAAGATTTTCCCCTTTTCGCTGAAAGGAGAAGCTAAAACTTGGTTTAATAATTTACCTCATGGATCTATTGATATCCCTGATTGCTTGATTAGTACCTTCCTGCAGAAATATTTTCCTCCTAGTGCTAGACATGCTATTTTGCAGGAACTTTTTGATTTTAAACAAAGATAAAAAGAGATATTGCCTGAATCATGGGCAAGGTTTTGTGCTTTCATTCATGCACAGGCTGGATGTCCATTACCTAAGAATGAGCTTCTTGATATATTTTATAATGGACTAACTGAAGAATCTAGGACATACCTGGATAGTTGTGCTAATTGTGTTTTCAGGAATAGGACTCCCAAGGAAGCTGAGGAATTAATGGCTAAAATAAGCAAGAACTATGAAGATTGGACTCCTACTGAACCAGCTATACCTGAAACAATTATACCTAAACCAACTATCCCTGCGCCTACACCAACATCAAAGAAGAGGGGAGTTATTGAACTAAATGATGAAGTGATGAAGGAAGCTATGGAATGTCTTAAGGAGAAGGGAATTAAAGCTGCAGATGTCAAGAATTTACCTCCTATAGAAGAATCATGTAAGCCTATCCCCCACTCATCCACTATTGAGGTACACTCTCTCCAACACTTTGATGAAGGTGATATTCCTTACCTTAAACCTCCTGATAAATTCTTAGAATAATTCGATATTTTTATTGTTAAGCAAGATAATTTTAATAAAAGGGTGCAAAATCATTTAATGGAAAACTCTAGAGCTATTGTTGAGTTAAAAGATATTGTGGAAAGAACCTCTAATGATGTTAAAATGCTTGTTAAACATTTTCAAATGGTTCAAACTCAAATAGATCAACTTATTAAAGTGCAAAAATACTTGCTAGTTAATGATGCCAAAGAAAAACATGCTTATGAAATTAGAACTAGAAGTGGTGCTGCTACCCAGGATCCTCTATATCGTGAGGGGCATCCTAAAAGAATTGAGCAAGATTCTCAACAAGCTGAAAATAGTGGTACTTCTCCTAAGAAAAGGAAAAAGAAACGTAAAACTATTGTAGAATCTCCTGAACCTGCTATAGATACCAATAGCATATCTGTCTTTGATGCTGAAACTAAAAGTGGTAATGAGGAAAATGATGTTCCTGATAAAGAAAAAGTTGAAGAAGAACCTGAAAGGCACACTAAGAATACTAAATACACTAAAGAAGATTTTGTTGCTAAGAAACATGGTAGTGAAAGAGAGCCTTGGGTCCAAAAACCTATTTCTTTCCCTGATAAGAAACACAAGTCAAAGGAAGATGAACACTATAATAAGTTTTGTGAGTGGATGAAACCTTTATTTTTGCAAATCCCTTTGACTGATGCTATTAAATTGCCTCCTTATTCAAAGTATATGAAGGATATTGTCTCGAATAAAAGGAAGATCCCTAATGAAGAAATTTCTATTTTGCTTGCTAATTATTCCTTTAATGGTAAGGTTCCTAAGAAACTTGGAGACCCGGGGATTCCAACTATTCCTTGCTCTATTAAAAATAGTTATGTTAGAACTGCTTTGTGTGATTAGGGAGCAGGAGTTAGTGTTATGCCTTTTTCTCTCTATAAGAGACTTTAATTGGAAAAACTAATACCAACTGATATATCTTTGCAAATGGCTGATAAATCTACTACTATTCCTGTTGGTATATGTGAGGACGTACCTATTCAAGTGGCTCATAATTGCTTGATATTAACTGACTTTGTTGTGCTTGAGATGCCCGAAGATGACAATATGTCTATTATTCTTGGGAGACCTTTTCTTAATACTGCAGGAGCTGTTATTAATTGTAATCAAGGAAAGGTGACTTTCAATGTTAATGACAAGGAGCATACTGTCTATTTCCCCAAGAAGATTGATAGGGCTTATGGTTTAAATTCGATTGAACATGTTGAGGGCATTCAAGTTGGAGAAATATATTGTCCCATACCAAGAGAAAAATATGAAACTATTATGATTGGGACCATTGCTATCAAGGTTGAGGTAACATAATCATTTGTGGAATACAAAGTTTTGTTTCATATAAAATTGTTTTGGTAACAAGACCTGATCAACCTTGTTAACAAAGGGATTTTAATGAACAAAACAATATTTTCACCATGATTATCTCTGCTTACTTTTACTTTTATCCATTTTAGTTTTTGCTTTCGCTTAGTTTACTTTTCTTTTGCTAGTTGCTTGCATGTTAGAGTGTCTTAGAACTTCCGAAGTTTTATTTTTGTTTTGTCATTGCATCATTCCAGAAACATCTTTCTGTCAGAAAATCATTCATCTATACCTGAAAATTGCTCAAAAGTAAAGTGTCCCGAAAAATTCCAGAAAATTCATATTAAATTTTTATGTGAAAAAGTGGCAGAGGAGTGCCTGGAGAGTACCATGGGGGCCCACCAGGCAGGCACACCACCTGGTGGCGTGGCCAGCCCAGGGGCGCGCCTGGCCATGGTGTGGGCCACCCCTGGCCCTCCACTCACTCTCTCACTTCCCACTTCTTTCTCTCTTCCAATAAAACATTAGTTCTTTGCTCGAAATCGTGTTCTTGCTGTTCTTGCCCACGATTTTTCTATCTCCTTGCTCATCCCATCTTTTCTGCTGAAATTTGGAGCATTTGTTCTCCGGTATGTGACTCTTCCGCTTGTCCAAGTAGATTTGTGTTTAGTGGTTTATATCTTGAGT
The DNA here is from genome assembly GCA_910589775.1 of Avena eriantha. NCBI lineage: Eukaryota > Viridiplantae > Streptophyta > Magnoliopsida > Poales > Poaceae > Avena > Avena eriantha. The sequence continues at coordinate 483,400,966 of OU342745.1, forward strand.
ATTTTGCTGCTATAGGCGACAGGTTTTGAGAGCTTGTAAGCTTGTTCAATGCTTAGAGATATTGTTTTGATGCATGTTTAGGCCTCTTACAAGTCCCCATGAGTAGTGCCCTTCATTATATATTCACTTTGCAATCACTTGTTTAATGGATGTGTAAATTTTAGAATATCAAAGATGAACAACCACACCTTTGGAGAAATATTTGAGAGGGACACACCTAGGAGGTCAAGGCCCTCAAGATCAGCCTCTCAGTTTAGGCCTTCATACAATGAAGATCTCATTGCACCACACTTTGGCAATGAAGGAGATGAGGGGGATGCTCACCCATCTACTTTTCCTTGTTATACCTTCTTGCAAGCTGTAGGGATCCTTGGTGATTTCTTACTACTGGTTCAGAGGGTCGATTTGACCTCATACATGGAAGATGAGAGTGAGAAATATGCCGTGCTCACCAAAACTTTTGTTGAGAGTTTCGTTTTCACTAACACCCCCTATCAGTCAACTGTTTCTTTCAGAATTTATAATCTGCTGTTTACCATGCCATTGGAAAGATTTTGCAGCATTATAGGTATAGGCATGATGGGGACCGTGAAGAAGATCCAAGGGCGACCCGCTGATTTGCTGGAACTCTATCGAAGTATGACAAATGACGATGACCGTGTAGCTCAGCGCGGGAAGATAAGAAACATCCAACTCCCAGCTCTTAGATACTTTGCTTATTATCTTGCTACTAGCATTCTTGGTAGGGAGAATACAAGTAATATCTCCAACTATCATTTAGCCTTCCTCGCTGCTGCACTTAATAATGATACTCGGTACAATCTTGGCTCTCTCATTGCTCGTTGCCTAACAGCTAGGGGTCCTATTTATGGGGGCATTATTGCTTCACGTATGGTTACTGCGCTAGAGCTTTCTGTGGATCCTAATGATACTATATTGTCACCACAAAGGCTTGATCTTTCTACCATGAAAACACATCACTTCGTCACTCCTGACTCTGATGCGGACAGTTTAGTATACAGGATGTTGTTTACTGACGGGGATGAAAGGGAGATTCCTTTGCCACAATCTACTTTGTTCAGTGTTCACAGGTGGCCGTGGTCGCGTTCCAAGGAGGAGGTGGACGAGCAGCTCCGCTTGCTTGGTTTCCACAGGCAGCACCATGAGGATGTGCCCTCCTACGATTACTCTATGCACTATGGTGGGGCGTCCTCGAGCTCGCACCAGGACGAGGGTACCTCCTCACCATACTACGGAGGAGCTCCATCTTGGCCAGCTTGGGATTGATACCCACTTAGGCCAAAAGCCTAAGCTTGGGGGGAGGTACACCGACATCACACTCATCTACATATCATGTTTAGTCGGTACCTTGTATATTCATGTTTCGTTCTCTCTTTAGTTTTCGTTCTTTCTTTACTTTTGCTTTCTAAAACACAAAAAGACCAAAAATATTTCTGTTGATTCTCTTTGTTTGCTTCATCTTGTTTTTGCCTTGGTTTGCTCCTTCCTTTCGGCTTTGTCTTAATTATTCGAAAAACCCAAAAAGATTTTACTTTGCTTGTTCTTCCTTTTTGGTTCTTGCTTTTAAAAATCGAAAACACCAAAAATATTTGTTGTTCTTCTTTGGTTTTGTGAAGTTTGTTGCAGGGTTCAGCAGTCCTCAGTGGAATTTGGTTTCATGTTATTATTCAAGCCACACAAGTGAAGGGCAATAATGAGGATTAATGACAACTTGAGGTGTGGTAAGAGGCTGTTAACGAACTCTATTTTTTTCATTTTTGTACATATACTCATCATTATGGGCATGCTTAGTCTGTTCATGTAGGGTGTATGTTATTTATGGATGCTTAGTAGTTCTTTCTTTCATATGATTAGTTCCAGCTTGCTAATAGTTTGTAGCATGTCATATGAATGTTTGCTTGCATTGCTCTATTCATAACTTGGTATGACACCGTGGTATCCTCTGCTGAATGTTTCACTTGAATTGACTTGGCACATGCTCACGCATGCATATGACTGAAATAATCAGTTAAGCCTCGATGAATTATTTTGCCTTGAGGGTCTTGAATCACTTTCATGCCATGATTAGTCCTGTTTTGTTGCAAGCATTATTATGACAGTTATTGCTCTCTCGTTTGTCGCTCCCTCTCTATTGCTAGCCTCCACTTGCACTGAGTATGAGCTCTACTCGTTTTTCCAAATCCCCAAAACCAGTATTGCCAAGAGTACCCACCATACCTACCTATTAGCATCATTTGATGTTCCGTGCATATTCAATATGCCTTGTTTTCTTCCGAATAAAATGTTTGCTTGTTATGAGAAAGTTAGTTAGTAAAGCTCTCACGAACTTGATGGCACACTTTATTTCTTGCACTTAATAAACCTGAACCATTGTGACTATCCATGCAAGTTATATGCTTGCAAATTATAGGCTAGGGATTAGCAAAACCATGCTGTCATGGGGAACGCTTTCAACACCTATAAATATATACCCAGTTGATATCATGCTCTTTTGTTTGCGGATGTCGTCAGTGTGAAATAAAAGGGGAGCTTGTAAGTCCATGGAGTTATGTATGTGTGTTAGAGAAACGCCTGGGCCGTCGGTCTAATCCATGCCGTCATGGTGGAAACCTGCAGCGTAACCATAATGAGTATCTATGAAGCATTCTTATAAAAAAGAGATAGCTATTGAGAAAAAGAAAAAAGAAAAGAAAAAAAGAGATATGAGAAAAGAGGAAAGAGAGAAAAAGCACCATTTTCCCATGGTCAATAAGGAGATTGCTGAGATACTCGTTGTCTGCTTGCCTTGTCATTTTGATATGGGGATTCTTCCGTATCATCGGGCAAGGGGTACCCCGTTGGCGGTTCTCTATGATACACACGTATTTACTATGACAAGAACTTACCGGTAACTAAAGTTGAGTAGCCTGAGGAGCGGCCCTCGTACTGAAGGGACATGAGATTTCCTGTTTATAGTCTGTTAAGCATATAACTCAGATTGGGCCTCACTTTCACCTTAACCATTTAAAGATGCTTATGATAGGGGCAATGAGAGCTCAAAGCTAATGAGTACCATACTTTCAGCATCTGGAAGCCTTTCAAACTATTCAAAACCTCTTTCATTTCCTTGTTGAGTCACCACCCATTCTATGAGCACTTTCTTGAGAGCATAGTTGTCATTCTTAGTGTAATGTGCTTGTCTCAAAACTTGATTAATTGTGTTATGACTTTGATGCTTGCATCTTTGATATCTTTACTTCTAGTCTTTACTTGAACTTCAGAGGTGGCTTGGCATTTATTTTTGCTCTACAATCAAAGGCAAGCGAGATACCACTCGATCATACATTTTTATGAGCATTGCAATGTTGCTTATGTTTATGTTTCATGCTACATATTATTTTTGAGTTGGAACCTCTTCATAGTTTGCAAAGACTATTAAGTAGACTTAGTTGCATACTCTTTATTATGAATTGCCTAAGTAGTTGATCACATGCTGAGAATATATACATCTTATGAAGCAAATGTGTTTGTGAAAGTTTCTTTTATCGCACTCAGTTTTCAACTGAATTGCTTGAGGACAAGCAATAAGCTAAACTTGGGGGGAGTTGATACGTCCAAAATGTATCGACTATCCCGAACACTTTTGCTATTGTTTTTCCTCTAAACTTGTGTGGATTGGATGCAACTAACACGGACTGACACTGTTTTCAGCAGAATTACCTTGGTGTCTAGTTTTTGTGTAGAAAATCAACTATCAGGAAAAATCCTAGAATATATATATATAATCCTATTTCACAAGAAGACTCACGGAGCCATAAGACGAGACGGAGTAGGGCCATGAGGGGCCCACACCACCTGGCCGCGCGGGCCAGAGGGTGGTGTGGCCGCCTCGACTGCCACCTCGGCCTCCCTCTTCACCTATAAGTTACCTCTTGAACTAAAAACCAAGGGGGGTTCGATGTTTTTCCAGAAAGAGTTCTGCTGCGCCGCCACCACCAGATTCCGCGATTCGGAACCAGAAACTCCGTTCTGGCACCCTGCCAGGACAGGGAATTGGAGGAGATCATCGCCATCATCATCACCATCACTTCTCCATCGACCATTGATGGCTCAATGCACGGCGCCCAGAAAATGTGTTGATGGCTCGTGGTTGATGTAGAACTCGTTGGGAACCCCAAGAGGAAGGTATGATGAGCACAGCAACAAGTTTCCCTCAATTATGAAACCAAGGTTTAATCGAACCAGTAGGAGCAAGGAAACACCCCAAAGGTGTTACTAGCTGAGCTTTGGCAGGGCACACTACCGGTGCTAGTAGTAGCGTGGAGACCTGCACAACACAACCACAGAACTTTGTCCCCAACTTGCGAAGAGGTTGTCAATCTCACCGTGTTTTGCGGAAAACAAAGGATTAAACGTATCGAATGGAAAGAAGTAAAAGTTCGCACAAAGTAAACACAAATCAGTAAAAGATTGTAGATTGAATATAAAAGACAAGGACCGGGATCCATAGTTCACTAGAGGTGGCTCTCCTTAGATAAATAACATGCTGGATGAACAAATTACAGCGGGGCAATTGACAAACACCGAGAAAGCAATACATGAATATACTAATCATCTTGACTCCCTGGAGACTTGATTGGGCATTACAACATAATACATAGACCGCCATCCAACTGCATCTATGACTAATAATCCACCTTCAGGTTATTATCCGAACCCCCTCCAGTATTAAGTTGCAAGCAACAGATTATTGCTTTATGAACTGCGTGTAAAGTAAACAATACAATTGTTCTATGAACAAAGGATCGTTGTTTTCTCCCTAGTAGCAACAACACATCTAGTACCTTAGAGATTTCTATCACTTCCCCAGATTACCAGAGGCATGAACCCACTATCGAGCATAAATACTAACTCTTGGAGTTGCTAGCATCTACTTGGCCAAGATAGCTACTAACAACGGAAGGCATGCCAGATCTCAAATAACAAAGACATGATAGAATCAATAATCAATCTAAAATAGCATCTCAATATCCATCGGATCCCCGCAAACACAACATGTATGGATTACAAATAGATGATCTTGATCATGAACGGAGCTCACAAGATCTAAACATGAAAGCACAAAGGAGGAGAAACCAGCCATCTAGCTACTACATGGATCCGTAGTCCAAGGATGAACTACTCACGCATCACACCGGAGGCTTGCATGGTGATGAAGAAGGCCTCTAGGGTGAATTCCCCTCTCCGGCAGGGTGCCGGGAAGAGCTTCAAATCCCCCTGATCTAGGGATGGAGATGATGGCGGCTACAGACTCTTTCGTGGATGTTTGATCGGGTACTTAGGGTTTTCGTCCCGAGGGCAACTTATAGGCGGAAGGAGAGGCCGAGGGGGTGCTGGGGTCGGCCAGACCACCCCCTGGCACGGGCCATGCCTGGCCGTGCGGCCAGGTGGTGTGGCCGGCCCCCAGCCCTTCTCCGTCTCGTATTCTGGCACTTGATCCCTTCCGGAAAAATAGGCACTTTGGCTTTTGTCCCGTCCAATTCCGAGAATATTCATTTTCTACTTTCCTGGAACCAAAAACAACAGAAAACAGGCAGCTGGCACTGTGGCTCTTGTTAATAGGTTAGGCCAAGAAATCATAATAAAAGTACTCCAAAGTTGGAACAAAACACAAGAAAGTGGATAAAACCAAGCATGGAACATCAAAAATTATAGATACATTTGCAATGTATCAACATCCCCAAGCTTAACTCCTGCTCGTCCTCGAGTAGGTAAGTGATAAAAAGAAAGAATTTTTGAGGTGACATGCACCATCAAAGACTTGATCAAAATATTTGCAAAACATTCAAAGCTGGGATCATAGTACTTCAATCATAACATGAAAGACAAAGTTCTAGCAATAAGCAAAGAAACTATGATGCAACATGAAAAGGCACAAACAAAAGAGTCATGAATAACATGCTTTGCAAGACGTTTGTTTGTTTTACATAAAGAAAACATAGCATAAAAGTATTCAGCTTGTCCCTCAATAGAGTAGCAAATATAAATGCATAGGACACCTTCAAAGTTCATAAGAGTGACTAGATACAATAGTTTCAAACAAGCAATAACAAGTTATGCATCAATCAACTAGTCTTGGGACAATGCACATAGAACTAAGAATGGCCACTATGCTCTCAAAGTAGTGCATAAAGATAGAAGGTGGAGACTCAATATAATGGTGGAAGAAAGGCCTTTTGTAAAAGGAAGTAGGGATTCAAGTCTCATAAAGAGCTTCCAAAAATTATGGTACTTAATAACTTTCAGCTCTCATTGCCCTATCATAAGCATCTTGAAGTGATTAAGGTTAAAGTGAACAAACTATGGTGTACATGCTTGACGAAGTATAAGTCAGAAATCTCATGTCCCTTGTATACGAGGGCCACTCCTCATGCTACTCAAGTTTAGTCACCGGTAAGTTCTTGTCAAAGTAAGTACATGTGTATCATTGAGAACCGCCAACGGGGTACCCCTTGCCCGATGATACAGAAGAATCCCCATATCAAAATGACAAGGCAAGCAGACAACGAGCATCTCAAGATTCTTCTTATTTACCATGGGAATATGGTGCTTTTTCTCTCTTTCCACTTTTCATAGTATCTCTTTTTTTCTTCTTTTCTTTTCTCTTTTTTTCTCAATATAGGACTCTTTTTTATAAGAAGAATGCTTCATAGACAGCTCATTATGGTTACGCTGCAGGTTTCCACCATGTCAGCATGGATTAGACCAGCGGCCCATGCGTTTCTCTAACACATATACATAACTCCATGGACTTACAAGCTCCCCTTTCATTTCACACCGACGACATCCATATACAAAAGAGCATGATATCAACTAGGTACAAGTACCAAGTGCAATGTTGAAAGCGTTACCCATGAAAACATGGTTCTGCTAATTCCCGACAAATAAGTGCAAGCATATACAACATAGAAAACACAATGGTTCAAGTTTATTAAGGGCAAGTAAAGTAAAGTGTGCCATCAAGTTCGTGAGAGCTTTAATCACTAGTTTTCTCATAACAAGTGAAAAGGTAAACAAAAGCATGAATATACTTGGAATAGCATAAGCTAGTAGGTAGGTATGGTGGACTCTTTGGAATAACTTGGTTTAGGGATTTGGATGCATGAGTGGAACTCATACTTGGTTGTGGGGGCTAGCAAAAGACTGGGAGCGACAAACTAAGAGAGCAATAATGGCCATAATCATGCAGAGCGACAAAACATCATTGATCAAAGCATAAAGTGATACTACAAGTTGAAAACTAAAGGATCATGAAGGCTATGCTGACTTGAGATAGTCATAACATGGTGTGAGCATGTGCCAAGTCAACCCAAATAAAGCATCAAAGGAGAATACCACTATACTATGCTTTAATATGCTAAAAGAACGCATGATTCATCCAAGGCACATAAAGCAATCTCAATTGTTTATAACAAGTCATGCTACAGCAAAGAATAATAAGAATAAAGCCAAAACAATATCAAGCATGGCATGAAGGAGCATAGGCCACATTCAAGAACAAACTCTCTTTACCACTTAAACATGAGCTTTCCTACACTTTTCCAATCCAAACCAGACTATTTGAACACCAAAGTATGAAAAGGGGAGGTCCAACCAATTTATTCAGCAAACTAAGCAAACCACGCAAACTAAAAACAAAAACAAAAACGAAAAAGAAGACGCTCCAAGAACAACACAACTGTGCATGAAACAATAAAAATGAAGTGTTTGGAAGAAACCTGGGATTTTTATTGATGGAAAAGGGGATGCCTTGGGAATCCCCAAGCTTTGACGCTTGTACTTCTTGGATATCTCTTGGGGTGACACGCGTGGCATCCCCAAGCTTGAGCTTTAGTCCATCCTTCATCTCATTACTCATTCCTTCCATACACCTGAAATTTTTACTTCATACAAAACTTCACACAATCTCATTAGCAACATTATTGCACTTAAGATAAATAAGTCTCAAGGTTCAGTTCTAACACCAAATAAACTTCCATTAGAACACTAGCTACTGTAGCACTTCCCTCAAAAAGCTCAATTCCCCAAAGGAACTCAAGAAGGAACTAACAAGAAGCAAATGCAGAAAATGGCAGAAATCTGTCAAAACAGACCAGCAGGTAAAGACGAATTTTTTCGAAGACCTTCTGTTGCTCAAATCAAAAAGTGTTGAACTAATGAAAGTTAGATAACAACCTGGGGCAGAAGAACAAAGCATTAAAGCTCAATCCGACATACAGAGCTCTCTCAGGAATCTTTACGGTGAAGCACAGAAATTTGTTTCGGGACAACAACTTTCCCAATCATTACTTCACTCTCATTAGAGGTTACTCTTGGCACAAAAAGCAAATAAAAAGGATAAGGAGAGGTTATTACAGAGGTAATAACTTCCAAGACTCAACTAAAACTCTTGGGTTATCTCCCAACAAGTACTTTTATTTAACGCCTTTAAGTTAGGCATAAGAACCAAAGAAAGAATCAACTGTTCTCAAATGAAGAAGCATTAAGACCAAATTTTGTTTTCATAGGAGAAGCAAAAGAAATATTTTCTCTCTTTTTAGGGAAGTGTTCTATACCTTTCTTGAGTGGAAGTTGATATTTAATGGTGCCTTCTTTCATATCAATGATGGCACCAACAGTTCTAAGAAAAGGTCTTCCCAAAGTAATAGGACAAGAAGCATTGTATTCAACATCCAAAACATAGAAATCAACGGGGACATAGGAATCATTAACCATAATAAGAAAATCATTAAGACTCCCCATGAGTTTCTTTTTAGCATTATCAACAAGTGGGACATTCAAATAACAATCTTCAAGAGGAGGCAAATCAAGCATATCATAAATCCTTCTAGGCATAATAGAGACACTACTATCAAGATCACACAAAGCTTTGAAATCAAAGTCATTCACTTTCATATTAATGATGGGTTCCCAACCATCTTCTTGTTGTATAGGAATAGAAGCTTTATGTTTCATCTTTTCTTCTTTAATATTTATGAGAGCGTCAGTAATGTGTTTTGTAAAAGCCATGTTCATAGCACTAGCATTAGGACTTTTAGAAAGCTTTTGTAGGAACTTAATAACTTCAGAGATGTTGCAACCATCCTGATGTATACATACAACCTAATAACAATAATCTCAAGTTCAGAAATACGTTAATCCTAATGTTAACTCAATAACATGATCTCATTATTGCTTTTAGAAATGCTATGTGGGCCTTATTAATCCTAATGTTAATGTTTACGTATGAGCTGTTAATATGTTTTGTATGTATTTGCTAGAGAAGATTAACTTCAGAGATGCTGCATAAGGGAAATCCACTTGAGATTAATTAGGACCTATACATACTCACTTGTGTATGTATTTGATCTCTTCGCCTGTTGCCTACGCCGCTCGCTCTTGTCCTGATGTTCTTGAAAGTGGTTAGGACAGCCGACGGGTCTACACGTGGGTGGCCCCTGGGCCCCCGCTGTACTATTTTAACCACTTTTGGTTCATCCAGGCTTGAACTTAGAGCGTAGGGTCCGAGGTTGTTACACTCCTCCTGCTCTTCGTGCTCTTCACTCTCCTGCTCCTCCTGCTCCTCAGCGTCATCAGCATCCTCCTCATCCTTGGCTGGGGGGGCTAGGATCCTTCCTCCCACGCCTCCCATGCCGCTGGGGTAGGCACGGTGGAGGACTATCACGCCGTCTCTCGGATTCGTCACAATGTCCGCCAAGTCCATGAGCTTTTTTCGATTGCCCTTGCCCTTTCCTCCTGTCATGTTTCAATCACCTGCAAACACAATGAAAAGAGTAGTTTATTAGTATGCAATGATGTAAATAGATGAAAATTAGTGAAAGCAACAATGATGTAAATAGATGAAAATTAGTGAAAGCAACAATGATGTAAATAGATGAAAATTAGTGAAAGCAACAATGATGTAAATAGATGAAAATTAGTGAAAGCAACAATGATGTAAATAGATGAAAATTAGTGAAAGCAACAATGATATAAATAGATGAAAATTAGTAAGCACATAGTTCTTACAAATAAACCAGCTCGACAATCACTATTACATAGAGTTATTAATACTACATAGATCAGAAGCCTATGTCGACATTAGTAACGGGACCACATGTTTCGTCATCACTATCAGGCTCGTTGCACCAATAATCATCAATGAAACCTGGAGGTGGTCCCTTTGGATCGAGGTCAATGCCTGCTTTGAACGCCTTCAGCAAACTCACGTCTTGCTTGTCACGGACATCCTCAGCTTCATCTTCTGCATTGTCTTCCTCCATGCCCGCATATTCTTCTTGCTCATCGTCTACGACCATGTCATCATCGGTCGGCAAGTCAACAGTGAAAAAACCAGGGAGCCCTTCTTCCTGATAAAACTCGGCATCCTTTGTTGAGGGGTCTACGCGGCGGTAATCATCCTTGTTTGGCGGGGGCGGCCTATTGCGTGAAGGTACCGTCACCACAACATCCCATCCATGTAGACGTTTTGCCGGGTTTTTGCACGGTATGGGAGATAGTATACTTGGAAGGCATGGGTAGCCAAAATGTACACATCCTCTCCCTTATAAACGGAGCTTCTTTCAACTTCGACCAATCCAATTTCAGGATCCCGTCTCACCCGACGTGGGTCGAACCAATGACATTTCAATACGACGGGATTTAACCCTTTGTCAAACCCGTAATTCAACTCGTATATACCCTCGACTCTTCCATAGTAATGGAGTCCATCATCACCTTTACATACCACCCCACTATTTATTGTCTTCCGGTTGGGTCGGGTTGTTGTGTATTCATGGGTATGGAAGCGATACTCGTTCACGTCATAAGCATTGAACGTGCGGACGGAATGGTTAAAGCCCCTGGCAATTTTTCTTAGCTCGGGATTCATCTCTTTGTCGGTCCTTGCCTACAAGTTTAGCACGATAAGTTTAGAACGAAAAATGACCAATGAATGTCAGCAGTGCAAGCAAAGTTGGATAGAATAGTACCAAACCACAGAACCAGCTAATGAAACCGAAACCACCACCCTTATCGAAAAGATCCTTAGATTCTTCTAGGGTGGGATTCCTGTGGGTATACCTCCAATGTTTATGAGTGAATTGTCTATACCAATGTAAAGAGGAAGAGTTAGCCACATACGAGTGAATGTCTAGGAATAACTAAATGGTGAGCACTTACTCGATGTATGGCTTCACTTCCTCCATGGTGTTCAATACATATGAGTGGATCAAGTCCCGCTCATGTATATTCATTGTGTACCTCTTTGAGCCACTTGACTTGCCACCAAGCCCTACAAAGATGCTAAGCTTGGGTACATCTTCAGTGTTGGCGGCATTGTAACGAAGGACTGGGTTGTGCTTTGTGGGAATGTTGGCATCATAGTGCTTAGTGGTGAAGTTTGCCACCTCCTCGTTAAGGACTGCCTCGGCAATGCATGCTTTGATCTTGCATTTATTGCCTGTTTTTTCAAGAAGCTTCTTCGTTTCTCTCTCAGGCGGAAACTGCCAACGGCCCCATGCAGGCCCCCCCCCTTTAGAGCCTCCTCCGCGAGGTGCAAGATCATATGTTGCATCAGATTAAAGAACCCTGGTGGAAGGAGCCCCTCTAGATCGCAAAGCTACTCGGGTGCCTGTTCATGTAGCTTCTCAACCACTTTGGTGTCTAACTCCCTAGCACAAATCTGGTGGAAGAAAAAGCTCAACCTCGACAGCACTCACCAAGTCTCCTCATCGACATAGCCTCAAATCATCACCGGCATTATCTGCTCAAGCCATACATGGTAGTCATGACTCTTGAGCCCTTGTACTCGCAAAGTTTGCATGTTTGCACCCCTCATCCAGTTGGCTGCGTACCCATCAGGGAAAAACAAACATTGCGCGATCCACTGGAAGATCTCCCTTTTTGGGGGCTTTGTTGGGCAGAACGGAGCCTTTGGCTTAGTCCACCCTTTTTTGGTGCCAGCAGGTGGCTGCATATTCAACTTTGGCCTATCGCACCATTTTTCTTGATCAATCCGAGCCTTGATGTTATCCTTCGTCTTCTCAGTATCCATGATTGTGCTCCAAAGGGCCTCACTAATATTCTTTTCGGTGTGCATTATATCAATGTTATGCGGGAGCTCGAGATCCTCAAAGTAAGGAAGCTTCCAATAGCACGGTTTGTGGGTCCATTGGTGTGTCTCCCCATATCCCAAAAAACCATTCCCATCGGGGCTAGGCTGGAGAGCTTCTAACTCAGCCTTGAGTTCATGTCCGGTCTTGAGAAGTGGCTTCGGGTCATGGACAACACGGCCTTTCTTAAAACTTTTTTATCACTCATGTATTTATGATTCTCCTTAAGGAACTGTCGAGCTTCATCAAAGCATGAATACTTTCCTCCCTTATCAAGCCAGAAGAAAGTCATAGCCTGCCTGCACACAGGGCAAGGCCACTTCCCATGTGTGCACCACCCGCAGAACAAAGCACGTGCTGGTAGGTCATGCAGAGATGTGTGGTACCAGGCATACATATCGAAGTGCTCCTTCTTTGCTGCGTCATATGTTTGGATCCCGTGACCTTCCCAGCCATGAAGCAAGTCATCCAATAGCGGTTCTAGGTACACGTTCATGTTCTTACCCGGGTATTTCGGCCCTGGGATTATCATCGACACAAACATGTTCTCTGATCTCATGCAGACGCCAGGGGGAGGTTCAGGGGAATAACGAACACTGGCCAACAATTGTATGTTGCAGCCGACATACCATATGGATTAAACCCATCGGTTGATATCGCAACTGCTACGCTCCTCGAGTCACCGGCTTTCAGTGGATATTTAATGACAAAGTTCTTCCATGCACTACCATCTGACGGATGTATCATCTTGTCGAGGTATCTTTTCCCTTCTACGGGCCACTGCATCTGTTGAGCAGTATCTTCGTTCATGAAGAGCCGTTGGATCCTCGGTAGGACTGGAAGATACCGGAGGATCTTCTGCGCAACCACAGTCTGCCTCTTCTGACCATCACCATTGGGGTCAACCTCAAAGAACCAAGAGGATTTGCAATGGATGCAATAATTTGTGTCGGTGTGCTCCTTTGTGAATAGCATGCATCCCTTTGGACAAGCGTGTATCTACTGAGATGACATCTTAAGGTCACTGAGCAATTTGGTTGAATGGTAAAAGTTCTGCGGCAAGAGATGCCCTTTCGGCAGAATGCTACCAACGACGGCTAGAAGTTCATCGAACCCATCTCTGCACAAGTTCCTGTGGCACTTGAAGGCCATAAGGCGAGCGATGGCATCTAATTGGGTTACATCTGTATTAACATGTAGGGGTTTCTGCGAAGCAAACAAAGCCTCGTAGTACTTCTTTGTGTTTATCTCCGGCTCCTCACTTGTCTCCGCATATGAGGTGTCTCTGCCTCTACATGAGGGCTTTCAGGCACATTACCATTAGCCATGTTTTCTAAGCACTTATCAAACCCAGTATCATATTCTCCCCTAGGTTGAATCTGCCGCACCTCCATCCTAGCACGTTTGGATAACTTTTCTCCATGGAAAGTCCAAGTCTGGTAGGACGGTGTGAAGCCGAACTTGAGCAAGTGAGTACTCATAGTTTCCTTATCCTGTGGTTTTTCGTTAGCGCACTTTCTACAAGGGCAAAATAATGTTCTCGGTCTGCTAGAGATATTAAAAGCCTTGTTCACAAACTGCTCGGTCTTTTCTCCCCATTCCTGAGTATAGTTCCACTGACTGATTCTGCCATCGTACATCCAGTCACGATTCTCCATCCTCTAATCAGTACGAAAATAGACATATATTTCAATTAATCATGACATTAAATAAATTCGGTATTAGTTCGGTTAATTTTAGCAAACCTAAAAGCAAGGGTTCCGGGCTCGTCTAAGGGGGAAAGTCCACGTTCCGGCACTAGAGAGTAGGATATTGTCACTCCCCTTGTGAACCAACATGGTTTTACATCATGCTATGACCTAAAAAAACACAAAGCAAGACAGGGCTACACCGGGCTACCCCCGTTAGAAGAAAGTCTAGGGGGTAGACGATCCAAGGCCCACGGGTCAGGGTTCCGCAGGAAACCGCGCTCCGTGGCATCGAAACACCTCAAGGACTTGCATGTGGCCCTAGCACATGCATGAAAGTGTGGTGCTATGTTGAAACATACAAAACCTGGTCCCTGGGTGCATGTGTCCCCCTTCGCAGGCATGCACTATAACCTAAAAGCAAAGGTTCCGGGCTCGTCTAAAGGGGAAAGTCCCCGTTCCGGCACTAGAGAGTAGGATATTGTTACTCCCCTTGTTACCCAACATGGTTTTACATCATCCTATGACCTAAAGAAACACAAAACAAGAGAGGGCTATACCGGGCTACCCCCTTCACAAGAAAGTCTAGGGGTAAACGATCCGAGGCCCACGGGCCAGGGTTCCGCAGGAAACCGTGCTCCGGGGCATCAAAACACCTCAAGGACTTGCATGTGGCCCTAGCACATGCATGAAAGTGTGGTGCTATGTTGAAACATACAAAACCTGGTCCCCGAGTGCATGTGTCCCCCTTCGCAGGCATGCACTCTAACCTAAAAGCAAGGGTTCCGGGCTTGTCTAAGGGGGGAAAGTCCCCGTTCCGGCACTAGAGAGTAGGATATTGTCACTCCCCTTGTGACCCAACATGGTTTTACATCATCCTATGACCTAAACAAACACAAAACAAGAGAGGGCTACACCGGGCTACCCCCGTCAGAAGAAAGTCTAGGGGGTAGACAATCTGAGGACCACGGGTCAGGGTTCCGCAGGAAACCGCGCTCCGGGGCATCGAAACACCTCAAGGACTTGCATGTGGCCCTAGAACATGCATGAAAGTGTGGTGCTATGTTGAAATATACAGAACCTAGTCCCCGGGTGCATGTGTCCCCCTTCGCAGGCATGCACTATAACCTAAAAGCAAGGGTTCCGGGCTCGTCTAAGGGGGAAACTCCCCGTTACGGCACTAGAGAGTAGGATATTGTCACTCCCCTTGTGACCCAACATGGTTTTACATCATCCTATGACCTAAAGAAACACAAAACAAGAGAGGGCTACACCGGTCAGAAGAAAGTCTAGGGGGTAGATGATCCGAGGCCCACGGGTCAGGGTTCCGCAGGAAACCGTGCTCCGGGGCATCGAAACACCTCAAGGACTTGCATGTGGCCCTAGCACATGCATGAAAGTATGGTGCTATGTTGAAACATACAAAACCTAGTCCCCGGGTGCATGTGTCCCCCTTCGCAGGCATGCACTGTAACCTAAAAGCAGGGTTTCCGGGCTCGTCTAAGGGGGAAAGTCCCCGTTCCGGCACTAGAGAGTAGGATATTGTCACTCCCCTTGTGACCCAACATGGTTTTACATCATCCTATGACCTAAAGAAACACAAAACAAGAGAGGGCTACATCGGGCTACCCCCATCAGAAGAAAGTATAGGGGGTAGACGATGTGAGGCCCACGGGTCAGGGTTTCGCAGGAAACCACGCTCCGAGGCATCGAAACACCTCAAGGACTTGCATGTGGCCCTAGCACATGCATGAAAGTGTGGTTCTATGTTGAAACATACAAAACCTAGTCCCCGGGTGCATGTGTCCCCCTTCGCAGGCATGCACTGTAACCTAAAAGCAAGGGTTCTAGGCTCGGCTAAGGGGGAAAGTCCCTGTTCCGACACTAGAGAGTAGGATATTGTCACTCCCCTTGTGACCCAACATGGTTTTACATCATCCTATGACCTAAACAAACACAAAACATGAGAGGGCTACACCGGGCTACCCCCGTTAGAAGAAAGTCTAGGGGGTAGACGACGTGAGGCCCACGGGGGGCATGTGATTATGATATGGCATTGGTCATTGCGAAGGTAAAGTAGTTTACATTTCTGTTACTAAGTAGTATAGTAATAGTCATCGTTCCGATGGACGACCTGGTGGAGGCGTCGTGGACTTGGCGTCAAACCAAGGGCACGATGGAGATCATGCCAGAGCACTCGATGGAGATCAAGGCGCAACAAGAAAGACCATATCATATCACATTATACATATGATGTTGATAACACTTTTACATCTTATTGTGTGCTAGTATTTAGATACTCAATGGTAGCAAATAAGATAATCCCTATTTAATTCCCATGTTCCGTGTTCCCCTTGTGTGTGCACCACCAAGAAAGTTCTTCGGTATGAGGCAATCCAGGGTTACAGGCCTAGGAGTCAAACATATCTACGTTCGCATACAGTGGTTGGAAGCCATGTTGCACAGCGAATACACACAAGTTAGATTTGGCGAGCCTAGCACGCTAGAGAAGCGTGGCCTAGGAACACAAGAGATCAAAAGATCGAACATGAGTCACATGGATGGTGATTGGCATTAGTGAATGCCTACCTTTGATAATGCACAGATGGCTGTGACAATCGAGGGAGGTGCAGAGGATAGGGATCATGCGGTCACTAAGATCGTCCAGGGGATGACAATTTTAGTGGAGACCAATTATAAATTGATCTCTTATTATAAACTTAGTCTAGATGTCTGTTTGCAAATATCTTAGTAGACCTTAGCCTATCCCATTGAGGTCCTTTGCGACCATGGGAATATATTGCTTAATATGGAACTTAGCAAAAGGGTCCAACTTCATAGATTAACACCCACGCCTGAGGGATATCCTCGTAAAAGGTGATCTTCTCTTCTTGATACAATAACCATTAGGAGATAATTCGATGACTCCGGAAAGTTTGGAGAAACACTTAGTGATCTTGCATTAGAGTTAAGAACTCTTAGAAGGGCTTGATTGCAAAAGGATTTCATGGATGAAAGAAGTATATGTAAGATATACAAAATTATAAATGTGGTTCTTGCAAAACTCATTGCAGTTTGCAAAGTATTTGATACTTGTCCCGTTTTGTGAAAACAGGAATATCTGCTTGAGAAATTGCTGGTTTTGAGGCAACGTGACTTGATGACGGCAAGCAAAATAGTTGATGGCCAACATCACGTCTTCCCTCAAAGTTTGCCATTTGGAATAGTGGACTTGAATATAAATTTGTAATCCTTGTTTGTGTGTCTTGCTTTTGGCAAGACGATTATTCATATGAACAAGTTACAAACCAGTTTGTACTATTCGTATGAACAATACCATTATGGTTACATTACGATTATAAACAAGTTATTCTCATCACTATGTTAATGATAATATTTTAAACATTTATAAAGGATTAGAATGCTAAAAGATATCCAAAGCTTAATAATGAAAAGACACTATAGTTTAAGTCATTTTGGTTATTGCGTGTTCCTTATGAAAGATCGGGGTCCTAGATGCATAATCTAGAGACTTTGCAAAACCATGCCTCTTGGGCAGAATGACTAAAACTCCACATTCTGGTAAAACGGTGATATGCGAAGGAATGTTGAATCTTATACATAGTGATGTATCGTATTTTCAACCAGTAGTGGAAATCATTTATTGTGGACTTAAGTGAATAAGTGTATTTACTTAATAAAACATGAAGTTTGAAATGATTTGAATTGTTCAAATGAGTTCATAACTAAAAGGGATATTGAATTAATTGAATTAACAAGTCTCTTCAATCTCCCCCAAGCCTGAGTTGTACTCTCTCCATCAAGAGGCCAAAAGTTGTATATTTGATTCTGATCTTTATGAATCTCACTAGCAGGATAAAGTTTTGAATAAATGAGAAGCACTATTTCCTCCCACTCAAGATCTTGACCATTCTTCAGCAGCTTATACCATTCCTCAACTCTTCCTTTCAGTGACAATGAGAATAACTTCTTCTTGACTTGATCTATAGTAATAGCTGCACACTTGAACAACCCGCATAATTCGTGTATAAAGAGTAAATGATCACCGGGATGGACAGTTCCATCCCCAACATAGTAGTTATCGATAACACGATCAATAATTCTTGTAGGTATTTTAAAAGCATCATTCTCAGTAGGTGGTGGCTCATCTACTACCTTAGCAGTGGTAGTAGCATTACCAAATAAGAAATTCAGCGAATTATCCATCACGAAAATAAAGCAACTAACAGAAGTAAACAATACTCACAGTAGAAGTTTCCTTTACCAGTTCCACTCTCCAATAGCGCTTCACTCCCCGGCAACGACGCCAGAAACTAGTCTTTATGACCCACAAGTATAGGGGGTGTATCGCAGTATTTTCGATAAGTAACAGTGTTGAACCCAACGAGGAGAAGAAGGTGCTGGCTAGTGGTATGGATCAGGAATTCTCTGCAAATACTTAGCAAACGGATTTTTAGGGGTTTTTGATAAAGCAAGTAAACAAAGTACGAGTAAATAAAAGATAGTAGGAATAAATGCAGCAAGTGGCCCAATCCTTTATGCAGCAAACGACAAGCCGGGTGTATTACTTAAGATGACCAAACGTTCTCGAGGACACATGGGAAGACTATCAAGTGCTTTCGCTTCATATAGTTGATTAATCTTCTTTAGCTTGCTAAGTGTTGTGTGGGTGAACCTGTGCTAATGTACCGACCTTCCTAGGACTAATACATACTTGTGATTATACCCCTTGCAAACATCCGTAAGTACAAGAAAGTAATTGAGGTAGAAACCTAACCACAACTTTAAACTCTAAGACCCTTACGTCCCATGTGCAATGGTTTCCTAACGGGGGTTCAGGTTTCTGTCACTCCGGCAACCCCTACGATTAGTAGCCAAATACACAATGCATTCCCCTAGGCCCATATAGGTGAAGTGTCATGTAGTCGACGTTCACATGACACCACTAGAAGAAGTACACCACAACTTAAATATCAAACTATTGAATCTTTCTCAACACAACTCCACTACTAATAACATGACTTATCCCATGTCCTCAAGAACAAAACGAACTACTCACAAGACATCCTATGGATCATGATCAGAGATGGAATAATGATGTATAATAATCTGAACATAAACGGTAATTCAATGGTTCACTCAATAGCATCAACTACAAGGAGTAATCAACACCGGGAAAGTTTCCCCTAAGAACTATGTAAGACTCAACCCAATTGTTACAGCGGTATGGAGATGGTGATGAGGGTGTTGATGGTGATGATGATGATCTCGATGAAGTCCAGCTTAATGGTGGTGTTGATGGCGACGATCTCCCCTCTCCAGGAAGGAATTCCCCTGGCAGAATTCTGTCTGCCAGACAAATCTTTCTCTCTCGGTGTTTCCCACCCCACAGAGGCGGCAGAATCTTTCTATGGTCGCCCCTCGAGTCTTAGGGTTTCTGGAGGAATATATACGCCAGAGGGGAGAGCCAGAGGTGGGCCAGGGCGGCCACACCACCTGGTGGCGTGGCCTAGGGTGGCCCGCGCCAGGGGGTGTGGGCCCCCTGTGGCCCATCTTCACTCCTCCTTCTGGCATCCTTCGTCTTCTGGAAAAATAGGATTTTCCGTATATTTTCCCGGATTTTCTGATCTTCGCGAATTTTGCCTCCAAACAACACCTTTTCCATTAGAATCCTAACTGCAGCGGTCCATGCTCCAAAAGTCATCAACCACGCAAAAACAAATGAAATAAAATAAGTATCACCTCTTAATATGAAATATATCAATGAATAAAAGTGAATTATGACATAGAATAGTGATGCAAAATGGACGTATCAGCCCCCCTAATTAATTCTAGCCGATTTATGAAAAGGCAATGAAGAGACTAGTGAGTGCTAAGTCTTTCTTCTATTATTATTTTCGAGTAGTTCTAAAAGTGTAAAAGGTGATCCCTAAAATGTCATGGAAGAACGATATGATTAACAATAGTTCTTATTAGATCTCGTGGTGCTAGGTTTACACACCACTACATACAAAAAGTTTCACCAAAAGTGGTACTTGAACTAAATGAAGATCTGAAATACTTGTTAAGTGGTATAAAATTTCAGTAAAATGTCTACTAAAAAATTCTCTTCCACCTTTCCTATGTCGGTAGCTTCCTAATAAGTTAACATGTACTTCTACAACTAACGTGAGAATGGAGAGCTAGTCAGAATTCTCCTAAATATAGATCCAATATTGCCGAGTTTGGTCCCCAGAACCACACTTGCCAAAACATGGGTTCTACGTTAGGTCCAATATGTCCCAGTGGAGCACGGAAAAACTTCTGAGTATATCAGGGTTTATCACTTGAAGTAGTTCATGTATAAATCCAAAATTGCTAAGTGGAGTTAGCGTTGAACTTCCGATCTAGGTTGTATCCACTTTCATTTTTATCGATTGAGATGGATCTCTGTTCGTTAGGTCCGAAACTTCCAAGTGAAGTGTGTTAAGAACATCCAGATCAATATATTTGTGGGTAATAAGAACACACAATTGGTGTCTGGAACCACCATGTGATGATGACCACCACTTTCAAAGTGTTGTTTGTTTCATAGGGTTCTGTGGTTGGTCTGGTACTTCAAAGCATCACTTGTTTCTTCCCAGAGTGTGGTTTTCCCACCTAACCCTTCAAATTTGAATTGATCAGAAACTTTCAGAGATTTCTATTCAAAATGTCTAGGAATGGACAATTGTATCTAATGGTCAGATTTTGCTAAAGGCACTCCTAACCCAAGGGAGAGCAACCCTTGGAGAACCATTCACATGCTTATTTGATTGAGAGCTCTCATTAAGTAGGTATTGAGAAAATTGGCAACTATTCAAATCCAATTGAGGGAACCAAATACATGTAATCTTTGTTAGAATATGTATTGTATTTGTATTGGGACTTGTATAACCAAACCCTAACCAAACTAACCTTATGGTTTCTTATACCTATATGTTTACATGCATATAAAGACAAGGAAGCAACACCGCAAAGGCTCAAGGTTGTTCCTCTATTTCTCTCAAAACCCTAGTTCTTACACTCATGGAGGATGTACTCAATCTAGATGGTTAGGTATCACTTGGAATCCTTCAAGGTGTGAAGGAGACAGAAAAAATTAAGAGGGCCGAAGATCTCCTACTTATTGTGAAGGTATATAGAGTGATTGGGGATATATTTTGTGTCCTATCTCAAGGAGCCTAATATCCCTTTTTTGTCAAGGTCTTGGTGACCTTACTACATGTGTTCAAACCTCTCCAACAAACATGTAGGATAGCACCAAAAATATGAAACTCGGGAATTATTGTGTTTGATGGCCCCAAATTCATGTACATTATGGGATGAGCACCACAACTAACAGTGCCTCCGCAGTTCTACATGCATCTGGTATAGAGACGTCCCCCGGGCTCTGGTCCAGCGGAGCAACGGAAGAAGATTGATCCGGAACAAGATCCCAGCGGCACATTGGCGTGCGTATGGCGGAGAAATATCTATCCCCTATGCACGTTCCTACTTGGGAACCACACCTGAGTGAGAGAGAGATAGAGGAAAAAGGCAATGCATTGATTTGGGAAGGAGGGACCTCCCCTCTTTATATAGGGGAAGGGGAGCACCCCCTTCCTCAAAGTCCTGGGGTGGGACTAATCAAGAAGGAGGAGGGCAGCCACCAACGGTGGGTATGTGCCCCACCCCCGCGAGCACCTTGGCCCACCATGGCCGGCCGGCAGTGGGAATGGGCCCTATCCCACACGCCTTACTCCCTTGGGGCTGCGGCCCCTCATGGGCCCTTTTAAATTAAATAAATAAATAAAATTTAATAATTAATTCAACTAATTAATATTAAATACATATTATTTAATTACTTTCACTTCAAAACACCTTTCAAAACCCTCTGATCATCATCGGATATCTCTAAAACACTTTCGGTATCATCTCGGAACTATTTCGGAGTTCTCTCTCTTTTCTCCTGCGATCTCGAATTAATACCTAAGCGGCATTTACCCTTAAGCATCACACCCTTCCGGTTTAGGAATACGCATACATGATTGAGACATCTCTCCGGTCAATGACCAACAATGGGATCTGGAAACCCATGATGGCCCCCATGCATTCCACGAATTAACTTGATCACTTGATCCTTAAACGTCGAGTATCATTCCCTTTGCTACATGATATCTGGTTTGTCCAAGACTTGATCTTCGGTATCTCTATACCTAGTTTGATCTTGTTACTGAAAAACACATTTACTCGTTCCTGTGACATTACATCTCCATGACCTAGTTACATGTTTACAAACTTATAGATGTAATCTCACCGAGTGGGCCTAGGGTATCTATCTGCTCCGCAGATGGGAAAATCCTAATCTCGATGTATACGACTCAATCTACCTCTCTGGGATACCTGATAGACACCTTTATGATCATCCTATCACGGTGTGATGGTTGATGCAGTCAAAGCAGCCTCAGGTGGTAGTGATTAGATATGATTTCACGGTCAAAGGGGTGAGTTACTACGTTTTACTAGATATCGCAATGTTGAACTTTGTGACTGTCGATCACATTGCAATACTATGATTGGGTCTGTGTCCATCACATAAATCATCCAATGAAGTGATCTCCTTGTCAATTGACATAAATATCCATGGTCAGGAAAACTCGATCATCGATTGCCCAACGAGCTAGTTGACTAGAGGCTACTAGGGACATGATTTGTTTACATACCCTAATGTTTCCGCTTAATACAGTTGTAGCAGGGTATAAAACTTATTATGAACACTTGAGACATGATAATAAAAATATCTTTATTATTGACCTCTAGCCTCTAGGGCTTATCTCCAACGGTCTCCTACTTGGACTATAGTTAATAATCTAGTTATTCCTTCGCGTATTTAACACCTATGGCAATCCGGTGTGATCCACACACATCGCTTGTGGTAAACCTAATCTCTAGAACTTACAATTTCAATGAGGTGCGTATTTGCATTTGTATGTGTCACTGCGCATCACTCATTCTCCAATGAGATGCCATTGTACAGATTTTGTCTTCTGGTGAGGCCTCAATTCCTTAGCCAAAACTATATAGACACTGTTGTCCTACAATAGATGTTCATAGTATTCCACTTAAAACTGTACATAGTTTGATAACAAACTATTTGAAATAAAAATCCTATTTATGCTATTGCTAGAGCAGTCATATACTCAGTTCGTGGTTATAATATCATCAACTTTGAGTCGATCATTTTATCCACGTGTATTCCGCAAGTTTTGCTATTTCTCACTTCGTAAATTTCAATGGTCACTCTCTCTAAAATAGTCATTTACCTCTTATTTGTTCATATATATATATATATATATATATATATATATATATATATATATATATATATATATGGTTTTATAGCAGGATCTAGAAAGCATGCATGATTATTTTTCGCACGTACGTCTTTTCTTTTTGAAACTTCGCTGCAAGGTTTGGCTACAAGTAGTCAAGAACAAGTTCGAATGGGTGTCTGCTTACATCACCCCTTACCGAGAGTCACACACGTACAAATGAACCTTCCGCGCACGCAAGGTAAGCACTGGAAAACTCGGAATCTAGCAGCAAGTACCACCACCAGAATTGGTACGTTATCGTCACAGATTATGTAATCAAGTCGTACAAGCCTTCTACTATTAAGCTAGCGCTATATACGGCCATGCCCATGCAATGAACTCGACGAAGCTGCTCTTCTTCACCACCAAGCAGTGCATAGTGTAGGAGCTAAGGATCGAACAATGGCGCCAGCACTTCACGCCTTGTCACCCTCGTTTCTTACCGTCCTTGAGACTACTCTGGTAGCACCCTCGCAGAGCACCGGTGCCGCCCCGCCGGAGTCTTCCCTCCTGCTCACCTTCTTCGACGTCTTGTGGGTCAACTCCCCACCCGTCGAGCGTGTCTTCTTCTACCGCCTCGCAGCCGACGCCGACATCGCCACCATCCTCTCCAACCTTAAGACCTCACTGTCCCAAGCTCTGCACGCCTACTACCCGCTCGCCGGCCGCCTCCGGATCACCCCCGGGACGGATGACCGCTACGAGCTCCACTACCAGCCGGGCGACGGCGTCACCTTCACCGTCGCAGAGTACTGTGGTGATGTTGACGTCGACGAGCTGGCCACCGACGAGCCAAAGCAGGTCGCTACGATCGTCCCGCTGGCACCGCCTCTGCCTGGGGGAGGAGCAGTGCTCGCGCTGCAGTCCACCGTGCTGCACCGCGGCCTCGCCATCGGCATGACCGTGCACCACGCCGCCTGCGACGGCGCGAGCTCGACGCGCTTCATGCACGCGTGGGCGGCGGCCAGCACCGGCGCTGAAGGGCCACCACACCCCGTCATCGATAGAACTCTTGTAGAGGACCCAAAGGGTCGTCTCTACGACTTATTTTCCAAAGCCATGCCGACCGCCGACCAGATGGAGCACGTCAAGATGCCGGACGACCACCTCTTCGCCACGTTCACACTGTCTAAGGGAGACATACAGCGCGTCAAAGACGTGGTCGCCGGCGAGGCGGGGCGGCGTGGCACGGTGCCGCCGCGATGCTCCTCTCTAGTAGCCACCTTCGGCTTCATCTGGTCATGCTACCAGCGAGCCAAAGATGCAGGAAGCAGCAGCGGGGCCCGGACATTCTTGGGCTTCCCCATCGATCACCGCTCGCGGATGAAGCCTCCCGTCCCGGACGAGTACCTCGGCAACTGCGTTGGCGCCGCCATACACGCCGCGCCGGAGGACCAGCTCGCGGAAGCCGGTGCCGGTGGCCTCTTCGTCGCGTGCACGGCAGTAGCTGCGGCGATCAAGGAAGCGGTCGCCGGCGTCGGGTCGCCTGAGCTGTGGATTGAGCGCTTCAAGGAGGCTGCCGTTGCCGGGACCGGGATGTTGACTGTGGCTGGGTCGCCGAGGTTCCGTGTATACGAGGTGGACTTGGGGTTCGGGCGGCCGGCCAAGGTGGATATCGTGTCCGTGGCGAGAACCGGGGCGATGGCGGTTGCAGAGGGCCGGAGAGGAGGCGGCGGCATGGAGGTGGGCATATCCCTGCCGGCGGTTGGCATGCAGAGGTTTCAAAAGTGCTTCGAGGATGCCCTTGCAGAGCTTCACAATTGAACACGTGATATACATACTGTGGCTTCAGCGCTTCACCATACTTCTGACACTTCCACGTGTATATATATGCCATGTTATACGTATTCAAATACTACCTCGGATATCATATTGGCATGGGGAAGTGGTGGTCGTGCAATTATCCGTGCTAGTGTTGTGCTGACATTTTTTATTTTGGTATTCTCTCCGGAATCATCATAAGTGTTACTGATTGAGTGTAAAGTTAATTATGAATCAGAAGCAGTACTATTTCCTTTCCTAATAGTATTGATGATACAAAATCCAAGTTTCTCCCACACGTGCACGTGTTGATGTTTTAAATGCTTATCCAATTAGTGAACGCTTAGAACGGGGCATTAGTTTCGTGGTTGAGTCGCAGTTAGCGTGCCAAGCGGCGCTACATGCGGAACGAATTTGTACTCCGAATAGCACAATTCACCTACAGGTGGGATGCATGCGCGATAGTACAGTTTGTACTGCACATGGTGTATTGCGGGTCAGAGCGGGACCCGCTTCTGCAACCCTAGTCGCAATTGGCGCTGTCAGGTGTTATATGTTGATCCAAATTCTACAAAGTAGAGGCCAACTTCTGACGGAGCGGAGCGAGGCCCGTCGCCGGAGGCTTGGGCCGATATATACTTCTTGTAAGCCGCCGGCTGGGATAAGTCGCATCTGAGAAATCCCCGGCGTTGTGTAAACACTCTCCGTTATAGTGAAGTTTCGCTGGCTGGCGCCCGTGGTTTTTCCCCTCTCTTTGTTTGGAGAGGGTTTTCCACGTTAAATCTGTGTCCCCTTGCTGTGATTTTGTTTTCGTTCTTCGTTATTTACTTGTCGCGAATCTAACAAGTGGTATTAGAGCCCCAGGTTCTAATCTAGGGTTTGCGACATGTCGTCATTGAAGTTCGATCTACCGCAGCTGGACTACTCCACAAGATTCTGCTTGTGGCAGGTGAAGATGCGGGCGATTCTCGCCCAAACTTCAGATCTGGATGATGCGCTTGATGGATTCGGGGAAAAGGATGCTAAGAGCTGGTCTGACGAAGAGAAGCGGAAGGACCGTAAGGCTTTGTCTATGATTCAACTTCATCTATCCAATAATATTTTGCAGGAAGTCTTGAAAGAGAAATCTGCTGCTGCCCTTTGGGGGAAACTGGAATCGATCTGCATGTCAAAGGATCTAACCAGTAAGATGCATGTGAAGATGAAGTTGTTCTCGCATAGATTGCAAGAAGGTGGATCGGTAATGAATCACTTATCTCTTTTCAGAGAGATTATTTCTGATTTGCAATCTATGGAAGTAAAATATGATGATGAGGATCTAGCTCTATTACTCTTATGCTCGTTGCCTAGTTCTTATACTCACTTTCGTGATACAATGTTGTTGAGCCGTGATAAGATAACCCTTGATGAAGTGCAAGATGCCCTCAAACAGAGGGAAAAGATGAAATCTATGGTGCAGGCAGATGGGGCGTCTTCCAAGGCTGAAGCTCTACAGATTCGTGGCAGGACCGATCAGAGATTTAACAACTATGGCAACCGAGATAAGAGCAAAGACGGCAGAAGTCGTTCGAAGTCCAAGGGAAAGGACAAGTTCTGCAGGTATTGTAAAAAATCTAATCATGTTATTGATGATTGTTGGAAGCTGCAGAATAAGGAGAAAAGGAACGGTACTTACCAACCGAAAGATAAGGATCAAGGTAATGGTAAGGCTGCTGTTGTTTCTGGTGATAGTTCTGAGGGTGAATGTTTAGCCGTTTTTGCTGCTTGTGCATCTCGTGATGATGAATGGATTCTTGATACTGCATGTTCGTTTCATATTTGCTGTAACAAAGATTGGTTCAGTTCATATGAGTCTGTGCAGACTGGAGATTTTGTACGTGTGGGGAATGACAACCCATGCCATATTGTTGGAGTTGGATCTGTTAAGATCAAGACACATGATGGCGTGACGCGTACGTTGAATGAGGTGAAGCACATACCAAGCATGGCCAGAAATCTGATCTCCCTGAGTACCATGGACGTGGATGGATACAAGTACGCCGGTGGGCGTAGGTTGTTAAAGGTATCGAAAGGCTCTCTTATTCACATGATAGGTGATATGAATTCTGCTAAGTTATATGTTCTTAGAGGTAGCACTTTGCCTGGTATTGCTGCTGCTGTTACTGTTAATGATTCGGATGATTGTGGTAAAACAAATCTGTGGCATATGCGTCTTGGGCATATGAGCGAACATGGCATGGCAGAATTGGTTAAGAGAGAGCTGATTGATGGTTGCAACTTGGGTAAGTTTCAGTTCTGTGAGCACTGTGTTTTTGGTAAGCATAAAAGAGTTAAATTCAATGCTTCCGTTCATACCACCAAAGGCATATTAGATTATGTGCATGCTGATGTATGGGGACCTTCCCGTAAGACTTCTATTGGTGGTGCTAATTACATGCTTACTATTATTGATGACTACTCAAGAAAAGTGTGGCCATATTTTCTGAAACACAAATCTGATGTTTTTGATGCTTTTAAGAAGTGGAAAGTTATGGTAGAAAAGCAAACTGAAAAGAAGGTAAAGGTACTACGTACTGATAATGGTATGGAATTCTGTTCTAATGAGTTTGAGGAGTTTTGCAGTAACGATGGTATGATCAGGCACCACACCATCCCTTACACTCCTCAGCAGAATGGCGTGGCTGAGCGCATGAACAGAACAATCATCTCGAGGGCTCGCTGTATGTTGTCCAATGCAGGTATGCATAGACGTTTCTGGGCTGAAGCAGCCAACACAGCGTGCTACCTCATCAACAGGTCACCTTCTATTCCACTTGAGAAGAAAACTCCCATTGAGGTATGGTCAGGTTCGCCTGCTGATTATTCACAGTTGAGAGTTTTTGGTTGCACAGCTTATGCTCACGTTGATAATGGAAAGTTAGAGCCTAGAGCTGTTAAGTGCATATTCCTTGGTTATGGTTCAGGAGTTAAGGCATATAAACTATGGAATCCTGAAACTAAAAGGATTTTATTGAGTAGGAATGTTGTTTTCAATGAATCCGTTATGTATCATGACAGCTTGCCATCAGATCCCTCTCCTGTTGCTATTGGAGAGGAGGGAGTTCGTGTGCAGGTGGAGCACCTGCAGAAAACTGTTGATAATAATGTTGTTGTTGATGATACTCATGAGGAAAATATTGATGATGATGTTGTTCAGCACTCACCTACTGTTTTGCAGCAGCCACAGGAATCTATTGCTGCTGATAGACCGAGGCGTAACATAGTTCCACCTCGTCGTTTAATTGAAGAGTGTAATCTTGCTCATTATGCTTTGAGTTGTGCTGAACAGGTGGAGCATGATACTGAACCTGCTACATACAATGAGGCTATTGCATCCGTTGACCGCGAGAAGTGGTTTTCTGCTATGCAAGAAGAGATGCAGTCGCTTGATAAGAATGGCACATGGGAAGTTGTGCGCTTGCCTAAACAGAAGAAGGTTGTCCGCTGTAAGTGGATATACAAGAGAAAGGAAGGTTTGTCTCCTAATGAGCCTCCAAGGTTTAAGGCAAGGTTAGTAGCAAAAGGTTTTAGCCAGATTCCAGGTATTGACTATAATGATGTTTTCTCTCCGGTTGTGAAACATAGCTCTATTCGTACTTTCTTTGGTATTGTTGCTATGCATGATCTTGAGCTTGAGCAGCTAGATGTAAAGACTGCTTTTCTACATGGTGAACTGGAGGAGGAGATTTACATGGACCACCCTGAAGGGTTCATAGTTCCTGGAAAAGAGGATTTTGTGTGCAAATTGAAGAGATCGCTTTATGGTTTGAAGCAATCTCCAAGACAGTGGTATAAAAGGTTTGATTCATTTATGATCTCACAAGGTTTTAAGAGATCTCAGTTTGATAGCTGTGTTTATATAAAGTTTGTTAATGGGTCACCTATTTACTTGCTGTTATATGTTGATGATATGTTAATTGCTGCCAAGAGCATGAAAGAAATCACTACTTTGAAGGCACACCTAAGTAGTGAATTTGAGATGAAAGATCTTGGTGCTGCTAAGAAAATCCTAGGTATGGAAATTAAACGGGACAGAAAATCTAGGTTGTTGTTTCTTAGTCAGCAAAGTTACGTTGAGAAAGTTCTTCAACGTTTTAATATGCATGATGCAAAGTCAGTTAGTACTCCTGTTGCTCCTCACTTTAAATTGTCAGCATTGCAATGTCCTAGTTCTGATGAAGATATTGAGTACATGTCTCGAGTTCCTTATTCTAGTGATGTTGGTTCCTTGATGTATGCCATGGTTTGTTCTCGCCCTGATTTATCATATGCTATGAGTTTGGTGAGTCGTTACATGGCTAATCCTGGTAAAGAACATTGGAAAGTTGTTCAGTGGATTTTCAGGTACCTTCGTGGCACATCCAACGCTTGCTTGAAATTTGGCAAGACTGGTGAGGGACTCGCAGGCTATGTGGATTCAGATTTTGCTGCCGATTTGGATAAGAGGAGGTCCCTCACAGGTTATGTGTTCACGGTAGGTGGATGTGCCGTGAGTTGGAAGGCAACGCTGCAACCAGTTGTTGCTTTATCTACAACCGAAGCAGAATATATGGCTGTTGCTGAAGCTTGCAAAGAGTCTGTTTGGTTGAAAGGTTTGTATGCTGAGCTTTGTCAGGATGATTCTTGCATTAACCTGTTCTGTGACAGTCAAAGTGCTATTTACCTTACTAAGGATCAGATGTTCCATGAGAGAACAAAGCACATTGATATCAAGTACCATTATGTTCGTGATGTTGTTGCACAAGGTACACTGAAGGTATGCAAGATAAGCACTCATGATAATCCTGCTGATATGATGACAAAGCCTGTTCCTGTTGCTAAGTTTGAGCTATGCTCAAGCTTAGTTGGTATAACTGCTTAGCCCAAGTGGCTATTGGCGCCGAAAGTGTTTTTCTTTGTTTGTTCAGGGAGATGATTACCGTTGATGCTACAAGAAGGAATTTGTCTCAAGGTGGAGTTTGTTATATGTTGATCCAAATTCTACAAAGTAGAGGCCAACTTCTGACGGAGCGGAGCGAGGCCCGTCACCAGCCAGTTCCGGCCATTTCTTTTCCTCTTTAGGGTTCAAATTAAGAATTTTATTTTGTACTATTCTTAGATAAGAATGACCAATAGACGACGTACTGTATAGATCTCTTCTGAAAGCTACAGCTACCTGTGAAAGCGAAGCCCTGTTTTTTCTTGGCCGATAACTTGCGCCGCGTTACTTCCGTGCAAAAGACCACCAGCGACTCCCATTGTTTCAAAATATAAAATGTTTTATCTTTTATAAATAAAGTATATCTAAATCTTTTTTAGTGTCTAGTTCATCTAATTTAGAGGAAACTTAGACACTAAAATGGGTTTAAATACACTCCTTTCACAAAACTAAAACATCTTATATTTTAAAACGGAGGGAGTAGACGATACCTTTCAAATATTTCGAGACCATATTGTCGTAGTGAAGTGGTGGTCGTGCATTCGTGTGAGAAGATGTATAATAGAGGTAGCGATGAAAAAACTAACTTTTGCATCTTTTGAGGGGAAAAAATGTCTCCACGGATGCTCTATATGTATATGATGATGTACTCCCTCCGTCCTAAATAAGTGACGTGAGTTTGTCTAGATTCGGATGTAGACACGTTTTAATACATAGGTACACTTATTTTGGCCCAAACTCAAGTCACTTATTTTGAAACGGAAGGAGTATATTTTTAGGATAACCCTGAATTTTGGCCCAATGTAATGTAAATTTGTATCACCTCGCGGCCATCACAAAACAAAAATGTCATGCGCGCGCACGGCCAACCACCAACTTGAAGCTTTATTTTCTTCTCTCGCTGTCCACCCGCCACCAACCCCCGACTGCTGACGGCGACAAAATCGAGCCGCGAAACTTTGAATCGGCGCCGCCGGCTCCGCCGCACCTCTGCTACCATATCGCCGTTCTTACATCACTCTGGGTGGTCGTGGCTGCCCTGCCATCGACATGAATCGGGAGACGCTGTCATGTGCCCGATGGTTGATTTTGGCTCCTTGCTGCCTATGGAGGAGGCGACACTTTCCTGTGACCGCCCGCTGTCTGCCGAGCTAGGATTCGTGTCATGTTTTCCTATGAAGCTGCCGCCAAGCTACAGCAAAGGAGGAGAAGGTCCTATCTGCCGCCGTCGCCAAATCCTCCACCACGATTCGATCACGTCGCCTCCGTCGTCCAGCCAGCCTTAGCGCACCCAAGGTGCTTGACAAATAGCTTCAAAGGTAGTTTCCCGAATTTTATCTATGTAAAAAATGGTGTTGCGATGTAGAAGTAGCTAAAATATATACTATTGTGATTGTAGATGGTAGTTTTTGACTATTCCTCCTCAGATTTGGAGTTTTTCATGGACAAAGAGGAGGACGTTGCGATGATCTTGTTGATGCACACAAAAAAAAGGCTGAAGCATGGTGGTCCAGTCTTTGGCCATTAAGGACATTATAACCAGCATAAAAGGAAGCTCTCTCACGACCTAAGATTATTCGGTCGTCCAATCATATTTCCTATCCACTTCTGACCGTTAGATGCCCCTCAATCCCGAACTAGGCCACATGTCCTTAGGGGAAGCTACTCCACACGTCAAATCAGCCAGTGTGGTTAATTGGGCCCCAAAAATCTAGTAAAACCATATACTGGGTCGACCTAAGCTGCTTAGGAGATGATATCGATCTGGAAACAAATTGGGCAGAATCTCACGTTTCAAGCCAACCCATCGTTTAAGCACTTAAAGATATGAAGTGGTCTCACGATTCAAGTAGACCCGTCGTTCAAGCACTTAAGGATCGGTTACTGTAGGACATCAATGGAAGCTATGGTGCGTACAAAGTTAAGTTACTTTTCCGCTTGCTCAACACCTTCACTTTATTGCACCTATATATGTATTCTTTGTTGCCTTGCGCTCTCTTCCTTCCCCTTCTTACTCTCAGTCTCAGTTACGTTGTTTATGTGTCCTCATATTTCCTGCTAAATTCACCTCTTCAGTCCAGAAATTCTATCCATCTCGGGTTGTAACTGATTGCTTCCGGTCTCTATTTTATACAGGTCTTCATACAGTTCTGTTCAGTTTGGTGAGATAAATCTTGGAGTTGTTATGGTTTATTCTTTGGGTTCTTAAACTAATAATTCTCGATGGCTAGCGGCATATGAGTTCCTATGTTTATCAAAATCTCCGCTGATGATAGTTGTCAGGTAGTATAGATATTATACCATCAGTTACTTTTGTGTGTCCTATTTGCATGTCATCCTAATCACATTGTTTGTATTTCATGTTCCTGTTCAGATTCGGAGGCTCTTGAGAACTATGTGGTACTTAATTCATGTCGTCGCCTTATACTTGATTCCCTAGACCATGATGAGTTGATGGCACACATGATTTACTTATATGTTAGTCATTTCTCTTGGTCATGAGTTGTCACTTAATCAACATGCCCTAGATAATGATTTGTGGCATTTCCGATTATCTCCAATTAACAACTTTCCGGATTCAATTCATGGAAACAAAGTTAAGGAGTTCCATTCAGATTCAAGTAGCATGCACCAACGCACACTATGAAAAAACCGAATAGCAGCATTAGCTGCAAATACATTTATTTCATAGAAGCTATTCAACAAAGTTATTTGCCACTTAATAATATTGCATCCTATCTAATCGATCCATGTGGATGTGTCTACGCAGTATATTAAAAACACCTAATTGCTAAACATATGTTGTTTGAAAATCTTAGGTTGCCTTCGTATCCGGAGAAGGCATAAAATCTTCAAGGACAATCAAGGTCACAATGCATATGTCGTAGTCATTATATTGTCTTTTTAAAACATTT
This sequence comes from Avena eriantha, assembly GCA_910589775.1. Taxonomy (NCBI): domain Eukaryota; kingdom Viridiplantae; phylum Streptophyta; class Magnoliopsida; order Poales; family Poaceae; genus Avena; species Avena eriantha. Next base: position 483,433,834 of record OU342745.1, read on the forward strand.
TCCTTAATATGTTATTTATCTTGAGCCTTTATTATGAATAAGTACTCTATATAGAAGAGTCATGTGAATTTAATTTGTATGCATGTTATAATAATATTAGTTTCTTGCAAAATTTGTATTTTTTTTAATCTATCATAGCTTCATTTCTACAACAATATTCATATAAACCTATCGTCAAAATTCACAGGCGCGGCAACGCGCGCCATCATAATCTAGTGAAATTATTAGGAGGAGAATTGATGCAGACAACAAGTTTATGCTGAACTACTTTGTTGAGAATATGGTGTATCCCGAGAGGTTTTTTCACCACCAGTTCCGGATGTCTCTAGATTTATTCAGGCACATTGTAGAGTGCGTCAAGCTGCATGATAGATTCTTCGAGCAGAGGAGGAGTTGCGTCAGAGAACTTGGACATAGCACCTACCAAAAGGTGACCGGCGCATTGCGCATGATGTCATATGGTTTTCCCGCAGATCTTGTCGATGATCACTTGGAAATGAGTGAGAGCCAAAGCATCTAAAGGAAATATGCCCTGAGAGGCAATAATAAAGTTGTTATTATGTATTTCTTATATATGATAGATATTTATTTTACATGCTAGAATTGTATTGATCGGAAACATCAATACATGTGTGTTTAATAAACAAAAAGGGTTCCTAGTTATACCTCTCTTATAGATTAGCTTGTTGATTAACAAGATGATCAAGGTTTCCTGATCATGGACATTGGATGTTGTTAATAACAAGGTCACACCATTGGTGGAATGATGTGATGAACATTCATCCGAAGTATAGCATTACGATCAAGTCATTATGTTTATATTGCTATAACATCATACGAAGTAATCTTTATCCTTAGACCATGAGATCATGTTAATTGATAACACCTGAAGAGTATCTTGATAACATCAAACGTCACACTGTAACAGGGTGACTATAAAGATGGGTTCAGTACTACGAAGGTGTTATGTTGAGGCTCATGGATCAAGAGTGGAATTTGTCAATCCCGATGACGGATAGATATACTCTGGGTCCTCTCGGTGATATCACATTGAGATAGCTTGCAAGCAAGTAATGTGATCACTAGAATGTTATATCATGGGAACGAGAAAAGAGTGCATGTCGGTAACGAGATCAAACTAGGTATTTGAATGCCAATGATCGAATCTTGGACATGTAATATATCGCGAGACAAAGGGATTTAGTTACAAGCGTTAAAGGTTATCACGATCGCAGAAGTCATCGTTGAATATGCAGGAGTCAGTATGGATCCCCAGGTCCCGTTTCTGACTATTGATCTGAGAGGAGTCTCAATCATGTCTGCATTATTCACGAACCATAGGGTGACACACTTAAGAATTACCGGACACCATTATGGAGCACATATGTTTCAGACGAAAGAATTGCAAAGCGCAGGAATTGTTTCGATAGAAACCGGAAATTGTTTCGGGTGAAATTGTAGAAAGTGGTTCTGCATGTGATATTGAAATATTGCAAGGGGATATATGTAAATGTTTGTTAATTAAAGTAATTAACAAAATTCTGAATAAATTTAATAAAAGAGTTTTATTAAATGAGAGAGCAACTTGGAGATTTTAATGCATTTAAAGTGGAGACTTTAAAAGGGAATGTGAAGAGGCATTTTAATGTGCAGGGGTTACCACCACATGAATGGGGGAGGTGAGGGGTCACCCCCCCATGCGCCGGCCATGGAGAGGAGGGGCACCCCCCCCTCCTCCTATAAAAGGCCACCCACTCCCTCCTTCATCCACACACCTCCTTATGAAGGATCTCTCTTTCCCTCTAGAATTATTCCCCCATGGTCTCGGATTAGCGAGATAGATGTTACCGGTGGCATTTCGTCTGGAAGGAGTTGCTGCTTCCGCTGGATCACTGGAGCGAGGAGGTGGAGGTTGTCCGGTGGCTTGAACGTGTGTGCGAGTACGGATGCGCTGCTGAGTTGCGGCGCTCGGACTTCCACTCGATCTTGAGATCGACAAGTGTACGACTACATCAACCACGAGTTCCTACTCGTTAACAAAACTCGTTGTCTTCGAGGGTAAGTTTTCGTTGGATGTATGTCCACCCGTTGCTTTGTACTTAGTAGATAGATCTTGGCGTGTAGTTCTCAGCGTAGGAAATTTTTTGTTTTCTATGTTGCGGACCCAACAGTGGTATCAGAGCCTGATCTATGTGTAGGTGCTTTGCACGGGTAGTACACATATGTTTATATGTGGGCGATGATGATCATGTTATTGCATCTTCTATGTATTTTGGATATTGGTGGCATAGTGGGATGAAGCGGCCCGGACCAACCTTACATGTCATCGTACATGAGACCGGTTCCACGACTGACATGCAACTTGTTTTGCATAAGTGGCTGGCAGGTGTCTGTCTCTCCTACTATAGTCAATATCTGATTTACAACGAGTTGCTAATAACTTAGTTATCCTCGTTGTGGTTCATGTTCGTAGGTGAGAACGGTTCTATCTCCAAAAGCCCTAAGCCACGTAAAACTTGCAATTGATAAATTAGAGGCGTCTAGTTTAGATCATTGTTGGGCTAGTGTATTGATATGGTATTGTTGTAAGTAGATGTATGATAGATACTCTTACAACACACTCAACGTGTAAGTTCCATAGACCTTGGCCTTACACACAAAGGAATGATAGAGATCATACCACGATGCAAGTGATAGAGATCAAATGCATGGACCATATCATCTCACTTTACACATTAGATGTTAGCATCTTATACTGCTAGTTTGGCGCTTTCTGTAGCATTGTAAGATGATCCCTCACTTAGATATCAAGATAAAAATGTGTTCTTCCTTAAGTATGCACCATTCTGTGGATCGTGTTTCGAGACATCACGTGATGATCGGGTGTACTCGAATCTACGCTTTCATAGGAACGGGTGTAATACAGTTTTACACACGCGAATACTAAGGTTCTTACTTGGCGAGCCTAGCATATACATACATGGCCTCGGAACATGGACCGAAAGGTTAAGCATGAGTCATATAGTTGATATGATGCCCATATAGATGCTCTTCTTTGAAGCTACATCAACTCACGTGATGATTGGACTTGGTGTAGTGGATTTGGTTCATGTAATCACCAAAAGGACACGAGGGATGTCGTTTTTGAGTGGGAGTTCATTAGTAATTTGGATTAGTTGAACTCACTCTATCATAAACTTAGTCTAAATAAACTTTACAAATTCTGTTGTAGATGGCACCACCTGCTTTTAATTTCAATGTGTTCATGGAGAAAGAGAAACTTGCTGCGAATGGTAGCAACTTCACCAACTGGGCTATGAATTTGAGGATTCTCCTCACTGCTGCACAAAAGCAATATGTGCTAGATGCGCCGCTAGGCCCCCCACCAGCTCATGATGCCCCCGACGAGGAAAAGAATGTCTATGTGACTCGTCAGGAGGACCACAACTTAGTTCATTGCGGCATACTGTATGGGCTAGAGCCAGAACTTCGAAAGTGTTTCGAAAATGGCAATGCCTTTGATACCGTGGGAGAATTGAAAATGATTTTCGATACCCATGCTGCCGTAGAGAGTTATAATGCTACTGAAAAGTTCTTTAGTTGCACGATGGAGGAGAACAGCTCCGTTAGTGAGCATGTACTCAAAACTTCTAGGTACGCCGATAAGCTTGTGTCCTTGGGAATAACGATTCCCATTGACTTGGGCATACATCGTGTTCTCCAATCTCTGTCACCTAGCTACAAGAGCTTCGTGATGAACTATAATATGCAGGGCATGAAGAAGACTCTTCCCGAGCTGCTGCCAATGCTTAAGACTACAGAAGTGGAGATTAGGAAAGAACATCAAGTGTTGATGATCAATAGGACCACCGGTTTCAAGAAAGACAAGAAAGTCAAGCACAAGGGAAAGAAGGGTGGCAAATCTGTTGCTGTGCCTGAAAAGAAACCCCGAGCTGGCCCTAAGTTTGACACCGAGTGTTACTATTGCAAGGGGACTAGCCATTGGAAGCGCAACTGCCCCAAGTATGTGGCGGACAAGAAGTCCGGCAAGGCAAACAAAGGTATATGTGATATACATGTTATTGATGTGTACTTGACTAGTACTCGCAGTAGCACCTGGGTATTTGATACGGGATCGGTTCCTAATATATGTAACTCGGTTAAGGGGCTACGGAACAAGCGACAACTAGCAAGGGATGAGGTCAGGATGCGGGTCGGCAATGGATCAAAAGTTGATGTGATCGCCGTCGGGACGCTGCCTCTCCATATGCCATCGGGATTAGTTATAAACCTAAATAATTGTTATTTGGTGCCTGCACTGAGCATGAACATTGTATCCAGATCGTGTTTGATGCAAAGTGGCCATTCCTTTAAATCTGAAAACAATGGTTGTTCGATTTATAAGAATGATATCTTTTATGATCATGCACCTATGTTGAATGGTTTATTTCTGATGGATCTCGATAGTAATATTACGCACATTCATAATGTTAATGCTAAAAAGATTAAACTTGATGATGATATATCTGCATATATGTGGCACTGCCGTCTAGGTCATATTGGTGTTAAACGCATGAAGAAACTCCATTCTGATGGACTTTTGGAATCACTTGATTTTGAATCATTTGATACATGTGAGCCATGTCTTATGGGCAAGATGACTAGAACGCCATTTTCTGGTTCAATGGAACGGGCGACAGATTTATTGGAAATCATACATACTGATTTGTGCGGACCAATGAGTGTGTCGGCGCGAGGTGGATATCGTTATTTTGTTACTTTCACGGATGATTTGAGTAGATACGGGTATATCTATTTGATGAAACACAAGTCTGAAACTTTTGAAAAGTTCAAGGAATTTCAGAATGAAGTGGAAAATCATCGTAATAGAAAGATCAAATTTCTATGGTCTGACCGTGGAGGAGAGTATCTAAGTTACGAGTTTAGCACACACATGAAAGAGTGTGGAATAGTTTCACAACTCACGCCTGCCGGAACACCACAACGTAATGGTGTGTCAGAACGTCATAATCGTACTTTATTGGATATGGTTCGATCTATGATGTCTCTGACTGACTTGCCACTGTCATATTGGGGTTATGCACTGGAAACAGCTGCATTCACTTTAAATCGGGCACCATCTAAATCCGTTGAAATGACACCGTATGAATTATGGTTTGGAAACAAACCTAAGTTGTCATTTCTTAAAGTTTGGGGATGCGATGTTTATGTGAAGAAACTTCAGCCGGATAAACTCGAACCCAAAGCCGAAAAATGCGTCTTCATAGGATACCCTAAGGAAACGATTGGGTATACCTTCTATCACAGATCCCAGGGCAAGGTTTTTGTTGCCAAGAATGGATCCTTTCTTGAGAAGGAGTTTCTCACGAAAGGTGTGAGTAGTCGAAAGGTAGAACTCGAAGAGGTAATTGAACCTTCTCTTCATGAAATGGCGAGTAACGCAGCACCGGAAGTTGTTTCGGAGTTGACTTCACCTACTGAAGAGAGAGCTAATGATATTGATCATGAAACTTCGAAAGAGGACACTACCGAACCTCGCAGGTCAAGCAGGACATGTGCAGCTCCTGAACTGTACGACAACCCTGTTGTGAATTTCATGGTTGATGAAATGGATGACCCTGCGACGTATGAAGAAGCGATGATGAGCCCGGATTCCAAAAAATGGCTAGAAGCCATGAAATCCGAGATGGAATCCATGTACGAGAACCAAGTTTGGACCTTGGTGGACTTACCTCACGATCGAAAGGCCGTTGAGAATAAATGGATTTTCAAAAGAAAAACTGATGTTGATGGTAATGTGACCATCTATAAGGCTCGACTTGTCGCAAAGGGGTTTTGACAAATTCAAGGAGTTGACTACGATGAGACATTCTCTCCCATAGCGATGCTTAAGTCGGTTAGGATTATGTTAGCAATTGCTGCGTATTTCGATTATGAAATATGGCAGATGGATGTCAAAACTGCGTTCCTCAATGGTAATATTGAAGAAGAGTTGTATATGATACAACCTAAGGGTTTTGTCGATCCTAAGGATGCAAATAAGGTATGCAAACTTCAGCGATCCATCTATGGACTGAAGCAAGCATCCCGAAGTTGGAATCTCCGCTTTGATGAGGTGATCAAAGAGTTTGGATTTGTCCAAACTTATGGAGAGGCTTGTATTTACAAGAAAGTGAGGGGGAGCAATGTGGCATTTCTGATATTATATGTGGATGACATATTATTGATTGGAAATGATATAGATCTTTTAAACAGTGTTAAAAGTTATCTAAACAGCAAATTTTCAATGAAAGACCTTGATGAAGCGTCATATATATTAGGCATTAAAATCTATAGAGATAGTTCAAGGCGCCTAATTGGGCTATCGCAGAGTACATACCTTGATAAGATATTAAAGAAGTTTAATATGGACGGAAGTAAGAAGGGGTTCTTACCTATGTTGCAAGGCAAGACATTGAGTAAGACTCAAAGTCCGACTACGGCGGAAGAAAGAGAGATGATGGATAAGATCCCCTATGCCTCAGCCATAGGCTCTATTATGTATGCCATGCTATGTACAAGACCGGATGTGGCACATGCTATTAGTTTGACAAGCAGGTACCAATCTGATCCAGGTTCCGAACACTGGATAGCGGTTAAGAACATCCTCAAGTACTTGAGAAGAACTAGGGATATGTTTCTTATATACGGAGGTGAAGAAGAGCTAGTCGCTAAGTGTTATGTGGATGGTAGCTTTGACACCGATCCGGATGACTCTAAGTCTCAATCTGGATACGTATTTCTCTTGAACGGAGCAGCAGTTAGTTGGAAGAGTTCCAAACAACCTGGGGTGGCTGGATCAACGACGAAGGCGGAATATGTTGCTGCTTCAGAAGCGGCGCAGGAAGCGGTTTGGATGAAAGAGTTCATTACGGAACTAGGTGTGGTTCCTAGTGTGTTGGACCCGATGGTGATCTATTGTGACAACAATGGAGCCATAGCCAATGCAAAGGAACCGAGGTCTCACAAGAATTCCAAGCATATTAAGTGCCGGTTTCACTCCATCCGCGAGCATGTCAAGGATGGAGATATAAAGATTTGTAAAGTACACACGGACCTAAATGTAGCAGATCCGTTGACTAAAGCTCTCCCTAGGGCAAAAACATGATCAACACCAGAACTCCATGGGTGTTAGATTTATCACTATGTGAACTAGATTATTATCTCTAGTGCAAGTGGGAGACTGAAGGAAATATGCCCTGAGAGGCAATAATAAAGTTGTTACTATGTATTCCTTATATATGATAGATGTTTATTTTACATGCTAGAATTGTATTGATCGGAAACATCAATACATGTGTGTTTAATAAACAAAAAGGGTTCCTAGTCATCCCTCTCTTATAGACTAGCTTGTTGATTAACAAGATGATCAAGGTTTCCTGATCATGGACATTGGATGTTGTTAATAACAAGGTCACACCATTGGTGGAATGATGTGATGAACATTCATCCGAAGTATAGCATTACGATCAAGTCATTATGTTTATATTGCTATAAAATCATACGAAGTAATCTTTATCCTTAGACCATAAGATCATGTTAATTCCTAACACCTGAAGAGTATCTTGATAACATCAAACGTCACACCGTAACAGGGTGACTATAAAGATGGGTTCGGTACTACGAAGGTGTTATGTTGAGGCTCATGGATCAAGAGTGGAATTTGTCAATCCCGATGACGGATAGATATACTCTGAGCCCTCTCGATGATATCACATTGAGATAGCTTGCAAGCAAGTGATGTGATCACTAGAATGTTATATCACGGGAACGATAAAAGAGTGCATGTCGGTAACGAGATCAAACTAGGTATTTGGATGCCGATGATCGAATCTCGGACATGTAATATATCGCGAGACAAAGGGATTTAGTTACAAGCGTTAAAGGTTCTCACGATCATAGAAGTCATCATTAAATATGCAGGAGTCAGTATGGATCTCCAGGTCCCGCTTCTGACTATTGATGTGAGAGGAGTCTCAATCATGTCTGCATTATTCACTAACCGTAGGGTGACACACTTAAGAGTTACCGGACACCATTTTGGAGCACATATGTTTTAGACAAAAGAATTGTTTCGATAGAAACCGAAAATTGTTTCGGGTGAAATTGCAGAAAGTGGTTCTGCATGTGATATTGAAATATTGCAAGGGGCTATATGTGCATGTTTGTTAATTAAAGTAATTAACAAAATTCTTAATAAATTTAATAAAAGAGTTTTATTAAATGAGAGAGCATTAAACTTGGAGAATTTTAATGCATTTAAAGTGGAGACTTTAAAAGGGAATGTGAAGAGGCATTTTAATGTGGAGGGGTTACCACCACATGAATGGGGGAGGTGAGGGGTCACCCCCCATGCGCCGGCCATGGAGAGGAGGGGCACCCCCCCTCGTCCTATAAAAGGCCACCCACTCCCTCCTTCATCCACACACCTCCTCGTGAAGGATCTCTCTCCCCTTCTAGAATTATTCCCCCATGGTCTCGGATTAGCGAGATACATGTTACCGATGGCATTTCGTCTGGAAGGAGTTGCTGCTTCTGCTGGATCGCAGGAGCGAGGAGGTGGAGGTTGTCCGGTGGCTTGAACGTGTGTGCGAGTACGGATGCGCTGCTGAGTTGCGGCGCTCGGACTTCTACTCGATCTTGAGATCGGTAAGTGTACGACTACATCAACCACGAGTTCCTACTCGTTAACAAAACTCTTTGTCTTCGAGGGTAAGTTCTCGTAGGATGTATGTCCACCCGTTGCTTTGTACCTAGTAGATAGATCTTGGCGTGTAGTTCTCATCGTAGAAATTTTTTTTTCTATGCTGCGGACCCAACAACATCAGGTGTGTGAAGCACTTTGAAGTGAGTGTTTGGGGGTGAGTACTTGAGATTACCCAATTCTCAAGACACAACTATGCTATTGGAGATGAATGCAACTAGGGCGTTCTAGGAATGCTTGGCTTCATTGGTTACAATAATATTATGACAATCGTAGTATCTCTAGCCACACATGTCGTACAAATTTACAACATAATACATCGCATACATCACATTGAAAACTTCAGCTATACAACATCATTTTCCTGCAAAAACTTGTTAGACGCCCCTAACATGCTTTGCTAGATTACTGAGTTCGATCTATGGTTGGGGAACAATTCTTTATCTATGTTGTAAGTAAGCATCATGATCTTTTTTTATATTTAACTTACTCGGGATTTCTTCCCCAAGAGTTATGAATAACTCGAAACCAACACAAAACTTCTTCTATATGTGTGACCCTCGTGCAGACTTCAACCAAATCCGCCCCAGTTGTGATACCAAAAATACCGCCATGATCAAAATTCAACAAACGGGAAGCAAGAACAAAATTGATAATGTTGGAATTCACCGATTCCTCTATCCTTACATGTTCCTACGCATAAGTTGGCCTTGATACCTGGTGTGGAATGCACTACGGAAAACAAACACTTTCCAATGCATAACCAAGACCAAATTATACAGGAAGGGGAGGCAATGGATCATACCCTCGAAGATAGCGATGACGAGGTTAATGAAGGCATGCGTCGATCCTCACAACGATACTTGTCAAGTTGCGAGGAGATGTATTATCCCATAGAGGGCTTCGACGATCTGGTACCACAAACGCAACACCTCCACCAGCATACACACGTACGAGATCAGAAACACCGCATCTAAGTGTGATCAAGCACATGGATGAAGCAAGAACATGTCAATGAAGATTTGGCAGCGCTTCCGTAGTCTCGACTATATTAGACATAGTCGGAGGTAGAACTCGGACAACGCTCAGTGATGATCATGAAGAAGATATCCATCCAGTGTCGATGATGTCAACATGGGAGAAAGAGAGAGGAAGGACAGAACGATCACATGGGGTGGCGCACAACGTCAAGAGATGGAGATGGCAGCGGCTTGGGCTGTGGAGCAGACGACTAGGGTTTGGATTGTGCCGCCCCTCCTTTTATATGGGTGGTTGTGGCCACCCTCCCCAAACCGGGTAGGGAAGGAGGTCAAGTCTTGGTAGGAGTCCCTCTCTCTAAACTGCCATAGGGGGTTCGAGTCCAAAGCGGACTCCCCCAAATCTGATTGGGGAGTTGGGGACCAACTTGAAGGCATTCGGGGAAAAAAACACAAAGTTTTCCTAAGCGAACACACCTAAATGCCAAGATCTATCTAGGAGTAATACAGTAATGATCGAGGTTCCGGATACATACCCTTGTAGTCTGAAGCGGTTATCGTTCTGATAGGAACATGGATGATGTAGTCGTACCTGTAGCCGACCTCAAGGCCGCGAAGCTCCACGCAAGTCACCCATTTCTCTATCGTGCAGCAGTCCGACTCACGACACACAAGGTGCCACTAGTGGCACCACCCTCGTGGTTTCGCACACATATGATGTACGATGACGACCTCCGGTTCTCTGATCCATACTGAGAGTGTGGAAGTAGATCCTCTAGCTGGAATCTCTGCAGCACAACGACGTGCTCCAGGTGTCATCTCTTGCGTGTACAGTTCCGGTGGGAATCATGCCAGCGCAGCAGCGACGAGAGAGAGAGAGAGAGAGAGAGAGAGAGAGAGAGAGAGATCCCTGAGGGAGAGATAGAATTCCCTAAGGAAATGCCTCAGAGAATTATTTTTTGTATCCTCCCTATGCCCCTCCTTATATAGGAGAAGGGAGGGTACTCCCTTCCCTCAACTCCCGGACTGGTACTAAAGGAGGAGGAGGTGTAGGCGCCTAGGGGAGGATGCGCCATGGGCTGGGGTGCCATGGGCAAGCCAAACAGGGTGGGACCCAGGTGGGGGTGGCCAGGCACCTTGGCCCTTTGCCTTAGGGCGGTTTCCCCTCTTGGGCCTTGTTCCTTCGGGAACCTCGCCCATTAGTGGAAATACCCTTTAAAATTATATTTTAATATTATATTTAATATTATTTACATTGATTAATATGTAAATACATATTACAAAATCCTTTTTGATCCAAAACACCTTTCGATTTCCTCCAAACGACTTCAGAACTTTTCGGAATGATTCTGGTTCTCTCATAGAACTCTTCAGTTTTCTCTTCTCTTTCATCTCGTGATTCCTATACTTCTAGAATGATCTCCTAACGTCATCATACCCTTAAGTGTGTTACCCCAACGGCTCAGGAATGGAGCAGACATGATCTCTATCAATGATCAATAGCGGGACCGGGATGCCCATAATGACCCATGTGTATTCCACGATGTAATGTCATTTGAACCGTAAAACATCGAGTCCAATTTCCTTTGTTTCTTCGATACGACTTGTCCAAGATCTGATCATTGGTATTATATACCTTGTTCAATCTTATTACCGACAAGTTCAGTTTTACTTGTTCCCGTGATATTCTATCCTCGTGACCTAGTCACATGTTGTAACATTATGGATGTAATCTCACCAAGTCAGCCGTGTGTATCTTCCTCTCATGCGGGGTGAACAAATCACGATCTTGATACATAGGCCTCAACTGTTCCTCCGGAATACCTAACATACACCATTATATTCACCTAGTTACGGACATGACGTTTGATGTAGTCAAAGCAGCCTCGAGAGATGGTGATTAATATGATATCATGATCTAAGGAGAAGGATACTACGCTTCTAACTATTGCAACGATGAACCATGTGACTTGATCTCATGTCGCAATAACTATCTTTGGATAATGTCCATCATATCATTATATGACTCCGTTGTCAACTGGCATAAATGATCCATGGTCAGAAAACCTTGATCATCGATTGCTCAACGAACTAGTATAAATAGAGGCTAGTAGGGACTTGGTCTGTTTCATACCACACATGTATCAATGTTTCTGCTTGATACCATTATAGCATAATATGAAACCATTACTAACTAACTGAGATATGATAATAAATTCCATTTACTATTTGCCTCTAGGGCATATCTCGTTCAGTCTCCCACTTGTAGTAGAATACAAATAATCCATATTACATTTGCTTCTAGTCATAACATCATGTGATGATACGAACAAGCATGCTTTCTCATGGAAAACGTTATGTCCTTGATCTGTTTTACCAGATCTGTATGTCTTTTGCTAATCGTTAATGGCTTCCTAATTTTGACATTTACACCATTATCTCATAATGTGTCGAAGTCTTCGTTTGGCAACAACTGAGACTTTGTTTCTAGTGTTTATAATGATGGTCGATCAGTTAATTAGACTTTCACTGTTGTCATGTAAAACTTTGAAACACACTTAGTAGAAATCGAACTTCTTTAGCCAAATCAACTATACTATCCACTTCACAAGTAGCCACATATATATAATTTTATATCTATGTAGATCCTGATCAACTCTGTGTAGAATGCAACTTTGATGCCTAACTTCACTTCTTCCAATTTAAGGAAAACCTTAATTCAGATTCAGTGATTAACTAAGGAATCACCTCAAAACATGTTCTTACAACTAAGAAGTTGTTTTTCTAACCTGAAACTTGGGTCACATTATGTCGAGTATACAACATGATTATGTGGAAGAACCTATGACTAAGGCATATGAGATGCAACACATCTCTTTTCTTTATTTTAACCACTTATTTTTAATACCAAGATTAACTCAATGCTTCATCTAGATATACAAGTAAGAATTTAGTTCTTACCTTTTTCCATTCTGAACTTCTTCAGAATCTTATCTATCATATTCTTAACATCTTCGTAATCAAATCCAGGAAACATTTCGACAATAATGTTTATTAAACTTATCAATCTATCCTAATAGATTTCAATGTTTAATACTTGTTCAACTTCATCCATAGAACATTTACTAACTTAAATATCATTAATACCAATTACATCATTCATCATATGTCATTCACATATATCAGAATGTTGACACGCTCCCACTCAAATATGGCATCCATATATGAGATCCAGGGATTTCACTTAGCTCCCATTCAAAATATGTCCCTTACATATTAAGATTTAGCCAAGGTACTTAGCTCGCACTCAAATGTAGGTCCTCTCAATAATCTTTGACATTCCAAAATTTGTTGATCATCATCAAATTGAGAATTCTAGATATGAGCCACTATCATCCATATGGTTTGACAAAACCTGCTCTGTTGTATCAAATACAACCCTTTCTTCAATCTTATCATTGAAGAACATGCAGTTTTTAACAAACTTCTTCAAATTATCAAAATTGGTGTAATTGCTGGTGTAAATCCAATATACTCAAGCATCGCTACATTTCGTAGTCAATCCTTTCAATTTGTCAAAACTTACTTTGCGACAAATCGAGCTTTATGTCTTTCTTTAAATTTCATTTCTTCCTTATGACTTTTCCAATCATTTGGAAAGATCAAGTAAACAACTTTACTTAATAAGATCAAGTAACATATTACTTTTCAATCTTAAATGTAACTTAATATAGGATTTTATGACTCCTACTCATTTCTCAAACTTAGGCCCATCACGCTTCTTCGTAGTTCGTAGGTATGTCTTGTTCTAATCAACATGACAAGTGAATCAATAATAATTCTGCAAACTTGCAGAATGTATTATTGAATCCTACTTTCCATGATAAAAGTATTCGCTGAAACGTCATGATCATTATCATCAGTTTCTCCTCATGCAGAGTTTATCCCCTAGAACAAATTCCGCTGTGCCACTCTTCATTTCGGATGCAAGGTCAAATACCTTGTTTATGCTTTCACTTTCTTCCACACGCATCTTCATCAAGAAAATTCTTCTCGAGAAAACACAATACCTCGTACAATAGCAAGTTTTCCCTTTATGGAAGATGTATTCTTAGTTTCCTAATACGCACAAAGATTATTTATTCTCCACAACTTCGAGTTATTAAAATCTCCAGAAAAACTCGAGCGTGCCATAACTCTTATGGTGTTGTTTCCACGAATCCTTTAAATGTTCCTTATATTTTAAATGAGTGTTTGCTTATTTGATTTCTAACTCTAAATGATAATGGTAACCCTGATAAGAGATAATTTTAGACCATTTTTATCCAATACTAAATTATTATGATATTCAGACAAGTCAATACACTTTGAACTTGTCTAATTATCATAATTTGTGAAAACTCCATTCACAAGTTCTTTTTATGCTAAAAACTTAACTCAAATACTTAGTCATATCAATCAAATAGTAGAGACTTTGTATTCCTATTAATTTAATATCCTCCTTCATTCGAAAATCGTTTGAACAACTCAAATAGTTTCAGACTTGTGTTTCATTAAGTAAATACACATATTACTTAAGTCCACAATGAAGTTTAATGATTTCCACTATTTTTTTGAAAATACAATACATCATATGTATAAAATTCAACAATTCTTTGCATATGACCGTTTTACTAGAATGCGAAGTTTTAGTCATTTTGCCACATAAGGTACGGTTTTGGAAAGTCAAAAGATCAAATATCTAAAGACCCCAATTTTCATTAGAATGAAAAATATGCAATAACCACCATGACTTAAACAATAGTGGTATTCAATATTTAAACTTGGATATATTTTAGCATTTTAATCTTTTATAAATGCTTAAACTATTATCATTAACATAGTGATGAGAATAACTCATTAATAACCATAATGTGACCATAAAAGATATTATTCATAATAGTGGTGCAATTGGATTGTCTCTCACTTATATGAATAATAGTCTCGCTAAAGCAAGACACACTAATAAAGTCACAAAACACAACAAATATGACCTTTATTCAAATCTACTAATCCAAAATGATAAATGTTTGAGGAAGGAGCAATGTCATCCATCAATTATCTTAATTATTGTCATCATACCACATTGCCTCATTTCTTTCAGCAATTCTCAAGCAGACCATCATATTTCCATAAATAGGACAATTATCTAATACTTTATAAACTACAATGAGTTTTACAAGAATAACATTTATAATTTGTATATCTTGTATATACTTTATTCATCCATGACTCCCACTACAATCAAGCCTACTTTGAGAGTTCTGAACTTTGGCACGAACTCATGAAAGGTGAATGATTCATCTTTCACGATATAGCCCCTTACGACATCTTTGTAGATGGGAGGAAGCGAGTGCTACACCCCAATCTACCGCAAAGTAGTCCATCATCTAGTAGTTCACGTCGCATGTGTGGTGTTCATCACGCACATGCATGATTGCTAAGTGATTCTCCAAGTATCCATTTTCTTCCACCTAGTTTGGAAGAAAACTCATCCAACGGCTCATACTCAATGAGCTTTTCTCACGAGGTGTTTCCTTTTCATTGACTGTGTCAATGTTGAAGAAACATAATCACGGTAGCCAAGCCTCATCGAATGGATAGTGGCTTCATTGGACGATAGTGGAGAAAACACAAGACTTTGTGGATTCATTGAAATATCTCATATCAAGAAGAGAAGATCATCTATTACGAGGATATCCCTCTAGCGTGGGTATTAATCTATGAACCTGGACCCTTCTGCTAAGTTCCACATCAAGCAGGAAAATTTCCATGGTCACAAAGGACCTGAATGGGATAGGCCAAGATCTACTAAGATATTTGCAAAGGACATCTAGATTAAGTTCATAATACGAGTTCAAATCTATAATTGAGCTCCCACTAAAATTGTCACCACTTGGATGATTTTAGCGATCACACAATCCCTTTACACCATATCATCTCGGATCATCATGGTCATTGATACAGCTGCCAGGGTGGACTATATATGTCGATCACATCTACTATGTGACTCGTGCTCAATCTTTCAATCTCCCGTGTTCCGACACCATGTATGTACATGCTAGGCTCGCCAATCCAACCTTAGTGTATTCGTAGTGCATACAGGATTGCACCCACCGTATGCGAACATAGAGATGTCTAGCACCCGATCGTCACGGTCTGCTTCATAACTGCAAACTTTCTTGGTGGTGCACACTAAAGGGAGAACACTATATTGGTTTTAATAGGGATCGTCCTATATAGTATGCTACCATTGAGTATCTAATACTAGCACACAATAAGATGTATAAAAGGTATCAACGTCACATGTATATAGTGATATGATATGGTCCTTCTTCATGCACCTTGATCTCCATCGAGCGCTCCGGCATGATCTCCATCTTGCCACCGGTTTGAAGCTAAGTCCACGACGCCACCAGCAAGTCGTTCATCGGAACGATGACTATTACTATACTACTTAGTAACAGAGAAGTAAACTACTTTACCTTTATAACAACCAAGACCATATCAAATCACATGCCCCCTACAAAATAAAGTTAGACGCCTCTACTTTATATTTTGTAAGTTTTACGTGGTTGTTATGGCTTTCGCGATAGAACCGTTTCTAATCTATGAACTTTCCAACCATAACATGCATCAACTAGTTGTCTTTACTACACCCCTTTCGAGGCCCTCCGTTGTGAATGTCATATCAAATATTGAATGAGAGACAGACACCCATGATACGTTGCAAACGTATCTATAATTTTTGATGTTCCATGCTTGTTTTATATCTACTTTCTTATGTTTTGTTCATACTTTGAGATACTTTTATGCATTTTCTCGGACTAACCTATTAACAAGATGCCACAGTGCCAGTTGCATGTTTTCTTCTGTTTTTGGTTCCAGAAAAGCCAGAAAATGAATATTCTCAGGATTGGACGGGACAAAAGCCAAAGTCAATATTTCACTGAGGGGAACACGGAGTCAGAAGACGAGACGGAGAGGGGTCAGGGGCTGGCCACACCATAGGGTGGCGCGGGTCCCCCTGGTCGCGCCACCAGGTGGTGTGGGCCCCTCGGGCGCCCACCGACCTTGCCTCTTCGCTTATAAGAAGCCTCCCGATGAGAAAACCCTAAATAATCCAGCCTCCAGCCACGAAAAGTTCCGCAGCGCCGGCGTCACCGAAGGTGAGATTCGGGGGACAAAAAGTCTCTGTTCTGGCACCCTGCCGGGACGGGAAAGTGCTCTCGGAGCCATCTCCATCGATCTCCACCACCATCTCCATCGTCGTTGCTGATTTCTATGATGATGAGAGAGTAGTTCTTCCTCGAGGCTAAGGGCTCTACCGGTAGCTATGTGTTCGATGACTTGTCATTGTCAAATTTTATGATTGTTATTATACCTTGAACTATGATTTGTTACCCATCAAACATGCTTGTGCTTGTATTATTATTGCATGTTAGCGAGTTGATGTGACCTTCTTTGGAAGGAATGTATAACAATAAAAAATTAAATACGATAACAATGGACAAAATGATTTACTGTATGTGAGTTACATTTCCCTCTAGCTTCGTGTATTCCGCAATGCAAGTTTTGCTATACACTAGTCGGTCTCTCTAAAAAATAGTCACCTATCTCTTATTTGTTCATATATAAATGATTTTTATAGCTAGCAGCCTCTAGAAGCACGCATGATTATTTTTCACACGTCTTTTCCTTTTGAAACTTCGCAGTAAGGTTTGGCTACAAGCCTACAAGTAGTCAAGAACATGTTCGAATCGGTTTCTGCTGGCCAGTGGCTAGCTAGTATGGTTTGCTTACATCACCCCTTACGGAGAGTCACACACGAGGTAACCACTGGAAAGCAAAGGAACCTTCCACGCACGCAACGTAACCACTGGAAAACTCGAAATCTAGCAGCAAGTACCACCACCAGAATTGCTACGGTATCGTCAGAGATTATGTAAGCAAGTCGTACAAGCCTTCGTATTAAGCTAGCTATATATACGGCCAAGGCAGAAGGCACCACGCCCATGCAATGAACGAGACGAAGCTGCTCACCACCAAGTGCATACTAAGGATCGAACAATGGCGCCGGCATTTCATGCCTTCTCACCCTCATTTCATAGCGTCTTGGAGACTACTCTGGTAGCACCCTCGTCGAGCACCGGCGCCGCCCCGCCGGAGTCTTCCCTCCCCCTCACCTTCTTCGACGTCTTGTGTGGGTCAACTCCCCACCCGTCGAGCGTGTCTTCTTCTACCGCCTCGCAGCCGACGCCGACATCGCCACCATCCTCTCCAACCTTAAGACCTCACTGTCCCAAGCTCTCCACGCCTACTACCCGCTCGCCGGCCGCCTCCGGATCACCCCCGGGACGGCTGACCGCTACGAGCTCTACTACCAGCCGGGCGACGGTGTCATCTTCACCGTCGCAGAGTACTGTGGTGATGTTGAAGTCGACGAGCTGGCCACCGACGAGCCAAAGAAGGTCACTAAGATCGCCCAGCTGGCACCGCCTCTGCCTGGGGGAGGCGCAGTGCTCGCGCTGCAAGCCACCGTGCTGCACCGCGGCCTCGCCGTCGGCATGACCGTGCACCACGCCGCCTGCGACGGCGCGAGCTCGACGCGCTTCCTGCACGCGTGGGCGGCGGCCAGCACCGGCGCTGAAGGGCCACCACCCCCCGCCATCGACAGAACTCTTGTAGAGGATCCAAAGGGTCGTCTCTACGACTTCTTTGTCAAAGCCATGCCGACCGCCGACCACATGGAGCACGTCAAGATGCCGGACGACCACCTCTTCGCCACGTTCACACTGTCTAAGGGAGACATACAGCGCGTCAAAGACGTAGTTGCCGGCGAGGCGGGGCGGCGTGGCACCGTGCCGCCGCGATGCTCCTCGCTGGTAGCCACCTTCGGCTTCATCTGGTCATGCTACCAGCGAGCCAAAGATGCAGGAAGCCGCAGTGGGGCCCGGACATTCTTGTGCTTCCCCATCGATCACCGCTCGCGGATGAAGCCTCCCGTCCCGGACGAGTCCCTCGGTAACTGCGTCGGCGCCGCCATACATGCCGCGCCCGAGGACCAGCTCGCGGAAGCCGGTGCCGGTGGCCTCTTCGTCGCGTGCACGGCGGTAGCTGCGGCGATCGAGGACGCGGTGGGTGGCGTCGGGTCGCCTGAGCTGTGGATTGAGCAATTCAAGGAGGCTGCCGTGGCCGGGACCGGGATGTTGACTGTGGCTGGGTCGCCGAGGTTCCGTGTATACGAGGTGGACTTGGGGTTCGGGCGGCCGGCCAAGGTGGATATCGTGTCCGTGGCGAGAACCGGGGCGATGGCGGTTGCAGAGGGCCGGAGAGGAGGCGGCGGCATGGAGGTGGGCATATCCCTGCCGGCGGTTGGCATGAAGAGGTTCCAGAAGTGCTTCGAGGATGCCCTTGCAGGGCTTCACAATTGAACACGTGATATACATACTGTGGCTTCAGCGCTTCACCATACTTCTGACACTTCCACGTGTATATATATATGCCATGTTATACATATTCAAATTAAAGTTTAAAATAGCCGGCAACATTTTCAGCAGTTTTATAAGGCTGTAGCGGTCTATTCCATTTTAGCCTTTTATAAAAAAAACATCAATTTTAGTCATATCTTACCAACAAATAAAAACTAGACACAAACATAATTTGAGCTACAACTCATTCAACTATTCAAGAAAAATAAGTATTTAACCATTAACTCACAACTTTTTATTGAATCGGATTGAACAAAAAATTAATAAAAAAAGAGGAAAAAGGAATCCATAAAGCATGACCTTTAGCGGCTAAATTGGAGGCTAATTTAGGGCTATAGCTGGTTATTAGCGGCTATTCTCCATTTAGCCTATGAACGACATAGGCTTAACGGAGGGCCTCTCAAAACACTATAGTGCGGCTATAGCCGGACTATAGCCGGCTATTAAAACTTTGACTCAAATACTACCACCTACTAGTAAAAAAAGAGCCTTTCGTTCCAGAGCACCCCAGAGCTTTGTTTCTGGTCGCGCCACGAACCGGACTAATATTAGCATTCGTCCCGATTCGAGCAGTCGAAGCGTCGCACGGGAGCCGAGGCATTCGTTCCGGTTCGTAAGGGAATATTTGTCCCGGTTTGTAACATAAACAGGACTAAAGGTATGCAACATGCCATACCTTTAGTCCCGGTTTGTGTTACAAACCGGGGCGAATAGTCTGCCTATAATAAATACGCCGGACCAGCCAGCCAGCGCTCTCTCCTCTGTTTTTTCTTGGTGGAATGTGTGAGATGCGTGTGCTAGTTTGTTTTTTTCCAATGCACATGAGGTGTTCGATGAAATGCCTGAGAGAATGATGCCGCTTGATTTCATACAAAACAAATATGATATGAGGTGCCTGAGCCACACTTAAGCTTTCTCCTCTTTCTTTCCTCCTCGATCGATGTTAGCAACTTTATCCTTTCATCTGTCATTGATACAATGTATGTGTTGATGTAAAGTGGTCATTTCACTATTCATGATGTTCTATAATGGTTTTAGATAAACTTAATTATATGATGCAGATGAACCGGCGAGGATGGATGTACGGTGATCGACGCACTTTCGAGTATATTAAAGGCATGGATAAATTTATCGATGTGGATAAGTGTTAGAGTATGATACGGACACGGTTATTGTGGTAGTTTAGGATAGTTAGGACTCTAGCCTAACTTGTCTTACACTCCAAGATGATCCCTGTACACATATATATACTTGCCCATGAGGCTCAATAATACATCCAACATATTCCGTCAATCTCTCTCTCTCTCTCTCTCTCTCTCTCTCTCTCTCTCTCTCTCTCTCTCTCTCTCTCTCTCTCTCTCTCTCTCTATCGTTCTACATGGTATCAAAGCGGCAAGATCCTTAACCTAATAGCCGCACATGCTTCCACGCCGCGCTGCCCCCGGGGAGGTCGATCTCCATGATCTCCACCGGGGGGCGCGCAACCCGTACGCAGGGTTCGTCCGCTGATCCGTGATCAGCTGCCCTGTAAGTTTCTTTTCCGATCTCTTAATCGGTTTTCTTTTTTGGTTTACTAATCTTCCATCGGATTGAGTCACCCACCGTCGTCGTCATCGTCGTGCCTCTACTTCGATCATCGGCATCGAGGATCTACACCGCGCCCGTGCGCCTGCCTCCTCAGCTGTTGCGCCTGCCTCAGCAGGCTATCGCGGCCTCACGGCAGGCTGCCGTGCACCGCGGACGGCTGCTACGCCTTCCTTGGAAGGCTACCGCGGCCGCCCCCCTCGGATCCTCTTCGTCATCATCGTGCAGGACTTCACCGACAACGCTGTCATCTACTCCAATCTACGCATCGTCCATGCCATGGCGTATACGACGCACCGTCGGTCTGATCAACCAATCCCGCGCCTGTCTATGCCAAGAACGTCCCCGAGCACGCGCCTACCACCGATCGAGCTATGGGTTGCCGCTGCATCGCCCCCTCGGGCCGCAATGCCGCTGCCTTTAGTCCATGCTATCGGCTTCCAACGCGGCTTTCCTAGCATGTATGTCGTTGGTGGCCTTTGGTCCACGCTATCGGCTTCCAACGGCCCTGCAGCTATGCCGCCCCCTCGGGTCGTAGTGTCGCTGCATGCAGTCTACTTCGTCGTCCCGGTGCATCGACGTCCTCGGCTTTCACCGCGCCATCTCCTACTGGCGCGGATTGCCGCCATCTACACATGGTCTTCGTCACATCGCCGGGTTCTTCCTCGCTTACTTCGAACACCGCCATCGCACTTCACAAGGTAACCTGCAGGGCGCCCTCTCGCTATCGCAGGTCCCGCCAACTACCCCATCGCTACTCCTGGCATCCAGCATGACGACCCCATGTCGCCGTTGTTTTCGCCGCCTTCTACGTCTTCGTCCACTACAACTTCCCCGCCATCGTCATCGCCTCATCCCCGACTACACCACCTGCTACTCTACTCCGACAACCGCGGACAGCGTCAGCATCTCTCCCTTTGTCGCTCTGCGCATCGCAACCGCTCTGGGGGCTTCTGCTGCTAGTCTTTCTGACATGGCGACAAGTTCATGATGGTCCATGCCCCCACATGCCTGGTACTAGCAACACCGGGAGTGCCTTCGTCCCCGACGCGTTCCCGAGTCTAGCAAGCTTGGATCGGTGCCTCGTCTTCATCGGCCTCGACAACGTCTTCTTCGGCATCGACCCCTCTATGACTGCCTCGACCGCGTCACCGACGAGTTCTTCTTTGCATACTCGGTTCTGGAAAAACCGGAGTGTGCTTTCGTCCTTGACGTGCGCCTAGTTCTAGCAAAACTATGGCCCCACCTCTTCCTCGACGGCTCAGACTGCATCGGCTTCAGCATCGACACCCTCGACGACTGCCTCAACGCGTCTCTGTCATCCTCCTCGCGCACTATGCGCATGCGGCTTCACGTGCGGCTACCTCGACACCGGCAGTCCCGACCATGACATCGACCACAGCGACCCCTCGCATGGCTACCTCAACCTCGGCACCGCCTCATTCTCTCGGCTCCCTCGACATCGGCACAAGGGCTACCACCTCGCTTGAGCATCATTAGCTTCGTCTACAGTCCAAGCTACCGTGACGCGACACCGTCCACAATGTTCCCGCTCCTACTGCGGGAGGATGTCAGCCCACTGGTTCTACTTTGGTTTATCTCCAGTCTGACCGTCTTCGACGTTCCAGTTGTTCACGACGCTACCGCTACGACTGCGGGGGATGTTAGAGTATGATACATACATGGTTATTATGTTAGTTTAGGATAGTTAGGACTCTAGCCTAACTTGTCTTGCACTCCAAGATGATTCATGTACGCCTATATATACTCGCCCATGAGGCTAAATAATACATCCAACATATTCCGCCAATCCCTCTCTCTATCGTTCTACACTAAGGCAAACAAAGAGAATGGTTTTATGTATTATCCATCTGTTGATTGTTGAAACGTCAAGGAGTACTCTTCATCAGAAATCCTTCGCGGCCACCTGGTTCAGAGAGGTTTAATGCCCAGCTATAATTGTTGGACCAAGCATGGAGAAAGAGGGGTTATCATGGAAGACAATGAAGAAGAAGAGGATGATGACAACTACCATCCTATGTCCCTTGAATACGGTGATACTGCAATAGAAGACAATGAAGAAGAAGGAGGTGAAGAACGGGCATCATATGAGCCCGCCGATGATCTTGGTCGGGTCATTCTGATGCAAAGGGAGACTATGAAACAGAAAAGGGGAAGTTGAAGTTGGAGGGCATGTTAGAGGATCACAAAAACTTGTTGTACCCAAATTGTGAAGATGGCAGCACAAAGTTCGATACCACACTGTAATTACTAAAATGGAAGGCAGAAACTGGTTTATCTGATAAGGGATTTGAGAAGTTGCTGAAAATAATGAAGCTGGAGCTTCCAAAGGATAACGAAATTCCTGAGAGTATGTATGAAGCAAAGAAGACTCTCTGCCCTCTAGGATTGGATGTGCAGAAGATACGTGCATGCATTAATGACTACATCCTCTACCATGGTGACGAGTACGAGAATTTAGGTAAATGACTGGTATTGATACATTGCAAATGTATCTATAATTTTTGATGTTCCATGCTTGGTTTTATCCACTTTCTTGTGTTTTGTTCCAACTTTGGAGTACTTTTCATATGATTTCTTGGACTAACCTATTAATAAGAGCCATAGTGCCAGCTGCCTATTTTCTGTTGTTTTTGGTTCCAGGAAAGTCAGAAAATGAATATTCTCGGAATTGAACGGGATAAAAGCCAAAGTGCCTATTTTTTTGGAAGACATCAAGTGCCAGAATACGAGACGGAGAAGGGCCAGGGAGCCACCACACCACCTGGCCACGCGGCCATGTGTAGCATCCCAATTGTCTAACAATTGTAATGCTACTTGTCCTAGTAAGATATTGGCTACTTCATATACATTATTGTTGCATCATAATTATATCATGCTCATGTCATCATGCCACCTTGTATTTGAGCATCATATCAAACCCTTTTTCTTTTGGTTCTTCTCTCACATGCATTATTAATTGTATTTGCCTCTTGATATTGTATTTGGCTATTGATATATTGTCTAAATGCCCAAGTTGAGTTGGGGGCATATCTTTTGTTTCAATTCCATCATCTTTCTTTTCCACCACTTTATAATTCCACCATCCTACTAGTTCATGAGCTTGTTGTCTTTATTTTGGTTTTATCTAGCTCATGGGCAATAGGGTGGATCTAGTCCTTTAAATTCTTTTGCTTGACTTTATTCCACTTCTTGGAAATGCATGAGAATAATGCCATAATATTATTATTGTTTTCACAAAATAAATCATGGCATTATTATTTTTGCATGGGCCATGCAAACTTCTTCACCACCTTTTACTCTAATGGTTTTTCTTTTGATTTAATGGATCCTACCTTGGGGAACCATCTCCTACCATCCCACCATCCTCATAGTCTCATCCATATCATTTTCTCTTAATTTTATTCCTTCATGCATGATCATATGAGGCTTATTCTTTCTCTCTCAATTCTTTCTCTTTGTCTTGGTTTCTTCTCCACCTTAGCTTATGCTAGATCAAGCCTCACCTCCCTCTTGGTTTGGTCTCGTAGACAAATTTAAAAAACCTAAAACCTAATCAAACTTAACCTAGCTCTCTCTCCCCACTTTTCCTCTAACCCTAGTTCCACTTAAACTCTAACCCTAACCTCACCCCCTCTCTTTCACTTCCTCTCTCCCTACCATGCTAGGCCCACACCTCAGCTACCCTACCCCTCTCTCTCTAACCCTAACCACCCCCTAACCCCAAGCCTTTTCTCTACTTTGCCAAAAGTGCACACCTCCATGTGCCTCTCCCCTCTCTCCCTTACCACACCAACCTCCCCAGCACCTCTCTGGTCGAGTCCTAGAGCCCAAGCACCCCACCTTTCCCCCTCCTTTTCATCACGAGAAGGCCACGGCCACCACCTCGCAAAACCCCAGCCACCTCGGCCAGAACCCGAGATCTGCGCGTCCTGGATTTCGCCAAGCCCAGCCAGGAGCTCCGACGAGGTCGTCCACGTCCCCTTCGTCGCCTCATACCAGCCCAGGGCCAACGCCTCGCCGGAACTAGCCGAGCGCCGCCGTGCACTGCCGCAGCCCGAGACCACCGTCCATGAGCCCGGTGCCAGATCCCCTCCACCTCCGCACCAACAACCACGCCGGCAACACCACGGTGAGCTCCTGCACCTCCCAGACAAGGTCTTCCCCTCCCTCCTGCGCCGTAGCCCCGCCGCGCTCCGTCGAGCAGCCTCCGTGCACCGCCGCGCGCCGCGCTCTGGCAGACAGCCGCAGCCGCAGCTACTGTCCTGCCTCTATTCCCTGCCGTGCCCCACGCGCTATGGTCCTCCTCCATCGAAGCCACCTGAACGAAACATGTAGGCCGATGTTCCCTCTCCGTTTTTCGTTTTTGGAGCAACACGATTCGTCCAGCATATGCGTCGCCACCGTCGTCGGAAGACGGCCAGATCCGCCGCCGGCAGCACCGCGTCTGTCAGCGCGTCGCGACAGCTGATGTCGTTTTGCATATGACCCCCTTCCCTTTTTCCCGCCTAAACCCGCAGTCCTGGGGACCCCACCTGTCAGCCCCGGTAAAAATCTTGCATGAAAACCCTCGCAGTCTGGAGATTCCCCGCCCGCGCAGCCCCGGACCGCCCACGTGTCACGCCCCTGCTGGGTGACGCGCGCGCGTGGCCCTGCTGAGCGCGACCCCACCTGTCAGCGATTGCGGCTAGGAGCGGCCCCAGTGAGAAAAGTTGTCGGCGCGTCTTTTCTCGCCAGTCAGCGCAAGGCCCACCCATCAGTGACTGGGGCTGATTTCGCCTGGGTGATAAAAGTATTACCCAGTGTCTGTTTTTACTTAAACATTTCCAAATTGTTTTTAAATTCAAATTCAAATCAGATTTAAATGATTTTTAAAATACAAATCCAAATAATACAAGTAATATATGTTTTGGAATCAGAAAAATGTGAGGAATTCAAATATGCCCTTCAAAATATGTTTTGAACACTTTAAATTTTCGAGATGATTAAAATTACATTAAAATGCCCTTTTCCTTCTTTAATTAATAACTTTTGTTTTATAACTCCAAATTTGACAAATAATATGTCTAAATCGATCAGCACGACGAGCCCGTTCTATCTATGCAGTCCTTGTTCTGAATTGAAGCATGCATCATGTTGTTATTAAAAGTCTGAACTGTTTATGACAATAAAACTTGGTCAAATAAATCATAAAGTGCTTTATTTCTTGTATCCACACCTCACCTTTGCCATGCTACTTTAATGCCATGTAATTTGTGCATCATTCATCATGGCATGCTTGGTTGCTTGTTGCATTTTAATTCATATGCTTGTGCACTTTATTTATGTTGGCCCTTGTTTGTTTGGTTCTTCTTCGAATAGACGCCCAGCAGGAGAATTACCAGGAATCACAGGAGTATTACCCAGATCCATCTCTCGCTTCAAATGAGCTGCCAGGCAAGCACTACAACATGCTTGCATGCATACAGTACCTATTGCCTCTATCTTATTCTTGCATCATTGAGTCGCGATTGCATTAAATTGAATCCCAAGTATTGCATAGCCTTTACTTTTACACCCCACCGAAGCTTGTACCTCCATCCCATGAGCCATTACTACAGGAGTTGTTTGAGCCATGTGAGTCGTAGAAAAGCATGTGTAGGGTATGTGAGTGTCTGATGAATAACGAGGTACCTAAACAACATAACCTGAGTAGTAATGGGATAACAAATGAAAGAGGCACCGGTGAGCATTATCTGCTACTTGGTTTTTCATGCTCACTTGTGTCCCGTAGGACCCCGAGTACTTGATTCCTGTTCCTTGTTTATTCGCACTATCCACATCCGGGAGGCCTTATGGACCCCCCTGAGCCAGAGCTTGATGCATTCTTATTTCTTGGGGCCACAATTAGTTTGGGGCTTTATTACTATCCTGTACTTATGCCATGCTACTGCTTTATTTAAGATTGTGCGAGGAGCACCTGTACTGTTTTGGATCGCGCCACGTTTTCGCGGTATCGACAAGCCCAGTCACATTTTCGGGTTCACAGTCGTTTACAGCCGTCGTCGCAAACCTTGGGTCTGTCTCGGAGCCGGCTAACTTCGTTGCGGGTAGCTTAATGGGGTGGCCCCCTGAAATCTTTCTGAATCCTGTGATTGCTTTGTCGTGAATGCCTCGTTGGGTTTTGAGTTGGTTTTTCCGAGGTTGATCGAGTGTGTGTTGCTATTCGTGCACCCCTGTAGGGTAAATCTTTCTAAAAGCCGTGTCCGCGGTTATGGATGACTTGGAGCACAGTTTCTCGATCATAGACAAGTATAACTAAAGTACCGCTTTTAAATTGACTAAGTATTTGACTAGTAAATAGTGCAATGCTCATGGAATGGTTAATAAAACTGCCAACGGATGATGGGGGTTGTTCGTCCGCTTCCTCGTTGGTAAGCGAGGAGGAGGATGGATCTGTTAAATATACTGTTATAACTGTTGTTCTTAATTCATGGACTTCCGTCTATCATTGGTTAGGCGGAAGGTTAGCGAGTATCTGTAGCATTGTTAGGTATTATCTTTTCCTGCAATTGCGTCACCCCAGGTTGTGTCCCCTTTAGCGGCATAAAGACTTGCTGAGTACCCCTAGGGTCTCACACGATAAATTGTTTGATTCAGATGAACAGGTGTACCCGCAAGATGGATACTGGGTGGAAGAGACAGATGATGTTGGCATCGACCATTCGGTGTAGAGATTCCGGGAACGGGGATCCGTGAGATCTGTGGGTGGGATGTGTTTATTTATGGGGCATCTTATGCCAATTTGCTTCTTATCCGTACTCGGATCTTGTTTCCGCTTCCGCCTGATACTCTGATGTGTGATGTATGAGGAGCTATCCTAAACTATTATATCTATCTAGGACATTTGGGTCTTGCCGTATGGCGTTGCTATATTTCTATTTCTTTTAGATGGAATGGCTCTGAGGACTGTTGTATGTGGCTTGCATACATACTCATTTGTGTATGTAGTTGATCCCTTCGCCTGCCGATTACGCCACTCGTTCTTGTCCCGTTGTCTGAAAGTGGTTAGGATGGCCGAAAGGTCTACCGTGAGTGGCCTTGGGCCCCACCGTACTATTTTAACCACTTTTAGTCATCCAGGCATTAACTAAGAGCGTAATTCACTGAGGTAGTTACAATTGTTATTAGAGCCATCCCGCCCTTCAGGGTCTCAGCCAAAATGGTCATTGTCAGTCTAGCAAATATTTTGGTAGTTATGTATACTAGGGAAAAACAAAACGTGAGAGTAGGATTGCTTCCATTTTTCTTCTTACCCACCCACCCACCCTTTTCTGGTAAGGAAGTGTAACGTTTTCAATCCTCTTTTAAAATTCAAACTAGGATTCACGTGTTCTGGGTTCCGTAGTACCATAGGTTATGTTTGTGTGTGTGTGTGTGAATTCCTTGTCTATCTGTTGCATCCAAATGTTATCTCTATCTGCCTTTTTGGTTATCAACTATTGGTACATTCCCTACCGACAGTCCTTTGTAAACCGACGCGATCTACTCTGATTCGTTGTACACCGATGCGATCTATCTTACTCTTTGTTATCCGATGTTATCTTGTTGGGGTGTTCTTTCCGTAGTTACCAATCTTTAGGTTCATCTTAAGAAGAAGGTGTTGGGATATGTGTTTTACTGATTCATGTGCGGAGTGATGATTTGAGTGCGGGATGGAGTCGCAACCATACCACTACTTTTGTCATTTGCTTTTGTATATTAAACTAGTAGAGTTACTAATCTTGTTTCCTTAAGTGGTTTTGCGCATATAGTGGTATTTTAATGCCAAATTTGCGGAAAAAATTTCTTTGTTAGTTGTGTACCACACTCCTTGTTCAGTCGTGTGTGTTATGCTTAATATCTTCTAGTTGCCTGGAACTTTGTTGATATGTTAATATCATCTCGGTGAATTGCATTCGTTAATCTTGATTAATTCCATTTTGGTACTATTTTGGATTATTATCATTCTCCATTATAGTACTGACTTGTGTTTTATATCAATCACAGGATGGCACCACCATGTCGTTCTAAGGAGGACATACCACCTGAACTCGGGGCTGCTTTGGCAAGTATTGCAAATGCTTTGGGCACTATGCAGCAGAACCAGCAGCGCTTCGAGGAAAGCGTGAGGAGGAATGAGTTTGTTCCGCTACCTCCACCCCCCAAGCGAGGAGACATCAAGAGTTTTCTCAAGTTCAACCCACGCCAATTTGAGGTGTCTGATCAGCCACTTGATGCGGATAACTAGCTTCGTGAAGTTTCAAGGTTGCTGATGACTGAGGATGTTCCCGAGAAAGAATGGGTCAAGTGTGCTACTCACCTTCTAAAGGGAGATGCAGCTCTCTGGTGGGAAAATTATCTCAAGGCAGATCTTTCTGGTTTTCAGCCTACTTGGGAGTGGTTCACTGCTGCTTTCAAAGAGCAATATCTGTCAGATATTGTCATGGAAAGGATGAAGGAAGTGTTTCTCAACCTCAAGCAGGGCACTGACAATGTCAACACCTACATCAGAAACTTCATGAACCTTTCTCGTTATGGTGGCGATGAGATCTCTGATGACAAGAAGAAGCAAAAGAGGTTTCAGCAAGGCCTCAATGCTTCCATCAAATATGCAATCACTCATGCAAGGCCGGCATCTTTTCTGGAACTTCAACACACAGCTCTGCAGGAAGAAGCAAGTAGGCAAGTGTTTGAGGAGTCAAAGAAACACAGCCGTGATACAGCAAGCTCTTCTGCTATGACAGCTCCTTCTAAGCGTCGTGTCTGGGTTCCTAACACCCCACCGTCGCTCCCTGCTCCACCAAGACCGTCAAGCTACGCACCAAGGCCACCAAACTCCTTCACTGCGGCTCCCAGGGGCTACAACCACAACTACCCTGGAGCGTCTGGCGGAGTCCCTGGCTATGTTGCTCCACGTCCACCTGGTGCTTGCTATACTTGTGGAAACACTGGGCATCAGCACTAGAATTGTCCAATGAACAACAAAGCTCTTCCACCACCACCTCCAAGACCTGCGGCAAGTGCTCCTATGATCCGTGCACCTCCACCTCGGGCTCTCAACATCAACACTAAGCCTGGGTCTACGGTTGCTCGTGCCAACTGTGTCAACGTTGCTTAAGCTGAGCATGCACCTGGAGTTGTCATGGGTATGCTTTCTGTTAACTCAGTTCCTGCACGAGTTTTATTTGATTCTGGTGCTTCACATTCTTGCGTGTCATACAAGTTTGCGGAGAGTAATCGGTTACCTTCTGATGCTTTACCAACTCGCCTTATGGTGCAATCTCCTGGTTCAAACATGAGGGCTTCAAAAATCAGCCGTGACAATCAAATTGAGATTGGTGGCTCTTCATTTCCGGCTTCCTTAATTATTCTGGGCAATTCGGATATTGATGTTATCTTGGGCATGGATTGGTTGACAGCAAATGCAGTTGTGATTGATTGTGCTGAACGTTCGGTTTCTCTGAAAATTCCTGAAGGCCATATAGTCTATTCTCCAAGTCTGACTCCTGCAATTCAGCTTTATTCTTTGGCGGCTCTGAATGATGATGCTATGGATTCAGAGTGTTCCTGTAGTTTGTGAGTTTCCAGATGTCTTTCCTGAAGAGTTGTCAGGTATGCCTCCGGATCGTGAGGTTGAGTTTGTCATTGAACTTGAACCTGGCACCGCTCCTATCTCCAAGCGACCTTATAAAATGGGTCCTGCTGAGTTGGCTGAACTTAAGCGTCAGTTGGATGAACAAGAGAAGTTGGGTTGCATTCAGCACAGTACTTCTTCTTGGGGTAGTCCAACCATCTTTGTGAAGAAGAGAGACAAGACTGATAGACTTTGTGTTGACTATCAGGCACTCAATGCTAAAACAATCAAGAATAAGTATCCCCTTCCGCGGATTAATGATCTCTTCGATCAGCTAGCTGGAGCTGTGGTATTCTCTAAGCTTGATTTGAGAAGTGGTTATCATCAAATCAAGATTCGCAAGGAAGATGTTCCTAAAACAGCTTTCACCACCCGCTATGGCCTGTATGAGTACACGGTCATGGCTTTCGGTCTCACCAACGCACCTGCCACCTTCTCGAGGCTTATGAACTCGGTTTTCATGGAATATCTTGATAAGTTCATTGTGGTCTATCTGGATGACATTCTAGTCTATTCTAAGTCAAAAGAAGAACATGAAGAACACCTTCGGTGTGTCCTAAACAAGCTTCGTGAGAACCGCCTGTATGCAAAGTTCTCCAAGTGTGAATTCTGGCTGCCTCAAGTCGCCTACCTTGGTCACGTCATCTCTGCCAAGGGCATTTCCGTCAACCCAGAAACTATTAAGACAATTATGGACTGGCTTCCACCCATAAATGTCAAAGAAGTCCGGAGTTTCCTTGGTTTGGCCAGTTACTATCGTCGCTTCATTCAAAACTTCTCAAAGATTGCGAAGCCTCTTACCGATCTCCTCAAGAAAGACAAGAAATATCTTTGGACTCCTGCATGTCAAGCAAGCTTTGAAACACTCAAAGAGAAGCTCACTTCCACACCAGTCTTAGTTCCTCCAGATACATCAAAGCCTTTCCAGATATTCTGTGATGCCTCATTGCAAGGATTGGGTGTGGTCCTTATGCAAGAAAAGCAAGTTGTTGCTTATGCATCTCGTCAGTTGAAGACACATGAGATCAACTATCCTACACATGACCTCGAACTCGCAGCAGTTGTCTTTGCTTTGAAAGTGTGGAGGCATTACTTGCTTGGCAACCGTTGTGAGATCTTTTCTGATCACAAGAGTCTGAAGTATATCTTCACACAGCCCGATCTCAACCTTCGTCAGAGGAGGTGGATTGAAACAATCAATGATTTCGATTTGACCATCAACTACACTCCGGGAAAAGCCAATGTCATGGCAGATGCTCTCAGCCGAAAAGCTTATGTCAACAACCTCATGGTGGAAGAACATAGCCTCTCTTGTGCGAGGAATTCCGCAAGCTCAACCTTGAAATTGTGGATCAAGGTTATCTTCTGAACCTTCTAGCAACACCTCTCTTGGAAGAAAAGGTCCGTTCCATTCAGCTTGGGGATCCTTACACTAAAAAGATCATCTCCAACATTCAACTTCCAAAGTACGAGTCTTTCCACATTGACGACCAAGGCACTCTTTTCTTTGAACACCGGATGTTTGTTCCGAACTACCCGGGTTTAAGAGAGCAAGGTCTCAAGGAGGCGCGTGATTCTGTTCTTTCTATCCACCCTAGAAGCACTAAGATGTACATGGACCTGAAAACACAATATTGGTGGCCTGGTTTGAAATGATATTGTGCCAAGTATGTCTCGGAGTGTGATGTTTGTCGCAGAGTTAAAGCTGTCCATCAGAAACCTTCCGGTCTTCTACAGCCATTGAAGCCTCCAGAATGGAAATGGGAGAAAGTAGAGATGGACTTCATCACTGGTTTCCCAAGGTCGCAGAAAGGCAACAATGCAATCTTTGTTGTCATTGACAGCCTTTCCAAAGTAGCTCACTTCTTTCCAGTTAAGGAAACAATTTCTGCAATTCAGTTGGCTGAACTCTATATCAACTGAATTGTCTCTCTGTATGGAGTCCCTCTTGAGATTAGCTCAGACCGTGGAAGCATCTTCACTTCCAAGTTCTGGGGAAGTTTCCAAAATGCTTTGGGAACAAAACTAAACTTCAGCACCGCTTACCACCCTCAGTCGCAAGGACAAGTTGAAAGGATCAATCAGATTCTAGAAGATATGCTCCGTGCTTGCGTTATCTCTTTCGGCATGAAGTGGGAAGAATGTCTTACTTATGCTGAATTCTCTTACAACAACAGCTTCCAGAAAAGTCTAAAGGTGGCACCATTTGAGGCTCTCTATGGTCGCAAATGCAGAATTCCGATGGGTTGGTCGGGCGCAGGTGAAAGAATATTGTCCGGCCCCGACATTGTAACTCAAGCAGAGGAGAAAGTTCACATCATTCTTGAAAATCTGAAGATTGCTCAAAGCTGCCAGAAGAGCAATTATGACAGAAAGCACACGGACATGGAGTATGTCCCGGCTGATCTCGTTTACCTTCGTGTCACTCCCATGAGAGGCACGCACCGCTTTGGTATCAAAGGAAAGCTGGCTCCTAGATACATCGGTCCTTTCAAAATTCGTGGAAGAAGAGGAGAAGTTGTTTATGCTCTTGAGCTTCCTGAACAACTCAAAGTCCATGATGTTTTTCACATCTCTCAACTCAAGAAGTGCTTCAAGGATCCTGGCAGGACCGTGGACCATGAACTCATCAATCTCCAAGAAGATCTGTCTTATCAAGAACACCCCACAAAAATTCTTGAAGTCGCAGAAAGAAGGACTCGCAACAAGTCCGTCAAGTTCTGCAAGGTGCAGTTGTCGCACCATTCCGTTGATGAAGCCACCTGGGAACGTGAAGATGAGCTCCGTGCCAAGTATCCTACCCTCTTTGAGTCTTCTTCTTCCTAGAATCTCGGGGCGAGATTCCTGTTTAGTGGGGGAGAGTTGTAGCATCCCAATTGTCTAACAATTGTAATGCTACTTGTCCTAGTAAGATATTGGCTACTTCATATACATTATTGTTGCATCATAATTATATCATGCTCATGTCATCATGCCACCTTGCATTTGAGCATCATATCAAACCCTTTTTCTTTTGGTTCTTCTCTCACATGCATTATTAATTGTATTTGCCTCTTGATATTGTATTTGGCTATTGATATATTGTCTAAATGCCCAAGTTGAGTTGGGGGCATATCTTTTGTTTCAATTCCATCATCTTTCTTTTCCACCACTTTATAATTCCACCATCCTACTAGTTCATGAGCTTGTTGTCTTTATTTTGGTTTTATCTAGCTCATGGGCAATAGGGTGGATCTAGTCCTTTAAATTCTTTTGCTTGACTTTATTCCACTTCTTGGAAATGCATGAGAATAATGCCATAATATTATTATTGTTTTCAAAAAATAAATCATGGCATTATTATTTTTGCATGGGCCACGCAAACTTCTTCACCACCTTTTACTCCAATGGTTTTTCTTTTGATTTAATGGATCCTACCTTGGGGAACCATCCTCATAGTCTCATCCATATCATTTTCTCTTAATTTTATTCCTTCATGCATGATCATATGAGGCTTATTCTTTCTCTCTCAATTCTTTCTCTTTGTCTTGGTTTCTTCTCCACCTTAGCTTATGCTAGATCAAGCCTCACCTCCCTCTTGGTTTGGTCTCGTCGACAAATTTAAAAAACCTAAAACCTAATCAAACTTAACCTAGCTCTCTCTCCCCACTTTTCCTCTAACCCTAGTTCCACTTAAACTCTAACCCTAACCTCACCCCCTCTCTTTCACTTCCTCTCTCCCTACCATGCTAGGCCCACACCTCAGCTACCCTACCCCTCTCTCTCTAACCCTAACCACCCCCTAACCCCAAGCCTTTTCTCTACTTTGCCAAAAGTGCACACCTCCATGTGCCTCTCCCCTCTCTCCCTTACCACACCAACCTCCCCAGCACCTCTCTGGTCGAGTCCTGGAGCCCAAGCACCCCACCTTTCCCCCTCCTTTTCACCACGAGAAGGCCACAGCCACCACCTCGCAAAACCCTAGCCACCTCAGTGAGCTCCTGCACCACCCAGACAAGGTCTTCCCCTCCCTCCTGCGCCGTAGCCCCGCCGCGCTCCGTCGAGCAGCCTCCGTGCATCGCCACGCACCGCGGTCTGGCAAACAGCCGCAGCCGCAGCTGCAGCAGCTACTGTCCTGCCTCTATTCCCTGCCGTGCCCCACGCGCTATGGTCCTCCTCCATCGAAGCCACCTGAATGAAACATGTAGGCCGATGTTCCCTCTCCGTTTTTCATTTTTGGAGCAACACGATTCGTCCAGCATACGCGTCGCCGCCGTCGTCGGAAGACGGCCAGATCCGCCGCCGGCAGCACCGCGTTTGTCAGCGCGTCGCGACAGCCGATGTCGTTTTGCATATGACCCCCTTCCCTTTTTCCCGCCTAAACCCGCAGTCCTGGGGACCCCACCTGTTAGCCCCGGTAAAAATCTTGCAAGAAAACCCTCGCAGTCTGGAGATTCCCCGCCCGCGCAGCCCCGGACCGCCCACGTGTCACGCCCCTGCAGGGTGACGCGCGCGCGTGGCCCTGCTGAGCGCGACCCCACCTGTCAGCGATTGCGGCTAGGAGCGGCCCCAGTGAGAAAAGTTGTCGGCGCGTCTTTTCTCGCCAGTCAGCGCAAGGCCCACCCATCAGTGACTGGGGCTGATTTCGCCTGGGTGACAAAAGTATTACCCAGTGTCTGTTTTTACTTAAACATTTCCAAATTGTTTTTAAATTCAAATTCAAATCAGATTTAAATGATTTTTAAAATACAAATCCAAATAATACAAGTAATATATGTTTTGGAATCAGAAAAATGTGAGGAATTCAAATATGCCCTTCAAAATATGTTTTGAACACTTTAAATTTTCGAGATGATTAAAATTACATTAAAATGCCCTTTTCCTTCTTTAATTAATAACTTTTGTTTTATAACTCCAAATTTGACAAATAATATGTCTAAATCGATCAACACGACGAGCCTGTTCTATCTATGTTGTTCTTGTTCTGAATTGAAGCATGCATCATGTTGTTATTAAAAGTCTGAACTGTTTATGACAATAAAACTTGGTCAAATAAATCATAAAGTGCTTTATTTCTTGTATCCACACCTCACCTTTGCCATGCTACTTTAATGCCATGTAATTTGTGCATCATTAATCATGGCATGCTTGGTTGCTTGTTGCATTTTAATTCATATGCTTGTGCACTTTATTTATGTTGGCCCTTGTTTGTTTGGTTCTTCTTCGAATAGACGCCCAGCAGGAGAATTACCAGGAATCACAGGAGTATTACCCAGATCCATCTCTCGCTTCAACTAAGCTGCCAGGCAAGCACTACCACATGCTTGCATGCATACACTACCTATTGCCTCTATCTTATTCTTGCATCATTGAGTCGCGATTGCATTAAATTGAATCCCAAGTATTGCATAGCCTTTACTTTTACACCGCACCGAAGCTTCTACCTCCATCCCATGAGCCATTACTACAGGAGTTGTTTGAGCCATGCGAGTCATAGAAAAGCATGTGTAGGGTATGTGAGTGTCTGATGAATAACGAGGTACCTAAACAACATGACCTGAGTAGTAATGGGATAACAAATGAAAGAGGCACCGGTGAGCATTATCTGCTACTTGGTTTTTCATGCTCACTTGTGTCCCGTAGGACCCCGAGTACTTGATTCCTGTTCCTTGTTTATTCGCACTATCCACATCCGGGAGGCCTTATGGACCCCCCTGAGCCAGAGCTTGATTCATTCTTATTTCTTGGGGCCACAATTAGTTTGGGGCTTTATTACTATCGTGTACTTATGCCATGCTACTGCTTTATTTAAGATTGTGCGAGGAGCACCTGTACTGTTTTGGATCGCGCCACGTTTTCGCGGTATCGACAAGCCCAGTCACATTTTCGGGTTCCCAGTCGTTTACAGCCGTCGTCGCAAACCTTGGGTCTGTCTCGGAGCCGGCCAACTTCGTTGCGGGTAGCTTAATGGGGTGGCCCCCTGAAATCTTTCTGAATCCTGTGATTGCTTTGTCGTGAATGCCTCGTTGGGTTTTGAGTTGGTTTTTCCGAGGTTGATCGAGTGTGTGTTGCTATTCGTGCACCCCTGCAGGGTAAATCTTTCTAAAAGCCGTGTCCGCGGTTATGGACGACTTGGAGCATAGTTTCTCGATCATAGACAAGTATAACTAAAGTACCGCTTTTAAATTGACTAAGTATTTGACTAGTAAATAGTGCAATGCTCATGGAATGGTTAATAAAACTGCCAACGGATGATGGGGGTTGTTCGTCCGCTTCCTCGATGGTAAGCGAGGAGGAGGATGGATCTGTTAAATATACTATTATAACTGTTGTTCTTAATTCACGGACTTCCGTCTATCATTGGTTAGGCGGAAGGTTAGCGAGTATCTGTAGCATTGGTAGGTATTATCTTTTCCTGCAATTGCGTCACCCCAGGTTGTGTCCCCTTTAGCGGCATAAAGACTTGCTGAGTACCCCTAGGGTCTCACACGATAAATTGTTTGATTCAGATGAACAGGTGTACCCGCAAGATGGATACTGGGTGGAAGAGACAGATGATGTTGGCATCGACCATTCGGTGTAGAGATTCCGGGAACGGGGATCCGTGAGATCTGTGGGTGGGATGTGTTTATTTATGGGGCATCTTATGCCAATTTGCTTCTTATCCGTACTCAGATCTTGTTTCCGCTTCCGCCTGATACTCTGATGTGTGATGTATGAGGAGCTATCCTAAACTATTATATCTATCTAGGACATTTGGATCTTGCCGTATGGCGTTGCTATATTTCTATTTCTTTTAGATGGAATGGCTCTGAGGACTGTTGTATGTGGCTTGCATACATACTCATTTGTGTATGTAGTTGATCCCTTCGCCTGCCGATTACGCCGCTCGTTCTTGTCCTGTTGTCTGAAAGTGGTTAGGATGGCCGAAAGGTCTACCGTGAGTGGCCTTGGGCCCCACCGTACTATTTTAACCACTTTCGTTCATCCAGGCATTAACTAAGAGCGTAATTCACCGAGGTAGTTACACCATGCCTGGCCCGCGCTAGGGGGTGGTGTGGCCGCTCCCGGCAACCCCTCGGCCTCTCCTTCCGCCTATATATTGCCCTCGGGACGAAAACCCTAAGTACCTGATCAAAAATCCACGAAATAGTCTGTAGCCGCCGTCATCTCCATCCCTAGATCGGGAGGGATCTGAAGCTCTTCCCGGCACCCTGCCGGAGAGGGGAATTCACCCCGGAGGCCTTCTTCATCACCATGCAAGCCTCCGGTGTGATGCGTGAGTAGTTCATCCTTGGACTAAGGATCCATGTAGTAGCTAGATGGCTGGTTCTGCTCCTTTGTGCTT
Organism: Avena eriantha; assembly: GCA_910589775.1. Taxonomy (NCBI): domain Eukaryota; kingdom Viridiplantae; phylum Streptophyta; class Magnoliopsida; order Poales; family Poaceae; genus Avena; species Avena eriantha. The sequence goes on from OU342745.1 coordinate 483,471,692, forward strand.
TCATGTTTAGATCTTGTGAGTTCCGTTCATGATCAAGATCATCTATTTGTAATTCTGCATGTTGTGTTTGCGGGGATCTGATGGATATTGAGATGCTATTTCAGATTGATTATTGATTCTATCATGTCTTTGTTATTTATGATCTTGCATGCTTTCCGTTGTTAGTAGCTATCTTGGCCAAGTAGATGCTAGCAACTCCAAGAGTTAGTATTTATGCTCGATAGTGGGTTCATGCCTCTGGTAATCTGGGGAAGTGACAGAAATCTCTAAGGTACTAGATGTGTTGTTGCTACTAGGGAGAAAACAACAATCATTTGTTCATAGAACAATCGTATTGTTTACTTTACACGCAGTTCGTAAAGCAATAATCTGTTGCTTGCAACTTAATACTGGAGGGGGTTCGGATGATAACCTGAAGGTGGATTATTAGTCATAGATGCAGTTGGATGGCGGGTCTATGTATTATGTTGTAATGCCTAATCAAGTCTCAAAGGAGTCAAGATTATTAGTATATGCATGTATTGCTTTCTTGGTGTTTGTCAATTGCCCCGCTGTAATTTGTTCACCCAGCATGTTATCTATCTTAAGGAGAGCCACCTCTAGTGAACTATGGATCCCGGTCCTTGTCTTTTACATACAATCTACAATCTTTTACTGCTTTGTGTTTACTTTCTGCAAACTTTTACTTCATTCCATTCGATACGTTTAATCCTTTGTTTTTCGCAAAACACGGTGAGATTGACAACCTCATCGCAAGTTGGGGACAAAGTTCTGTGGTTGTGTTGTGCAGGTCTCCACGTTGCTACTAGCACCGGTAGTGCGCCCTGCCAAAGCTCAGCTAGTAACACCTTTGGGGTGTTTCCTTGCTCCTACTAGTTCGATTAAACCTTGGTTTCATAACTGAGGGAAAACTTGATGCTGTGCTCATCGTACCTTCCTCTTGGGGTTCCCAACGAGCTCTGCGTCGAACGCCGAGTACATCAGGTATGCACTACACTATGGTATAAGATCAGACGAGATGACCCTGGTGATGTTGAGGGCGATGACGAGCCCTCGAGGAAGAGGGTTCCTGCTAAGGTTATGTGGTATGCTCCTATAATACCACGGTTGAATTGTCTGTTTAGAAACAAAGAGCATGCAGATTGTTGCGATGGAACAAAGAAGAACGTAAGAAATATGGGAAGTTGAGACACCCCGTTGATGGGTCGCAGTGGAGAAAAATCGAGAGAGACTTCCCGAACTTTACAGGTGACGCAAGGAACTTAAGGTTTGGTCTAAGTAAATATGGCATGAATCCTTTTGGGGAGCAGAGCTGCAGTCACAGCACCTGGCCTATAACTCTATGTATCTAAAACCTTCTTCCTTGGTTGTGCATGAAGTAGAAGTTCATTATGATGCCAGTGCTCATCCAAGTCACGAAGCAAGCCGGGAACGACATTGATGTGTACCTAAGGCTATTAGTGGAAGAACTTTTACAGTTGTGGGGAAAAGGGTGTAAGTGTGTGGGATGAGCACAATCAGGAGCCATTTGACCTACAAGCGTTGCTTTTTGTAACCATCAATGATTGCCCTGCTGTTAGTAACCTTTCAGGATAGAAAAACAAGGGATACAATGCATGCACACACTATTTAGATGAGACTGAAGGTACATATTTGCATAAATGTAATAAGGTTGTGTACCTGGGTAATCATCAATTTCTTCCGACCAGGCATCTCGTAAGAAAGAATGGCAAGCATTTCAAAGGTGAGGTAGATCACTTGAATAAGCCTGTCCACCGTACTGGTTGAAAGAGCATGTGGGCCCCCATGTCTGGTTTTGGTAATTAATGACAATCTTTATGGACTAACATGTGTATTAAGTTGTACTTGTAGGAATTTTCCATTGGCATCACTTGGAGCATGTGTTGGCTTCAAGGTGGAAGATATGAAGAAGAAGATGTGTTGTGCAAGCTCAAAAGGCTTTATCCCGAGAAGATCTCATGTTTGTTGCTTGCCATCCTCGGTGTTCATGGATCGATGAAGACAAGATCAAGTATGCTCAAGGCAAAGGTATTGTTGATATGTTTTCCCCTTTGCCGGTCTCGTGTTGGTAGTCGAGAGACCGGGTTTAGGATAGATAGCCGTACTATCAATAGGGGCTCTCGAGTGAGTATGTCGATCATATCGTTCGGAGAGAGCTCAAACCGTTGCATACTTGCATCATCGTATTTGGTTCTTTATTTGTCTTATCCATGTGAGGATATAGAGCTTGTGGTTATCTTCATAACAAGCTCTTGTTCATCAAAATCGGATCTCCCTTTTATATCTTGTTGTGATTTTTGATCTTGGCGGTTTTCCGGTTTCTCACCAAGTGAGGTATCTCACATTACAATACTTGATACATTATCACTTGGTGATAACCAATATTTTCATTGGGTAGCTCTTGTCGTCCTCTTTCCAACGCAATTGCCTAAGGATCAATCGAAGTTACCAATCAAAAGTTATCACAGTTTGTATTTTGCCTTTTATTTATAATGGAAAAAGGGAAAAGAAAAAAGGGTCCTGTGCTGGGTCGACCGGTACTACCGCTCGCGGTACCGGCCACCCCTGAGCGGTGCGTGTTTCCCTCTTCCTCGCTCGGTGCCTACGTCCGGCACTACCGGCATGGCCCGGTAGTACCGCCCGGGTGGGCTGGTACTACCGGGCAGCCCAGGTACGCCTAGCCCAACTCCTAGGTGGCTCACTCACTACTTCCGCTGCTCCCTCCCGTGCTGCCTCGCACTGCCTGCTCGCTTCCTTCCCGCTTCGCCGCTCTCGCCTGCCTCACTCGCGTGGCGTGCTAGCGGGCCGAGCCCAGCCCATGTCGCCCCGCTCGCCTATAGGCCCTGCAGCCGCCGCTTGCTACCGCCGCTCGCTGGGCCGCTTCGCCTCGCCAGCCTTCTCCCGCGCAAGCTCGCTCGCCCACACGTGCTCGTCTCACTTTGCCCCGTTGTCCCCTGTTTGAGCGCCCCAATCCCCTTCGCTTCATGTGCGCTCGCTCGCCGCGTTTCTCACCCTGCTGCTCGCCTGGCTCGATCGATTTGCTAGGTCCGGTAGTACCAGGCCTCAGCGGTACTACTGGCCCAGACCGTATGTGGCCCCAACGGACCGACTTTCTTTGGACCCATATATATATCCCCTTTCTCATTTTGTCTAATTGCTTCCTCTTGCCCTCTTTGTTCAAGCTTTTCCCCATTACTTTGACTCATATCTAGCTTGATTTCTCCTCTCCCCTCCAATGATTCTTGCCCATATTTGAGAGGAAGGTAGAGGAGATCTAGATCCACATCTTGACCAAACCAAATGACCTCTTTGTGAGTGAATCTTAGGATCTAGATCGTTTGGGCTTTTTGTGTTCCCCTTTTGTGTTCTTCCTCTCTTGTTCCCCCAAGTGCTTTAGTAGCCTTGTTAGAAGTTGAGAGTGAAGTTGTGGAGCATCTTTGTGGTGTTCTTGCCATTTGCATTAGGTGCATCGGTTTGTGTTCTCCCCGGAGAATTTGGTTGGTGATGTTCATTGAAGCTTGTCCCTCTTGGGTTCTTGGAACCCTAGACGGTTGTATGGCCTTTGTGGCATGTTCTTGGGGTCTTCAGTTAAGTTGTGAAGCTCCCCCAAGATTTAGGCTTTGGTGGTGATTATTGGGAGCCTCCAATTAAGTTGTGGAGATAGCCCCAATCTTGTACGGGTTCGGTGATCACCCTCAAGTGTCCCATAGTGGAACGGGTGCTTGCCCGCATGGTGGGTGCTCGGGAGAATAGGGTGAGGCCTTTGTAGCGTTGGTGGTCTTAGTGCCGCCCATCCGTCCAACGAGACGTACTCCCTTGTTGGGAGGAATTCGGTAAAACATCATCGTCCCCGCGTACCTCGGTTATCTCTATACTCGAGCTCTTTACTTATGCACTTTACATTGTGATAGCCATCGTGCTTCAAGTAATCTCTATTTCTATCATATTATTGCTTGTATTGCTTAGCATAAGTTGTTGGTGCACATAGGTGAACCTTAGTATATCTAGGCTTTGTGATTAACAAAAGAAAACGCTAGTTTTATTCCACCATTGTTAAGCCCATATAGTAGAATTTTTAATCGCATATTCACCCCCCCCCCTCTAGGCGACATCCGTGATCTTTCACTGATGATGTTGTATTTAGTATGGTCAAGGATCTAGAAGTAATCTTTGGAAAGGGTCCTGAAGGTCAATCCGTTCTGAATGACGCTACTGGACACGCGCTCATGTGTAAGAAGAAACCTATATTTTGGGAGCTACCATATTGGGAAGTCCTGAAGGTCTGCTCTTGAATCGACGTGATGCACGTGACGAAGAATCTTTGTGTTAACCTGCTATGATTCTTGGACGTTCATGGGAAGTCAAAAGATACACCGAAAGCACGGCAGGACCAGAACATATGAACGAACAAGATGGCCTGCATCCAGAGAAGTATCAAGGTCCTTCTAGCTACACTCTTACCAAAAAAGAGAAGGAAATCTTTTTTGAATGCTTGAGCAGTATCAATGTCTCGTCTGGCTTTTCGTCGAATATAAGGGGAATAATAAATATGGCAGAGAAAAAATTTCAGAACCTAAAGTCTCATGAGTGCCACGTGATTATGACGCAATTCCTTCCGGTTGCATTGAGCAGGCTTCTACCGAAAAATGTTTGAGTACCCATTGTGAAGCTATGTGTATTCCTCAATACAATTTCTCAGAAGGTAATCAATCCATAAAGTCTACCAAGGTAACATAATGATGTGGTCCAATATCTTATTAGTTTTGAGTTGGTGTTACCACCATCCTTCTTCAATATTATGATGCATCTCCTGGTTCACCTAGTCGAAGAGATTGCCATTCTTGGTCCTGTATTTCTACACAATATGTTCCCCTTTGAGAGGTTCATGGGAGTCTTAAAGAAATATGTTCATAACCATGCTAGGCAAGAAGGAAGCATCTCCAAGGACTATGGAATAGAGGAGGTCATTGAGTTCTGTGTTGACTTTATTTCTGACCTTAAGCCAATTGGTGTTCCTCAATCGCGACATGAGGAGAGACTGAGTGGAAAAGGCACGCTAGGAAATAAAGCAATAAAAATATAGACAGGCATTCTTTCACTCAAGAACACTACACATTTCTACTAAGTTCCACCTTGGTGGCTTTGTATATCAGTTAACACAAGAATATTGTACGCTTCCAATACCCGGGGCAGTCTGACGACTCGATTACACATGCACACATGGCGAATTTCGGCGGTTGGTTGCAAACACATCTCAAATAACACCATTGTTGGAGATCATATGTACTTGTTGGTCAGGACACCATATTCGACCGTATTGACTTTTCAAGGGTACGAGATAAATGAGAATACATTTTACACGAGCACCAACCAAAATAGTGGTGTCCACATTGATTCAACAAACAATAATAGGCAAAAGGACAAATATTATGGTTACATAGAATAGATATGGAAACTTGACTATGGACCTTCTTTAAGGTCCCTTTGTTTCGGTGCAAATGGGTCAAGCTGACAGGAGGCGGGGTTTAGTTAGACAAGAAGTACGGAATGACAACTGTGGATCTCAACAATCTTGGGTTTAGAGACGAACCATTCATCCTAACCAATGATGTGGCTCAGGTTTTTTATGTGAAGGACATATCTACCAAACCGAAGAAAAGAAAAATAAGCCAACTATTATATCATACGATGAGCCAAAGTGACACATAGTTCTTTCTGGAAAAACAAACATCGTGGGAGTGGAGGACAAGATACATATGTCAAAAAATTATAATAAGTTTGATGAAATTCCGCCCTTCACTGTAAAAACTGATCCAAGCATCCTATTTAATGATTAAGATACTCCATGGTTACGGCCGACGCGATCAAATGGACATACGCGAAGAAGGTTCATGGCCTCCAAGGCATTTTAGGAAACAAGTGACTATATGTATTTTGATTTATGCCTTTGGCGGTTTTTGAGATGCAATCAATATACCAAGTTTAGTATTTTTCCTTAAAACTATATATGTTACATAATATGACACCACGCGAATGTTTTACATTGTTCAGACCATTTTTAAATTTCTTATGCTCATTTCAAACTATGGTCAAAACGATGAGCATGAAAATTCTTACCTAAGGAATGGGTCTCTCTAAACTTGCATTGGATCTCTAAAAAAACATCATATTGTGAGTATAAAAATGATTTAATCAAAAAAATCATAAGCATTAGATCATGTACCTGTAGTTCAAACTGGACCCACTTTCTACCGATTTGGCAAACATTTGTCTTTTTACCAGAGGTGGATGGAAAGGTTTGAGATACCACGGTTGGGATATTGTCCATGTAAGGTGGTATAGTATTTTGAAAAATGGGGAGGTAGCATTTTGAAATATGCCTTCGGTGGTTGTTTCATAAAACTCCCCATTTTTGGCACTCGTAAAACTAAAAATGGCTTTATTTTCCATGTGATGAAAATAAAAACTTCCTCATGCAATATTGTTTGTCATCCCAAGATACACATGCGTGTATAATATGGGTACACTATCACAAACTATGCCGCAATTTAGCCGTAATATTGGTCATTTGACCAGAAAGCCATGAAACCTTGAACATGATAGCTCATTTTGAGAAGGACTTTCTGAGATGCAATTAATATACCAAGCTTGGTATTTTTCCTTGCAACAATGTCACATAATATGACACCACATGAATGTTTTATATTGTTTAGACCATGTTTGAATCTCTTATGCATGTTTCAAACTATGGTCAAAACGACGGACATGAAGATTCTTACCTAAGGGATGAGTCTCGCTAAACTTGCATTAGATCTCTGAAGAAACATCATATTGTGAGTCTAAAAATGATTTTTGCAAAAAATCATGACCATTATATCATGTATATGTAGTTTAAACCTGACCCACTATCTACCGATTCGGTAGACATTTGTCTTTTTCACCAGAGGTGGACGGAAATATTTGAGATATCCCGGCTGGGACATTGTCCACTTAAGATGGTCTAGTATTTTTTTTTAAATGGGGTGGTAGCATTTTGAATTATGTCTTTGGTGGTTGCTTCATAAAACAAACTATTTTTGTCACTCGTAAAATGGAAAATGACTTTTCCGTGCGATGAAAAGAAAAACTTTCTCCTGCAATATTATTCGTCATCCCAAGATGCACATACGTGCACAATATTGGTACACTATAACAAACTATTCCACGATTCTGACCATGACATTGGTCATTTGGCCCGAAAGCCATAAAACCTCGAACATGATAGCTCATTTTGAGGATTTTTTAGATGCAATCAATATACCAAGTTTGATAATTTTCTTTGCAATATGACACCACGCAAAAGTTTTACATTCTTCGGACCATTTTTAAATTTTTTATGCCCGTTACAAACAATGGTCAAAATGACGGGCAACCTAGAGATGATCCCTATATCGAAATGAGCTAATTTTTAGCACATACGGTATCTCGACATGGCAATCAATGTCTTGGAGGCCAGACATTATTATTATTTATTTAAAAATAATTTATCATTTTAGGAATAGTAGAAATATAAAATAACTGAATTCTCATAAAAAATAAATTATAAACATTTTGATATGCTATATGTATTTTTCTAATTTGTAATTATTTTGCAAGGTTGATCATAGTTTAAACATGCAATAAGGTAGGAACCACATTTTACTGAAAATTTCACAATAAATAAATTAAAAGGCCCTTTAGTCCTGGCTTTTTAATACCAACCGGGACTAAAGATGGATATTTAGCGTGCCCTTTCGGCGACAGCCAAAAGTTGGCTCAGTCCCATGTTAATTGACTTAGATTTATCTAAACCAAAAGTATCTAGGCAAGTTTTGTGTTAGATATATCCGAATCTATACAAATTTGAGTAACTAATATGAGTCGGAGGAAATATAAAAGTATTCAGGAGAATATTATGGACAAGGGAATCTGGGTACGGACCATGTGCGGATCGAAGATGCACCGCACAGATAACCAGATCATTGCGGCTCGGGTGCCACAAGGGAGTTTCCGGGATTATGTAACTCTAGGCTCTAAATGTAAAGATGGCTGCTATACACACTACACTCTAGGTACGAGTCCTGTCCGATGTGTAGCATCTCACCGTCCAGTATTCTTTTACAAATCTGCCTAGATTCACGAGAACTAATTCCGGATATGATTCCTGCGAGTAACTAATTCAAAATCTGATCTCTGGGGTCGACGCCATTTTAAATAGAGCCAAAGTTGTATAGGACGGTGCCAATATATCAGAAAGTCGAACTAAAAGAGGTCGGCTCCATTTAAAACGGCGCCGACGTCGGCTCCTTGTGAAATGACAGCCGACCTCCCTAGGTTGCCCCCTGTTGTCACGTGTTGTCGCTGACCTGTATAACTTCGGTATCGTTTAAAATAGCCTTAATCCGAAGGATAAGATTCTAAATTAGTTCCTCACATGGGTCAAACTCAGAATTAGTTCTCGAATCTGGACAGATTTGTCAAAAAAAAAATACCACCATCCACAAGCTGTGGCAGAAGCACATACCACGGATTGCTCGTCGTGCAGAGATCGGACACATAAGTGTTGTCCGCATATAGGTTGCGAAATGTAAATTTACGTGATCACCTTCGGAAGAGATAGATATATAGGGTAAAATAAATAAATATGTTAACGATCAACACTGATTCGGTGTGAATTACATTTTCACTCTATTTTTTATTATTCCATAGTCCATAGTCTCACTAATTCTCCTCGAAAGAAAAACACCCAAAAGAAAAACACAGAAAACAGAAAAGAAAAAGAAGAAAAATAAGCCGACAACAGTGGCTTGACGAAAACAGGGGTGACCCACAACCGCTGCGTCCTCCAGAGAATTGCCACCATGCTCCTAGCGCTCTGAAGCGTCGCGTATCAAGTAACACCTCCAAGAAGGAAAGCGACGACAACGACGCTGCTGCCCAGACTGGTCCTAGGGTTTTCCCCGATACTACGGGAGGTGGGGAAGAGATACACCCAACGCCCCTTAGGAAGAACGGTGACACCCGCAGGCGTCACCACGCCGGTGTCTAGACGACAAGGATTTCTCCCGCCCCTCAAAAAACCACACTTTCGGACGCTTCAAATTGCTGCACCAAGCTCGCCGCCCACTAGCACACGCCACCACGGTCTTGTAGTCACCACCATCGACTCACCATGACCCACGATGTGAGGCTGGTATGATCGAAAAGGAGAAACTACGGCGGGGTCAGCGGTAGGGAACTGCCTCCACCACCGGAGGGCGATAGGCGACTGGATGTAGCAACATGGGCAAACCAGGCCCTCGCTGGCCTGGCCGATCCCAAATGGACTCGTGAACCCCCACCACCACACTACAGCAATGATGTCACCGTCGCCGCCGACCCGAGCACTAGTTCCTAATCATCTGTCCACCAGTGGATCCGCCACCACCGCAGATCCCCGCCGCCAAGCAGCAGCGCCATTGCCGCAGTGCCCATCCAGTCCAATCGGACCGCCGCCGCTCTGAGGAGAACCACAGGTCGCTGTCCCGACGACCCTACCACTGCGCAGCCATGTCCCCCTCCAGAACACCAGCACCGGCCCATGGAGGTGAGGTTATTGTCAGATCTAGGATCGCCTAACTCAGATCTAGCCCGGTCACACACCGAAGCCCAACGGGCCCGAGGCGGCATCACCACCGTTAGGAGCTCCATGGGTGAAGAGCCTCGCCGATGCCCGTACTAGACCTCCCCAGGCCCGCCTGGCCCGTGGCAGGTCCGGATCGGGGTCCGAGTCAACGGGCCGCCCGGCAGAACCCCCGTCGCTTTAGCACCCCCGCCGCTTTGTGTCGTTGTTGCATCGTCTAGAAGAGGGCTAGACTACTAGGGAGCAGCCACTGAGACGTCGGCCAAACCATAGTCGCCCGCGGCCAACGCTGCCCTCGGCCCTCGCCGCCCAAACCAGCAGCCCCTGGCCCCGAGCACGGGACCACCCGCTCCACGCAGCCCTCCTTGCCACTGCAGGGTGCCGCCGCTGCTCCGAGCATCACCAAGGCCATCGCCACGCTACCAAGTCAGGCGCCGCCATGCCCCGCGCATGCGCGCCGCCGCCGGTCGTCGAGCTCGGCCCGCGCCGAGATCTGGCGAACCAGGGGGAGAAGAGGGGCCCCGCCGCCACCGACGCTGAGCAGCTTTGCCGCCGGCACGCTCCGGCGGTGGCGAGGGGAGAGGGCGGGAAGGGGAGGCGCTAGGGTTCCCCCTGGTCGCTCGCGGAACGAGGCGGGAGGGGACGCATGATGGGGTTTTTTCCGGGACCTATAATACTCTATAAGGACACATCCGCTAATTCTCACATAAGTGAGAAATAAATATTTCTGATTCAGTGTTAAGAAACATATGTTGACTAGAATATATTGTGAGCCGAAGTGGATTTCCGTGCAATCGGCTATAATAAATATTAAAAGAAAAATATCCAAATTGACGGAGAAATCGTCATTGTCTCTACAAAATAGCCATTTGTGCCTTTTTTTTAGATACAGGTGATTTTTATAACAGCATGTAGAACCATGCATCCACATCCACGCATCTTAGAGCATCTCCGGCCGCACTCCCAAAGCGACGCCCTAAAGGGCTATTGGCTACGCCGGACGCGTTGGCGCGCCCAGTCGCGAGCCCAAAGACAAATTCGGTCCGGCGCGACCCAATAATCTGTCCAGCGCACCCGCCACATCCCCACGCATCGGGATCCTTCTGGGCGTGCCGGACACAACATGTGCGCCGCGTGGGCCATTGCTGGCAGCGACCTAGTCCGCAGTCAAAGCGGTGGTTAGCGGTAGTAAAGACTCGTCGACGATGCGTCGGCGCGTGAGCTTTGGTGCGAGCTTCACGACGAGCCATTAATGCTGAACCTCTCGCCTCCTCCCGGTGTTTTAAATACCGCCGCCCACCGCATCCTGTCAACATCCTCCCAGCCTCCTCACCGGCGAGAATCATTTGACCTACCCTGCCTCTCTCCAGCGTCAAGATGCCTTGCCACCTCCCCACCGATTGGGCCAGGTTCCCTCCGGGTGCTCGCATCCTGGTCCCAACGTCGTCTAGCTCCGATGACAAAGAGGAGGAGGAGGAGGTCGCAGCGCAGGAGGATGTCGCCGCTGCGGAGGAGGATGGGAAGGTCGCGGCGCAGGGGGCGGTTGTGACACAGGAGGAGGTCGCGACGCAGGAGGATGTCGCTGCTGCGGAGGAGGAGGCCAGCGACATGGACCTCGACTAGCTCTTCAGCTCTTCCTCAGACGACAACGCCCACTCCTACGACCCGCTGCTGCCGACCTCGCGGGAGCAAGAGGCCATCCTCAAGTCGTTCAAGACGGAGAAGAAGAGGCGGGATGAAGAGGTTGTGTTCCTCACGTCCTTGGAACGCGAGTGGCTGGCCACTCCCGCGGAGAGGGACGCTGCTTATGCGGCGGAGAGGGCCGATGTTGATCATGCCAATCGTGTCGCCGTCTTGGAGCAGACCAACCAGCTCCATCAGGCGGCAGAGGTGAAGAGGAGCTAGCGCGCAATAGCTGCAGCGGCGGCGCAAGATGCAGTGAGAAGCAGTGCTGCAGCGGCGGCGTGACGCGGACGACGAGGCGGGACCGTCCGACGTCATCCACATCCCAGTGATGACGAGTAGATTTAGATTAGGTTTAGATTTACCTAAATTTTATTATTCAAATTATGTAAAATATCTCTAATTTTGAATAAATATGTCTGTGTTGAATCTATACTATTAAAACTAGCTGAATGTCTGTGCGTTGCCACGACTCTTTTTATCCTCGCGATAAACCTTCCTGAGTTGTCGATGCTTCACAAATCTCGACTCGTGTTCCATAAATTTGGTTCCATGAACCGTCCTTTTTCCCTCGTGATGAATTTCGTGAGTTGTCGAAGTTCACAAATCGATGGGTCTTGGTAACTTGGTTCCGTCAACTAATAAGCACCGTTCTGAATGATTCAGTGACATGTTTGTGACATGTTTGTGAGCAGAATACTAATTTGTTAGGTGCAGTTTGTAAGCTGTTCACCTTCTGCTTCTACTATATTCAATCTGTTCAGCGGTGTGCAGTGCATTTGCTGTTTTTCTGTCTCTGAATATTAGTTACTTCTAGAAGTGCATCTGTTGTTGTTTCTATCTCTTAGTAGCTGTTGTTTCTACCTCTAAATCCCCGGAAGCTGCTAAGTTTGAAGGGTTTTTGGTTGAAATAAACCAGGGCCGTTGGATGTGTGTTGGACGTCGGATGTGCATGGCTAAGTTACGCTCGGACTTTGCTCTGCAGACCCACTGAATCCGGCTCTGAGCTCAAAATGTGCAGCCATCTATTCGACAGAATGTTGATGGACATTGGCTTGACTCCAACTTCCCTTATTAAGACAAGTGTGCAAAAATACCGTATATATTAAACACTGTTATTTTGCAAATTTAGAGCTGTGACAAAACGATCCCGATCTGATCCCTTGGTTCAGTTTAGCTCTTGCGTACACTCCTAAATTAACAGGCAAGCATGGCATTATTTATAGGACAGATCCACATCAGTTCTAAACTGCTAGGACTAATAGTTTCACATATTTTCATAGATGAACGGTGTAGATTTTTAGAGTAATAATTACGGATCAGGGAGAAGGGAATGGAACTATGGAAGATAGGGCTCGACCTTGAGGTCTGGTGGTAGAGCTTCGCAGCCGCTGGGTTTCCGAAAACCAAAACCAGACAACAAATTACAAGCTTGCCATCCCCAATATTAATCTCATATGGATGAAAAGGAAAAATATTTGTGTTTGTTATCTTAGTGAATGATTAGGGGAGTATTTACTTTTGATTAGTTGCGAATATATGTCATGTACTCTACCACAAAATAAAAAAATATCTTAGTGAATTTATGTTTCCATCGGTTCAACTCGCCAAGCATAGTCTCGATCAGAGGTGCACAGGTCGCACCTAAAATTTCAGACATAGTGTAGGTGATCTGATTTGAGCCGTGAGGAGTGAGATAGAAGGATATCTATGGTTGGCAAGAGAGCTTCCAAGGAGCCACCAGTGAAGCCAAGTAGGGGGTTGTCGTTGCCGTCTTGTAGAGAATCTTCAGCGGTGGGCGCACTTGGGCTGCAAGGAGGAAGAAGACCAGCAATAGGCTCGCTTTGCTTCGCATTGCGACGGATAGGAAATTGATGATCTTCTAAACCCAACGTATCTGAAGTTCTTAATTTTTTTTATGAAAGCAATATCTCCCCTATTTCTTCTAAGAAAACCAACACTATAGTTTGTTCTCCACCAGCTAATTAGTATGCAGAACCCAAACAAAACATCAACATCAGCCCTGACTAAACTGCAGAAAACAAACATGTGGCATAGAACTGAAACATGGGATAACAGGGGTCATTCCTATCCAAAGAATCACATAAATAATATCGAACGGCAACACCAACAGACCAATCCAATTTAATCAAATCTAATCGATCCTAAAATAATCAGCTGCTGTAACCAGTCCCGAACTAACAAAGAATAGCCTCTCTACATTCCTGCCTTAAAGAGCCGTCGACGCAACTCACGACATCTATATTCACACCATCTCGTTTCATGACTGCACTCATCAGCTCCCTGCCTGCCTGCCTGAGAACAAAACATTGGGGATTCTTCAAGAACCGCCACGACGACAAGCCCATATCTGCAACAACCTGTTAGTATCTTGTCAAGACCCTACTTCACACATGAACCGAATGAAAACCTGAAGCAACTGACAGTGATCGTACCTCTGATTCAGATCACATGATCATCGATTCTTCTACATATCCACTGTTTCATCAGATGTAGTACTATTACAAACACCACCGCCCCAAGAACGTGCTCCCATCAGCTTGTAGGAGTTTCCTTCTGAAAAACTGGTTAAGAAATCAGAGGAGGCTTGCATACAGTGGATTTTTTTACCTTTCCTACAATATTCATCTCCTCCATTTTTTATGAGCTGCAAAGAGCAGATAACTCTACAGGAAATTGACCAGTGCATAATCTTGCCAATCCATTTTTGAAAGAAGACTATAAAGAGAATTAACAAAAGCCCGAAGGTAAGATCCGGGCTTCATCTACTGTTGAAATATTCAAAGACGAGGGTAAGATCCAAAAAAGATTGTAGTGCGGATTACAGGAGCCAAGGGCCCTGAACCATGAAATTGGTTCAGGGGAATTGGCAACGAGAGAGGTGGACGGGGACTTCTGCAGGAGATGGGAGGTGGTCCTCCACCAGCGAACTCGAACTGGAGGCACCGTACTCCTGGTAGGTCGGCAGGAGGATTTGGCGGAGACGTGGTGGCCGGTTTCGGCAGCGTTGAACCTGGATCATCAAGAAACCTAGGTGACTACGTTTACGGTTGCCGATGGTGGATGGTGCAGCTCGACAGGAGGATTTGGCGGAGACGTGGTGGCCAGTGTCATCGGCGTTGAACCTAGGCTCTCTGTATCCTCGTCCGGAAACCTCGGTGACTACGTTTACGGTCGCCGCTACCGGCGGTGGATGGGGTGGCCCCAGCCGGTCCGTGCATCGCCGGGGGAGGGCGGGGTGCACCGCCGCCGGTGGCGCAGTATCAGGCGACCTAGCAGCCACGCCCGTCCGCCCGTCCTCGACGCCACCAGGGCATCCCGGCGTCTCCTCCCTTTACCTGCTCTGCCCATCGACGGCACATCGGCGTTTCTCTCTGTTCATTGAGGGGATAAGGTCGTACGTCAGGGAGAGAGAAGAGAGGGAACGAAGGGGAATTACGCGTTGTGTTTCGTTGCTTCACTTTGCGGTGGCAGTATTGTTATTTCTCCAAACAGCGAGGGGTAAACTCGTCCAAAATCGGCAGACGGAAATTTAGGGAGACGACAAACGTACTAGAATATTCGTGTCATTCGTCACCCGCAATCTTTTTCCGTCAGCCATTTAAAGATGTTTTTTTTTGCAGAAAAAATACTTTATTAACTTATAGAGATATCTCGTTCATTACATAGGGTGTTCAGTACATCCTCGGGAGCACCTCTAATCCAGAACTGGGTGCGATGCTCCTGCCTTCCTAGCTGTGCCATGAGATGGCTAGCTGTATTCTAATCTCTCCCGATTTTCCTTACCGCTACATCTCTTTCTCCTAAGCTCTCTCTAACACCGTGAACAAGATGTACTAAGGTAGATTGGTCACATTCGTGCATCAACAGCATATTAATAGCATTTGCGCAATTCGTCTCCAGATCGATCGATTCCGTCGACCAAGCTAGGGCTAGCTTAATTCCCTCATCACACGCCGCTAGCTCCTCCTCCAGCGCCGAAGAACAGTGCATGATGCTTCGACAGGCTGTAAAGATCACTTCCCCGTCATGGTTCCTTAGCACCATACCAGCTCGTGCTTCTCCATTCTGTTCAACATAGCTTCCATCAACGTTCAGCTTCAGTCTTCCTCGTGCCGGTCGTTCCCATCTCTTTTGTTGCTTCTTGGACTTCACATCCTCTTTCTTCTTGATGGCCTGTCAGGAGTAAGAGATCGTTGTCTTCCCTTTGCATGCATCCGCCGTCAGGGTCTGTTTGATCATTAGCAAGGTGTCGACATAGCCGCATAAGAATCTCTTTGAGGCTTCGATAGGAGGCGTCGGCTTTTCGTGTGTTATCTCATTATGCACATGCCAAGCCCGCCACAACACCATTAGAGTCATCATCCTTTGTATCTCATTCAGTTTGGGTAGCAGTACTAACACCCAATCTCTCCCCGTATTCTCTATCATATGGTCTTCTAGCAAGTCCCAACATTATCTCATGTTGTGCCATAGTCCTTGTGTGTGTGGGAAGGTAACAAGCGCATGGAATGTGTCCATATCTTCCTGCCCACGGATTTTGCATGTGGCCATCGTCTCCATTTTTCTCCTGGCCATATTTTTTTGGGTTGTCAAACCATTTTTTTGCCAATCTCCACGCGAAGGTACGCACTTTTCGTGGTACTGGATTTTGCCAAATCAACTTCCATGTCTTGTTAGTTCCATCAGGTTTGCTACTTGTACTCCCCCTGTCGAAATTTCTATACTGTTCTTCCATGCCTACCCCATATGCACTCCTGATAGTAAATATACCTTTGCTATCAGGCTGCCACGCAATGAAGTCCTCATCGTTCCTTCTTGATGGTCGGATTTTAATTATACAATCAATGTCAATTGGTAAAAAGTAGCTATTCAGCAGCTGCATATTCCATGACCTATCCGGGTTTAATAGTTCTGAGACCCACTTTAACCTGCATCTTCTTTTTGGAGAAATGGTTTTGAAATACTCCTTCCGAGGAATACATGAGTCTCGCCATATACGTACCTTTGCACCGTTGCCAATCCGCCAAATGATTCCCTTTTTCACCAATTCTAACCCATATTCAATAGCCCGCCACGTAGGGGATGCATTCCCTTTGAACACCGTGTCTACAAGATTACCATTCGGATAATATTTTGCTCGTAGTAACTGTCTACACAGGGACTCTGGGTTCTTGATTAGCCTCCAAGCCTGACGTGCCAGCAGTGCCTGGTTAAACATTCTCATATCCTTAAACCCCATCCCTCCTCTTGACTTTGGTTTTAGCATAACATCTCATGCAACCCAGTGGATTTTCCTTTTTCCTTCCTCTGTTCCCCACAAAAAATTTCGAATTATTTTGGTTAAATCATCACACAAACCAAGAGGAAGCTTGTACACTCCCATGACATAGGTAGCTAAGGCTTGTGCAACATCTTTGATCAGCACTTCTCTTCCTCCTTGGGACATATGATTTTCACATTGCATTAGTCTCTTAGCCAACTTATCTTGTAGAGTTTGGAATTTGTCTTTAGACATTCTTCCCTCTGGTGTTGGAAGGCCCAGGTACTTTGTTTCAAAATTCTCTATTGTAACCTGGAGGATGCTTTTCACCTCTTCTTTTATTTCCTCGTTGCAAGTTGGACCAAAGTAAATGGAGCATTTGGCCAGATTTATGAGTTGTCATGTGCTCTTACTATATTTTCCCAAGGCCTGTACCACCCGATTTGCTTGCATCGGGTCAGCGTGAAAGAAGAGTAAGCTATCATCTGCAAACAACAAGTGTGATATACCCAGGGCACGGCGATAGATTTTCACCGCGGTTATCCTATTATCCTGCACTTCTTTTTGCAACAAAGTAGAGAGACCATCAGCCACAAAGAGAAAAAAGGAAGGGAGAGAGGGGATCACCTTGTCGTAGGCCACGAGAAGGCAAGAACGACTCCAGAAAGGTCCCATTTAGTTTTACTGAATATCTCACCGTGGTCACACACTCCATGATCCATTTGATCCACCTGTGAGAGAAACCCAATCTTTCCATCGAACTTCTTAAGAAGCCCTAATCAACCATGTCGTATGCTTTTGACAAGTCAAGTTTGTAAGCACACAAATTATTAGAGGCATTAGAATTATTTTCAATATAATGGAGACACTCGAAAGCAATAAGTGCGTTATCTGTGATCAATCTTCCTGGGATAAATGCACTTTGATTTGCCGACACTAGCTCTCCCAAGATGGGTGTTAGCCGATTAACTAAGCATTTGACCACAATCTTGTAAATTACCGTACATAAGCTTATTGGTCGGAATTCTTTTAGCTCAGCTGGGTGGTCCACCTTAGGTATTAAAGCGATAGTTGCCTCGTTAACGCCTCCAGGCATCTTGCTTGTTTCAAAAAAATAACTTGACCACTTTAATAATTTGTTGTTTCATAGTACCTCAATTTCTTTGGAAAAAACTTGCTAGAAATCCATTCGGTCCCGGGGCCTTCAGAGGTCCAATCTGAAAAAGAGCATTGGAAATTTCATCGTCACTAAAATCTCGTGTTAGGTCACAGTTCATCTCCTCTGTCACCTTACGATCCAGAAGTTGGACAACTTCCTGTACTTCTATAGAAGGGTCACGGTTAAACAATTCTTTGAAGAACGAGTTGGTCATCCTTTCCATTTCAGAAGGTACATCCTGCCATACTCCTTGCTCATCTTTTAATTTTCTTACCTTGTTCTTCCGTGCTCTCCATACTGCTTTTTGATGGAAAAAACGTGTGTTTCGGTCTCCTTCCTTTAGCCATGCTATACGGGATCTTTGAAGCCACAACATTTCCTCACGATACAGCAGTTCATCAATGTGATCTGAAACCCTTCTTATTTCACTCCTGTCTCCATTCCGTAACAGCAAGTTTTCTAGCTTTTTCCGATTATTTTCAAACTCATGCAGAACATTACCAAACTTACTCTTGCTCCAACTTTGGAGTTTAGACATCACAGAACTCAGTTTATTCATTATACCCTGCAGATCACAAACCATTTGCGCGTCATCTGTTTCCAGGCCTGTTCAACCAGCTCCGTCAGTTCACCAGCTCGTTCCCAAAAAAATTCATATTGTCTCTTCGGCTTGCGTCTTCGTAGCTGTTGTTCCTGCTGCATTTTTACTATGACAACGACATGGAGCAAGGTGAGACAACATGATTTACTTCATAATCGCCATATAAATCTCTCCATTTATAATCTGCTACTACACGGTCTAATCTCACCTTCAGATTACTGTTTCCTTGTCGCTTATTGTCAAAGGTGAAGGGAACCCCTTTAAAACCAAGATCAACCAGGTCACATACTTGTAGTGTATCTCTAAATGCTATCATTTGATTTTCAGGTCGTGGATTAATAGTAAAATGCTCATATTGCCAAAGGGCTTCATTGAAATCACCTATCACAAACCATGGTAGATCTGACATACCTCGTATATCCTGAAGTTGGGACCAAACTTGATGACGCTTTTCCACACGGGGTTCGCCGTAGATACACGTTAACCTCCACATTGGTTCATCTGGGGCCAAACGGATATACGCATCAATGAAATTTGTATTCATACTTTTAATCTCTACATACAAATTCTCCTGCCAAAAGAGGGCCAGCCCTCCACTCATACCCTCACTACTAACTCCTGCAAAACCTCGAAGACCCAAACGACTCCTAAGACCTCGAACTTTTTTTTTATTTTGTCTAGTCTCACACAAGAAAATTAAACTAGGACACGTAGACTTGGAGAGTGACACTAACTCCTGAATTGTCGAGGTTCCTCTCGTGCCTCGACAATTCCAACCGATACAACTCATTGTCCCTGACGAGACCACACATTTGGCCTCGTCAGTGTACCGGTAGCCCCAAATCCGGCTGCTCCTTTCTTCTTAGCAATCGCTCCCGTTCCTCCCATCTGCATGTCCTTCTTCTTAGTTCCACCATGGCTAGTGTTGATCTTCCTGCTTCTCTTCAGTTCCTCACTTGACCCGCCATAGTTGAGTGACAGGTTCAGGTCCAGCTTCTTGCCTTGCACCTCTTTCTCCTCTGCTCCTCTCTTCCCAAGAACCGAGTCAACATTTGTCATCGATACATCACTCACACTATCAATGGATGTCTCCAGATCACGTATTGCTGGGATCATTTCACTTGAATTAGGTACAGTAGGGATCCCATTACTGCCAGAACCATCCATCATCGATGTTGTTGCTTGTGCCATGAAGGTTGGGTTGTTCTGAACATTAAACTGACTAGGACCCCCCATTCAAAATTATACTTCCCTGGTTGTACCAGTGTTGATTTATCCTGCATCATGCCCTTGTCCTTTGTCAGGTCCCCGTCCCGACGCAGCTTCATCCTCTCAACCACATCTGCGAGCTCCTGATCTGCCTTCGCTTCAGCCTTGAGCCCCGTCTCATCAAACCCATCATGTGCATCCACCGCATCTGGTATTTCCATTGTGTAAGGGGTAGTAACCACCGGTGCCGCTTTCATCGACATCCTAGGTTTACCCAGCAGAGAGGCATCATTTCCTTCTGAACTACTCGCGAACAGACTCTTCCGGGCTGCCGGGTGGTCTGATGTTCATATTGGCCTGCCCTTATACTTACGCATTGGTGAACATCGGAGTGTTTTATCATAATGCAGGGATGCAATACCCGGTGAACGCATCTCGCACTCCTCCTGGCTATGTCCAATAATTCCGCAATGGAAGCAAAAAAAAATGGAACCCTCTCATAGCGCAACGGGTATATTTTGGCCTTTGGCTGACCCTTCACCGTTGTCTTGAACCTTGCAAGCAGCCTCTGTTTCAGAGGCCAGTCAATGCGTACCCTTAAATAATCCTTATATTTCAGCTCTGATTTCTCAGTATCCACTTCTACAACTGTTCCTAGGTTTGATCCCATACGCCTCCCATACTCCTCTGTTTGCTTATTCCATGCCACATCATAGAACCTGACCCAGAGCTGGATAGAGTTCATTACTGTCTCCGATGGCTGTGCCATGTCATTGAAAGGAGCAATGAGGCACACAACACCTAGATGTATCCAAGGCCCTCCCCTAGCAACAAAATTGTAATCTCCTTCAGACTGAAACGTGATGATGAAGAAGTTGTCCTTGAGCGGGGAGAAGGTCATCTTCTCCCGAATTCTCCATACCCCAGCAAAATGCTTCTAAAGGAGCCCATAGTTCACTACCTTCAGAGAGTAGTAGCGTGCAAACAGCCGCCATACCTTGGGTTTAGTTTCAGGTACTTCTTCATCTGCCTCCTCCTCCATGCAAAACTCATCTTCAAGGTCCGCTTCCCCAAACAGATGAGCTTCTGGTCCACAGTTCCTTCCTTTATCCTCAGATCCGTCCCAGTTTCCATCTAACTCATCTTCGTCCCGCACAATTGCAAGTTGCATGTCCATCTGCACCGGCACGATGGCGCCTCCAACTAACGACTTCGGGTGGGCGAGTTCCTCACCGGATCTCCCCGTATCACCCCCACCGTCTGTAGTCGACATCGCTCGTGCAGGCACCCTCTCTGGAAACGCTCTTGGATCGTACGTCATCGTCGAACTATCGATCGGTTTTTGAGGTCTAGGGTTTTACTGCCCTTCAGAACCTTTATATCTGGCGGCGGTGAGATCCAATCCTTCTTCTGTTCGTGGATAGCACGTCTTCCTGAGACTCCTGACCTAGCTGAAATAGCTACGGACTCTTCCCAGACATCGTAGACACCTAAACTTCCCAAATCCCCTGCACTCCCGTCCATGGAAGGCGGCGGCGCGCGATCGCCTCGGTGTCGCCCTCCTAACCCTAGACGCAGCGTATTGCACCGTTTTTTCTAGAGGAATCTAACTACAGTGTCACTAGTAAGCTTGCACGTGCAACACACGACCCCTGCTATTAATCAATATACTTTAAAATTCATAAAAATAAAAAAATAGTGACATGTTACTCAACACTTGATGCTTGTTTCTATATTAATTTTTCTATCGAAGAAATCCAATAGGTTTTTACACAATTTGCTCAACACTTTTAATAGTGAGATGTTTATTTAAGTCATGATACTTGATAGCTTTTAACATATCCGAAGTAATTTGGTTCAGAGTTTCAGTAGCTTTGAGATAGTGTCTCCCGATACAAGTAATAAGAAGAAACGGTTTCACCTGCCAAGGATGAACGAAAAGACAAAATAAGCAAGTGATTTTGTTGTACGCTTTTAGTATACAAAGATTTATCTAGTAGTAAATTCTAACACCAGCCAGAACAGAATAAGATAAATCTCGGACTAAAGATGTCCACATTTTCTTAAATCAAGTTCATTTCCTACATCCCATAACTCGAATACTAAGCCATATTGATGGCCCTAAAAAATCATGTACATGCACACGTCTCCAACAGATTACATTTTTTCCAGTCAAATCAATCTCTGTAAAGTCTCTTCAAACATAGGAAACATTCTTAAACATCTCAACCACGACTACATAAAACAAATTATTGTGAGTATACCTTTGAGTGTAATCAACTCAACCTTCCGTTTAGGACCCATAGTAGGAAAAACTTCTACCGCTGATACATATAAGAAGTTACTCCCTCCGTTTCAAAATATAAGATGTTTTACTTTGTGAATAAAGTGTATCTAGACTTCTTTTAGTGTCTAGGTTCATCTAGGTTTGGAGTGAACCTAAACACTAAAAGAGGTCTAGATACACTTTATTTACAAAGCTAAAACATCTTATATTTTGAAACGGAGGGAGTACATATGTACAAGTGGTAACATGACACAAGTGTTGTTAGAGATTATAAAAGCAGACTATCAATATCCAGAATAAAATCTTTTTGAGGTGGCCTCAACTCATACCCTAATAGAGTGAGCTCTTGTTTATTAAACAGAAGACAAGTTTGCTTTATTGATCTAACACTCTCAAATAATCTCTTGTTTCTTGTCTTCCAGGTGCACCACGGTCAGTGACCCAAATATTAGTGAAAAGAGGTGCACGCCACCTACGTGCTATCACAGTCCTGCATCATATGAACCGGTTCCAAAGAAAGGTCCCAAGCCATATGTTCAAAATATGCTAGCAAGATCGATTGGAAGAGCACTGAAGGAATAAATTAACCAATTTTACTTCCACCGGTAGTTGACGCAGAAGACTTGATAGATTATGATGTCTTCATGGAGCATACTACGTTGATCATGTCCAAGGAGGAGAAGCCATGCAAATATTATACTCCCTCCGACCCATATTATTTGACTTAAATTTGTCTAGATTTAGATGTATGTAGACATGTTTTAGTACTAGATACATCTAAATCTAGATAAATCCAAATCAACTAATATGGGTCGGAGGGAGTAACATTGGTGGGACACTTGCTTTTCCAAGTAGATTTCATCACTTCTGGAATAGATCACCCAGAAGAACTGATAAAACTACCATTCCCCAGCTATAAACCATTGATCCTCTCAAGCTAAGACCACTGCTGCCATCAAAATTTAACTGATCAAGTTCTAGCTTAGCCCAGGGGAAATTGGCAACTGAGAGTGCCCTTTCGGCAAAGTATTTATAAACAATGCATGCTTTGTGAAATCTTAATCGATGACAAATGAAAATTACCCTGCTAGTTGAAGTGGGAATTGATCTTGAAGATCCTCTAACCAGGAGTTCGCCTTCATGAGAGCTGTGTCCCCTTGCTCGATAGAACAATTGAAAAAAAAATATCGTTCACACTTGAGGACATACCCTTCAATGAAACAATACAGGACACCAGGGAAGGAGGGGCGTGGGGATGCTCTATTGGGGATCGACGACTCTGAGTCTTCGGGCGGAGCGACGTCCGATGATGGGCGGGGCGAGCATGAGTACCGGTGGCGACATCGGCATGGAATCGCACAGGGTAGCAACGACTCGGCCTCCGGCAGTGTAGGCGGTAAGAGATGATGGCGGGCAGCGGCGGATCCCGTGTTTGGACTCCCCTGCTCCAATGGCGCCGCGCATGAGGATAAGTTGTGGTTCCCGCATTGCGGTTCTAGCGAAGGTCCGTCTACGGCTCGTGTGGCGGCGGTGCAGCGCATGCGACGTCGCGCGACGGCGGGTGGGCTGCTGGTGCGGGAGAGTTATGGCGGATCTCCGGCCGGCTGGCAGGAGGTCGCGCGGCGCCGGGTGGGCTGCGGCTGCTGGAGGGTCACGGCGGATCTCCAGCGGGCTGGCAGTAGGGCGTTGGAGGATTTGAGGGCTTGGCAGAGAGAGCCTCAGACTGTAAGGGCGGCGGCGGGAGGCAACGATGGTGGAAGTCGTGCGACGAAGGGATGGAGTAGTCAGGATTGAGGATCAGAGAATCCGATTGCAGCAGTTTCCATTCTTTTTTTTGCGGGTAACAGTTTCCATTCTTTTAACCCAAGTGTTTCCATAGCGTGATTGCAGCGGCCACGGACACGGGTGGGCTAAGAACAGTCCGTCATTTTTAATTGCTATGTGCACCAAAGAAAAAAATTAGCCTAACTTAGGCTGTTAGATTGTGTTTAGTTGGTCCGATCGTGTGGATTTAGTAGGTCCATGTATATGTTCTAGGGGACGTCAAGCAAAGTTTGTGTTCTCTCCTTTATAAGTAGTAGAGATAGAGATAAATTTTTTTTTTTGATGTAGTAGAGATAATTACTAGTAGTAGTATATGTCAGTAAGCTTGGTGTCATTGGTTTTAAAGATGATTTTGCCCCTAGCCTTTTAGTGATATTACATCCCCTACCACCGCCTAAGTGAAAAGCAGACGTTCGGTGAAAAGAAAAAATCTCACGGCCGCCTCTCCACCTTTCCCCTGGATCGACACCTCGCTGTCAGCCGCCATCAAAATCGCCCTGCCACCAACCACCGTCCCGCCCGCCGGCGTGCGTTGCCGCCCCAGATCCCCGCCGCCATGCCGGTTCTAGAGCTAGCCGAGCTCCCGGGCACCGCCGCGATTAAAAACCTGACCGTCCGACCAACATCCACGCCTCCGGCTTCCTCCTGCCCCGCCGACGGCTCCCGCTCGTCTTCCTCGCTCGATCCCTCCCGCAACCGCCGGCGCTGGTTACTACCACCCGTCCGTCCTCCTCCTCCCCCGGCGAGGCAAGACCTGCGGGAAATACCACCCCCGAGGCCCTCCCTCGTTGCCCCAATCCAATCCCGCCCCGACAACCCACCAGTGATTTTTTTCTTGCTGTTTGGAATGGGCAATCAGGGGATTACTCCTCGGCGGATTCCCACATCCGGCCACCGGTCCCTTGATCTCCACTTGCTCCGGCTGGTGGAACGGGACAGCGGCGGCCACAAGCCTCCCCGCCTCCGAGCTCCAGGTCCTGCCGTCTGAGCTGACGATTGACTTGCAGTCCTCTCAAATTGATTGGTCTGAGATCTAGTGTTCGTGACCCTAGGAGACAGCAGTGCCTCCAACCTTTGCTTCATGAGTCTTGTCCTCTCGGCAGAAAGGGCAGCAGGGAACGAATCAAGCTGGCCGGAATCAGACGAGCAGATCAACTAAAGAGCGAGATGCTCCATCAAGGCGTGCTGTACTACCTAGATACATTGACATCACGTCGTGCGTTCCTCGTTGTCAGAAGAATGTATTCGCAGTAGCAACCAGCTAAAAGATGGTTTTCTCCTATACCTCTTTGCTTTGATCAATCAATTGGGTTTGTCGTGCATGCTCTCTCTCGACATGGGACAGGACGCCCGCTCGTGGACCTCGATTGGCCACCCGCAGCTCATCAGCAGCATCGTCGTGTTCTTCCACTTCAATACTACTAATACGCAAGTCGAGGAGGAGGGATTGCAACAAAGGGGAGAGTCAGCACCTCATTTGGCACGTGTGACTACGGTCTGGCCCGCTCTTTCGTGGACGGCCTCGATGGTGTTGGATGCAGAAAACAGCCGAGCTGATATTGACACGCATAAGAAAATGTACGGCTCAACCTCATGAAGTTTCAGTAATCGAATTCTCGGGCACACCGGCTATAGATCAGCCAGGTCTATAGAAAAGGAATATATGCATGTCACATCTTTTACGTAGCCGTTCAAATGTTGATGAAAAGATGTTTCCGTTAGCATATCCTTTGCCTCACCGAGAATTTAGTAAAAAAATACTGGTGTAACTGTGGCAACGCACGAACATTCAGCTAGAATCGTTAGGGAGCGTGGGCTGAGAGCGACGCTCCAGCCGCGGCGCTCAGCGAGCGAGCCCGTCGCTGCTGCCGGACGCCGCACGGGAGCGCCCGCCATCTCCACTATTTCGCTGCCTCGCTACTCTTCTCCCCCCTCGACGAATCCTGACCCTGCGCTGACAGTGGCCACACACACGGTGGCCGCCCCAATAGCCCCTGCCCGCCGGGCCCAACACACTCGCCCCGCACCGACCCTTCCCGTGCGCACCGTTCCTGCGTCGCCAGCTGCCTGCGAGTTTGTCCATGAGGTGCTCCCGTGTCCTTCCATGGAGGTAGTCAACATGACAAGATTTCACAAGAAGACAGTCTGAATCGAACTAGCTCGCTGGGAATCGAAGATCTATGCTGGAAACGAGAGCTCTCGTCGTCGAATATAGTCTGGATGTCGCCACTTACTCCAACAGGAGCGTTGACTTTTTCCTGGGGGGTGCTATAGAGAGGGAGATGGACGGGGCAAGCCGGTAGAGAAGAGCAGGCACCGGATACAGAAGGCCGGGATGGAGTCCGATTTTCAGAGCCTACCCCGTTCTTCCGCCGCCGACGACCACCTTCTCCGACACTGATCCAGTGACCCTCTCCGTACTCCCTGACGTCGGCAGAGATAGGAGCGCTGCGTCACCCAACTTGTCTAAATTGCTTTTGTTTGACGCCCTATCTCCTTCTGTATGAGCTGCAACCCGGACAGGAAGATGGGCCATCTCATGTTCGTTGTGCCTACCCATTTGCACAAGACTAACTCTTGTACTGGTTTCAGTTTTCTGACGGCTTCATGCACTTGTTTCTCTGAGCTTACCTTGGTGCTATAGCGACGATGTAGTACTGCTTCCTTTTCCCTTTACATCTTCGGATAAAACAATAAAACAGCAACCAAATGCTCTGGTGCATGTTTCAAGTGAGAAAATACACAACGACCCGGTAGTCCAAGACCAGATGAGCGCTTATCAGAAACACTCAAACAATCTCTTCCTGCAAATGCAGTGTTTGGCAGAAATCTTACAACGTTACAAGTTATTTCCTGGTTGAGCACGATGTTGCATGGTTGGGTTAGTTGTGAAGAGGCTTAATCATTCACCGATGGATTAGAGTGTTGGGATATAATACATCTCCATCTATATATTCTTTCTTTGATCTTAAATTTTCCGTGCATGCCTCTGCTACAATGTTTTTTCCTTATAAAATTGGCACTCAGTATATGATCTTGAGTGGCAAAAGAAATATCTGGTTGTGCTAAGAAAAGAAGGAACAAGGGAATTCTTTTCTCATACTACTCAATTTGTTTAGTAGTGTGGTCGTCGCGGATGTAGTATGCACTGCACAAATTCAGTTAACTCTTATGATGTTGAATCAGGTTAGCACATACCAACGTACTGCTGCTCATGTATATACATACCCAGTCAATGTCATGATATTTTCATGTCAACTCAGGAGATTGCATAAGACTGCCATGAAAGGAGATTAATTGCACGAAAACCCAACTGCAATGGTGACAACTATAGAGTAATCTACATATAAAGGGATACAAAGGGTCATGCCATCCACAGGTAAAAGTCTGTAGTCTGGACATTCAGGTAAAAGTATGTAGTCTGGACATTCAATTGGACTTGTTCCTTCCGTGGCCACGCACAACTATCCTGCTACCATTGCTCATTGGCTTTAGTGAGAGAAGATTAGTAGGTTTTGCTTTATGTTCATATTTATGTCTATAACTGGATAACAAAGTGTAATATTAACATTTCTCGAATACCATTTGACTACTTCTTATACATGTGCATTTTTCATACTCATTTTGCTGATATGTGGTGAGAAAAAATAAAAGAATAAAAGTCGTGGCAACGCACGGACATTCTGCTAGTATTTATTAGAAATCGTCGGTGCACGGCTTGGCTAGAAGAAGTGAAGGACATGTTAGAATGGGTGTCTTGTGGTCACTGGCTAGCTAGCAATTATGGAACCTGCAACAGTGTGCGACGCGCCCATTATAACCACTGGATGACTGCAAATCTAGCAGCAAGCACCAGTGCATCACCACCAGTACAAGCCTTCTACTCCCAATTAAGCTAGCTAAGGATCGAGCACTGGCAGCAATGGCGCCAACACAGCAAGCGTTGCCACCCCCAATCCTCGGCGTCCTCGAGACCACTCTCGTAACACCCTCGTCGAGAACCGGCCCCGCCCCGCCGGAGTCTTCCCTCCCTCTCACCTTCTTCGACCTCCCGTGGGTCAACTCCGCACCTGTCGAGCGGGTCTTCTTCTACCGCCTCGCCGCCGACGCAGACATCGCCACCATCCTCTCCAACCTTAAGACCTCACTATCCCAAGCTCTCCACGCCTTCTACCCGCTAGCCGGCCGCCTCCGCCTCACCCCCGGGAAAGCTGACCGCTACGAGCTCTACTACCAGCCGGGCAATGGAGTCACCTTCACTGTCGCCGAGTACAGCGATGATGTTGACTTCGACGAGCTGGCCACCGATGAGCCGAAGGAGGTCGCCAAGATTATACCGCTGGCACCCCCTCTCCCTGAGGGCGGCGCTCTGCTCGCGCTGCAGGCCACCGTGCTGCAACGCGGCCTCGCCATCGGCATGGCCGTGCACCACGCCGCCTGCGACGGCGCGGGCTCGACGCGATTCCTGCACACGTGGGCGGCGGCCAGCACCGGCGCTAACGGGCCAGCAGCCCCCGTCATCGACAGAACTCTCGTAAATGACCCAGGGAGTCGTCTCTACAACTGCCTCGTCAAAGCGATGCCAGCCCAGATGGAGCACGTCAGGACGCCGGACGAACACCTCTTCGCCACGTTCACACTGTCCAAGGAAGACATACAACGCGTCAAGGACGTGATCGCCGGCGAGGCTGGACGGCGTGGCGCGGCGCATCCGCGATGCTCCTCGCTGGTAGCCACCTTCAGCTTGGTATGGTCATGCTACCAGCGAGCCAAAGATGCAGGAAGCAACAGCGGCGACAAGACATACTTGCACTTCCCCATGGATCAACGCTCGCGGATGAAGCCTCCAATCCCGGACGAGTACCTCGGCAACTGCGTCAGCGTCGTCTTAAACGCGGCTCCCATGGACCAGCTCGCGGCACCCGGCGCCGGTGGCCTCTTCGTCGCGTGCACGGCGGTAGCTGCCGGGATCGAGGACGGAGTGGGCGCGGTCGCGTCACCTGACACGATAGAGTATTTGACTGAGCGCTTCAAGGAGGCTGCCTTTGCCGGGACCGGGATGTTGAGTGTGGCCGGGTCGCCGAGGTTCCGTGTGTACGAGGTCGACTTGGGGTTCGGGCGGCCGGCCAAGGTGGAGATCGTGTCCGTGGCGAGAACCGGCGCCATGGCGGTGGCAGATGGCCGGAGCAGCGGTAGCGCCATGGAAGTGGGCATCTCTCTGCCGGCTGCAGGCATGCAGAGGTTCCAAGAGTGCTTCCAGGATGCCATTGCGTGGCTTCACCATTGAACAAGTGACCTCCTCTTATTTTGGTGAATTTATCAAGTGGGACAAGTATATATATATATATATATATATATATATATATATATATATATATATATATATATATATATATATATGTACTCCCTCCGTTCCAAAATAAGTGACATAGATTTGTCTAGATATACATATACCTAGACACTAAAACAAGTCATTCGAATCTAGACAAATATCCCTTATTTTAGGACGAAGAGAGTATATACAGTTCGTCGTGCAATAATGTGAAATTGAGTAGATAAATGTCTTGGCCTAGTTACCCATATATGGGTAAGAGGGACAATAACTGCTTTTTTTAGGTAGGAGTAAGTGGTTTCCACCAAAAAAATTGGGTGATCATCCTTTTTTGTCATCTCCTACTCATATATGGGTAGATGGGCATAAATTTTGGATAAGAGGCAACTCTTATGGTGCAACATCAGCAGGACTGCACGTGAGAAGCCTCCAACCGCCTGAGTGGAAAATCGCCCGACCCGCCCGACCTTGTCGCCGGTCACCGCCGGCCCATCCGCTCGTCGGCGACCTCCCTGCGCGCAGCCGCTCCTCCTTCCCACCACCCTCCTGGCTCCACCGCGCCCAAGCAGACCTTAATTCATCTAGGAGCACACCGCAGTGCCCGCCCCTGTCGATGCGCCGCCAACGCCGATTCTCGGCGGTGTGGGATTTGTCGGTACCGAAGTTAGCTCTGCCGCCTCCCCATCTGCGAGCTCCGCCCGGCGCCCACCACCTTCCTCCCACCGGCGAGCACCGCGCCCCCACCTGTGAGCTCTAGTCGCTAACCCTGTGAACCACCGACCTCAATCCCGGCCACCGTGCCCCGACGGCGACGCGGGTGAGGCCTAGGCATGCGGCGACACGGGCGAGGACCAGGCAAGCCGATGTGCGGCATGGGTGCAGTTCACCGCTGGTGGATGTCCTTGATTGCTCTTTTATTTTTTGTGTAGGGTCCTCGGTGTAGAAAAGATGTACCCAATTGTAATTTCTTTATTTTTTAGGTCCCGGATGTGTTTTTCCTAGCCAAAAAATGAAAATGGGCAAGCTGTTGGAGCAAACAACATTTTCATTACCCATACCTCCCCTCTCCTCTTACCCAAATGTTTTGTGGAGTTGCTCTAAAGTGGTTTCTGTGCAATTATCATGTATGCTGTCATTTTCTTACAATTTCCTTTTGTGGTGCAGAAATCCAATTTTAATTTTAGTACTCCCACCCTTCCAAACTAGCTGACTCAACATATTCTAGATACATG
Source organism: Avena eriantha (assembly GCA_910589775.1). Taxonomy (NCBI): domain Eukaryota; kingdom Viridiplantae; phylum Streptophyta; class Magnoliopsida; order Poales; family Poaceae; genus Avena; species Avena eriantha. Next base: position 483,501,964 of record OU342745.1, read on the forward strand.
TATCTAGACGCTGGCCAATTAATTTAGGATAGAGAAAATAAAGACAACCGCACACTCTTCCTCTGGTGTCCTGCGTACCACAACAGCATGCTGGCGACCAGCTACAAGGAAGAAAGTGGTACGAGAGCTTGAAACCAGGGAAGCCATGGAGGAAGCAGGACGACAAGAGGGAACAAATGCTCAAAGAAGCAAGGAGACGATGAATCAAGGATTGCGAAATCTGGTAGATGCTGACGGGGAATCGAGGCGTGGCCGAGGTCTAAGTGAGTGCAAAGAATCAGGGCGGTGTTGGATCTTCTAGGAGGCTTGGAATTTGTGTGGTGGTTGGTGACCATGTCGTCTTCGGGATACGTGGGAAGCCTAGGGTGGTTTAGAAAGTGAGTAGGTCGTTGGGGAGGTGGGAGGTCTTGGCTAATAGCGGTGATCCTCCTTGGACGACACAGAGAGAGGAGAGAGAAAGGAGAGATTGTGTGTGTCTGACATGTGGATCCCATCTGCCATTATCTGTGTCCTTAGTCTTAATGTTTTTAGGTTTGTGGTACTTATTATTGCTCTATCCAAAAACCGATGTTTCTATTACAAACACTCAACTCAATAGACATTGATTACGTTAAGATGGCCCCAACAAGCGTGTCTTCGTGCAATTTGCTCATCTCTAACGAACACTCAAGAATGTGGGATTCGTTTTTTCGACAGGTTGCGATTCCGTGAACCGTCAAGTGGCCGCTGAGAGGACGATTTTCCCTTACCCATATCCAAGGGTGATTTTTCTTAAGCAGTTTGTAAAGAGATATGCTTTAGAGGCAAATAATAAAGGGTGTTTATTATCATATCCCATTAGTTCATAATAGTTTTGTATCATGCTATAAATGCATCAAGCAGAAACATTGATACACGTGTGATATAAAACAACCAGAGTCTCTAGTAGCCTCTAGTTATACTAGTCCGTTGGGTAGCTGTTGATCAAGGTTTCCTGATCATAGTGTATTTATGCCAACTGACAGTGGAGTCACATAATTGGTGAATGATGTGGTGGACATTTCCCTAATTTATATGTATTGCAACTCGATCAAGTCACATGTTCATTGTTGCAATACTAGAAGTGTAGTATCCTTCTCCTTTGACCGTGTGAGCATATTAATCACTATCTTTCGAGGCTGCTTTGACTACATCAAACGCCATGTCCGTAACTGGGTGGCTATAAAGGTGTATGTCAGGTATTTCAGAGTAATAGTTGAGGTCTATACATCAAGATCGGGATTTGTTCACCTGCGTGAGACCCACTCAAAGAGATTACATCCATAAATGTTGCGCAACATGTGACTAGGTCACGACATGGAATATCACAGAATGAGTAAAACTGAATTTGTCGGAAACGAGATTGAACATGGTATTGGATAATGATGATCAGATCTCGGACAAATCATGTACCATAGTAACAAAGGGAATTGGACAGGCTCATGGAATGCGCAGTGGTCATTATAGGCATCCCGGTCCCGCTAATGATCCTTGATTCGAGAGAGATATCAATCATGTCTGTGATGTTCCCAAACCGTAGGGGTAACACACTTAAGGGTACGATGACCAATGTATATCTTTTGGTAGAAAAGAATCAACGAAGTATGAAAGAGAAAGATCTTCGGAATTGTTCCGAAAAGAGAATGCTGGAAAAAAAATCTGAAGATGATCCGAAATGGTTCGGAGGAAACGAAAAAGTTGAAAACTATGCATGTATGTATATTAATTATGAATTAATATATTAAATAAATAATTTAAATATTTTACTATGGGGCAACTTCCTCTACGGGGCCGGATCCCGGGAGGGAAAAAACCCAGAATGGAAGCCACCCCAGAGCGAGCCACAACCGATGGTGGGCCCTGGTCGGCCCACACAGCCAGCGGGCGACTGTAGACGCCGCACGGGCGAGCAGCAGCTGGGCACCACCTAGTGGGCCACTGCTAGCCAGCCCATCCGAGTGAGGGCATGCGCAGGCAAGGCGCACGGCACTGGGCGTTGCTGGGCCTCGAGCCAGCCCACCCGTGGTTCCGAGCGCACACGGGCAGGTGCAAAGTGGGCCGTGCAAGGGGCCACCCGGCCCCACTGCTTCGCTGCCTCACCACCAGGTCGCCTTGCATCCAGGCCACAACTGGGATGCCTCGCCCGGGTGGCCTACCCGGCCGCCGGTAGCAACCCAACCGGTTGTAGCTTGTTCTCCTTTTTCCTGTTGACTATTAGTCCCACCTCGAGACTTTAGGGAAGGATGTATTCTCTTTTCCCCTATATATAGATGGGGCATGGGGTGCGAATAAACACACATCAATATTTCTCTAAGGCAATTTCTTTGGAGAAGTAATCTCTCTCTTTCTCTATTGCAACCGCAGCTCCCTGTTAGGGTTGTGCGTGCAAAGGGAGGACTTCGTCACGATGCAGGGAGGTGCTGCAAGGATTCCAATCTATTTCTGCAACCTGACAGGGATCAGGAGCCAGAAGTCCTCATCGTACACCGTACGTGTGCGAAACCTCGGAGGTGCTGCCATTAGTAGCACCGGGGTTGTCGTGCTAGGGCCTAGGGTGACTTGTGAGGAGCTTCGCGACCTTGACGTCGGCTATGGCATCAACTACTTCATCCATGTTCCTCTCGAAACATCAAACGCTTTTGGTCTGCAAGGGTATGTTACCGAAACCTTCTCCGTTACAACTTTACTCATAGATAGATCCTGGCTAGGTGCATTCTGTCGTAGGAAAATTCTTGCTTTCTGCCATAGAACCCCTTCAGTGTTATTAGAGCCATATATATGCATAGTATTGTTGTACGCCCAGTACAAATATGGATTATGTGGGAATTGATCTTATAGTTGTTATCCTCTCACGTGTTTTTGCTTATATCACGGTATTGATTGATGGAGTGGAACGGACAGATCTTACGCGTAATCTTACGCGAGACTGGTTTCACGCTCAACATACGGCTTATACCGTATAAGTTTCTAGCGGGTTTCTATCTCTCATACAATAGTTGATATAGCATTTGCAACGGAGGGGCCTGAGGGGTGTAGTAGAGAGCCTAACAGCCACGTGGAACTTGCAAAAGAAAATATAGAGGCGTATAACTTTGTTTTGTAGGAGGCACATGATGTGATATGGTCTAATTCGTAGTAGAGGTAAAGTAGTTTACTTTATTGCTAAGTAGTTTAGTAATAGTCATCTTCGTGATGAGCTACGAGCTACTGACGTTGTAGACTTGAAGCCATATCAGTGGCAAGATGGAGATCATATCGGGGCGTACGATGGAGATCAATGTGCATGAAGAAGACCATATCATATCAATTTAATCTACATATGATGTTGATTGTTTGCACATCTTGTTATGTACTATTACTAGGAAGCCTAAATACTAGCTATAATAAGATGATCCCTATTAAATTCCAACTGTAGTGTTCTCCCATTAGTGTGCACCACCAAGAAAGTTCATAGTTATGAAGCAGACTATGACGATCGGGTGCTAGACATCTCTGCATTTGCATATGGTGGGTGCAATCCATGTATGCACTACGAATACACTAAGGTTGAGTTCGCGAGCCTGACATGTACAGACATGACTTCGAAACACAGTGATCGAAAGATCGAGCATGAGTCACAAGCATGTTGTGATTGACGAAATATAGTCTACCTTGGCAGCTGTATCAAAGGTCATGATGGTCAGGGATGATACGGTGTAAAGGGATCGTGTGATTGCTAAAACTATCTTAGGGATGATAATTTTAGTGGGAGTTCAATTGATAATTTTATTATGATATTGAACTCATATTATGAACTTAGTCTAAAAGTTCTTTGCAAATATCCTTGTAGATTATGGCCAAATTCTTCCACTTTGGAACCTTCTTGAATGAAGGAGAGCTTAAGGTGCATGGGTCAAATTTCATAGACTGTTTGAACGCCTCCGAGATACCCTCGAATTCAATGACCTAATCTACGTGATGGAAGAGGAATTAGGAGATCGCCCTAATGAATCAGCACATGAGCTTGAAGTTAAGAACTATCAAACTCGCTACAATCGATCCATCCTTGTCTAGTGTGTGATGCTAAACTCAATGGAGAATGAGCAGCATCTGTGTTATTTCAACACTCATTCATATCAGATGATCAAAGAGTTGAAAGCATGCTTCGCACCACAAGTCAGGTTCATGAAATATGACCTGATGGACAAGTTCCTCTCACGGAAAATGAGAGAGGACGGGTGCCTTCGTAGCCACCTGTCATTCATGCAGAAGATGTATGATCGACTTGCGAGTGATGTGGACTACCAGTTGTCAAATGACTTCGCCATAAATGGAGTGTTGCGTTCTCTTCCCTCGAGCTATGTGAACGTCGTTAATGACTACATCATGAAAGGAGAAGAGTCTACCTTTTAGATGTTCATGAATGACTTGAAGTATCTGGTGGAGTATGTCGATTCATTGGATGATGATTATGAAGGTATATTTGATATACAAATGTTATAAATGTTTCATGCAAACACCTGTGGTTTAGCAAGTATACTGGTACTTGTTTCCTGATTATGACAACAGGATAGTCTGCATAAGAGCTTGCTAAAGAGGCAATGATCGCGCATTAAAGACATTTAACCCAACTGATGATCAACGAACACGCTCCATCTACATTTATTGTTTAGATTAATAAGTTTTTAATCATCGCAAGTGCGAGGACCTTATTATTAGGTCTTGCTTTTAGCAGAAAATTTATTCAATAAGTTTGTAACAAGATAGTTGTGACGATCTTATGAATAAAATATGTTATGGTCACTTCTTGATTATGGATGGATTATTCCTGGTTACTGATCTTGATAAATAAGCATTTATAAAAGAATGCCAATAAAAATATCCAAAGTTTAAATGTTGAACTTATTCTCGAATAGCACTATAGTTTAAGTCATGCTAAGTATTAATTGTGATTTTCATGAATGAGAAAAGTCTTTAGATATTTGACCTTTGGACTCACAAGCAACACTTCTTCTAATTTAGATAAAGTGACTAAACCTTCGCACTCTGGTAAAATTGTTGTGCATGGATTATTGAAAATCATGTGATGATCAAAATTCAACAAGATGGTTGATATTGTGGTGAATCGAAGTAAATAAAGGATTTACAAGAAAACCACAAGGTTCAAAACTATTCAAGAATAAAGTTGAATACCAAAGTCATGGAGATTTGATCAAAATAACCAAGTATTCAAAGTTTAAATTTACAACATTAAGACTTATGAAATTGTTTCGTAAATTATGAAGTCAGGACACATCAAAGTGTATTCATATGTTAATACCTCGAAATCATACAGTATTAGACACTTATGGTATGGATCTGATCTCTTATTAAAACCTAAGGTATCATTTAGAATTAATATTAGAAATTGCTAGAACTCATAAGGAATATCCAACAATTCGTGGAAACAACACCATAAGTGTTATGGCAAGTTCGAGTTTCTGGAGACTTCAATAGAACCAAAGTCGTGGTGAATAAACTGGATTTATAGAGTATTTTCAAGAAATTATGAATACAACTTTCGTACTAAAACCAAAGGAAGGCAAAGCTTGTATTGCCTGGAACAGTATTTCTAGAGAAAGTTTTCTCATTGAAATGTTAGTGGAATGAGTGAAAGTCTAAAATAAGGTATTAAACCTTACCTTGAATTATTAGAGTGGCACAATGGAATTTGTTCCATAAACTAAACTCTATAAAATTAAAAGGAGAAACCAATGATTAAGATCATGAAGTTTCAATAGATCCTTTTAGTCAAAAAAAAGTAGGATTCAATGGTGTATTCTGCTGCTGCAGAGTTGTATTGATTCACTAGTCTTTAAATGAGACATACCTACAAACTATAAATAAGTGTGATCGACCTAATACGAGTTATGATCAAGATTCATAATACCCAATAGTTAAGACTATTGGATTAGCATTAACAGGATTGTCAAAACTGGGAGATCTTTAATCTAGAATTAAAGAAAGGTTGTAATCGATACAACAAACATGGTTTCATAAATCGGACAAATGCTAGATATCCTGTGGTGGGAATTCTCGAGTTGAAATATGATCAAATATGTTGGAATTTGCCAAAATATAGAGAAGTCCTATATTTTGATAAAAATGAGTGGGAGCTAAGTAGTATGCTAGTCATACTATGTGTGACATATTATGAGTAGGAGTTGAAAGGAAATCTTGATCTCATATGAGATGTCATTTTGAGTGGGAGCGTAACAACAATCGTATATGTAGAACATTCGATGAAATTTGAATAGAACATTCGATGAAAATGATTTGTGACATCCACTGTGCCTTGGTTGCTGAGTATTTCATATAACCATACTATATACTCGATATAATGAGACCCATAGTCTGTGGTTTAAAAGCAAAGAGTTCTTGCTTGAATAAACCACTAGGCCTAAGTTAAAGCTTGCCCTGAACTTTGAAGAGTCGGGTTGGATGAGAGAATTGTAATTAAAAGACAATCTCAGTTAGAATCTAAATAGATAAAGAAGCATATGGTTGTTTAGGAAATGGCCAGTGAAGTTGTTTTGGCTTAAAAGAAGGTTGACTTCAGCTGAGTGTGTTTTCTAGAACATACATGAGAACGGTGAAAGTTCGATGTGAATGATCGATTGTCATGAGGGTACTAGAAAATATAAGTCTCACTCTATCGCCAAAAACAAACTTTGGCAAATTATGTGATTATGAAGTAAATGTCAAATTAGGTGACATTTTAGATTTACAAAGAACACAAGGATCTCATAAAACATATCATAAAGGTTTCTCCATAAGCAGGCATGATCAAAGAAAACACATGTGATGTGGTTTCATGGCTATTAACATTGCAACTAGAGTATTTATACTCTAGTACAAGTGGGAGACTGAAGGAGATATGCCCTAAAGGAAAATAATAAAGGGTGTTATTATCATATCTCATTAGTTCATAATAGTTTTGTACCGTGTTGTAACTGTATCAAGCGGAAACAATGATACACGTGTAATATAAAACAACTAGAGTCCTTAGTAGCCTATAGTTATACTAGTCCATTGGGCAGCTGATGATCAAGGTTTCCTAATGATGGTGCATTTATGCCAACTGACAGTGGAGTCAAATCATTGGTGAATGATGTGGTGGACATTACCTTTATATGTATTGCAACACGATCAAGTCACATGTTCATTGTTGCAATATTATAAGCGTAGTATCCTTCTCCTTTGACCGTGAGAGCATATTAATCAGTATGTCCCGAGGTTGCCTTGACTGCAATAAACATCATGTTCGTAACTCAGTGGCTATAAATGTGTATGTTAGGTATTTCAAAGGAATTGTTGACGCCTATGCATCAAGATCGGGATTTTTCACCTGCACGACAGAAAGATACACTGGGCCACTCAATGAGATTACGTCCATAAATGTTGTGCAACATGTGACTAGGTCGCGGAGATGGAATATCACGGAATGAGTAAAACTAATTTTGTCGGAAACGAGATTGAACAAGGTATTGGATAACGATGATCAAATCTCAAAAAAATCATGTATCATAGTAATAAAGGGAATTGGACTCCACATTTAACATTCAAACGACAATAGACTCGTGGAATACGTAGGGGTCATTATGGGCATATGATGCATGCAAAATTGATGCATGAACTTTGTAGTTTATTGATAAATATTCCAACATATTTTGATGTTATGAGATGTTATAATCATGTTTTGCATTAATTTATGGGGATTTTCCATCGACCCCCCTTATTTTGGTTATAACTCTGCAAAACAGAAAAACCTTGTTTTGCGTATTTTGACGTTTCAGGGACCTTTCAGAACTCAAATTGATCTAGGATTTTCCTGGCGTGAATATTTTCACATGAGAAGCCACCTGAAGACAAGAAGCACACGAGTGGGCCAGCAGGGCCCAAATGAGCACAGGTGGTACGGGCCCCTGGCCTGGACACGCCACCCAGTCTCGTTTGCCCCTCAAAGATCCGATGTCATCCATCTTCATTCCATATCATCCATCTTGACCTAAAAAATACTATATAAAGACCCCCCGAAGCGTTCCCTCAAAGTGGCAGCGAAGAAATACGGAAAACACAAAACAGAGGTTGTCGCCAGCTGCCAGAGGAAGATTGGAGGGGGAACCACTGCCATAATTGCCTCCAGCCACCTCTTCCCATTCACCAATGTCTCCTCCTTGCTCTCCACCATCATAGGGGAGTAGTTCACCCCCTGTACTATGGGTTTGTGGTGGTAACTTTGTTCAATCTCTCTATGTATGATCATTGTTGAAGTCTATATAATGTGCCTTGCATGATTATTTAACTATCTATGTAATTCCTTTGGTGTATATTGTGTTATGAGATGATATTTGTTATGCATCTACTGTTGTGTTGAGACTTTATGGTTTGTCATACTTTGGAATTACACCTATGATACATGCAATGAATTTATCTATGCATAATGCCTTGTCTACAATGTCATGAGGTGCTTGACACCACCAAGTGTAGGTAGATGGGAGAGTTGTGAAATCACATATTTATATAAATCATTGCACTAGTACTTAGGAAATGTTTTCCTTTAATAGTATGATGTATGTGGGTAAAGGGTGTCCGAGGTGACAGCCGGCATAAGCATTGAGCGACAAAAATGGTGTAGAAAGCATCCTTTATTGGGGGTAAAAAGGGAGAAGTATGATGTGGTGAAGTGACTTGTCCATACTCTCGGTCTTACTACAAGGGTGACTCCAGAACACATATGGGTACTTCTTTCAACTATGTGTTTTAGGACATATAGCCGCTATAAAGTTATCATTAAAGCATGACATTTGTATTTATCTTTATCATCTATAATATGATCATCACCATAGATAGAGAGAGAAGATTGAGTGAACCATGAACCCTAGTCCATTGTTCCCATGGGCACAAACTCATTGTGTTGTCGTCTTGCATTTAGACGATTAGGACACTTTTATTACTGTTTTGTTACCTTTTACTTTATTGCATTAATTCTACCTCCCTTATTACTTTAAATTGTTTAGTGCATAAACAACTAGAATTGTGACACTCTAGTTAGAGAGAGTAATAGCTTTTTCTTCTTGCTCCTGCGGATCAATACCCATACTTCCACATTGAGAGGTGCTACAGTGATCCCCTGCTCTTGGGGGTTATGAGCATCCCGATCCCGCTAATGATCATTGATTCTAGAGAGATCTCAATCATGTATGTGATGTTCCTGAACCATAGGGGTAACACACTATTGGAATGATGACCAATGTAGATCTTTTGGTAGAAAGGAATCAACGAATTATGAAAGAAAAGGATCTTCGGAATTGTTCCATAAACAGAATGCCGGAAAAATTTCGAAGAGGATCCAAAATGGTTCAGAGGAAAGAAAAAGGCTGAAAAGGTGTTTTTAGATTAATAAGGATATATAATATGCATTTATGTATATTAAATATGAATTAATATATTAAATAAATATTTTATTATGAGAAACTCCCTCTACTGGGTCGGATCCTCAGAGGGAAACAACGCAGAAGGGAAGCCACCCCAGAGCGAGCCACATCTGCTGGTGGGCCCTGGCCGGCCCAGACAGCCGGCGGGCGACTACAAACGTCGTGCGGGCGAGCGGTAGCTGGGCACCGCCTAGCGGTCCACTGCTAGCCATCCCACCCGGGCGAGGGCATGCGCAAGCAGGGCGCGTGGCGCTGGGCGTTGTTGGGCCTCGAGCCAGCCCACTCGGGGTTTTAGGCGCGCGCGGGCACGTGCGAGGTGGGCCGCGCAAGGGCCCACCCGGCCCCGCTGCTTCACCGCCTCATCGTCAGGCTGCCAGGCCATAGCTGGGCTGCACGGCTTAGGTGGCCCACCTGGCCGCCGGTGGTAGCCTAGTCGGTTGCAGCTTCTTCTCCTTTTTCCTTTGGACTATTAGTCCCACCCCCGGGATTTTGGGGAATGATGTATCCCTTTTCCCCTATATATAGATGGGGCATGGGGTCGGAATAAATACATTCCAATATTTCTCTAAGGCAATTTCCGTAGAGAAGTAATCTCTCTCTTTCTCTCTTGCAACCGTGGCTCCCTGTTGGGGCTATGCGCGCAAAGGGAGGTGTTGCAAGGATTCCAAGCCGGAGATCTATTTCCGCAACCCCGGCAGGGGTCAGGGGCCGGAAGTCCTCATCGTACACCGTACATGTGCGAAACCTCGGAGGTGCTGCCATTAGTGGCACCAGGATTGTCGTGTTAGGACCTAGGGTGACTTTCGAGGAGCTTCGAGACCTAGAGGTTGGCTAAGGCATCGGCTACTTCGTCCACGTTCCTCTCAGAATGTCAAATGCTTTCGTTCTACAAGGGTATATTACCGAAACTTCTTTTGTTACAGTTTTACTCGTAGATAAATCCTGGCTAGGTGCGTTCTATCGTATGAAAATTCTTGTTTTCTGCCACGGAATCCCTTCAGTTTGTGTCTGGAGATAATTTTTACTTGAGATACGAAATATTGTCATGAATATATTAGCATGTAATTACAGAATGTAGAACATGAAAAAAATCAAAATTTTAGCATTAACACATATACAAAGTAAAAAAAAGTATATTATTTTAGATTGGAGAGTTTTTTGCATGCTTTCTAACCTGGTGGGCCTATAACAAAGTTATGAATGTGCTATAGAGTCAGCAATTGATCAACTCACGAAGGATCGGATATCTAACTGGTTTAAAATTTGATTCTTCTCTACACAATTTTTTCTAAAAAAAAGGGAATAAAGCCTCAGCGACTGCAACAATTGATGCTCACAGCCATCTTTATTGTAAACTTTATGATCCAAACTAGTAATACTACAATTCATGGACGACAAAGAGTTGGTACATGAATGAATCAGTGCAATAGATCTAACTTATATCACCTATATGCATTACTAAACCACCAGTGTACCGCTTGCCTCCCTAGATTTGTTCATATATTGTATTGGGAAATATACATGTTTCATTCAATCATTTTTTTTGTATAAGGTCTACACGGTGGTGACATTTTTGGGGGTTTTCACTTAATCATTCTGCTTGCTTTCATGTTGAAGCAATAAATTGCAAATCCATGACTAGAGCAAGATTTAGGGTGCTATTAGAGGCCAAGCTCACCGAAGAACTTTATTTTTAAAAAAAATCAAGGAATGATAATTTTGAGGTTTCAAAAAAAATCCTAATATATAGCTAATGATGTACACTTCAAGGGTGCAATATCTTGTATTATGGAATACACAAGGTTTGAAGGTGCACCGACTATAATTTTTTCTTTTTTGTAGCATAGAATAAAATATAATCCTGATTCGTACTTCGCACACTTAAAGTATACATCATGGACTATATGTACATATTTTTCAATAATATATAAAAAAATTAAAAATACTCTTTTCGAATTTAAACTAGAGGTAGTCAAGTTAGTACACTCGAGTACTATACCCTATTGTACGGCCCCATTCGAATTGCCGCCAGACCGTGGACAGATTTGAAGAAGAATCGGGGAGTTTTGTGGATGAAGAACCACATATGCGAAGAACCACATGTTCGGAAAAAAGAACCACATATGCGAAGAAGGAAAACAGTAAGCTATGCTAGTTACTATGGTGCCGGTACATATTAGCGTGCCAGCTACATGTAACTACCTCGGTGAATTACGCTCTTAGTTAATGCCTGGATGAATGAAAGTGGTTAAAATAGTACGGTGGGGCCCAGGGCCACTCACGGTAGACCTTTCGGCCGTCCTAACCACTTTCAGACAACGGGGCAAGAACGAGCGGCGTAATCGGCAGGCGAAGGGATCAACTACATACACAAATGAGTATGTATGCAAGCCACATACACAAGTCCTCATAGCCATTCCATCTAAAAGAAATAGAAATATAGCAACGCCATACGGCAAGATCCAAATGTCCTAGATAGATATAATAATTTAGGATAGCTCCTCATACATCACACATCAGAGTATCAGGCGGAAGCAGAAAACCAGATCCGAGTACGGATAAGAAGCAAATTGGCATAAGATGCCCCATAAATAAACACATCCCGCCCACAGATCACACGGATCCCCGTTCCCGGAATCTCTACACCGAATGATCGTTGCCAACATCATCTGTCTCTTCCACCCAGTATCCCTCTTGCGGGTACACCTGTTCATCTGAATCAAACAAGTTATCGTGTGAGACCCTAGGGGTACTCAACAAGTCTTTATGCCACTAAAGGGAACACAACCTGGGTGACGCAATTGCAGCAAAAGTAATACCTAACAATTCTACAGATATTCGCTAACCTTCCGCCTAACCAAGGATAGACGGAAGTCTGTGAATTAAGGACAACAGTTATAACAGTATAATTATCAGATCCATCCTCCTCCTCGCTTACCAACGAGGAAGCGGACGAACAACCCCCATCATCCGTTGGCAGTTTTATTAACCATTCCATGAGTATTGCACTATTTACTAGTCAAGTACTTAGTCAATTTAAAAGTGGTACTTTAGTTATACTTGTCTATGATCGAGAAATTGTGCTCCAAGTCGTCCATAACCGCGGACACGGCTTTCAGAAAGATTTACCCTGCAGGGATGCACGAATAGCAACACACACTCGATCAACCTCGAAAAAACCAAATCAACACCCGACGAGGAATTCACGACAAAGCAATCACAGGATCGAGAAATATTTCAGGGGGCCACCCCATTAAGCTACCCGCAACGAAGTTGGCCGGCTCCGAGACGGACCCAAGGTTTGTGTCAATGGCTGTAAACGACTGGGAACCCGAAAGTGTGACTGGGCTTGTCGATACCGCGAAAACATTCCATGATCCAAAACAGTACAGGTGCTCCACGCACAATCTTATTAAAGCAGTAACATGGCATAAGTACAGGATAGTAATAAAGCCCCAAACTACTTGTGGCCCCAAGAAATAAGAATGAATCAAGCTCTGGCTCAGGGGGGTCCATAAGGCCTCCCGGATGTGGATAGTGCGAATAAGCAAGGAACAGGAATCAAGTACTCAGGGTCCTACGGGACACAAGTGAGCAGGAAAACCAAATAGCAGATATTGCTCACCGGTGCCTCTTTCATTAGTTATCCCATTACTACTCCGGTTATGTTGTTTAGGTACCTCGTTATTCATCAGACACTCACATACCCTACACATGCTTTTCTACGACTCGCATGGCTCAAACAACTCCTGTAGTAATGGCTCTTGGGACCGGAACAAGCTTGGTGTGGTTTAAATGTAAGGCCATGCAGTACTTGGGATTCAATTTAATGCAATCGTGACTCAATGATGCAAGAATAAGATAGAGGCAATAGGTACTGTATGTATGCAAGCATGTGGTTGTGCTTGCCTGGCAGCTCAGTCGAAGCGAGAGATGGATCTAGATAGTACTCCTGTGATTCCTGATAATTCTCCTGCTGGGCGTCTATTCGAAGAAGAACCAAACAAACAAGGGCCAACATAAATAAAGTGCACAAGCTTAGGAATTAAAATGCGACAAACAAACAAGCATGCCATGATGAATGATGCATAAGTTGCATGGCATTAAAGTAGCATGGCAAGGTGAGGGGTGAATACAGGAAAGAAAGCACTTTATTATTTAATTAACCAAGTTTTATTGTCATAAACAGTTCAGATTTTTAATGACAACATGATGCATGCTTCAATTCAGAACAAGGACTACATAAATAGAACGGGCTCGTCGCGCTGATTGATTTAGACATATTATTTGTCAAATTTGGAGTTATAAAATAAAAGTTATTAATTAATTAAGGGAAAAGGGCATTTTAATGTAATTTTAATCATCTCGGAATTTAAAGTGTTCAAAATATATTTTGAAGGGCATATTTGAATTCCTCACATTTTTCTGATTCCAAAACATATATTATATGTATTATTTGGATTTGTATTTTAAACATTATTTGAATCTGAATTGGATTTGAATTTAAATCAATTTGGAAAATGTTTAAATAAAACAGACAGCCGGAAAATACTTTTGTCACCCAGGTGAAATCAGCCCCAGTCACTGACGGGTGGGCCTGGCGCTGACTGGGCCACACGCGCGGGAAAACCTTTTGTTACCGGGCTCGGGCTAGCCCACTGAGGCTGACAGGCGGGGCCAGCGGCTGGAGGCCCACCTGCCAGTGGGGATGCCCCCAGAGGCTGACTAGTGGGGCGTCAGCTGGACCGCGGGTTACGTCTGAGAAAAACGGAGGGGCTTTCTGCAAGATGGCTAGGGCGGCGGACAGGTGGGGTCTCTAGGAGCGTGGGTTGCAGAAGTCAAAAAGGTGGGGGGCTTATTGCAAATTTACCACGGGCCCGTACTGTTTCTCTTCTCCACCGTCTGGCGAGGAAATTCGGCGCGCGGCGCGAGCGGGGATTCGATCCCGGGTCGCGAGAGTGCGCGCGGAGGGGCTAGCCAGTGCGGCTGGCTCGGGTAGCTGACAGGGAGGGGTCTGGGGCTTAGATAGGGTGTGGCGCGGCGCGGGGAGGCTGCAGATGCCGGCGAGCGGCGCGCACTGAGAGCGCTCGACAAAAGCAACGGCGGCGCTAGGGCGGTACGGCGAGGCGGAGCATGTCAGGGCAGTCGAGGGACTCACCGCGGGCTCGGCGGTGGTGTTGGATCGGGCGGGGAGGCTCTGGTACGGCGAGGACGCTGGCGCACTGGCGGCTAGGGTTTGGCGTCGGGCGGCGAGGTACTGGCGGTGCTGGGGCTCCCTCCTTCGCGCTGACGGCCACAGGGCGAAGCAGAGGAACGTCCTTGATCTTCCCAGCCACTTCCACGACAAGCACGCCAGCTGGAACATCGGGGGCGAGGTGGTGCTGGCGGCGACCGGCGTCGGGTGTGGTGGTCGGAGAGGAAGAAGGAGAAGAAGGGGGCTGCTCGGGCAGATCTGGGAGAGGCCAGAGAGGCGTGTGGGAGGAGGGAAAAGGAGGGAGAGGGAAGAGGACAGTTGTGGCAGGGGTAGATAAAGTGGTCTCGGCCTCTTCTCTCTTTTCTCCTCGAGCACGTGCTGGCTCGAGCTGGGACTCGACCTGGGGCTGGTAGGCACGGCGGGGAGGGGCTGCAGGTGGTCCAGGGCGGCGAGCGGCTGCAGGGTGGGGCCAGCATGGCGGTAGAGAAAGAAAGAGGGGAGAGAGGTTAGCTCGGGCTAGGTCTAGATGGTTAGCTTGGGCTAGGGTTTGCTAGGGTTAGGGTGGCTAGGTGTGGGTCAGGGAGAGGGTCAGGTGGGCCTCATGTTAGAGAGAGAGGGGGTGTGAGAGAGAGAGGTAAAGTGGAGTTAGGGTTTAGGAGAAATTAGAGAGTAGCTAGGTTTGTTTTTATTAGGTTTTTAGATTGTTAAAACTTGTGCCAAAAAAACCCACCCAAGTGGAGCATGAAGAGTGTTTGGATTAACATGGGAAGAAGGTGAAAGGGAAATCCAAGAAAAGAAAAAGAAAGGAATGATGGGTTAGGCCTCATATGATTAATGCATGGAGAAAATAAAAAATTAGAAGAAAATGAGATGGATGAGACTATGAGGATGGTATAATGGTAGGAGATGGTTCCCCAAGATAGGATCCATTAAATCAAAAGAAAAACCAATGGAGTAATAGGTGGTGAAGAAGTGTGCATGGCCCATGCAAAATAATAATGCCATTATTTATTTGTGAAAACAATAATAATATGATGGCATTATTCTTATGCATTTCCAAGAAATGGAAATAAAGCCAAGCAAAGGAATTTAAAGGACTGGACCCACCCTATTGCCCATGAGCTAGCTAAAACCAAAATAAAGACAAACAAGCTCATGGTCTAGTAGGATGGTGGAATTATAAAGTGGTGGAAAAGAAAGGTGATGGAAATGAAATAAAAGATATGCCCCCAACTCAACTTGGGCATTTAGACAATATATCAATAGCCAAATACAATATCAAGAGGCAAATACAATTAATAATGCATAAGAGAGAAGAACCAAAAACAAAAGGGTTTTATATGATGCTCAAATACAAGGTGGCATGATGACATGAGCATGATATAATTATGATGCAACAATAATGTATATGAAGAAGCCAATATCTTACTAGGACAAGTAGCATTACAATTGTTAGACAATTGGGATGCTACACTACAGTTGCGACTGTTAAAGCAGTTAAACAAGTTACAAAAGTAACTGATACTGGGTCTAATATGTTACACGATCAGAGTCGTCGATCTTCACTTGGGACCTCATCATCATTCAGCGCCGTCCAGTAACTGAGGAGACGGTGAGACTGAACTGCAACACTTGAATAGTTGATGTGTGTTTCGATGCCCCACCTCCCCCAAAACTTAAGTTTGCATCGGATGATTTTCTTTTAACCCGCGAAATCCATATTCAGACCATGTATATCTCCGTAAGGTGTATTTGATCGAGCTGGATATACTCTACGTCCCCATCGCCGATCCCAACTCCACTTATCATGATTTACGTCTTTTTTATACCATGTTTTGAAATTTTGTTATTCCTGCTATATACCTCCCGACTTCCGCCCCATGCAGGCACATGAGTATGTGTATGATGAGTACATGTCTAAGCGGATCATACGGGCTTCGAGTGAATTCGTACGGTCTTCGAAACAAATCGGTATCGTGCGAGCGTGGCGGGGTATGCACCGAAGCGAAAATGTGGACATTAGAGCATTTCTACTCGTTGAGGCATTCCCAGGCCAAATTTATTCATGGATGAAAAAATTTGGCCTGGGAATGGAACTTTCCCAGCCGTGTTCCCAACATCCTCTCCCACGGCTTCGTGGCTCGCCTCGACGACGACGCGGCCGAGCGAATGGGCGAGGCGACCATCATGCTGGCAGCTGCAGAGGGGACGGGGAGGGATTGCGGCCCAAACTGCTACCCATGGAAGCGGGCATGTCTACTGCGGGGAGCAGGACAACGGCCGTGGGAGAGCGCAGGCCTCGGGGTGGACTTGACCGGGGCGACGCGGAGCTCAATCGGTGGCTGGCGACGGCCGATTGGGATCAAGGGGAGCGGGGAGCACTCGGGGCAAGGTCGCGGGCGGCCAGGGAGGCCGGGACAGAGCTCCGGGGCGGAGCCATGGCCAGTGGGCGAGGCCGGTGACTCTCAGACCTTGGCGACGGGGAGGGGAATCGTGTCCCTGGAGACGGGGGTTTGCGGGAGCAGAGGGCGTCGGGGCTTGCTCAATCTGGGGAAGAGGAAGGTGGAGGGTGACGGCGGCTTGCTCAATCTGGGGAAGAGGAAGGGGAGGGCGACCATGGCGGCGCTAGGAAGGGGGAGGCCGGTCATGCGGCGGAGGTTGCAACTCGATGGGGAGGCGCGAGGCAGAGGGAGATGGGAGAGAGAAAGGGGACACATGGGGAAGAGCCAGTGGTCGACAGTTTCAACCGGTGTTCCTAGGGCATTCCCAGCGCCCCAGGATCAGCCTGGGAACGCCGGACGAAAACGGCAAAATATTTCGGCATGGAACTCCCCTAAGAACCTTACTGGACCGATTTGTGTAAATCCGGACGAAAAACCGTTGTGGGAATGGCTTCCTAGAAATGCTAGTGGAGATGCTCTTATGGCTCTAGAGTTATGCGTGCTTGACACCTATATTTAACACCGACGGTTTTCTATTTGCAACTACAGAGAGCACTCCCCCCGCCGCTGCCCGTCACCCCGACGGCGGCGTCCAGAGCCCCACGCAGGCGGCCACCCTGGAGCCGGCGGACACCCAGGTCGCCATGGCCTCCGGCCAAATCCCTTCCCCCACCGCCTCGCTCTCCTCCCCACCTCCTCCCAGGCGCGTCGCTGGGCTGACTAATCCGACGACGAGGAGGCCGACTTCTCCCCGCGTTCGTACTGTGAGGTTCTCCACAGCGGCACCCCTCACCGGCGGCCTGGGCTCTGTCCTCGGCGAAGTCTCCGTCCCCGGCGCAGCCGCCCTCTCCCGCCGTGGTCCCTCGTGCTGCTCCGCGTCGGGAGGCCCCTGCGGCAGAGGCGGGGCGTGGTGCTGCCCCTCGGCCTGGCTTGGGCCAGTGGCAGCGCGCGGGCGGGCGGAAGCGGCGGCGCAGCGGTGGAGCGGAGCTCCCGGCGCTCGCCATCCACGAGGACCTGCCGCCAGACCTCACCGGCTGCTGCTTCAACTTCTTGCGGAGCTGCCACATCTCGAAAGATTGTACTTTCGAGACCGTGTGCCTCCGGTGCAGGGAGGAGGGGCACCATGCCAGGGCATGCCCGGAGCTGCGTGGCGGCCAGCAGCAGCCTCGTCCGCGTGGAGCTGAGGTGCCTTCGCTGCAGGGGCGTGGGGCGCCGCCGGGGCCCGGGCAGCAGCAGATGCGTGGGCTGGGGCACGGGGTGGACGCGCGCCGTGGAGGCATCCACGAGCGGCTAGGCAACCACATACATACGGCACCCTCGTCGTCGTCTCCTGGGACGCCACCCGTGCCTCCCCCACCCGTGGACGGTGCCTACCGGGTCCCCGCGCGGCGGCGCCTGGGCACGCGTCATCCCTCCCCCTCCCCCAACCCAGCTCCGTTGGCTCCCGTTGGGAGGGGCGCGAGGAGGCTCACGTTGGGGCCCGTGGTGAGCGCAGCGTGGAGGCCGACGGGCGTGGCCGACGTGGCGACCGGCGTGACGAGCGGATGCCACGGGAGCAGCGGGTGCCTGGCGACCGCGACGTGCGCGGGGCGCGTGGAGGTCCTGGCGACCGTGACGGCCGCGGGGGCCAGAGCGGAGTGGACCGGCAGGGCCGCGGCAGGAGCACGTCCTCCAACCGCCATGGCGGCGATGTCGGCCGCGGTGAGAGCCCCCTTCTCGGCGTGAGGAGCCCGCCGCGATGGAGTCCGTGATCATACCACGATCCGTGGAGGTGGCAGCGGCGGAGGACGCGCTTCGCTGGGCCCTGGTCACGTTCGTCTCAGGGCAGAGGGCCAATATCTCCCTGATCGAGGCCGGGGCGGCGGTGTCGGTGCAGGTGCCACGGGCGGAGGACAACTTCTCCCTGCACCGGTCCTGGCCGGCGGACTTCCTGCTGGTCTGCAGCAGCCGGCGGGTGCGTGACGACGTGATGGCCGCCAGGGTGGTCGACGGGCGTGGCTTCTCGCTCCGCTTCTCGCCGTGGAACATACAACTGCAGGCGGTGCGGCGCCCGCTACGGTATAGGGCTTATATCGAGCTCACCGGTATCCCGGCACACGCGTGGAACCGTTCGACGGTGGTGGCGTTGCTCGGCTCTGCGGCGTGGGTGGAGCGCTTGGGTGCCACGACGGCGAGCCGCGAGGACCTGGGCCGTTTTCAGGTGGTCGCTTGGCTGGACGATACCAGCCTCCTCCCCCGTGAGAAGGCCCTCCTAATCGAGGAGCTCGATGACCTGATGGAGGAGGACGAGGGGCTCGTGCTTCCCAACGACGCCCTCATCCCACTAGAGAAGCTGATGCTCCGGTACGTGATGAGGCTGCGTTTGGTCCGGGCTGAGGACATGATGGCCGGCGGTGGTGGCCCAGCCCTAGGGGACGGGGGTGAGGAGGGCGATGATGGCGGCTTGGATGGGTCCGATGGTGATGGTTGCTGTGGCGATCGGGCCGGCAGTGGATGGCACGACCATGGACCTGGCTCCGGGGGCGGGGCCCATGGCGACCGGCAGAGCGGCCCTAGTTTGGCTGCTCAGCGGCGTCGGTCCTCCGGCGGCGGTTGGAGCGGGAGCCGTCGCGTCGCCATCAACTCACCGTTGGAGGTTGACCCCTGGCCGGAGGTGGACGACAAGGACCAGGAAGACGACGAGGAGGCAGACGTGGGCGCCGGGGCCCGCTTGGCGAGTTTGCCAGGGAAAGCGACAGAGGAGCCGCCGCGTGGCCTTGACCTGTTGACCGGTCAGCCCCTTGCTGCCTTGTCCGTTGCAGACCAACAGGTGGTGCTGGGACCGCCTTCCGTGCATGCCTAGGAGGTGGACGCGCGCGTCGAGCGTGGTGGGGCCGTGGCTGGGGTTGTCCCTCCCATGTCGATGACATTTGCGCCATAGAACGGGTCCCTAGACGGGCTGGACGGGTCGGCTTTTGAGCTATGTGCGGACACGGCTGTTTTCGAATCGCCAAGCGCGGGCGAGGCCTGCCAGCTGCCGACGCCCGGGCTGCAGTCCTCCCCGTTGGGCTGCTCTGGTGGGGCCTGCTGGTCAGCAGCATCTGACCAGGTGGGGTTGCCCAGGTCGGTCCTGGACCTGCTGGACGTGTTCTCCGTGGAGCTGTCTTCGGTGGACACCGCCCCAGATCTGCAACATGGGCCCAAGGCTGTGGTTCCTAGGGTGAGCCTAGGAAAGGAGAAGGACGATGTTGTGTTTCGCGAGACTTACAAGAAACCCATCAATTCGGTCCTCTCTTTGCCGGTTGCAAAGCATGGCAGGAACAAGTCGAAGTACGCAGGGCCGGTGAGGAGGAGCGGTCGGCTCCGTGGACGCTTCGCACCTGGCACGCCGATCTGCCAGCAGTAGCTTACTCTCATCACCAGGCTAGGGATTGCCAGGGAGGGCGAGGTGATCGGTGATGAGGCGTTGGACGCCTACCTGGACCTGTTCGCAAGACCCCTTCGTCAGCAGCACATCGACGTGGTCCTTCACTTGTTCGGTTGGATGCCAGATGCCCTACCCCTGTGCGACGATGCACCTGTGGAGTGTGTAGTCTGAGTTAGTGTACTCCCCGCGCCGTGCCTGTCTCTTTTTGGCACCATCTTGTAATAATGGACGACCCTGATTTCTGCATTGGCATCTGGAATGCACGTGGTTTGAACTCCCCGGCTCGTCGCCTTGCTGTCCCGCGGGTCTTGGCGCCCACTAGGGCTGCGGTGGTTTGTTTGCAAGAGACCAAGATGGCAGCCGTTTCTGATCAGGTGGTGAGGGAGTGCCTTGGTGCATCCTTCGACAAGTTTTTCTTTCTACCGTCCGCTAGGACGCGTGGGGGGATCCTGCTGGCTTGGCAGTCTAGCCTGGTCTCAGTCTCCCATCCCCACCTTTCTGATAACGTGATCACGGCCCGCATTTCGATGGGTGTGGACCATAGCTGGTGGTTCACGGGGGTATACGGGCCCCAGAGCGTGGTCGAGAAGAGATCATTCCTCCAGGAGCTACAGGACATTCGGGACCTGCATGCGGGTCCGTGGATCGTTGCTGGTGATTTTAATCTGATCATCAATCCTGAGGACAAGAACCAGGGGCCCCTGCACCGCCGCATGATGGGTAGGTTCAAGCGCACGCTAGCACTCCTGGAGCTCAAGGAGCTCTACCTGAACGGGCGTAGATTCACCTGGACCAATGAGCGGGCGCAACAGACCATGGGGAGGCTTGACAGGGTCTTCGTGACTGTGGATTTGGGAGGCTCATTAATGCCTTCCTATCGGCGCTGTCGTCGGGACCCTCCGATCACTGTCCCCTGTTGCTCTGTCTAGCACCGAACTTACAGCGTGGGCGCCATTTCTAGTTCCAGTCCTTTTGGCCCAAGGTGGATGGCTTCATGGAGGTTGTCCTTGAGGCGTGGACGTCACAGGCCTGGGAGCCCAACCCATTCAAAAGGCTCGATATCAAGCTGAGAGCCGTGGCTAAGAGGCTGTCCACCTGGAGCTCCAAGTTTGTTGGTAACGTCAAGATGCAGATCCACTTGGCAACGGAGCTTATCCTACGTTTTGATGTCACAATGGAAAGCAGGCAACTCTCGCCTGAGGAGCGAGGGCTGAGGCGGTTGCTCAAGAAGAAGCTCTTGGGGCTTGCCTCTCTTGAGCGTTCGATGGACCGACAGCGATCTAGGATCCTCTGGCTCTGGGAGGGCGATGCCTGCACGCGTTTCTTCCACACGCATGCAGCCATCAGAGAAGAAAGAACTTCATCAATCACCTTCTGGTCGACGGGACCCGGGTCTCAGAGCACGCGGACAAGGCTGAGGCCGTGGATAGTTTCTTCGGGGATCTGTTAGGGACGACCGGAGACCGCCCCTTCTCGCTAGACCTAGAATTCCTGGGGTTGCGGCGGGCCGACCTACAGCACCTAGATGCAGAGTTCTCGGAGGAGGAGGTAGTGGCAGCCATCAGAGGCATGCCGCTGGATAAGTGCCCTGGGCCGGACGGCTTCTCCACCCGTTTCTTCATTACTTGTTGGAGCATCATCAGGAGCGATGTCATGGACGCCTTCAACTCGCTCTCTAGGAGAGACTGCCGAGGTTTCGGTGCGGTGGATGGGGCTTTGATCACTCTCTTGCCCAAGAAGCCGGGCGCGGAAGAGCTTCGGGACTTCAGGCCGATTAGCCTGATCCATGGGATTGCCAAGTGGGTCGCCAAAGTGATCGCCAATAGGGTGACTCCGGTTCCCCCTGAGCTGGTGGGGGTTCATCAGAGTGCTTTCATGCGTGGGTGGTGCCTTCATGACAATTTCATGATGGTGCAAGGGACAACTCGTAAGCTTCACACCAGCAAGACCTCAGCCATCCTCCTCAAGCTGGACATCACGAAAGCTTTCGACACCATGGACTGGGCCTTCCTTCTAGAAGTGCTGAAGAGGATTGGTTTCGGTGAGCGCCTCCTGGCGTGCATCTGCGCCCTACTCTCTACGGCCACCACTCGGGTCCTGTTAAACGGATGCCCAAGGGCAAAGATGGCCAACAGGCGTGGACTTCGGCAAGGGGATCCCCTCTCCCCGCAGCTGTTTATCCTGGCCATGGAGGTCTTCCACCTGATGATCGTGAGGGTAGAGAATCAGGGTCTCCTCACCAGGCTTGCAGACACAGGACTCCGGCATCAGACCTCTATCTATGCGGATGACGTGGTCACCTTCCTGCGACCGTCTGAATTGGACTTCCGGGTGATCTCCGGGATCATTGAGGACTTTGGCGCGGCATCAGGCTTAAGAACCAATTTCAACAAATGCTCGGCTAACCTGATCAGATGCTCCTCGATGGATAGGGATGTTGTTACTCGGGAGCTGCCCTGCCCTATATTGCCGTTCTCGATCTGCTACCTGGGGCTTCCGCTCTCCTTGAGGAAACCGTCTGCAGCGCAACTGCAATACATGGTGGATTCGGTTGCCGCCAAGTTGCCGACGTGGAAAGCATCTATGCTCAACAGAGGGGGGCGGCTTGAGCTTGTCAGGACTACGCTCTCGGCCATCCCTATTTCGGCATGATGTCCCTTGACATCCCCATTGAGATCATCATTGCCATCGAGAAGATCATTCGTGGGTTCCTTTGGAAGGGGAGGAAAGACGTGCATGGCGGGCACTGCTTGGTGGCCTGGGACAGGGTTTGCATGCCCAAGGAATTTGGTGGCCTCGGCATCCCTAACTTGCGACTAATGAATGTCACGCTCAGGGCTAGATGGCTGTGGTTGAAGCGAGTGGAGGTGGATAGGCCCTGGCATGGCCTCGACATTCGTGTTCCTGCCCTCGCGGAGCAGCTTTTCGACGTCGCGACGGCCTCGATACTCGGAGATGGTGCCACCACTCTCTTCTGGTCGGATAGGTGGCTTCCTGGTGGGAGGATCAGAGACTTCGCACCGAACCTCTTCGCGGTCGTCCCGGCCAATGCGATTTTGACACGCCGGGTGCGTGAGGGCCTAGGGGGGCCTGGTTGGCCGACGTTCCCCCTAATCTGAGCGCCGCTGCCATTAGGGAGCTCCTTGAGGTTAGCGATCGGCTGGAGGAGGTCACCGTGACAGAGGGGACGCATGATGTCTTTAAATGGAGGTGGGATCCTACCGGCTGCTATTCTGCGAAGTCTTGTTACCTAGCCCTGTTTGCAGGCCGGACCTCGATGCTGGTGCATTGCAGATTTGGCGCTCTCGGGCCCCCCGCCAGTTGTAAGGTCTCCCTCTGGCTGGCTGTGCGCAACAGATGTTGGACTGCTGACAGATTGCGACGTCGCGGCCTGCAGCATCCGGCGGCATGCCCTTTCTGCGACCAATGTGGAGAGTCCATTGACCATCTCCTCATGGGATGTGTCCTTGCACAGGAGGTGTGGAGCGCCTGCCTTGGCTAGTGGGGCAAGGCTCAGTGGATGACTGACCATGACACAAAGCTGGTCGCCTGGCTTCAAGGCAGACGCGGCGGCAAGGGCCGCGAGCGCGACCTTTGGACAGACATCTCCTTGGTATGCTGGACGCTCTGGCGGCACAGGAACGACGTCGTCTTCGAAGGGGTTACCCCCTCCGCCGCCGCGGTTATCCTGAAGGTTTCCACGGAAGCCGAAACTTGGAGAGCTACGCGCCTTTTCCGCGACTGTCTGAGCCAAGTGGACATGTGGAGATGTCGCGAGTAGTCGACTAGTGGGTGCGTACGGCCCCTGTGGCAGTGTGGGGTTGCGCTCGAGGCGTCTGTGCCTCGGCGCGTTGTAAGATCTTGGCCTCTTGGCCCTCCTTCTATGAAAACGATACGTCTCTCGACGTATCCTTAAAAAAAAAAATTTAACACCGACGGACGCCCACTGTGCGTGTGGTGGTCCATAAGATTGCACGAATAGTCTCAGATTTATGCACGAATAGTCTCAGATTTATGTGAGATGTAGACGGTGCATGTGAGTCTGTCCCTCGATTGTGATAAGAACCAAAATAATCTACCACGGGCCCTCTAAATCCCACCCAACTGTTTCGGAGACACGCACACGCATCATCATGAACCAAAGGACTCATTGTAACCACACGATGACTCTTTAGTAAATCTTAGCAGCAAGCACCACCACCATTATTGGTAGTACGTTCTATGTTATCGTCACAGTACAAGCCTTCTACTCCCAAATCCCAATTAATAAGCTAGCTAAGGATCGAGCGCTGGCAGCAATGGCGCCAACACAGCAACCGTTGCCACCCTCAATCCTCGGCGTCCTCGAGACCACTCTCGTAACTCCCCGCCCCGCCCCGCCGGAGTCTTCCCTCCCTCTCACCTTGTTCGGCCTACCGTGGGCCAACTCCCCACCTGTCGAGCGGGTCTTCTTCTACCGCCTCGCCGCCGACGCCGACACCGCCACCATCCTCTCCAACCTGAAGACCTCACTGTCCCAAGCTCTCCACGCCTTCTACCCTCTAGCCGGCCGCCTCCGCCTAACCCCCGGGACGGCTGACCGCTACGAGCTCTATTACCAGCCGGGCGACGGAGTCACCTTCACTGTCGCCCAGTACATCGATGATGTTGACTTCGACGAGCTGGCCACCGATGAGCCGAAGGAGGTCGCCAAGATTGTACCGCTGGCACCTCCTCTCGCTGAGGGCGGCGCGCTGCTCGCGCTGCAGGCCACCGTGCTTCACCGCGGCCTCGCCATCGGCATGGCCGTGCACCACGCCGCCTGCGACGGCGCGGGCTCCACGCGATTCCTGCACACCTGGGCGGCGGCCAGCACCGGCGTCCAAGGACCTTCGCCCCCCGTCCTCGACAGAACTCTTATAAAGGACCCAGGGAGTCGTCTCTACGACTGCCTCGTCAAAGCGATGCCGACCCAGATGGAGCACGTCAAGACGCCGGACGAACACCTCTTCGCCACGTTCACACTGTCCAAGGACGACATACAGCGCGTCAAGGACGTGATCGTCAGCGAGGCGGGGCGGCGTGTCGCGGCGCCGCCGCGATGCTCCTCGCTGGTAGCCACCTTCGGTTTCATCTGGTCATGCTACCAGCGAGCGAAAGATGCAGGTAGCAACAGCGGCGGCCTGACATACTTGTGCTTCCCCATCGATCACCGCTCGCGAATGAAGCCTCCCATCCCGGACGAGTACCTCGGCAACTGCGTCGGCGCCGCCTTAAACGAGGCTCCCATGGACCAGCTCGCGGCACCCGGCGCCGGTGGCCTGTTCGTCGCGTGCACGGCGGTAGCTGCCGGGATCGAGGAAGGAGTGAGCGTGGTCGGGTCGCCTGACACGATAGAGTATTGGACTGAGCGCTTCAAGGAGGCTGCCTTTGCCGGGACCGGGATGTTGAGTGTGGCCGGGTCGCCGAGGTTCCGTGTGTACGAGGTCGACTTGGGGTTCGGGCGGCCGGCCAAGGTGGAGATCGTGTCCGTGGCGAGAACCGGCGCCATGGCGGTGGCAGATGGCCGGAGCAGCGGTAGCGCCATGGAAGTGGGCATCTCTCTGCCGGCTGCAGGCATGCAGAGGTTCCAAGAGTGCTTCCAGGATGCCATTGCGTGGCTTCACCATTGAACAAGTGATCTATAATCCTATTATTTGGGTAAATTAATCAAGTGGGACATATATCTTGTGGCTTACTAGATGTTGGACTAGTGAAGTGGTTGTCCGTTGTCGTGCAACTATCGTGTATGGTGTGGCATGTACTATTTCCCTTTGGTGAGGCAGAATCCAATTTTAGTTTTCGTATGGTACAATATAACATGGTAATTATTTAGCTCTTGATATTTGCGTTCTTAGTTGGCTACAAGAAGAAGCCAAAATAAAAAGGAAAGACATGTAAGAAATTTCATACTGTATGTACCATTTGGAATGTGCCTAGGGTAAATTGCACAAAGACAAAAGATTAGGATCATTGTAACGAAAATAAACCATTGGGATTTTGTAACAGAAACACCGGATTTTAGTAAGGCTAATGGCAAAATTTATGACCGATATGACCCACATGTGACACACATACACACTCCTCCCCCACTCTCCTCCTCTCTCTCCATCGTTGTATCCCTACCACCCGTGAGGCCATCCTGCCTCCCAACGACCTATGTCTCCCTCCATGGACTACCGTGTGCTTCTCCCCTGGTGTCTTGCTTACCACAACAGCGTGATTGCGACCAACCATGAGGATGAAAGTGTACGGGAGCGTGGAACCAGGGTGATAATGGAGGAAGCATGGTGACCATGACTCCATGAGGAACCAATGCTGGAGGAAGCAAGGCGGCGATGAATCAAGGAATGAGGAAGCAAGTTGATGCCGATGGAGGATAAAGGTAGTGGAGGAGGTCCTAGGCAGTGCAAAGAATTAGGGATGTGTCGGATCTTCCAGGCGGTGTGGTATTTGTGCAGCGGCTGGTGACCAGGTCGTCGTCGTGATACCTAGGCAGCCCACGATGGTTCACAAAGGCGGTAGGTCATTGTGGAGGTGGGAAGACATGGCCGCCAGCGTGGATCCTCCATGGGTGATGTAGAGAGAGGAGAGCGAGAATGTGTCTGTCATCTGGATGTCATGTGTCAGAATTTGTGTAATTAGTCTTATTTTTTTAGATTTGTTGTACTTGTTATTGGGCACCCAATATCCTCGATGTTTTTGTTAGAAAACCCCCAATAGATGATGCTTCCGTTAGAATGGCTCCAATAGGCGTGTTTATGTGCAATTTACTCTGCTCTAAAAAACACTCCAAAATATGGGATTCAGTTTTTCGACAGGTAACATATTAGCCATTTCCGTCAACCATTAAATGGCTGTTGAGGAAACAAGTTTTCCCTTACCCTTATCTCGCGGTGAATTTTTTCTTAAGATGTTTGTCTCTAGGGATTGTTTTATTCGAAATTGAAATGTTGACATGAATATAAGTACATCCGATGACATATTTTAGCATGTAATATATTGTTTCTGATTGGGGTGGGGATGGGGGTCTTTTCTTTATTGTTCGTGTTTTCTAACTTGTGTTGAAGTTGTGATTCAAAATCATAAGACGGCTAACTTCTAACGGAGTGTAGCGAGTCCCATTACCGGTGTGGATTGTTGCACTAGTAGGGGAAAGCCTATCAATAGCTTTCGATTTTTGGTGTTACTTAGCATGCTCCCCGCACGCTACTGGTAGCTCTCATCGGTGGTAAAATATACCAGTAGCGTGTGGGGGGTGGGGTGGGGGGGGGGGGGAGATGTGCTACATACTGGTACTGTGTTCGGGCACGGTACCAGTATGTTAGTATTCTGGTAGCGTTCGGGTAAAAAAATCTAATGTTGTTACAGAATTATTAGTGGAAATATTATATATCTATGAAAAATACTTCTTACTCTTGGGTGTAGTTACACCCATGTCATACAGGTGTTCACCACATGTTATTAACAAATATCTCAAAATAAGTATCAAATTTAGCAAGTGGTTTCACGGTAGCTGCATACATGGATGTTCCTAACAGACATCTGAAAAGAAAGTATCACTCGAAATATGACTCCAAATATGACAGCGGTTGGTTATTATGAAAGATGGTATGGATGAAAAATATCATTTTAAGATTTCTGTGCGAAGTGTTTCTGCTAGTGACGAGTATGGCTTATCCAACTCACAAATTTGCGGCTTGCGGAAGGAAATTCTTCCACCCCTCCTTGTTAAAGGCAATGCGGCCATCCGTCACCATCTTGTACACAACGATGTTTACGCCACCTCTTGCTTCCTCATGTACTCCAACCGAGCCTTTTTGAGAAATTTGAAGAGAAGAAATCATTCTCGACGGTAATTTCTAAGATGCAAAAGTTAGATAGATTGATGTTAGATATAACACCATCACATGATACAAATACAATAAGAAATGAAAAAATGATGGTAACTTGGAAAACATATCATATTGTGTCGCTCAATATGCGTTCATGTCAAGCGAGTTGACAAATGCCAGTCCAATGAAGGAATCGGTTGGAGGGAAGTTGTCGATGATGTACATATGCTCAACATAGCTAAGTTCACATCTTTAAGTGATAATTGCAGAATCTAATGGATCTTGATCCTCCTTGTCGCCACCCTCATTGGAATATAGGCCACCGATTCTCGAACCAGGAGATCCCATTGCAAAATATAAGTACACACATGCGGTGATATTATTCTAGGTAATAAACCTCCTCCATTCTGCACCCGCAATGCTAGTCCTTATTCGCTCTTTGTGCACATCAATATAATATGTTCGCCCAAGAGCCCGGAATTTCACGCTAAATCTTGTTATTTTATTGAATTCCAACCTTATATTTCATGGGATAGTTTGTGCACAAAAACACAAATTAAATAAATGATAATAGCATAAAATGGAATTTTAATGAATGGATATATGAAAAAGTATACATTCCAAAGAATGCTCAAATTTACCCTCTATGAGACGGACACAAAAAGTGAGCCCCTTGACACACTTCCCTCGCCACAGTCACTGAAACAAATTTGACACGGTGCCAGATCCTCTACAGAAAAATAAGTTTAAACTATAAAGTATCTATACATTTTATATGTAACACTATAAATACACCCTCCTTTACTATCAGATCAATCTACCCATTTTATCTAACACCATAAGAAACTACACATATTATCTAAATCATCTGACACTATAAAATCAATTTAGCCATTTTATCTTGCACTATCTAAATCATCTAACATTTTTATCTAAATAAACTAAACAAATACATTGAAAAAAGAGAAAGGGGGGAGGCCTCACCTTCGGAGTGGCGGCGGTGGCTCCGGTCGGATTGAGGGAAAGGGCGATGGCGACGACTCCGAGTTGAGGGAGAGGGGTGGTGGAGGTGGTAGTGACTCCGGGTCGATGTGGCATGGCAACGGCGACTGTGGCTCCCGGTGGTTCTGGCAGTAGAGGTGATAGCGGGCGGCTCGAGTTGAGGAAGCGGAGAGAAGGAGGGAGGTACTAGCGGGTGGAGGCGGTGCGATGGTAGTCGCGACTGGCGGCGTGGGGAGAGAGAGGAGGAAAGGGAGAGAGATGAGATGCGATCGATAGTGAGAGGCACCGGGCGGCTCGCGGGTTCTTGATGTGGCTAAAAAGTACTGGTAGTGTGCGCTTCTCACTGCACGCTAAATACCACACGCTAGCACTAAGAGGGGTTCGTGAAGGCATGTGGGCCCCACTTACTATTAGCATGTGCCCACATGACGAATGCTACGAGTGAGGGTTACTAGAAGTGTTCCTCCGTGACTTTTGGAGCACGTGCATATTTTTCCTACTAGTGTTGCTGACCTAGCTTTCTATTGTTATATACCTCTTCTAAGCTACCAGTTGAGATAATTCGTATTGGAGAAAATATCCAACATTGTGTAAACACTTTTTATATAGTGAAATTTTGTTGGCTGGTGTCTTAGGTTTTCTTTTCTCTCTGTTAGAGAGGTTTTCCACCTTAGAAGTAGGATGGTCAGTGCTATAAAAATATAATAAACTTTTGAATGTGCTACCCAGTTAACAAAAAATTAACAAACCGAAGAGCGAATCGGTAACTTGTTCAAAATTGGATTGTTTTTTGTGCAGCTTTTTTTCAAAAAGAAATAAAACCCCAGCCTCGGCTAAAAAGATGCTCATGGCCATCTTTATTGCAATTTTTTTTGATTTAAATATATTCTAGATCAAGAGTTCACACACTTAATATATATATATACAGAAGTATTATAAGACTATTTGGTAGTATATATACTGCTTTTGAGGTAGTATGTATATTTTTTTACATACTCTTATTTTACGTACAAATATGAAGGGTATTTTGCAAATATAGTGCAAACTATGGATTCATTTGCATTTTTTTCACGTAACTTGATTTCAAGATCTTAGATGTAGTATATGAACATATTCAAACTAAAAAAGTATCCCGTACACCCAGGAGTAAGAAGGATATATATATAGGAAATATACTTCTTACTCCCGGGTGTAACTACACCCACGTCTCATATACTACCTTACGGAAGTATTTGTAATATTTTATCTGTTTAAGTATGTTCGTATACTATATCTAAGATACTTTCAATCAAGTTAGGTGAAAAAATTGCAAGTGTACCCATAGTTTGCACTATATATGTAAAATACCGTCATATTTGTACGTACAAAAGGAGTATGTGAATAAAAACTACATACTACCAAACAAATAGTATATACCCAAATATTCTTATATACTTCATACTACGCGTACATACCTTCCGGTATGGTAGATACTGCCTAGATAGTGTGAAACACGTGTGGGTGTAACTACACCCGGTGTAGTATGAATATGTCATATATATATATATATATATATATATATATATATATATATATATATATATCAACGCGGATTTGCTGCCCGGGGTGCTGCAGTGCACGGGCTTAGAGCCGATGGATGTGGCCTAGTGATTCGTGTTGCCGTTTGGTACAGTTCACGTCCGTTTGCTCTATGCCCGTGCTTTTGAACTGGCCGTCCACCAAAAAAGTCACCCGTGCGGCCATGCCTGGATCACACCACCGTACCGTTTTCAGCTCGATTTCTTCCCCCATGTTGGATTACCGCATCTTTCCCCCATATCAGCTAAAAATAATAATCTTTTCCATACCAGATAAAAGAACACCGTTTCCAATGCTCAAGATTCTCCAAAACTGTGCCTGGAGCTTTGGCTATATCCATCACAAACACACGAGGTGGGTGTGTTGGCGCTGCAATCACCTCGTCGTGGGCTTGATGCTTGAACGACACATGAAGGGAGAGAGACTCGTTGCCGCATCCCTGTGTCCTCTCCAAAGTTGCAGACCACCGCGCAGGGAGAGGCTACCATGGGCAGCAGGGGACCGAAAGGGACGGGCCACTTCGGCGCCTTTGACCACCGTAGCTCCAGTTCCTACGAGGCCAGGGCCCACCAGAGGAATCGACGCCCCCGTACTGGAACGATGCCGTGACGCCATGACCGGAGCAGACGCAAGCAGCGAAACAAAAGGGAAGAAGACAAGAAGTCTGTATCCCAGATCGATTTCTCAATAATTTAGTAAAATAGGATTATAGGAACGACTATACGTGAGAAAAGATCTAAAATAGGAGTAATAAATTTATGCACGGGAGAGAGAACAAATCCACTATTGGAATCCATGGACTGGAGAAGATAACAAATCGAAGAACCGAAGAGAGAAATCCAATAAATCAAGAAAACGAGTTGTTCTAGACCACTACAAGAAACGATTAGCAAAAAATGAGACACGCGTGGGTACGCTGACCGCCGCCACCGCGGGGTCGCGGCTGCCCTCGACGCGTACGTCCAGGGACATGATGCTGCGCCGCCGTCAAACAGATGCGTGATCCAGAGGCAGCCAAAGGCGCGGCCTAGCGGCGAGGAACCGGAGGGGCGCTGACCTGGGGAGGCCCTGGCCGCCGCGCCGTGGTCGAGTGTGCCCGGTGGACGAGGAGAAGTGGAGCGGGATGCCGGCACGATTGGTGCAGGGGTGGATCTGGCGGGAGTTGAGAATGCAAAAGCAGTCGTGGAGGAGCACGGAGAAAATCACGGGCACGGGTGGGCATACTTTATTTTAGCTACATAACGCCGTTAGTTTTGATAGACGGTCAAAAAAATTCCCAATATGGTGATCCAACGGTGGCATGACTATGCACAACTACCACCATGGGCAGCATACTATTTTGCGTATATATATATATAAACCCTATTTAGTACCCAGTGTGCAGAATAGTATTTTGCACCCCACATATTTTTATGTTTTCATATTCAGAAATTTATATTTTGTATACTAATAATTATGTTTATATTTATTAGAAATGCAAAAAAATCAACATAAAAATACAATTTTTGAATCATTATAGTGTAAAATATATAGAAAAAATGTATTTTACGTCGTATTTTTATACGGTATGTAAATAAAAAAATTACGTGTCTAAATTTTTTTATGTTCTTCTTGATTTCCAAGGTAAGAGAAAATTTACGTGACGTAAAAATTATGTACCGTTTGAAAGATAGAGGGTGGGTGAAGAATAACTAGTTATTCACCATGGATGTCAAATAGCGCCCCTCTCTCTCTCTATATATATATATCACTGTCTATATATATGTAGATATTTTTCAAAAAAATATTTTTAGGTATTTAAAATTAAAATAAAGGGCCCATGTAAGTCAAATCAACGTACTCACCCTATTATAAGGTTGAGGCCCTGTTCGAATTGGCACCGGAATGGAAGACAAATTTGAAACGAGGGAATTTCGGGACAAAGAACTAGATATGCAAAGAAGGATAACCGCAAAGGTATGCTAGACTGTTAAAGCAATTAAACACATTATTATTACAACAGTAATTGATACCGAGCTTAATATGGTACGGGTCTGTTTGGTAGCCTGCATTCATTTTTTCCCAGCCCGACAGTGTTGTGGTTGGCACTGCCAGCCTCATTATGGAGTTGGGCCATGAATTCCATACCATTTGTGTTATGGGGTAACCCCGTGGGTGGCCCGATTTTCACGGATTTCGTGGTCAAATCGATGGGAAAGCGAGGGGAAATGGAGAAGGTAGCGGAAGCGGACGCACACCTCGCGAAGAACACGATGAACACACGCAAAACTCACACGATACAAGGCTGATTGCTCTCGCCGGCGGCCACCAGTCCGATAGAATCCTCGTAAGGAAAGATCGGTCAACGTGCTCCCTCGATCCCACGCGGAGAGGGAAGAACACCTTGGAGAGGGTCTTGACGTCTTGGCAAAGGGACACCGATGCCAAGGCCTTGTACAACGAGGGAGACGTGATGCAAATTCCAACGAGGTGGTGACGATAGTCGATCCCCTTTGGTAGAAGGGGATGATGCAAAACTAGAGATTCCACAAAGGGGGTTGTCTTTAGTCTATCATCTATGCCTAGGGTTACATGAGGGGGTGGGGGCACTATATATAGGCCAGCCACTAGTTCAAGGGTACTTTAGGAATGAAAGGGGAAAGTTTGGGCGGACTAAGGGGTACATGGGTCAAAGGCCCGCTGGCGGCGCGCGGGACCATACGGTCAGGCCAAAGACTCCGGTGTGGGGTCCGGAGACTCTAGTCTGTCTCCGGTGTCGTCTCTGGAGTGGCAGACAGAATGACCTCGAGCTTTATTTGGGAGCTGGTCCGGAAGTGGGCCGGAGACTCCGGGGTATGTAGGTCGGAGACTCCGGTGTCTTCAGGCCGGAGACTCCGGTGTGGCCGGAGACTCCGGTGCTCCAGCTGCTGCTTCTTCCGTCTTCTCTTCCAAGCCTCCGTCTTGTCGTGCTTGGTGCTCTAGGCTTCCTCCCATGCCTCTGTACTTGTTGGTGTGAACCTATCATGGATATGGGATGGAGTATGAAGTAGTATACCATTCAATGGGGTAGGAAGTGGGCTCGCATAGAGGAACGGATTCACCTTTGGAGTCCATGACGACTTGGCATAAGTTGGAGACCATGATGTGGTAATGACCGAAGGTCGGGCTACATCATCTCCCCTCCCTTCAAAAAGAGTCGTCTTCGATTCTACATGCTTATCGCAAAGTAGAAGATGTCAAGAGACCTTCTTGATCCTGGGGTTCACCATATAGTCGTCCTCGTGAAGGTTGAATTGACAACACTTCAATGTTCCTTTGCCTTCCATGAAGTCTACAAAGCTCACAACAAAAGCGAAGCAACACTCAAAGCATAGCCAATTCAGGAAGATTATAGCATGAGTCCTCAAGTAGAGTGAAGTCACCTTAGGATGTACAGATGGCTCGTTGAAGGGCGGCCATAGTTAACTCTCTATGATTCGTCTTATCAACTCTTTGTCCATAGAGGTTGACGCGTATGCAATTGTACCTTCACACAACAAAGACCAAGCAACATATGTTTGTGTGTGATAGAGAAGCATGTCATTTGTGGCATGTCCATTCTTGTTCACAACACTAAGCACAACTCAAGTATAGCAAACGGGATGCATATGCAAGGTCAAAGTGCATGGAAATTGTTTGAACATCATCCAAATGTGGGAACTCAAAAGCTCCATAAAACATCTTAGTGTGGCACTCAAAGCAATTGAGTAAAATATAGCTCAACATATTTGATGCAAGAGTAGGAGAATTCGGCAAAAACACACGAGGAGGAATATCCAAAACAACATCATTATGTGTGCAAACCAACCATTGGAAAGAACAATTGTTCAATATGTTGGATGCCATACACATATCATCAAAAGCCAAAATCATAGGGGGATGAGTTTCGCAAGTGGAAGCAAAAACAACATGTTTGCAAACAAACCATATGAAAGAGCAAGTGGTCCTTATGTTTGTTGCAACAACAATACGAGAGACTTGGAAGCTCTCATGACAATACATGCTCATAATGGCAATATGGTTGCACACAAAACATCGGAAAGAGAAATTGTTCAACATTTTTGTTGCAACACACAAAGCATCAATATCCAAAAGCAACGAGACATGATTTTCACAAGGTGAAAGACTACCATCAACATGATTGCAATCAAACCATAGGAAAGAGCAATTTTTCAACATGAAAGATGCAAAGCATGCAAAAGGTATCAGAGCTGGGTTCGATCTTGAACTCACTTGTAGGATGCTCTCTAGAGCTCTTTTTGTCAACTCGTGCTCAACCGAGATTGACATTCTTGTGCGGGTACCTACACACATCAAACACAAAAGGAAGAACGTGTGTGCATGGTAGAGAAATACATCATCCATCATTACATATCTCTTCTTGTGCACATCACCATTAGTGTCAATCAAGTGTAACATAGTTGCATGGTGAGTATGCAAGTGGGGAACATGCTTATTGATGGCTCAATGCACGGCGCCCAGAAAAGTGTTGATGGCTCGTGGTTGATGTAGAGCTCGTTGGGAACCCCAAGAGGAAGGTATGATAAGCACAGCAGCAAGTTTCCCTCAGTTGTGAAACCAAGGTTTAATCGAACCAGTAGGAGCAAGGAAACACCCCAAAGGTATTACTAGCTGAGCTTTGGTAGGGCGCACTACCGGTGCTAGTAGCAACGTGGAGACCGGCACAACACAACCACAAAACTTTGTCCCCAACTTGCGATGAGGTTGTCAATCTCACCGTGTTTTGCGAAAAACAAAGGATTAAACGTATCGAATGGAAAGAAGTAAAAGTTTGCAGAAAGTAAACACAAGCAGTAAAATATTGTAGATTGTATGTAAAGAAAAAGGACCGGGATCCATAGTTCACTAGAGGTGGCTCTCCTTAAGATAGATAACACACTAGGTGAACAAATTACAGCGGGGCAATTGACAAACACCGAGAAAGCAATACATGCATATACTAATCATCTTGATTCCTTTGAGACTTGATTGGGCATTACAACATAATACATAGACCGCCATCCAACTGCATCTATGACTAATAATCCACCTTCAGGTTATCATCCGAACCCCCTCCAGTATTAAGTTGCAAGCAACAGATTATTGCTTTACGAACTGCGTGTAAAGTAAATAATACAATTGTTCTATGAACAAAAGATCGTTATTTTCTCCCTAGTAGCAACAACACATCTAGTACCTTAGAGATTTTTGTCACTTCCCCAGATTACCAGAGGCATGAACCCACTATCGAGCATAAATACTAACTCTTGGAGTTGCTAGCATCTACTTGGCCAAGATAGCTACTAACAACGGAAAACATGCAAGATCTCAAATAACAAAGACATGATAGAATCAATAATCAATCTGAAATAGCATCTCAATATCCATCGGATCCCCGCAAACACAACATGTATGAATTAGAAATAGATGATCTTAATCATGAACGGAGTTGATGACCCACAAGTATAGGGGGTGTATCGTAGTATTTTTGATAAGTAAGAGTGTCGAACCCAACGAGGAGCAGAAGGTGCTGGCTAGTGGTATGGATCAGGAATTCTCTGGAAATACTTAGCAAACGAATTTTTAGGGGTTTTCGATAAAGCAAGTAAACAAAGCACGAGTAAATGAAAGACAGTAAGAATGAATCCAGCAAGTGGCCCAATCCTTTATGCATCAAAGGACAAGCCGGTTGTATTTCTATAGATGACCAAACGTTCTCGAGGACACATGGGAAGACTGTCAAGTGCTTTCGCTTCATATAGTCGATTAATCTTCTCTAGCTTGCTAAGTGTTGTGTGGGTGAACATGTGCTAATGTACCGTCCCATCCAAGACTTAATACATACTTGTGATTAAACCCCCTTGCAAACATCCGTAAGTACAAGAAAGTAATTAAGGTAGAAACCTAACCACAGCTTTAAACTCTAAGATCCTTACGTCCCTTGTGCAATGGTTTCCTAACGGGGGTTCAGGTTTCTGTCACTCCGGCAACCCCTACGATTAGTAGCCAAATACACAATGCATTCCCCTAGGCCCATATAGGTGAAGTGTCATGTAGTCGACGTTCACATGACACCACTAGAAGAAGTACACCACAACTTAAATAACATTCTATTGAATCTTTCTCAACGCAACTCCACTACTAACAACAAGACTTTTCCCATGTCCTCAAGAACAAAACGAACTACTCACAAGACATCATATGGATCATGATCAGAGATGGAATAATGATGTGTAACAATCTGAACATAAACAATAATTCAATGGTTCACTCAATAGCATCAACTACAAAGAGTAATCAACACCGGGAAAGTTTCCCCTATGAACTATGCAAGATTCAACGCAATTGTTACAGCAATATGGAGATGGTGATGAGGGTGTTGATGGTGATGATGGTGGTGATGATGATGATCCCGATGAAGTCCAGCTTGATGGTGGTGTTGATGGCGACGATCTCCCGTCTCCAGGAAGGAATTCCCCCGGCAGAAATCTGTCTGCCGGAGAGATCTTTCTCTCTCGGTGTTTTCCGCCCCGTAGAGGCGGCGGAATCTTTCTGTGGTCGCTCCCCGAGTCTTAGGGTTTCGGGAGGAAGATATACGCCAGAGGGGAGAGGCTGGAGTGGGCCAGGGAAACCACACCACTCCCTGGCGCGGCCTGGGCTTGCCCGCGCCATGGGGTGGTGTGGGCCCCCTGTGGCCCACCTCCACTCCATCTTCTGGCTTCCTGAGTCTTCTAGAAAAATAGAATTTTCCGTATATTTTCCCGAATTTTCTGATCTTCACGAATTTTGCCTCCAAACGGGACCTTTTCCATCAGAATCCTGACTGCAGCGGTCCAAGCTCCAAAAGTCATCAACCATACAAAAATAGATGAAATAACATAAGTATCACCTATCAATACGAAATATATCAATGAATAATAGTGAATTAATACATAGAATAGTGATGCAAAATGGACGTATCAACTCCCCCCAAGCTTAGACTTCGCTTGTCCCCAAGCGAAACTGAGCTCAATAAACATGACCTCAGGTTTATGGAGTGAAGAGTCGATAAAAGAATACGGACAAGAAGCATCACATTCATCAAATACATAGATCATAATAGAAGACAACTCACTATTATATAACTC
Source organism: Avena eriantha (assembly GCA_910589775.1). Classification (NCBI taxonomy): domain Eukaryota; kingdom Viridiplantae; phylum Streptophyta; class Magnoliopsida; order Poales; family Poaceae; genus Avena; species Avena eriantha. The sequence continues at coordinate 483,540,056 of OU342745.1, forward strand.
AACTTGCAATGAGTAAAGGAAACACAATAAAGATACATAAAGTGAATCATAATTGGTAATGGCAAACTTAGCTCTTGGTCGAAGAATAGTTGATAATTTGCTGGAGTTCACAAATAGCTGGTTTTCAAAGAAAGCTTTCAAAGTAGTAAACATCAAGATAAGAGCAAATGTGAAAAACAAGAACATAAGAAACATGAATGCATAAATCATCATATGAATGAATGAAACACATCAACTCAAAATACTTGCTGAGATAGAAGGGAATAGGTTTACTGACTCAACTACAAAGCAAAAGAAAGGCCCTTCAAAGAGGGAAGCAGGGATTGCAAGTCTCATAAAGAGCTCCCAAAAATTATGATACTTTATAGCTTTCAGCTCTCATTGCCCCTTTCATAGGCATCTTTTGGTGATTGAGGTTAAAGTGAGGTCCAATCTGAGTTATATGCTTGAAAGACTATAAACTAAAAATCCCAAGCCCCTTGAGTACGAGGGTCGCTCCTCATGCTACTCAACTTTAGTTACCGGTAAGTTATTGTCATCGTAAGTATGTGTGTATCATTGAGAACCGCCAACGGGGTACCCCTTGCCCGATGATACGGAAGAATCCCCATATCAAAATGACAAGGCAAGCAGACAATGAGTATCTCAGCAATCTTCTTATTTACCATGGGAAAATGGTGCTTTTTTCTCTCTTTCCTCTTTTCATAGTATCTCTTTTTTTTCTTTTATTTTTCTCAATAGTTATCTCTCTCTTTTTTTTATAAGAAGAATGCTTCATAGATATCATTATGGTTACGCTGCAGGTTTCCACCATGTCAGCATGGATTAGACCAGCGGCCCAGGCGTTTCTCTAACACACATACATAACTCCATGGACTTACAAGCTCCCCTTTTATTTCACACCGACGACATCCGCAAACAAAAGAGCAAGGTATCAACTGGGTATATATTTACAAGTGTTGAAAGCGTTCCCCGTGACAGCACGGTTCTGTTAATCCCCAGCCTATAATTTGCAAGCATATAACTTTCATGGAGAGTTCACAATGGTTCAGGTTTATTAAGTGCAAGAAAGTAAAGTGTGCCATCAAGTTCGTGAGAGCTTTAATTACTAATTTTCACATAACAAGTTTAATTTGGGAGGTAAACAAAACAAGAATTTACTTGGAATAGCAATAATGCTACTAGGTAGGTATGGTGGACACAAATGGTGAAGGTTTTGGTTTAAAGGAGGTGGATGCACGAGAAGAATACCCTCTCAGTATAGGTTTTTGGCTAGCGAGGATGGGTAGCAAGTATAAGAGTTGAAGGAAACAAACAAACATACAAGTGATACAAACAAACATGCAATCTTCCTTGGAAGCACAAAAGATCTTAACTAGAGAATACTAGACTTATGAGCAAATCAAGAAAGAAAGATGATGAAATTATTTTCCTCTAGAGTACTTCTATCTTTTTCTTTTCAACTCTCAAAAAGGTGTTGCTACTGACCGAGCCAGGTTTGCCAAAACCAACAAATGAACTCAATGATCCCAAAGCGATACCAATACTAACAACAAGATCAATCATATAACCATGAATTGAAAACTAACATAAGCTATGCAAAAGAGTGAATGATAGAACTTCTCATTAATATTCCATAACGGAAACTCACATCAAGGGATACAAATCTAACGAGAGAGGGGACACTTCCATAATGCAAACCATACTACATAATAACTCCTCTATTCATGATATGACTCTACTAATAAGGTAAAAAGATAGAAGATAGTGATATGATACCGCGGCACTCCCCCAAGCTTGGAACAAACCAAGGGGATGCCAAACCTGATGACGAATTACTCCTTCGGTGGTGGTGGTATCTTCTCATCTTCATCCGTCTTCCAGGGTAAAGGCTTTCCATCAACAAAGGACATCGTGGTTTCCAACATCCTAAAACTTGCAGCAGCACTTATGCGTTTAAATCTAGCCTCATACTCACAGTTTTGATTTTGAACGTCACAGAACTGCGCTTGCAGTTCGTTGGTTGTTTGGCGGAGTGAAAAGACTTCATCTTTGAGTTCAGAAGTCTCCTTTTGGTGCTCGGCAATGAGTTCGGAACAAATCTTGTGGATGATGTCCACTTTGCGCTCCGCCATCATCCTGTACCTAAAGACTTCTTGCTGCAATGCTTCCATCCTGTCCTCCAGACTTCCTTCACCTTTAGGGCCTTGAACCTCCTTAATCCAGACCTCCCCACCTTCGAGCAACAACTCCCTGGGATGAATCTTCAATTCTCTCATGTATGGGTTGATGATATCTTCTAAGGGATCTCCCTTGGATGTTCCAGAGGAAGACATTGTGGCTCCAAATCTGAGATTACACCTGGCAGAAACAGATCGAAACAAAAACACAACGAAAACACGATATACAAACCTCGGAAGATCCGAGGGGTTATATATCACGAAGTTTCATATCAAAAGGGAGGTACTGGGAGAAAACGGGTCGGAGACGGAATCCTGGGCGGCCTCACCACCTGGTGGCGCGGCCAGGGGTGGGCCCGCGCCATGGGGTGGTGTGGGCCACACTGGCTCCTTTTCCGTCCTTTTTTCGCTTCGTAGCTTTCCTTATTGACTGAAAACTGCAAAAATATAGTTGGGTTGTATTTTCGCGGAACTTTTCTTACCAGAACTGTTACCTAGTTGGAAACGGACTCTGCAGGTCTCTGAATTTGGTCCTCAATGAATTTCTCTGGAGTTATAACTTGAAAGGCATCCACATCTTCATTGTAAGAATCTCCAACAATATAGTGTTTGAGTCGCTGTCCATTTACTACTTGTGTAGTATTATCTTTTAGAGAAGAAATTTTTATTGCTCCTGAACGGTATACTTCTTCAATGATGAAAGGTCCTTCCCATTTTGATAGTAGCTTACCTGCAAAAAATCTGAGACGAGACCTATACAATAGAACTTTCTCACCGACATGAAATTCTCTCTTAAGTATTCGCTTATCATGCCATCTTTTAACTTTTTCTTTAAAGAGCCTAGCATTCTCATAGGCTTTACTCCTCCATTCATCTAAAGAGCTTAAGTCAAAGAGTCTTTTCTCACCAGCTAGCTTACAATCTCTATTTAGTTCTTTCACTGCCCAGTAAGCTTTGTGTTCTAATTCTAAGGGTAAGTGGCAAGCTTTCCCATAAACCATTTTGTAAGGAGACATTCCCATAGGATTCTTATAAGCAGTTCTATAAGCCCATAAAGCATCATTCAACTTCTTAGCCCAGTTTTTTCTAGACCTATTAACAGTCTTTTGCAAGATAGATTTAATTTCTCTATTTGATAACTCTACTTGCCCGCTAGTTTGGGGGTGATAAGCTGAAGCAATTCCATGATTAACATCATACTTAGCGAGGGTCTTCCTAAAACCACCATGAATGAAATGAGAACCCCCATCGGTCATGAGATACCTAGGCACTCCAAACCTAGGAAAGGTAACATCCTTAAGAATTTTTAGAGAGGTTTCCCCGTCAGCACTTTTCGTAGGAATGGCTTCTACCCACTTAGTAACATAATCAACGGCAACAAGAATATGAGTGTAACCCTTCGAAGGAGGGAAGGACCCATAAAGTCGAATCCCCAACAATCAAAAGGATCAATAACTAGAGAGTAGTTCATAGGCATTTCATTGCGTCTAGAAATATTACCAACACGTTGACATTCATCACAAGATAAAACAAATTTTCTTGCATCTTTAAAAAGGGTAGGCCAGTAGAAACCTGATTGTAATACCTTTTGTGCAGTTCTATCTCCTACATGATGTCCTCCATAGGCGCTCCCGTGACATTTATGCAATATCTCTTTTTGTTCATACTCTGGAACACATCTTCGCATAATACCATCAACCCCTTCTTTGTATAAGTGTGGGTCATCCCAAAAATAATGCCTCAAATCATAAAAGAACTTTCTTCTTTGCTGAGCTGTAAAAGTTGGAGGCAAATACTTGGAGACAATAAAGTTAGCATAATCAACATACCAAGGGCTTCCTCGCGAGTTCACCTCTACTGCGGCTAATTGCTCATTTGGAAAACTATCATTAACGGGCATAGGATCAAAAGAGATGTTTTCCAAGCGAGATAAATTATCAGCTACAGGATTTTCAGCACCCTTTCTATCTACTATATGTAGATCAAACTCTTGTAAAAGCAGTACCCATCTAATAAGCCTAGGCTTAGCGTCCTTCTTTGTCATAAGATATTTAATAGCAGCATGATCAGTATGAATAGTTACTTTTGAGTCCACAATATAGGGCCTAAACTTATCACAAGCAAAGACAACAGCTAGAAATTCCTTTTCAGTAGTAGCATAATTCCTTTGAGCAGCGTCTAGAGTCTTACTAGCATAATGGATAACGTTCAACTTTTTATCAATACGTTGCCCAAGGACAGCACCTACAGCAAAATCACTAGCATCACACATTATTTCAAAGGGTAAACTCCAATCAGGTGGTTGAACAATAGGAGCTGTAGTTAAAGCCTTCTTAAGAGTTTCAAAAGCTTCCTTGCAATCATCATCAAAAACGAAGGGTACATCTTTTCGAAGAAGATTAGTAAGGGGTTTTGATATCCTAGAAAAGTCTTTAATAAACCTTCTATAGAAATCAGCATGACCAAGGATACTAGGAATACCTTTGATGTCTCTTGGGCATGGCATCTTCTCAATTGCCTCAACCTTAGCTCTATCAACTTCTATGCCTCTTTCAGAAACTTTATGCCCAAGAACAATCCCTTCATTAACCATGAAGTGAAATTTCTCCCAATTAAGAACAAGATTAGTTTCTTCGTATCTCTGCAAAATTTTATCAAGGTTGTGCAGACAATTATCAAAAGAAGTTCCGTAGACACAAAAGTCATCCATGAACACTTCTACAATTTCCTCACAAAAGCCATGAAAGATAGCAGACATGCACCTTTGGAAAGTAGCAGGAGCATTACATAAACCAAAAGGCATACGTCTATAAGCATAAGTTCCATAAGGGCAAGTAAAAGTAGTTTCTTCTTGATCTTGTTGTTTAACAACAATTTGAGAGAAACCAGAATAATCATCAAGAAAACAAAAGTGGGTCTTTTTAGACAACATTTCCAACATTTGATCAATAAAAGGAAGCGAGTAGTGATCTTTCTTAGTGACTTTATTGACTTTCCTAAAATCGATGCACATCCTATAGCCTACTACTATTCTTTGAGGAATAAGATCATCGTTATCATTAGGGACAACGGTAATACCTCCCTTTTTAGGAACACAATGAACAGGACTAACCCATTCACTATCAGCAATAGGGTAAATAATACCAGCATCAAGGAGTTTCAATACCTCATTCCTTACCACTTCCTTCATCTTAGGTTTAAACGTCGTTGGTGCTCCACTACTGGCTTCGCACCTGGTTCTATGTTGATAGAATGCTGACATATAGTAGGTGAAATCCCTTTCAAATCATCCAGAGTATAGCCCATAGCTCCTCGGTGTTTCTTCAAAACTTCCAATAATCTTTCTTCTTCCTCCCCTGAAAGTTTAGCGCTAATAATAATAGGATATATCTTTTTATCATCAATAAATGCATATTTAAGATCATCAGGGAGAGGTTTTAGATCGAAGACTGGATCCTTTTTAGGTGGCATCGTGGTACCCAAGTCTTCTACAGGCAAGTCGTGCTTAAGCATCACTGGTTGATCACGGAGAATCATGTCAATCTCATTTCTTTCTTCCATGAAGATTTCACTTTCATGTTCCTCCATAAATTGTTGCAAAGCATTGTTAGGAGCAAGAGAAATAGAAGCAAGTTGTTCAACCCTAAAATCCTCATTATGGGTTTCCTCTTCGCAAGGTTCTTTAGCAAATTTCGAAAATTAAACTCATAGGATTCCCCATCAAACTTAGTCAAGATTTTCTCCCTCTTGCAATCAATAATAGCTCCACAAGTACTCAAGAAAGGTCTACCAAAAATGATAGGATAAGTTTTACTAGCGGCTGAACCAAGTACTAGAAAATCAGCAGGATACTTAATCTTGCCACAAAGAACTTCCACATCTCGAAAAATACCAATTGGAGAGATGGTCTCTCTGTTAGCAAGGTGAATAACCACATCAATCTCCCCCAACTCGCAAGGACTGATTTCATGCATAATTTCTCTGTAAAGTTCATAAGGAATAGCACTAGAACTTGCACCAATATCACATAAACCATAATAGCAATGATCACCTATTCTAATAGAAAGCACAGGAACACTAGCCTTTTTAGACCTATTGGGATGTGAAACAATATTAGAAGCATCCTCACAAAAGACTATGTGCCCATCTTCTACGCTTTTAGTGACAAGGTCTTTCACAATTGCTACCACAGGTTCAATGTTTATTTGTTCATCAGGTTTTATAGTTCTTTTTTCACTTTTGGTGATTACATTAGTTAGGATGGTCCTTTACCTTTTCGAGAAAGGGAATATTCTCGATATAAGGCTCGGGTAACATGGGATCAATAATGAAATACTCACCACTTCCAATAGGAGCATAGTATACAATATCTTTGTAAGGTGCATGGTACTTGTTCCATCCCCTTTTTGGAATTTCGATAAAGGAAGCAAAAGCTCTCAAGCAATTCGTAATAACTTGCAAATCAAGACCATAAAGATTACTAATATTTTGAAAGTCATCAGTTCCCATAAAAGATTCAATGCATTCATAATCATAATTTATACCTGACTTTCTACCTTTGTCATTTTCCCAAGCTTCAGCATTGTCTTGGATACGGTCTAGAAGATCCCATTTAACTTCTTCTTCCATGCGAGTGAATGATCCAGCACAAGAAGCGTCCAATAAATCCTTGTCATGTAGAGGGAGCCTTGCATAAAAGTTATTGATAATAATATTGTTAGGGAGCTCATGAATGGGACATTTGAGCATTAGTAACTTCAATCTCCCCCAAGCTTGAGCAGTACTCTCTCCATCAAGAGGCCAAAAGTTGTATATTTGATTCCGATCTTTATGAATTTCACTAGGAGGATAAAACTTTGAATAAAAGAGAGGCACTATTTGCTCCCATTCCAGAGCTTGACCATTCTTCAGCAGCTTATACCATTCCTCAGCTCTTCCTTTTAGTGATAATGAGAATAACTTCTTCTTAACTTGTTCTGTAGTAATACCTGCACACTTGAACAACCTGCATAATTCGTGTATAAAGAGTAAATGATCACCGGGATGGACAGTTCCATCCCCAACATAGTAGTTATCCATAACACGATCAATAATTCTTGTAGGTATTTTGAAAACATCATTCTCAGCAGGAGGTGGCTTATCTACTACCTTAGCAGTGGTAGTAGCATTACCAAATAAGAAACTCAGCGAATTATCCATAACGAAAATAAAGCAACTAGCAGAAGTAAACAATACTCACAGTAGAAGTTTCCTTCACCAGTTGCACTCTCCAATAGCGCTTCACTCCCCGGCAACGGCGCCAGAAAATAGTCTTGATGACCCACAAGTATAGGGGGTGTATCGCAGTATTTTCGATAAGTAAGAGTGCCGAACCCAACGAGGAGTAGAAGGTGCTGGCTAGTGGTATGGATCAGGAATTCTCTGCAAATACTTAGCAAACGGATTTTCGATAAAGCAAGTAAACAAAGCACGAGTAAATGAAAGACAGTAAGAATGAATGCAGCAAGTGTCCCAATCCTTTATGCAGCAAAGGGCAAGCCGGTTGTATTTCTATAGATGACCAAACATTCTCGAGGACACATGGGAAGACTGTCAAGTGCTTTCGCTTCATATAGTCGATTGATCTTCTCTAGCTTGCTAAGTGTTGTGTAGGTGAACCTGTGCTAATGTACCGTCCCATCCAAGACTTAATACATACTTGTGATTAAGCCCCCTTGCAAACATCCGTAAGTAAAAGAAAGTAATTAAGGTAGAAACCTAACCACAACTTTAAACTCTAAGACCCTTACGTCCCTTGTGCAATGGTTTCCTAACGGGGATTCAGGTTTGTGTCACTCCGGCAACCCCTACGATTAGTACCCAAATACACAATGCATTCCCCTAGGCCCATATAGGTGAAGTGTCATGTAGTCGACGTTCACATGACACCACTAGAAGAAGTACACCACAACTTAATTCACAATCTATTGAATCTTTCTCAACGCAACTCCACTACTAACAACAAGACTTCTCCCATGTCCTCAAGAACAAAACGAATTACTCACAAGACATCATATGGATCATGATCAGAGATGGAATAATGATGTATAACAATCTGAACATAAACAATAATTCAATGGTTCACTCAATAGCATCAACTACAAAGAGTAATCAACACCGGGAAAGTTTCCCCTATGAACTATGCAAGATTCAACGCAATTGTTACAGCAATATGGGGATGGTGATGAGGGTGTTGATGGTGATGATGGTGGTGATGATGATGATCCCGATGAAGTCCAGCTTGATGGTGGTGTTGATGGCGACGATCTCCCCTCTCCGGGAAGGAATTCCCCCGGCAGAAATCTGTCTGCCAGAGAGATCTTTCTCTCTCGGTGTTTTCCGCCCCGCAGAGGCGACGGAATCTTTCTATGGTCGCTCCCCGAGTCTTAGGGTTTCGGGAGGAAGATATACGCCAGAGGGGAGAGGCTGGAGTGGGCCAGGGCGCCCACACCACTCCCTGGCGCGGCCTGGGCTTGCCCGCGCCATGGGGTGGTGTGGGCCCCCTGTGGCCCACCTCCACTCCATCTTCTGGCTTCCTGAGTCTTCTGGAAAAATAGAATTTTCCGTATATTTTCTCGAATTTTCTGATCTTCGCGAATTTTGCCTCCAAACAGCACCTTTTCCATCAGAATCCTGACTACAGCGGTCCAAACTCCAAAAGTCATCAACCATGCAAAAATATATGAAATAACATAAGTATCACCTCTCAATATGAAATATATCAATGAATAATAGTGAATTAAGACATAGAATAGTGATGCAAAATGGACGTATCAGGAGCTCACAAGATCTAAACATGAAAGCACAAAGGAGGAGAAACCAGCCATCTAGCTACTACATGGATCCGTAGTCCAAGGATGAACTACTCACGCATCACACGGGAGGCTTGCATGGTGATGAAGAAGGCCTCCAGGGTGAATTCCCCTCTCCGGCAGGGTGCCGGGAAGAGGTTCAAATCCTCCCCGATCTAGGGACAGAGATGACGGCGTCTACAGACTCTTTCATGGATTTTTGATCGGGTACCTAGGGTTTTTGTCCCAAGGGCAACTTATAGGCGGAAGGAGAGGCCGAGGGGGTGCTGGGGTCGGCCAGACCACCCCCTGGCACGGGCCAGGCCTGGCCGCGCGGCCAGGTGGTGTGGCCGGCCCCTAGCCCTTCTCCGTCTCGTATTCTGGCACTTGATCCCTTCCGGAAAAATAGGCACTTTGGCTTTTGTCCCGTCCAATTCCGAGAATATTCATTTTTTGGCTTTCTGGAACCAAAAACAGCAGAAATCGGGCAACTGGCACTGTGGCTCTTATTAATAGGTTAGTCCAAGAAATCATAATAAAAGTACTCCAAAGTTGGAACAAAACACAAGAAAGTGGATAAAACCAAGCATGGAATATCAAAAAGTATAGATACATTTGCAATGTATCAACATCCCCAAGCTTAACTCCTGCTCATCCTCGAGTAGGTAAGTGATAAAAAGAAAGAATTTTTGAGGTGACATGCACCATCAAAGACTTGATCAAAGTATTTGCAAAACATTCAAAGCTGGGATCATAGTACTTCAATCATAACATGAAAGACAAAGTTCTAGCAATAAGCAAAGAAACTAAGGTGCAACATGAAAAGTTACAAACAAAAGATTCATGAATAACATGCTTTGCAAGACGTTTGTTTGTTTCACATAAAGAAAACATAGCATAATAGTATTCAGCTTGTCCCTCAATAGAGTAGCAAATATAAATGCATAGGACACCTTCAATGTTCATAAGAGTGACTAGATACAATAGTTTAAAACAAGCAATAACAAGTTATGCATCAATCAACTAGTCTTGGGACAATGCACATAGAACTAAGAATGGCCACTATGCTCTCAAAGTAGTGCATAAAGATAGAAGGTGGAGACTCCATATAATGGTGGAAGAAAGGCCTTTTGTAAAAGGAGGTAGGGATTCAAGTCTCATAAAGAGCTTCCAAAAATTATGGTACTTGTAGTTTTCAGCTCTCATTGCCCCTATCATAAGCATCTTGAAGGTGATTAAGGTTAAAGTGACACAACTAAGAGGATATGCTTGACAAGTTATAAACCGAAATCTCATGCCCCTTACTTACAAAGACCGATCCTCATGCTACTCAACTTTAGTCACGAGTAAGCTCTTGTCATTGTAAGTATATGTGTATCATTAAGAACTGCCAACGGGATACCCCTTGCACATGATACGGGAGCTTTCCCATAATCAAAATGACAAGGCAAGCAGACAATGAGCATCTCAGCGATCTTTTTATTTGCTATTTGCATAGGTTTTTATTGAGGATGCTTCATAGAGTGCTCATTATGGTGATGCTGCAAGTTTCCACCATGATTAGGCATGGCTTAGGCTAGCGGCCCAGGTGTTTCTCTAACACACATACAAACTCCATGATCTTACAAGTTCCACTTTTATTTCACACGGCTGAGATCCGTAAGCAAAAGAACATAATATCAATGGGGTACAAAGTACAAGTGCAATGTTGAAAGCGTTCCCCATGAAACATGGTTCTGCTAATTTCAACTTATAAAGAGCAAGCATATACGCAACAAAGAAGGACCCAATGGTTCAAGTTTATTAGAGGTAATAAAGTAAACTGTGCCATCAAGTTTGTGAGAGCTTTAATCACTAGTTTTCTCATAACAAGTGGAAGGTAAACAAAAGCATGAATATACTTGGAATAGCATAAGCTAGTAGGTAGGTATGGTGGACTCTTTGGAAAAACTTGGTTTAGGGATTTAGATGCATGAGTGGAACTCATACTTTGTTGTGGAGGCTAGCAAAAGACTAGGAGCGGCAAACTAAGAGAGCAATAATGGCCATAATCATGCAGAGCGACAAAACATCATTGATCAAAGCATAAAGTGATACTACAAGTTGAAAAATAAAGGATCATAAAGGCTATGGTGACTTGGATAGTCATAACATGGTGTGAGCATGTGCCAAGTCAACCCAAATAAAGCATCAAAGGAGAATACCACTATACTATGCTTTAATATGCTAAAACAACGCATGATTCATCCAAGGCACAGTAAGCAATCTCAATTGTTTATAACAAGTCATGCTTCACCAAATAATACTAAGCATAAAGCCAAAACAATATCAAGCATGGCATGACAAAGCATAGGCCACAGTCAAAAACAAGCTCTTTTTACCACATAAGCATGAACTTTCCTACTCTTTTCCAAACCAAACCAAACTATTTGCAAACCAAAGTGTGAAAGAGGGGGTCCAACTAATTTATTCAGAAAACTAAGCAAACCAAGAAAACTAAAAACCAAAACAAAAACGAAAAAGAAGACGCTCCAAGAAAAACACAATTGTGCATGAAACAATAAAAATGAAGCGTTTGGAAGAAACCTGGAATTTTTATTGATGAAGAGGGGATGCCTTGGGCATCCCCAAGCTTTGACGCTTGTACTTCTTGATATTTCTCGGGGTGACACGTGTGGCATCCCCAAGATTGAGCTTTAGTCCATCCTTCATCTCATTACTCATTCCTTCCATACACCTGAAATTTTTCCTTCATACGAAACTTCACACAATCTCATTAGCAACATTAGTGCACTTAAGATAAATAAGTCTTAAGGTTCAGTTCTAACACCAAATAAACTTCCATTAGAACACTAGCTACTGTAGCACTTCCCTCTAAAAGCTCAATTCCCCAAAGGAACTCAAGAAGGAACTAACAAGAAGCAAATACAGAAAATGGTAGAAATCTATCAAAACAGACCAGCAGGTAAAGACGAATTTTTTTGAAGACATTCTGTTGCTCAAATCAAAAAGTGTTGAACTAACGAAAGTTAGATAACAACATGGGGCAGAAGCACAAACAATTACAGCTCAATCCGACGTACAGAGCTCTCTCAGGAATTTTTACGGTGAAGCACAAAAATCTGTTTCGGGACATCAACTTTCCCAATCATTACTTCACTCTCATTAGAGGTTACTCTTGGCACAAAAAGCAAATAAAAAGGATAAGGAGAGGTTATTACAGAGGTAATAACTCTCAAGACTCATCTAAAACTCTTGGGTTATCTCCAACAAGTACTTTTCTTTAACGCCTTTAAGTTAGGCATAAGAACGAAAGAAAGAATCAAGTGTTCTCAAATGAAGAAGCATTAAGATCAATACCAAAAATATTTTCAACAAGGCAAGGTATATCATACAAATAAGTTCGAGAGGATCCTCTCTCAATGCTCTTGGGTTCATTATTCTCATCAAATGGATTTGCAGGAACAATCCAATCAAGATTCTTTTCTATGGCATCATGTATTGCTACTAGTTTAAAGGGTATTAGTATCTTAGGTTCCTCCCCATTAGGTTCGGTTTTGTTCATCTTTTCTCATGTACCAACAACATCTACACATGAGCCTAGCATATTTTAACGTTCAAAAACTTTTCTAGCTTCCTTGGCAACATCATAGAACTCCTTAAACAAAGTTTCTAGAATAAAATCCCTCTTTTCAGGGTCCTGAATTTCTTTAAGCTTAAGAAACATTACTGGCATTAAAGGGTTGAGGTTAACAAACCTAGCTTCTAACATGTGAATTAAAGAAGCTGCAGCAATCTCAAAATTTGGAGCAAGTTCTATAAGGGATCTATCCTCAATATCTTCATGTTTGCTACCATGATTAAAGAATTCTTCAATATTATCTTTCCTAATTATAGAACCACTACCAATTGAAAGGTCTTTCAAGGTGAAAGTAGGGATCAACATGGTGAGCTAAAGAAGGGGTGACAACTAAGGGAGACTTCAAAAAAAAATTGTATTTTTGAAATCAGAAAGCAAACAAGTAAAACTAATTTTTTTGGTTTTTTGAAGAACAAAACAAGCAAACAAAGCAAAATAAACTAAACAAAACAAAAACAACAAAGTAAAGAGATTGGTTATGAGGGACTCCCCTTGTGAAAATGTCCTTGACTCCCCGGCAACGGCGCCAGAAAAATGCTTGATGGCTCAATGCACGGCGCCCAGAAAAGTGTTGATTGGTCGTGGTTGATGTAGAACTCATTGGGAACCCCAAGAGGAAGGTATGATGAGCACAACAACAAGTTTCTCTTAGTTATGAAACCAAGGTTTAATAGAACCAGTAGGAGCAAGGAAACACCCCAAAGGTGTTACTACCTGAGCTTTGACAGGGCGCACTACCGGTGCTAGTAGCAACGTGGAGACCTGCACAACACAACCACAGAACTTTGTCCCCAACTTGCGATGAGGTTGTCAATCTCACCGTGTTTTGCGGAAAACAAAGGATTAAACATATCGAATGGAAAGAAGTAAAAGTTTGCAGAAAGTAAACACAAGCAGTAAAAGTTGTAGATTGTATGTAAAGAAAAAGGATCGGGATCCATAGTTCACTAGAGGTGGCTCTCCTTAAGATAGATAACATGCTGGGTGAACAAATTACAGCGGGGCAATTGACAAACACCAAGAAAGCAATACATGCATATACTAATCATCTTGACTCCTTTGAGACTTGATTGGGCATTACAACATAATACATAGACCGCCATCCAACTGCATCTATGACTAATAATCCACCTTCAGGTTATCATCCGAACCCCCTCCAGTATTAGGTTCCAAGCAACAAATTATTGCTTTACGAACTGCGTGTAAAGTAAACAATACAATTGTTCTATGAACAAAAGATTGTTGTTTTCTCCCTAGTAGCAACAGCACATCTAGTACCTTAGAGTTTTCTGTCACTTCTCCAGATTACCAAAGGCATGAACCCACTATCGAGCATAAATACTAACTCTTGGAGTTGCTAGCATCTACTTGGCCAAGATAGCTACTAACAACGGAAAGCATGCAAGATCTCAAATAACAAAGACATGCTAGAATCAATAATCAATCTGAAATAGCATCTCAATATCCATCGAATCCCCGCAAACACAACATGCATGAATTACAAATAGATGATCTTGATCATGAATGGAGCTCACAAGATCTAAACATGAAAGCACAAAGGAGGAGAAACCAGCCATCTAGCTACTATATGGATCCGTAGTCCAAGGATGAACTACTCACGCATCACACCGGAGGCTTGCATGGTGATGAAGAAGGCCTCCAGGGTGAATTCCCCTCTCTAGGAGGGTGCCGGGAAGAGCTTTAGATCCCCCCTGATCTAGGGACAGAGATGACGGTGGCTATAGACTCTTTCGTGGATTTTTGATCGTGTACCTAGGGTTTTCGTCCCGAGGGCAACTTATAGGCGGAAGGAGAGGCTGAGGGGGTGCTGGGGTCGGCCAGACCATCCCCTGGCGTGGGCCAGGCTTGGCCGCACGGCCAGGTGGTGTGGCCGGCCCCCAGCCCTTCTCCGTATCATATTATGGCACTTGATCCCTTCCGGAAAAATAGGCACTTTGGCTTTTGTCCCGTCCAATTCCGAGAATATTCATTTTCTGGCTTTCCTGGAACCAAAAACAATAGAAAACAGGCAGCTGGCACTGTGGCTCTTGTTAATAGGTTAGTCCAAGAAATCATAATAAAAGTACTCCAAAGTTGGAACAAAACACAAGAAAGTGGATAAAACCAAGCATGGAATATCAAAAATTATAGATACATTTGCAATGTATCACTTATCATGACATTTACCAAAATCTCCAAAATTTGAGAAAGCTATGGGGGCCATCTCAATAGACAACATATGGAAATTATTGTTGCAAGCAAAACAAGTGAAAGAGCAATTGTTTATCTTATTGCAAGCAACGGGAGAAATTGTAAAACATCCATGACAAAGCATTGTCCGAGGGGTACCATTGGTAACATCATTGCAAGCAAAACATTGGAAAGAATAATTGTTCAACAAAGTGCAAGCAATGATATCATCAACGTAACGTTTAGAGCATATCATGTCTATGGGAATATCATGCCAATAAAGGGAATCCACATGGTCATCATGATGCATAGCAAGATTAACACATGGGAATAAGAGTGGAACATATGTCATGTCACAAGTATCATCCATAGCATGCAAGTCATCACAAATCATCATGTCCACTAGTGGGATCATGGCATCATCAACACCCATATTATTACCTTGTTCATACCTCTCATATGAAGTGGGTGTTGTGGTTGCATTGGCCTCCATGTGGGCGACTTCTTCATCCAATATGGGCATGGTGTCAACTTCATCCACCATGTTCATCTTCTCGGTCGGAGGCATCATCATCTCCAAGCTTGGTGCTTCTTGATTCATGGAACCTAGCACATCATGAGATAACACACTAGAGGTAGAGGGTAAGTTGTTAGAAATCCATGTGGCCCCACATGACCTATCAACTACCACTCTCAACTCACTCGGTGTATCACTCATGCCCTCCAGGAAGCACTCAATCTCACGTATGGTGGAGTCACTCATCTCACTCTTGTTTTCACTCAAGTGGGCTAAGTGGCTCTCATACTCACATGGTATTGGTACCACATCCTCACTCAAGCATGTAGGGATAGGCTCGGTTCTCTCAACTCCATGCGCCTCCTTTGGTGAAGGGAAAATCCCATGCTCACCAATCTTGACCTTGTCGTCGCCCTCTTGCACCTTGGCTTGTGTAGTCCTCTTGACGTACTCGTCTAACTTGGAGAAGTAGAGGTCTTCGTCTTCCTCATCCATGAAGTTGCATGCGTCATCTAAGACGCCAAGTTTTGGCATTAAAGCTTGATGGCATGGAGGGGATCTTTCTCTTGGTGCCATTTTGGTGGTGGCAAGAGTAGTAGAAGGTGCCTTATGATGGTGTCGATGGAGGTCATTGGTGTGCCTTGCCAAAGGTTGATGTAGATGGCGCACTTGGTCATCCACATGACGCTTGCGACGATGCTTCTTGTCCTTGGCACTCTTCTTGGTGAGGCGTCGTAATGAGCGCAAAGCATCATTAGTCTTGGCCATCATGCTCATGGTTTTGGCAAAGTTCTGGTCCATGTCGCGCTTGAAGTTGTCCATTGGATGGTGGACCTTGGTGGTCTCGAGGTGGAGGCTCCGTCTTGGTCGACGAGACTTGAGGAGCTTGTCGTTGTCGTCCTTGAAGTCGTCCATGCTTGGGGAGTTATTGTTGTTGTAGAACTCCATATCACCCAAGCATGTGGAGCCATTGTCGGTGTAGTGCTCCATCATGTCATCCATGCTTGTGGAGGCATATGCATGGTGGCTCATCATGGATTCTTCATAGAAATCATCCTCAGTTCCGGAGTCCCTAGACATGTTTCACAAGACCAGGTGGTGTATATGTAAGTGGTAGGGGGTTAGGGATGCAACGCCAAACCTTACTTTACCTTGGAAGATAGTACCGTGCAAGTGGCAACACTTGAGAGCAATCAAAACCAAGCAAAGTGAAGTTCACACGGAACACCAAAACCAACTAACCACTAAAAAACACACACACAGAAAGCTTATGGTGGATAGGTATGGAAGGTGGCATGTCAAGAACCAATCCAAAATCAAGATGTTGTAATGGCAAGTAAAGAACCACGATGATCATAAAGCAAAACAAGTCAATCCACAAGAGGAAATTATGTACAAGGAAACACACACGGTGGGATAAATGAGACTTGTGCGACGAAGAAAGTGAGCTAAGAACCAAATGATTATCTAGCGAAGACTATAAGCCCGTGTCGCACAAGTGCAAGGAGAGACGCTAGTTCGATTGCAATAAATTGGTGGGCTACAAGATATGCACAATAAGTACCACCTATTTGATGTTCATCGAGCTTGCGCTTCCTATTCTATGAGGCACTTGTTTCTTTCTTTCTCTTTTTCTTTTTCTTTTTCTATTTTCTTTTTTTCACTTGCCTCTTCCTTGTGCCAACAACTATACAAGATAACAATATGAGATAGCGCGCTCACAACTTTTGCTCGGAATTCTACAAGGTATCAAATGTGCATAGCCCAAGAAATCATAGGAGGAACTAGTCCCAATAGGTGTTTGTTGAACGCAAAGATAGTGTAGCTCACAAAGGGATGCAAGTGGGGAGAAGTCGTGGAATTTTTATACCTTTCTTCGCCGATCTTCACCCTTTATTTGTGGATTCCACCTTGCTCACGGAATTTGGATAGAGTAGATAGCATGAATCACGGATATTATGATGTAGATCTCCTTCTCCTCTTCAAAACAAGCTAAAGAACACCAAAATCCGAGTTCGTATGCAAAATTTATGCTCAAAACCGTAAAGCAGATTTTTCTGTCAGCATGTAGGGTGGAGACTCCGGTCTGGAGGTCCGGAGACTCCGGTCTGGAGTGACTCACACCGGAAACTCCGGTCCAGGGCTGGAGACTCCGGTCCGGTCGATTTCTGCGCATCCAGAACACGAACGGGACGCGATTTTGGCGGAAAAACTTGAACCAAAACACAAAATTGGTGGGGAAATCAAGGAATTAGGCCACGGGAACGTAGGGGAAGGTAGATTAACAAGTTTAGCAAGTAATCCAGGGATCAAAACCTATCAAAACGCACTCAAATCACAGATCGATCCAAAACACGAATTCGGGCTATTTTTGGTGGCATTTTCGAATTTATGGGGAAAAAGACCAAATCGAGGAGAAATCTGTGGCAACCAAAAGCTGCTGATACCAGATGTTATGGGGTAACCCCATGGGTGGCCCGATCTTCATGGATTTTGTGGTCAAATCGATGGGAAAGCGAGGGGAAAGGGAGAAGGTAGCGGAAGCAGACGCACACCTCGTGAAGAACACGATGAACACATGCAAAACTCACACGATACAAGGTCGATTGCTCTCGCCGGTGGCCACCAGTCCGATAGAATCCTCGCAAGGAAAGATCGGTCAACGTGCTCCCTTGATCCCACGCGGAGAGGGAAGAACACCTTGGAGAGGGTCTTGACGTCTTGGCAAAGGGACACCGATGCCAAGGCCTTGTACAAGGAGGGAGGCGCGATGCAAACTCCAACGAGGTGGTGACGATAGTCGATCCCCTTTGGTAGAAGGGGATGAGGCAAAACTAGAGATTCCACAAAGGGCGTTGTCTTTAGTCTATCATCTATGCCTAGGGTTACATGAGGGGGTGGGGGCACTATATATAGGCCAACCACTAGTTCAAGGGTACTTTAGGAATAAAAGGGGAAAGTCTGGGCGGACTAAGGGGTACATGGGCCAAAGGCCCAGCTGGCGGCACGCAGGCCCATACGGTCAGGTCAGAGACTCCGGTGTGGGGTCCAGAGACTCTG
Organism: Avena eriantha; assembly: GCA_910589775.1. NCBI lineage: Eukaryota > Viridiplantae > Streptophyta > Magnoliopsida > Poales > Poaceae > Avena > Avena eriantha. The sequence goes on from OU342745.1 coordinate 483,558,473, forward strand.
GTGTGGGCCAGAGACTCCGGTCTGTCTCCGGTGTCGTCTCCGGAGTGGCAGACAGAATGACCTCGAGCTTGATTTGGGGGGCCGGTCCGGAGGTGGGCCGGAGACTCCGGGGTATGCAGGCCGGAGACTCCGGTGTGCGCAGGCCGGAGACTCCGATGCTCCAACTACTGCTTCTTCCGTCTTCTCTTCCAAGCCTCCGTCTTGTCGTGCTTGGTGCTCCAGGCTTCCTCCCATGCCTCTGTACTTGTTGGTGTGAACCTATCATGGATATGGGACGGAGTATGAAGTAGTATACCATTCAATGGGGTAGGAAGTGGGCTCGCATAGAGGAACAGATTCACCTTTGGAGTCCATGACGACTTGGCATAAGTTGGAGACCATGATGTGGTAATGACCGAAGGTCGGGCTACATCAATTTGGTAGCCTGCAGATCATCTGTGGGACATTTTGTGCAGCCCATTTGGTAGCCTGGTTGTAACCCAGAGCTCAAACGTGAAGCAAATGTGTATTTTTGGTTGGGCCCAGACCTAAAATGTGGTCATATCTTCTCTCCAATGGGTGATCTTACCCTTCTATCACACAACTGAAGGTAGAAATCATAATCTGAGTAGTAAGTTCATCAACAAATAAACCTAGCTACTACAAATATGTAGTTCACCAGTTCATCATCAGACAACCCTAGCTAATACGATTGGCAGTTCACAAGCACAGTCGATCATGATTATTGTTCAGGAACCAAGGAGGGGGTAATGCAACCTTCTTCTCTTCATCATTATCATCTTCTTCTTCTTCTCCTTCTTCTTCTTCTTCACCTTCTTCTTCTTATTCTCAGATGGTAGTGGGGCCTCTGTTAGTCCATATTGTTGTTACCCACGCCATCCTTGTCAGATGCTTCCACACCATGTCTAGTATCATTCTCATCAGAAATCACACTCTCCTCATCCGGCACATACGAATCAAGGTCATACCCCAAGATCCAGTTGTGGAGTATGCAACATGCAAGGACTAGCTTTACCTGGGTGGGGAAGGTGTGGAATGGCTTCTGATCAAGGATCTTGACCCTATTCTTCAAAGCAGCAAATGCCTTCTCAATGGTAAACCTAAGACTAGAGTTCCTAAGATTGAAGATCTATTTGGCATTATGTGGCATGTTCCTTCTAGTGAACTTGTTAAGATGGTACCTGGTAGACCTGAAGGGTGGAAGAATCCTAGGGCGATATCCATATCCCGCATCTCCTAGATATAACTTGCCATCAGGGATATTGATTCCATCTGGCCTAGACATGCTGTCAGCAAGGATGGTTGCATCATGGGTTGATCCTTCCGAACCAGCTAGCACATATGTGAACATCATGTAGAAATCAACATCAACTTGTACATTTTGGCTAGTGTAGTGCTTCCTTCCCCTGTAAGCTGTAGATTCTGATCTTGGAACTCTTGCAGTAACATGAGTACCATTGATTGTACCGATACAATCCTGTTACAGGTACACAAGGATGAAATGAGAAAATAGGAACACATGGGACTCAAATGAAGGATGCAATGATAAAACAAGGGAACACATGCTCACCTTGAAATATGGCATCCACCTCATGCTATTGCGTATCTTTTCAGGTGTTTGGCCCGTAGGCGACTTGATCATCTCGTCTCTTAGATCACTGATTGCGTACAACACTCGGTTGAAATAGTGCGATATTTTCTCCATGCTTCTTCTAAAAGTGTAGTGGATGACCCTAAACCTTTGGTTATGGCCAATCACATGAAGGAACATCGCGACTTGTTCTTCCAATGAGGTGTGGATGCTATCTACCAAAAGTCCACCCATCCTTAACCTTGCGACAAGTGCAAATAAGGGGGCTCTTCTCATCCTGAGCATGTTCAGAGACTCTACATCATTGTGGTTGTAGTTCAGATTGTCCATCCTTTCTTGATCTCGACCGTACCTCAGTCTAGGAAACACAGACCGCCTAACAACACTCTTGTGCAACAACAAGATCCAGGCTTGAATCACTGCTATAAGCGCAACTTCCTGATGGATAAACATCGTCCCGTCAGCCTAACAATCTAGAGCTACGGTGAGTTCTTCCTAAATCGGCGCTTCATCCCTACTCAAAACAGTAGTGGAGAGAGATTCATGATTCTTACCTCACCCATGGTGATGCGCGGTCGGGGAGAAGGAGGGAGATGAGATGCGCCTTGATGCCACTGACCATCGCTCACCACCCGAAGTTGGAAGAACCACCGGGTATGGTAGATCTGCGATGCCGCTAGCGCCACTCCTGGTGTCAAATCAAGAGGGATATTTTAGGGGAGGGCCAATGTGAGGGTGATCCATCCCAGCAGGTGAGGGTACTCTTGATGCGAAGAAGGGCCGGGAAACTTCTGTTTCCCGCCTATTCCCTCTCGGATGGCGCACGCATGCCGCCGCCCCTTTTTTTAGCTCCAGGGCATGGCTCCACGGAAACGCTCGATTCGAGCATTCTAGTTGGGCCTAGCCATGGAGTGCTTTGCAAAGCGCGCTGGCCACAACGCAGCGGGCATGCGGGAAACCAAACGGGCCGATTTCGTCGCCTCCTAGCTTGTTTGGAGGGAATGCAGGCTACCAAACGCGCCCTACATGATCAGATCCATCGATCTTCTTCACTTGAGCAAACTATCATTCAACTCAAGCTGATAACTCACAAGACGGTGTGACTAAACTACAACACGTGTATAGCACGACTCCAGAGAGTTGCAGGTCTGTGATGCGTGACTGAGAGCATCTCCACTCGGCCCCCTAAAGGCCCCTCAAGAGTGAAATGAGGGCGCCGGCGCAGAAAAACCCGCCCAGCCCTCCCCCTGAACCAAAATGGTGCCCGCGCAGACCAACTAAACATTTGGCGTCCCTAGGACGAACCCAACCCGAGGGGGGCAATCGAGGGAGGGGGCGCAACTTAAAAAAGCTGGCGGGCACCATCCCTTTTCCCCCCACAACTCCAATCCCTCCTCCTGGCCACCCAATCCCGCCACTTTCCACCCCATCTTCGCCCACTCCCTCCATTTCCTCGCCCCACCTCTCCCCTCTCGTGCGCCACCTACCATCACCACCATGTCGCTGAAGAGGTACCAAGCTCCCAGCACGTCGGCACCCACGAAGAAAGGGGAGGTCGACAAGTAGCGGCCAGAGGGGATGACCAAAGCGGAGTGGGCGTTCGACATCCAGCACCGGTAGGTGGAGAACGCCAGCCGCCGACTGAGGGAGAAGAACTCGAGGCAATGCAGGGCGGCGGAGGCACAGGTAGAGGAGGCTCACGCGTCCACTCTTGCGGCACAGCGGGCGGCAACCATGGCGGGAATGTCGTCATCGTCTTACAGCACCGACATGCACATCCTCAGGAGCTAGAGCAGTGTGTCCTCTCCATCGCCATCTAGTGTGTCGCCGTCCGGACAGGCAAACATGGCGCCACATCTCATGCGTTTCTCGCTGGGCTACAACGACTTTGACCCGCTCGGTGGTTTCGACCCTAACTCCCTCGCCAATGACACCTCATCGGCCCATCACCGCCTCCCTCCTTTCAATGACGGTGTGCCGCCACCGTGGGATGCCTTCACCCAGTTCACCGCAGGGTGCAGCAGCTAGAGAGCCCCCAACATGTTCATCGGAACACACCACGACGACTCCATCATGGCCGACATCATCAACGGCGGCTCCGCCCATGCCTTCACGCAAGAAGAAGCTTCTACATATGCGAGCGAGGAGGAATATGGTGGTGAGCCTTGGGAGGACGAGGTCTACACATACGCGGAGGTGGAGGCGGAGGCACATGCCGAGGATGAGGTGGTGGAGGTGCTAGTGACCATCACGGTTGACCCGAAAGGGAAGAAGAAGGCGGTGGAGGTGGAGAGGGATAAAAATAAGAAAGGAGGTGGCGGCCACGGTCCCAAGTGGAGCTTGAGGGAGGACAAGTGACTGGCCGAAGCTTGGAAGACCATCAGCATAGACCCCTTCACCGACGCCAACCAAAACTCAGACTGCTATTGGAAGCGGGTGAAGGCGGTGTACGATGAGCGGCGGCTCTTGGATCCCTACTTCAAGTCCTTGTGCCACGACCGCAACGACTCCAACATGTCTCACCGTTGGGCCATGATCCAGCACACCTGTAACAAGTGGCACAGTGTCATGGAGGAGGTGCACCACGTCCATGTCAGCGGCACCAACTACGACAATTAGGTAAGCAGCCCCCATCGCCGCCCACTACTGCCCATTTCAAATTGTGTCCCATTGTCGCTATTGTTCGCAGATGCGCGCCATGATCGCCGCCTACCAAGAGGACAACGACAACAATGAGTTCAAGTTCATTCATGTCTTTGCACGAATCGAGGGGTGTGACAAGTGGGCGGAGACGCGGACCGCTCTCACCAAGGCCAAGACCACCTCCTACGACCCCGGAGCGGCGCCATCGGCAGCCTCGGAGGTTCGACCCGTTAGCCACAGGAAGGTCAAGGCCATGAGGGAATCAGTGCTGGCCATTGAGAAACTACACTCGTCCATCCTGGCCTACATGGCCGACGTCGCCACGCACGCTGCTGTGAGGGTAGAGCATGCCACCAGGTTGGAGGAGATCGCCGCGGTAAGGTGGGCGGCGGTCATCGAGCAGCAGGACATCAAGCTCGGCCTCATCAAGGCCAACGTGGCGGCAAAGAAGAGGAGGGAGGACTTGTCGATCTTGATGGTCGACGCGAAGGGCATGGACGCCGAGGTGAATGCGTGGTGTGTTGATCAGCGCGTCTTGATCCTCTCCGAGAACCGAGCGACCGCCAACCAAGACAACAGCCTGACACCGCGACTGCGGCACCGACCCCGATCGGCACCCAGGCCAGCACCACCGTTCCGCCGCAGGCAACCCCGAAGGTGCCTCCTACCGCGATGGATGATCTCCCCCGTTTGATTTCCGTGTTCCTCGCACGTTATTTTGATCGATGGACTTGTATTCCCGTGATTTGTGACGATTGTATCGCCTGAACTATGTCGTGCCCAGTGGTGATAAACCTATGTTTAATTTCCGGTGACCTTTTGAACGTTTGAATTTGTCAATTGCAATTTGAAGGCTGTTCCGGAGCGGCGACCGAAAGATGATGACGATGACGACCCTGGTAGGAGGTACCTCCTCCAAGGGCAACAACCGGACCCGCATGTGGGTGGGGTGATACGACAACACCTATAATGTACTCCCTATGTTCCATATTACTCTGCGCGTTACTGTTCATCATGCAAAACAAGGCGGCACATTTCTCTCTTATTTTTCATCAAAAAAATTCTATGATTTTTGGAATGGGTAGAGTAAACACGGAGCTATACATCCAAAAAACTGAGGAGAAAAAAAGTAAAAAATAAGAGAGAAATCGGCCACCTTGTTTTACGTACACTGTAGCACCGCGCAAAGTAAAGTAAAACAGAGGGAGTATTTAACACCGACAATGAAATTGCATGAATAGTCTCCAATTTTATGTGAGATCTAGACGCATATGTACGTCCATAGTACGGTGCATGTGGGTCTGTCCCTTGTGTGATAAAAAACAAATTCGTACCACGGGTCCTCTGCACTGCACACAACTGTTTCCCTGCAGCAGCAGCCTCGATCTGATACTGATATCAACACGATGGTCTCCCTTGGGCACTGCAGAATCCAAAGCACTGCGCTCAGCGCCTCATCATCGTCATCGTCATCGTCGTCGAGGAATAATAAACAAGCCAACCACAGATTAACCCTCCAATCCTTCCACATCGTCAGCTCAGCCGTGATCGTGGATTCCTTTCCACGGCGTTGTTGCCTCGTCAGCTTCCCCCTCCCGCGTGTATTCTCGCGGCCCCGAGAGGCCGGCTGCTGCAGCCTGCGGGAGGAGGGAAGAACAGTCCAACTCGCAACATTTCTCCTCTCCTCCCAACTCCAGCAGAGACCAGCGCCGGGGCCACTTCTTCTTGGTCGCAGTCGCCGGTCTCGTTCGTCTGCGTCTCGCCGGGGCTTCCCTCGCCTGGTCGCCTATCCTGGTATGGAGATCTTGTTCTGTTTTCTTGATTCGAGTTGCATTTATTGTTCCTGTTATCTGGTGGATTGGTAGCTGCTGTGGTGAATTCTTGCCTATTCATGTTAGTGATGATGCTCCCGGCGAAACCATCCGCCTGAAATCCATCACGTGTTCATGTGAAAATCCCCCCTTTTGCACTGTGACTCTGCAACTATGAACATGGTTCTTTTCAGAGGGGGAAACATGCGTAAGCAGCAACTGTAGAGCTCTATTATGGATTCCGAAACCCACTGTACCTGCCTTCTTCGTTCTCATACATGCTGCCTTAGGAGATCTACGATTTCTTCCCACATGCTGAAACCTTCAGCTTCCACTAAAGTCAAAGCTGCAGTAAAACCATCCTTTGTAAAACGAGTATATGTGTGCCAATCCCGTTTTGGTGCCGTCGTGCAGAGCGCGGATTTTACTTGGCCTTTGCGTAGCATTGATCGATCACAATTACTCATCTAGCTAGAGGAGAAAGCAGATCTACAGCATATGGGTGTTGTACTCGTTCATTGAGTGAATTTTGCTTGTGTTTTGCGTCTCTTCTGGAGTGTGATTAGACGTTTCCATAATAGATTTGACATTTGGCTGACGTTGATGCCTGATAGCGAATAATGGGAAGAGGCACCCATCATTTTGGGTCGATAGAGACAATAGGCAATCGGTGCTAGTATTATTTATTCAACTACTATATGAAAATAGTGAAAGTTGGTTACAGAAACTGACAAACCAACTTTCCGAAGCTAGCTCGATACTTTCATCTAGTCTAGGTTTATGTTTCTCTTAAGAAATCACTGTAAGCTTATTTACAAGTTTGGTCAAACAAGAAAACGACTTTCCGTGTTTATGTATTCATATCAATCTAGCATGTATAATTATTTTGTCTCATCATTTAAAATCGAAGTGGGTTTGCACAAGGGTTGCCCATAGTTACCTAATATTACCCCAAATATTTTTTTCTATTCAGGGTTGAGCATCACTGAGAGTTGAAGAAATCATGTTTCGGAGAAAGCACACCTCCCATTTCAATCTGGATGATGCTGAGCAGAGAGAGGCAAAGGTGCTTTGAAAATTTGCCATGTTTTGGTTACTTTTGTGTAACTATTAGCGTTCAAAGTAAATGTCTTCTAGTTACCAGTTACAGATGTTGATTTCCCCTCCTAAGGATAACAAAGACTAAGAAGTTTCAGGGTGGCAGTATCTGTTTATGTCAGGTATCCATCTTAGATGCATTTTTAAACAAATCAAACTGGTCAAACTACGAACCTGAATATAGCAAAGTAGTAGCCCGAACAGCACTGGAATAGTAAATAAAAAACAGAGGGACATGTATGACAGTTAATAATTTAAGCCAAACGGTTTATTCTCTGATATGGTGTTATGAGTGAACTTGTAATTCCACCTTCACCTGTTACAGGATTTTATTTGGGATGATAGCAACTCTTCATTTTATGCATATATAGGAACCGCCGCAAGTCTGCAGGGACATTCGTGCACACTCTTATGATATAAATGCATCAACTGGCTGTGTGAACTACTGCACATATTTCCTGACAAAGGATGGCCACAGATGATTATGAATTTAACAAAATGTTTGTAACTTACCATAAGGAGCTCTCTTATGAGCCTTTTTGATATTTCCAGTTGTCAGTAAGGCTCTTAAGCAATATCAGTACTTACTAGTCTCTTTTGCGGAAAACTGTCATTCATCCTTTATCTGTATAATAAAGCATACACCTGACAGATATTTATCTTTCTAGTTTCTTTATTTAAACATGTAACTACTATTTTCGTGTAGATTCTCTCATATAAAATATCCTGTGAACACAGATCAATGAACTGAGAGCTGCACTTGGGCCTTTGTCTGCCGATGGAGAGAAGTACTGCAATGAAGCATGCTTGGAAAGATATTTAGAAGCCCGAAACTGGAATGTTGACAAGTCCAGAAAAATGTTGGAAGAAACTCTCAAGTGGAGGGCAGCTAAGAGGCCTCAGGATATTCGCTGGGTAATCGTTTTCTTCTAATTTTCCTTGTTGCTTTTCTCAAGTTATTATATTTTTTATTAACACGGTCAAGTGGCTAAACGTTCCCTTAATTGTTTTCTTCTTCATTTCATTGCTGGGTAAATAAGATGCTTCCTTTCCTGCATTGCTGAAGTGATTTAAAAAACAATCCTTGGGAAGTAGCTAATAAGCATTCTAACAATTGATTTCTTCTTCTTTCCAGCCTGATGTTTCCGTTGAAGCAGAAACCGGTAAAATGTACAGGGCAAGTTTCCCCGATAGAGAGGGTAAAACCGTATTTGTAATGAAACCTGCAAAGCAGGTAAGAACTCAACATGTTTAATACTGTCATTTGCGCCTTCTCTTTCATATTTGGAAACTGCCAGTGTCTAGCTTAACTGATCCCAGAACTGGAAGTCCCCTGTACAATGTTGTCGTACAATTTCAGAATACATCATCTCACGAAGGACAGGTGCAGCATCTTGTATATACCTTGGAGAATGCAATCCTCATCATGCCTGAAGGTCAGGGCAAAATGGTGTGGCTGATGGACTTCACAGGATGGACACTCGCCCATGCAAGCCCCATAAAGACTATCAGAGAGAGCATGAGTATCCTGCAAAACCATTACCCGGAGAGGCTTGCAATTGCATTTGTGTTCAATGCACCCAAAGTGTTTGAGGCTTCTTTTAAGGTGTAGGTTTTGAGCATAAACATAGTGTTGCATATCTGGTTTTTTCATTCGGGAATTATTTAAAAAATAGTAGTATGTAGTGTTCAGTATGAAAATATTTCCAGCTTAAATGTTTTGAATGGTTTCAGGTTCTCAAACGATTGATTGACCCGAAAACAGTCGAGAAGCTTAGCTTTGTGTACAAGGAGAACGAGGAGAGCATGAAGAGAATGTACATGCACATCGACCCGGAAGTCCTCCCCGTAGAGTTTGGAGGGAAGAACAATGTGCTGTACGACCATGAAGAGTACTCTAGGCTGATGGCAAAGGATGACATCAGAATGGCAAACTTCTGGGCAGCAGATGGTAATCATGTTATGAACGGCCACTCGGCTCCCTGAGGTTACAGTGCAATGGTCGCTTGTTGCTGCCAAACCAAGTTGAGGAGCATCCACCAACCATTGTTACGGATCTGGTACAGCTCTGAAAGAGGAGTAGCAGATAAATTGAGGTGCTCGTATAAAAATGTAACTGCAGAGTGTCTCACTTGTAATGTTACACCACCATGTATTACTGTGTCATCCCCAAATAAGTGATTCTTCTTTCACAGAACAATTTTGTCACGTGGACGAGAATTACCGAGACTACACAACATTCTTACCTTGTAGTATTACTTGTCTTCTGCCCGACTCTTATAGACTTGTACGCTCAGTTTACCATCTTCATATCTTCGACGGCCTCCATGAAACCGGTGGAAATTGAAGAACATACCCACTTTCAGTGCTATCTTGTTCTTGATTGATAATATGTGTTTATTGTTGGATAATTAGGCACAATTTTCGTGATTAATTCCAGAATATTAAACATGACAATACCAGCTACTCGCACATGTAACTCGAACATACTAGAAGTACTAAACAACAAGATGAACGGAAATAGGCAGCAGTTAAACATGTACTCGCAGAACATTATTAATAACCAGACAACAACACGTCGTACGTACCGTTCGATTGCAGTAATCGCAGCAGTAGCCTTCGGGAAGATTGGTCGAAGCAGACGGCGGCGAAGACGACGATAGGCAACACTGCCCGACTTGGATGGAAGACGAGCCGTGATGCAGAACTTGAGCAGTCGCGCAGGGCACTTCCCAAAAACCTTATTCGCCCTCTCCCGTATAGGATCGCAAAGGCGAGTGGTTCTGGAGACCTGCTCTCCCGTCCGCCGGTGCACGCCGGCAAGCGGGATGTAGTAGACTACGGTGGCGGCGCAAGCAGAGAGGTTGGCAAACCCTAGATTGGTTTTCGGTGAGTCTGTGGTGGAAGCCAGTCGGCTCGGGAGTCCCGCATATGGCTAACTATTGACACACAAGTTTTCCCAAGCAGCAAAAATAAAGCTCGGCTCGATTCCCGCAACCCCCAACCCGCAACCCGCGGCGCGCACGCGCGTCGAGTCGAGACGGGCGGGCGGGCGGGCGGGCGGGCGGGCGGGCGAGCGGCGTCGTCGTCGGAGGAGCGCGCGTGTAGTTATCCTCTTCTCACTCACTTTACTAAGTGGTGAACCACTCCACCTTATAAGGTGGTGTAACTCTCCTCCAACTTTCCATGTGGGACTAAACTTTAGCTCCCACTCCACTCATATGTGAGCTGCCACCAAATTGGGCCAAATCATACATGGGCTTCCACACACATGGGCTTTGAGATTTAGGGAAAATCTGAAATCTATATGGGCTTATTTATTTAGCCCATTATTTCTAACAATCCCCCACCAGATCTCAAACGCCCATTTGAAGATTTTCCAATTCTCGCTACTTGTTTATATACCAGTGTTTCAGCAGAGACTGTTAAGTTGAACTTCTGCCTAGAACCTTGAGCTACGTCTATCAGCAACTTGAACAATGGATAAATCTTGAATTGCAAGTTTGGTGCTTTTAGATTTCACACAAAGTCATAACTAGTACCTGGCTGCCAGTAGCCTACCCCGCGGGTGTAGCATATGCGTCATACTACTTGGTCTCTTCATGAGTTTACTAGAGATCACCCAAATCTCATAGATTGCGACGTTTAACAATCGGAACTCGTATAGGTGTGTTCTTTCAAGAATGCTCTGTAGGACAGCATCTTTGCTAATCATAACCTGCCTTACAGCTTTTGAGAGTTGTACATCTTCACATAGAGAGGGTTGTCTAATACTCTCCTCCGTCACACCACTAGCTTGTTTTTTCCAAGTCCTAATTCACGGGATCTCCGATCAAAAAGGTTGGGTTACCACTACTATGTAACATCCATGGGTCTCAAACCCATCTCTCTCGATGCACTTTCTATCACATTTCGTGATAGTCCCTTTGTAAAGGGATCTGCCAGGTTTTTGTCAGTTTTAATATACGTAACAGTAATTACTCCGGAGTTTCTCAATTTCCTGACAGACTTCAAACGTCTCTTGACGTGTCTTGATGACTTCGCGTTATCCTTAGAATTGTTCACTTTGACAATAACAGTTTGATTATCACAATTCAAGAGGATGGTCGGTATAGGTTTCTCAACCACCGGCAAGTCCATCAATAGTTCACGCAGCCATTCTGACTCTACAGTGGCTATGTCTAAAGCAGCAAGTTCTGCTTCCATAGTCGACCTTGTCAATATGGTTTGTTTGCAAGATCTCTATGATACCGCGCCACCTCCAAAGGTAAATACATACCCGCTAGTGGCGTAGAGTTCATCTACATCCGAGATCCAGTTCGCATCACTATATCCTTCGAGCACCGCTGGATGCCCCGAATAGTGTATCCCATAACTCATTGTACCACATAGATAGCGCATGACCCTTTCAAGTGCACACCAATGTTCAGTACCCGGGTTAGACATGAACCTACTCAACTTGCTCACAACAAAAGAGATGTCGGGTCTTGTCGCGCTAGCTAAGTGCATGAGTGAGCCAACGATTTGAGAGTATCTCAATTGTTCTTTCGGCTCTTTCTTGTTTTTCCGTAATGTCACACTAGGATCATAAGGTGTTGGGGAAGACTTGCCATCAACGAAACCGAAACGGCTCAAGATCTTCTCAACATAGTGTGATTGCGTCAAAGTAATCCCACTCTCGTGCTTAATCAGCTTGATATTCAGAATAACATCAGCTTCTCCCAGATCTTTCATATCAAAGCTCTTTGACAGAAAGGACTTAACTTCATTTATCACATTCATGTTTGTACCAAAGATAAGGATATCATCCACGTACAAACATAATATAACACCTTCGCCCCCACCATGGCGATAGTAGACGCACTTGTCAGCCTTATTAACGACAAAGCCAACAGAAGTTAATGTTCTGTCAAACTTCTCATGCCATTGCTTAGGTGCTTGCTTCAGGCCATATAAAGATTTTAACAACTTGCACACCTTTCTCTCTTCACCTTTTACCACAAACCCATCAGGCTGATCCATATAGATCTCCTGTTCCAACTCTCCATTGAGGAAAGCTGTCTTAACGTCCATTTGATGAACGATAAGACTATAAGAGGCAACCAGGGATAGTAGTACTCGAATGGTGGTCAGTCTAGCAACAAGTGAATAGGTGTCAAAGTAATCTTCACCTTCTCTCTAGGTGTAGCCTTTTGCTACAAGCCGAGCCTTGTACTTTTCAATAGTACCATCAGGCCTTAGCTTCTTCTTGAACACCCACTTGCAACCCACAGGCTTACAACCATGGGGTCGTTCTGATAGTTCCCAAGTTCCATTAGAAAGAATCGAGTCCATCTCATTATGAAAAGCTTCTTTCCAATCATCTGCATCAGGAGTTGCATATGCCTCTGCAATGGAAGTGGGAGTATCATCCACAAGGTACACAATGAAATCATCTCCAAAGGATTTTGCAACCCTCTGTCTCTTACTCCGTGTAGGAGCTTCATTGTCATCCTTCTCTAGGACTTCTTCCTCACGTGGTTGCTCAAAATTCTCACTAGATGCACTAGTTTCAGAAAGTATTTCAGAAGAAATTCTAGCAGTGCTATGCATATCTTTCATAGGAAACATATTCTCAAAGAATGTTGCATCACGAGATTCCATTATAGTATCAACATGCATATCAGGAACCTCAGATTTAACTACTAAAAATCTATAGCCTACACTCCACGGAGCATATCCTAGAAAGATGCAATCCACTGTCTTTGGTCTAAGTTTGCGTTTCTTAGGAATCGGTATGTTGACCTTAGCCAAACACCCCCAAGTGCGCAAGTAAGAAAGTGATGGTTTTCTCCCAGCCCACTCCTCATAAGGGGTTTTATCTTTATTCTTGTTAGGAACTCTATTTAGGACATGACACACTGTCAACAAGGCCTCCCCCCACCATGCCTTAGATAAACCAGCGGTGGCTAACATAGAATTCACCAAGTCAGTGAGCATGCGGTTTTTCCTCTCGGCAACCCCGTTTGATTGAGGCGAGTAGGGAGGCGTCCTTTCATGAATAATGCCATGTTCCTCACAGAATTCATCGAAGATTTTGGGAAAATATTCACCACCACGATCCGACCTAAGACGTTTGATCTTTCTCTAGTTGATTTTCAACTTCGGCTTTATAAATTTTAAAGTAGTCTAAAGCTTCATCTTTTGTGCGCAACAAATAAACATAGCAGTATCTAGTCGCATCATCAATCAAAGTCATGAAATATCTCTTTTCACCTTTTGTCAACACACCATTCATCTCACAAAGATCAGAATGTATGAGCTCCAGAGGTGCCAAGTTTCTCTCCTCGGCTGCCTTGTGAGGCTTTCGAGGTTGCTTTGATTGCACACAACTATGGCACTTGGAACCTTTGGCAATAGTGAAATTCGGAATTAAACTCATATTGGACAACTTGGACATCAAACCAAAATTAATGTGACATAAACGAGAATGCCAAACACTGGTATCATCATTAACACCGCCACAAATATGGTTTACGGACTTATTACAAAAATCTGAAAGTGAAAAGCGAAACAACCCTCCACACTCATATCCTTTACCAATAAATTGTCCATGTCTTGACACAATGACTTTATTAGACTCAAAAACAACCTTAAACCCATCTCTGCATAGAAGGGAGCCGCTAACGAGATTCTTGTTCATGGAAGGGACATGCTGCACGTTCTTCAGCTACACGATCTTTCCCGAAGTGAACTTCAGATCCACCGTGCCAACACCATGAACAGAAGCATGTGACCCATTCCCCATTAGGACGGATGAATCCTGAGCGACCTGATAAGAAGTGAACATAGAGATGTCAGCACACACATGAATATTAGCACCCGTATCAATCCACCAACATGATGATTGAAAAACTGAAAGAACAGTAAATAGATTACCATACCCATCAGCATTGCTAGCAGTCACAACATTGACAGTCTTTCCCTTTTTCCCTTTACGATCTGCACGTTCTGGGCAGTCCTTGGAAAAGTGCCCGAGCTCTCCACAGGTAAAGCAACCCAGTTTGGCCTTGTTCGTCTTCTTCTTCTTCTTGAAGGTTGTAGTCTTTTCAGGCTTGTTGAAGGAGGGCTTATAGTTCCCTTTGTTCTTGCCGAAGGTCCTCTTCTGCACCATGTTGGTGCTAGACTGACCCTCGCCTCCTTTCTTAGCAGTGTCCTTAGCCCGAGCCTTCTCCTCAACATCAAGAGACGCTATCAGGTTTTCAACCGATATCTCTTGTCTTTTATGCTTGGGAGTTGTGGCAAAATTCCTCCATGAAGAAGGCAACTTTGCAATGATGCACCCAACCACAAACTTGTCGGGTAAGTTACACTTAAGGATTTCAAGCTCCTTGGCAAAGCACTGTATCTCATGAGCTTGTTCGACTACAGAACGATTGTTAACCATCCTGTAATCATGAAAGTTCTCCATGATGTACAGTTCACTGCCATCATCTGTTACACCAAACTTAGCGTTTAGTGCCTCCCAGAGCTCTTTGCCATCTTTGAAGTGCATGTACACATCAAACAGCTTGTTGTCAAGAACACTCAGAACGCATCCCACAAATACAAGATTGATTTCCTTGAACTTGTTCTGATCTTGTTCAGATATAGTTCCTTCAGGTAAACCCTCACCAGCCTCGAATACTTTCAGATTTTGCAGCCACATAGTGGTCTTATACTGCCACCTCTTAAAGTGAACACCGGTAAACTTTTCCGGCTTCATCGCATCGGCCAAGTGTCCCATGTTTATCTCGAAAAATTGCCTATAATAAGGTTTTTGGATTGTTGGATAATTAGGCACAATTTCCGTGATTAATTTCAGAATATTAAACATGACAATACCAGCTACTCGCATATGTAACTCGAACATACTAGAAGTACTAAACAACAAGATGAACGGAAACAGCAGCTAAACATGTACTCGCAGAACATTATTAATAACCAGACAACAGCACGTCGCACGTACCGTTCGATTGCAGTAATCGCAGCAGTAGCCTTGGGGAAGATTGGTCGAAGCAGACGGCGGCGAAGACGACGATAGGCAACACCGTCCGACTTGGATGGAAGACGAGCCGTGATGCAGAACTTGAGCAGTCGCGCAGGGCGCTTCCCAAAAACCTTATTCGCCCTCTCCCGTACAGGATCGCAAAGGCGAGTGGTTCCGGAGACCTGCTCTCCCGTCCGCCGGTGCACGCCGGCAAGCGGGATGTAGTAGACTACGGTGGCGGCGCAAGCAGAGAGGTTGTCAAACCCTAGATTGGTTTTCGGTGAGTTCGTGGTGGAAGCCGCACTCGGCTCGGCGAGATTCCCGCAACCCGCAACCCGCGGCGCGTATTACTTGTCTTCTGCCCGACTCTTATAGACTTGTACGCTCAGTTTACCATCTTCATATCTTCGATGGCCTCCATGAAACCGGTGTAAATTGAAGAACATACCCACTTTCAGTGCTATCTTGTTCTTGATTGATAATATGTGTTTATTTCAATAATAAAACACGCCAATGCCTTGTCAAGGTGCTGGTGCTGCTCTTGTTGTTGTTTATTACTGGCCGAAGAGGTAGTAAAAGAGTCTCCACCGGTAGGCACGTCGCGGAGACGCAACCACGCATGCGTAACTCTCCCGCAAAGAAAACCCTAGCCCACGGCTGCCATCCGTGTCTCGTCTTCGCCGTCTACGATCGGAAATCGACGGGTCCCCGCCTATTTTGCTTGTCGCTCCGGTGGTCGGAGTGGGTGGAGACCTCGGACCTGCGCTCGGTGCGGTTAAAAGGTCCCTAAAGTTAGAGTTTTGGTCAACCGATATCGACGCTATGGTGGCAATGGTGGTGTTGTGCGGGACAAGAATAAGGTATACCCGCCTCCTCTTCCACCTCGCCATCAGCGATATCACATATGGTGCTGAGGAGGGCGGAGATTCGTCTGGTCGCTGCTTCCATGGAGTGGTCCATCTGGTCCAGTCTACCTGTATTCTAGGTTTGGTGTTTGACAATTCGAATCAATTCAAGGGTTCAATGGTCGGCTCTGGGCGCTGGTCCTTAAGGGCATGTGCATGAAGACTTTCCGACTGTCATCAACAGCGACATGCAGACTCTGGTAAAGGAGCAGCGACAGCGAAACGTCGGCGGCTCGCTCTGGCGACAGTAATGATCGTTAGGTGGTCCAAATATCTTAATATAATTTTTATTATGTTTGGTGTCTTGTATTCCTTGTGAACTGTCGAATAGATCCAAATCCTTTTCCAAAAAAAGGTACTCTACTAGTAAAAGAGACCAAGACGGTTTAGCTGTACGTATACCCCAAGTTCGGATTGTTCTGTAACGCCTACCCAATCCGGTGCGGTTATTTTCTGGATTCTCAAATTAAACTGTATTCTGTTCCTGCATGCTCGGAAACCCCGATTTTGTGCAGTTAAGATCTTGCCGCCGAGTTTGGCAGCCCT
The DNA here is from genome assembly GCA_910589775.1 of Avena eriantha. Taxonomy (NCBI): domain Eukaryota; kingdom Viridiplantae; phylum Streptophyta; class Magnoliopsida; order Poales; family Poaceae; genus Avena; species Avena eriantha. The sequence goes on from OU342745.1 coordinate 483,575,075, forward strand.
CCTCTTCCTCCTTTGATCGGGTCCAAATTCAAAATCGACGGGGATGTCCTGCTCGCCGCACGCCAACGATGTGATTCCGTCGCCAACGCTGCAGCCATCAGGTAGCAGCAGCACGAAAGAGTCTCGTCAGGATCGGCTCAGCGCGCTCCCCGACCACATCCTGCTCTGCATCGTCAGTGACCTCGGCCTGCACGCCGTCGTCAGGGCGAGTACCCTCTCGCGACGATGGAGGCGCATCCCTTCTCTGCTCGGCGATCTGGCCATCGACGTCGCCGACTTCATGCCGCGGCACGACGACGGCGACCTGTCCCCGGACACGGTTAACCGGGCCATGGCGGCGTACGCCTGCGCGGCGACACGGCTGCTCGCGCCGAGCGAGGAGAGGGCCATCAGGAGCCTCAGCCTCCGCTTCTACCTGGCGGCGGAGCCGCACCACGCGCACTCCGTCGGCCGCGCCGTGTCCGACGCCGTTGACGGCGCCGGCACCGAGCGCCTCGAGTTCGACCTACTGACAGGGCAGGACCCCGGCACTGCCCGCGCTCCAACTCGCCGTCAGAGATCCCTGTTCCGTCAGCGGTTCGCGTCGTTCCGCGACGCTTGCCCCGTCGCCTTCAGCCGGCTCACCAAGCTCAGCCTGCAGAACGTAGACTTCGCCGGCGGCGACCTCCCTGCCCTCCTCACCGCCTGCGAGAGCCTGCGGCACCTGTCGTTGAGCCACTGCGTCTTGGGCGGCGGGAGGACGTCGGTCGTGGAGATCGACGCGCCGCTGTCGCAGCTCGTGGAGCTGGAGCTGGACTCCTGCGTCTACGGGAAGGTGGACCTGGTCCGGGTCCCCAGGCTCCGCCGTGTCGGCTGCCACACCTGGTACGGCGACAACCCACCGGTCCGCTTCGGACGCGTGCCTCAGCTTCGCGTGGTCAGCCTCGTTTCCCACGCGCGTTCTTGGCAGACGCCGTTCCCGATGAGCGAGTGGCTGCTGCCTGCCGCCGGGAACCTCTCCACACTCACCCTGGATTTTCTTGACGGAGCGGTCAGTCGCTCGCACCATCGCCATTGCTTCTTGTACCTTTTGTATTTGTTTTCAGCATTGTTAATTCTAGGTTGCCTGACTCCTTTTTGTACTACTCCCTCCGACCCAAATTAATTGATTTAGATTTGTCTAGATTTAAATGTATCTGGACTTGTTTTAGTGCTAGATACCTTCGAATCTAGACAAAACCAAGTCAATTAATTTGGATCGAAGGGAGTACTAATTCTTTTTGCATATTTACTTAGCTTGAACTCGTCATACAGAAATACCATGGCTAGATTATGATCTATGGGCTTTAAATGTGACTTTTTCAATAAAATAGTTGACTATTTATTACCTTAAAACTTCAAAGTTCAGTCTTATTTTTTTTTCCATGTCATGTTTAATTATTTTCCTTGTGCTACAGATTTGGATTAAACCAGAAGATCCGAAACTACTGTCCCCGGCATTCAGCAACATAAGAGACATGTTTTTGTGCAATATTTTCGCTGAAAGTGACCTGACTTGGACTCTGTTTATCCTCGAGGCCGCCCCTTCCTTGAAGAACCTCTATATCACGGTACAATGCCTGAATTCATCTTTTTTCTATACTTCCTCAAGTAATTAAAGTTTCTGTATTCAACTTGTCCAAGTTTGTCCAAATCTATGAAAAAAAATGTTCATAGCTACACCAGAAAATATATGCTATCTCTGTTCCGGATTATAGGTCTGGGGAGCTTTTTTATATTATTTGAGATTATAAGGACTATCTCATTTATTAGTCTCTCTCGACCAATGCATGTTCTCCTTTTTCTCTCACTTCTCTCATGCATGTAAGACTATTGGTGCATATATAGATTAATGAGAGAGTTATGAAGTGTCTTGATCTTAGGACTAATAATCCCAAACAGAGGTAGTATTAAGTAAATACTATCTCTGTTTGGGATTATAGGTCCGGAAAGTTTTTTTATATTGTTTGAGATTATAAAGGTTTTCTTATTTATTAGTCTCTCGTCTAATGCATATTTTTCTTTTTCTCTCACTTCTTTCATTCATGTAAGCCTATTGGTGCATGCATAAATAAATGAGAGAGTTATGTAGTGTCTTGGTATTAGCAACTTGACCCTTAGGACTAATAATTCTAAACAGAGGTACTCCCTCTGGTTCGGTTTATTAGGCACGCAAGTAGTTTAAGAAAATCTTTGACCATCAATTTTAACCAATAAAATATACTATAAATGTCAAAAAAATATACCATTGGAAACTAATTTTGAAGATGAATCCACTGGTATAATTTTTTGAAAATCTTTGACCATCAATTTTGACCAATAAAATATACTATATATGTCCCAAAAAATATACCATTGGAAACTCATTTTGAAGATGAATCCAATGGTATAATTTTTTGAAAATATTACGTAAAAAATGTTGATCAAAATTAATGGTCAAAATTATTCTTGAACTATGTGTGTGCCTAATAAACCGGACCGGAGAGAGTAGTACGTTCCACGGTGAATCTAATGGAACTATAAATCTCATCAAACTCAATAGTATTTGACTAAGGAAAAATCTAGAACTTCAATTAATTTAGAGTGCAATGAGTAATAATTAACTGGCGATGAACTTCTATTTTTTCTCGCCTTTTTGAATTTGGAAAGATAATTGTAGCAAGGGCAAGGCCCCCCGATTTCCATTCGAGAAATCACCCTAGATCCATATATAGGAACCATGTTTATTGTACAAGTAACATACTGGGTCATATTGGAAAAGTATACACACTGCACTCGATTACGTGTTCTTAGAAGACAAATGGCTTGCTTTCAGATCTCGTTGACTTACTCTGCACAATGAATTTGTACAGCTTCATATTTAGACAATTGATTAACTGATGCCGATACATAAACCTATTTATTTATATAATCTATCCTCAGTACAATTCGCAAACCATGTACAGAAACAAATCAATAATGCCTACACTATTACGTTTGTCACGGCCACTGATCTGCCTTGTTGTTTGCAACCATATGTGCACACATGGAAACAGAACTGAAGAATCAACGAGAAGAACCTGAACAAGTAGGAACAACAATCAATGAATCTAGTAGTAATAGGAAAGGGTGAAGATACAACAGAGAAGCTTACTCGTAAAATTAGATATTGCACTTTCGACAAGTGTTCTGTGTCACTGCAAATGACACCAATACATATAGGCTTGCATTAAATTTGCACTTCAAATGGTTTCGCTGGTCGGCCTGTCTCCATTCATGAAGCTGATGGATTTACGGACCAATATTACTGCTTGAAAATTATAGACCAAAATTCAACTTGTTGCTGGAGACGCGGTTTTATTTCCCAGTAAACTGAACTACTCATAGTCGTTAGATCAACATTTTATCATCATATCTTTTTAGGGGCGTGGAATCCTAAAATTTGGCCAAACAGTTTTTAGGGGCGATTTAAAAAATCTAAACTATCAACTACTCTTACTCAAGAATATGCTATATATATATATATATATATATATATATATATATATATATATATATATATATATATATATGAAAAATCCTTCTTACTCCCGGGTGTAGTTATACCCATGTCTTATATACTCCCGTACGAAAGTATACGTGATACTTTATTGGTTTATATATATGTATATTTAAATTTGCTGTATATATATTTGTGATGTTTATTATGCAAAGTGCTTCTATGTTGTGGGTTGTGACTATCTTTAATTTTGGTCCGTGAAGCTATCTCGGCATGAATGCCGCCAAGGATTCAAGGGTAGTGCGAGGAAGATGGTCGTGCCGGAGAGAGCTTCTTCGAGTTTTAAGCACCACGGCCTGCGGCTGTTGGAGATGGTGGGCTACGCGTTGGACACGATCCTGGAGCGGTACATCAAGCGGGTCATGGAGCGTGCGGTGTGTTTGGAGAGGATCCGCTTGCTCCCGCACGAGCCGTGCGACAGGTGCTCCACGGAGCGATACCGTCTAATGGAGGCCTTGCAAGGGTTCGGTCCTGGGTTTGGCCACCTTGACTTCGTGCTCACGTACATGGATGCGGCTGGACACCCGTACAGACCCTGGGAGTATCCGTCCACGGAACGTGAGAAGATGGAGACGAGGAGACGACTGTCGTCTACGGATGGAGCACGTTCGTCTGTGAAAATAGTTTTAGGTCACATCGGTGAGGGCAAGGGAGGAGTCACACCCCAACAGGCGGAGGTAGATGCTTTCTTGGGCCAATATATTTTCAGTAGTTATATTTGTGGCCTCTGATGCAGCGGTCGTGGTTGTTCTCCTTTTTTGAAAAATAGAAGAAAAGAAAAAATGGTTATTGGTTTGTGGAACATGCGTGAATACAAACTAGACACAAATATAAATACGCTAAATCTATAAAACACGTATCCATTATTTTGCCGAATCTAGCGGGCGTGCGACAACTGTCGGATCCGGATCAAGCGGACGAGATCATTGCGCGATTATCTCCTTATTGCATGCATACACTTCATTATCTCTTGCGTTCACACTTATTCACACTCATGCACGCACCCGGTATCTTTCTAGTAGTTTCTCCACCGGTTTGCATGCATGCATTACATATCAAAACTACCGACAACATTAGCATTTAATGTAAAAATTCAAATTTTCAAAAAGCTTTATAGCTCAAATTGTTTATCTAATTAAAAATACGTTTCACCGTTAGGCAAGTCACGACAAGATTTTTGAAACTAGCTTCCACATTGATATGTTTCGATGAATTTTTTTAACCCAAAAGATAACACGTGAGTTATCCATGTTGTAGTATGTAAGTTACCGACTTTGTGAAAGATTTATGTGGAAGATCTTTAACTTATAACTTGTAAATATATTTTTTGTGTGGATAACTTTTGAATTTCTACTCATGAAGCCATGATTACCCTCTTATATTTAGTTACTTATAAACGTGAGTTAGACTTATTTCGATTCGAATGTGGTAGCCTAGTGGTTAGGATACCAAGACTTTGTCGCCATCGACCCGGTAACGTCGACGAGCGATGAAGGCTTGGTTTCCTAACAACCTTCGAATCTTTGTCACCCGTACGGCGATCAAAGTTTAGCTATCACCGTCATATCGTTGTAATTACCATAGTCTTTAGATAATAGTTATCCACTTATTAATTATAGAGTTATTTGGTCAATTCTATAAGATGGGTAACTTAGGTGTTATAGGTGCGTAACTCACGTGCTATAGCCCGGAGAATTTATGTGTTACAGGCGGATAACTTTTGGGTCAAAAAACAGTTATCAAAACATATCGATATGGGATTAGTTTCGAAGATCTCATTGCGATTAGTCCAATAGTAAAAACGGATTCGAAATCGGATGAATGATTTGACCTACAGAACATTTTAAATTTTCGAATTTGTATTTAACATGGATGACATCAGCAATTTTATATTTTTTACGTTGCACGCAAAACAGCCTATAGCAGCCTATTCTATAAGGTGAGTAACTTACGTGTTACCAGTTAAATACCTGTGTGTTGCTACGGTCCTTTAAAAAAATTGGTGGACATGTAGCACATAGATTTGTGGCGTGTGTGAAACCTAGTATGATGAAAAATTGATGTTTAAAATCCACATAAACGTAACTCATGCCGTGAAATGTTCTGAGACTTCTACAAATTGGCTCTCGTTCTAAGCGACTTTAGTAAAAACCATTCCTCGATGGCCATCATGCATCCATCTGGTTCTTCATTCTTCTCGGTGCTCAGCTCCGTTGTGCCTCCATCGTTGTTTCTCTTTAATATCTTGTCGCTCCACTTTGTGTCGATATGAATTGCGCGTGCTCTAAAAAATAAAAAAAGGCTTTATTAGTTAAAGATCATTTTGTGTGGGGATACTTAATCGGGATAATGAAGGTAGAATGACAACACTCTCCTCTATGATCTCTATTCTTGGAGAAGCAAGGATTGGGAGGACTATACATTACCAAGAGGAAGACCCATATAAAATCAGCAAACTTAAACATGTTCGAAAGTTCTACATTCGTACACTAAACTAATCACCTGTAACTAAGCATATGTAACATTCGTCAAGTGGTGATATTATCCAATATTTGTCAACCCTACCTTGAACATACAGACCAGAATTGGTGTGACCATTTATTGATCTTGTCCTTCTACCTAGGTAGACAAGATCGATCAGATGATTATGTTCTCAGTACAGCCAATACCTAGTGCCACCAGATCGAACATATAGAATGAATCGATCAATTCTGACGCCGGACAAGGGACAACAAAGATACATTTTAGGGTGTCGCAGGTGGTGACATTTGAAGATAACACAGGTAGGTACCATGGAACACTAGGACAACAAATGACAAGATATACACTGTTTCTCGTCAGACATGAATGACCTCCTAGTTGCCACGAGCTCATCCGATAGGCTTCAGGTCGCCGGATCCATAAACCATGTTTGTTAAGATAAGATGGTCGGAAATAGATTGGGATATTATGCACATGTGATGATTCATGTTAGCAAGATTTTGCAGTCTCTTATTTACAATTGGAACATAAGTGACTTTTGAAAGTGTTACTCCTCCCATCCAAATTAATTGCCGCGGATCTAAGCAAAGTGTTGCCTAAATATGCGACAATTAATTATGATCAGAGGTAGTACTTCCTTTTATCTATCAATAGATTGAACTCTAGTAGAGGTACTATCGGTGATACGATTATAATTTGGCAAGACACCAAAACAATATATGACATAATTCCCAACATGACTCTGTCAAGAAAAGAGCATTAAAATGTAGTGTCTTGTACGTGGCCAATACCTACAGATTTGGAGTCACATCCCATATCTAAATCACACACAATTAGAATTTCATGGAAGTTAGACCATGTTAATTTTGTATAAAGAAACAATGGTACAAAGGTTTTTTTTGAAACTCCCATAGCAGCCAAAAATTACAAGATTCAGAAGTCGAAGATCAACATTTGTTTCAGATAGGCCACCACCAAAAGGTCCTTTTGGCAGGCTTGTGAACAAACAACTACATGTTCCAATGTTTTCTACTCCCTTTGTTCAGAAATAAGTGACTTGGATTTGTCTAGATTCGCATTTATCTAGAGATGTTTTAGTGTATAGATACATTTGTATCTAGAACAAGCCAAGTCAGTTATTTCTGGATGGAGGGAGTAGTTGAAATCTGCTTTGCAGGAAATAAGAGGCTAATACATACGGAAGAAATACCCGAAAAAAAAATACATACGGAAGAAATGTTTGAATGTGCATTTTCATGACCAAAGTATGTCTACAGTCTCAAGACTAATTCAACGTGCATGCAGAATGAAGGAAGAGTCTTATATTCGATATATGGAGAAAAGAACCATTTATTTAGGTCGTCATGCAGATCGATGTATGTTCGTCATATGACCTCTTCATGGTTCATGTACTTAATCAAACCCATGTATTCAAGAACTCCGGTCAATCATCTCCAGCAGGCATCCTGGAAACTTTTGGGCAAAAATTAGTAGAGCACAAGACCAATTATAACAATGACAACAGAGTTCCAAGGTTACAAACTAGCTGAGTTAAGAATGGAACTATGGAAGGACCTACCAGTGGTTATTATTTCATTACTTGCTTTGCATGATTGCTCTGCATGATTACGACCATCACACCATCGTCAACCTTGCTCTGCATGTAGAAGTTGTCGTGCTCGTGATGACCCACTCCTCATCATCGCCATCCTCGACAAGGACCATCTGATTTTGCCGGCCCCGCCCTGCAGGGATGCGAATGAAAGATGATATGGATAGGAACAGCAGGAGCCAGTGAGGTGTCGACGGCGAGCCAGTTGCTAAACTTGTTGATCTACCTTTTATGTTGCTATGGTCTAATTCCATTATTTACCCTTTCGATTTGGTGTTTTTCACGAGTTATTCTATACAAATCATGGAGAAGCCGCACTCGGGCCTTATAAATCTGAGCGTTCACGGGTACTGGTAGGTGCTGAAAAGCGGTACTACCGCTCACGCCTAGCCGGTACTAATGTCCATCCAAGCAGTACTACCCCCTTGTAGCAACAAAAATTCCTACAAATGATATTGACCATAACTTTCGGATATGAACTCGTATTTTGGTGTCTTTAGTTTGTTTTGTAGCTACAAAGGAGCTCTACATCATCACCATGTTTTCTATGCTATCTTCTTCAAAAAAAAAATAGGTCCGCAAGCTAGAAATAACAATAGAGAGTTAAGATCATTGCTGAAAGGTATAATCATCGTGCATCTTTTTCCCACTTGATTTTCTTTGTGAGCCACACTATCTTTGTAAACTACAAGCATATATTGAGACTAGTTCGTCTATGAATGCTTGAGCTTTGCACATTTGATACCTTGTAGTATTTTAATCAAATGTTGTATGCGCTATCTCGTATAGCTGTTAGTACAATGAAGAGGAAAAAAGAAAAAGAAAGAAAATGAGTGAATCAAAAAGAAAACAGTGACGTAGAATCCGAGCGCAACCTTGATGAAAAACTTGTAGGTGTGATACTTTTTGTGCGAATCTTGTAGCCCACCATTATATGTCGTGGTATTGTCGACGAGTACACCATAGGGGTTACTCATAGCATGTTTAGAGAGATGTTGGGTAAGGCGGCAAATTTGTGGCTATGAGGTAACCCGGCTTACCCAGGTTCAGATCTCACAACAGTGGCAAAATCCTACTCTTGCTTCCAATCACTATAATGGCAATATGCAGGGTTATAGAGATTATGTGGTTCGCTATGCAAGGTTGAGTTGTTCCCCAAAGGCTCCCGCGGGTCCGTCTTATAAAGGAACCAGAACCTAGGATTACAGGGTAAAGTACATACTAGACAGGTTATAGAGTCCTACACTAATACTACTAGTCTTCGTGTCTTGTACTCAAAGGCTCCAGCTTTGTCTATGTCGATACAGTAACCTCCCTATTATTCTAGTATGAGCCTTCCTTCTGGATTCCTCTAACTGGGCCGCCCAGTAGGCCATAGGCCACGCTACCATATATGGGACACCCAGATTATCCAGAATAAGGCTATGCTATGGTGATACTCATTATGCATATCTCCAACATTATATGCAATCTAACTAGCGTCTCTCCTTGTAGTTTTGCGACAATCTTAACCTTCGCTAGGCCCTCATTTGGTTCTCTAGCTCACTTCTATAGTTGTTGCACAAGTCTCGTTTATCTCCACGTGTTTGTTTCCTTAAATATACTTCCTATCTTATGAGATCCACTTATTTTAGATTTGTGGTCATCGTGGTTCTTTACTTGCCATTATAAATCTTGGTTTTCAGTTGTTCCAATTTGCATGTCACTTGCCAGACCTAAGCTCCTCATAATCCATGTGTGTTTAGTGTTGCTTGTGTTATTTGACATGATGTCACTTCTCCTTTGCATTTGGGTTTCTCTCGGTCCATACCATCGATACAATACTATCTACAATGTGAGATAATGCATAGGCATCCTTGAATCCAATTTTTCTACTGCATCGCACTTGGTCTTGTGAGCAACATGTTTAGGGACTACATAACCGATGATGAAGAAGCCATGATGAGCCACAATGACATCCACACCACGAGCATAATGACATGACGGAGGACTACACCAATAATGGCTCCTCGTTCTTGGAGGACTTAGAGCACTACACCGATAATTGCTCCACAAGCTTTGGTGACATGGAGTACTACACCAACAATGACTCCCGAAGCATGGAGTACTTGGACCATGACAATGATTATAGATCCCTATCACATCCTAATTTGTGGAAATCGGGGATGGGGATCCCATTTTAGTTCGGCCAGGGGCGCAACGCATAGCAAGCTCAGTCAGTCGACGAGAATCAGCACACAAGAACACACATGATTTTACCTAGGTTCAAGCCACATTGTGCAAAACCCGACGTCCTGCAACTATAGTGTATATGGTGGATATCGACCTCTTACATGAAGAAGATATGCCCTAGAGGCAAATAATAAATGGGTTTATTATCATATATCAATGAGTTTATAATATTTTTATACCATGCTATAACTGTATCAAGAGGAAACATTGATACACATGTAGTATATAAACAAACAAGAGTCCCTAGTAACCTCTATTCTTACTAGTTCATTAGGCAACTGATGATCAAGGTTTCCTGGTCATGAAGAATTTATGCCGGTTGGCAATAGAGTCATATCATTGGTGAATGATATGATGGAAATTACCTAATATAAGTATTGCAACACGATCATGTCACAAAGTTCATCGTTGCAATAATTAGAAACATAGGATCCTTCTCCCTAGACCGTGAGATCATATTTAATCACTTATCACGGGCGGCAGCTTAGACTGCATCAACCGTCACAACATAACTGATGATCATAAAGGTGTATGTTGGGTATTCTAGAGGGACATGTTGAGGCATATTAATCAAGACGGGGATTTGTTTACCCACGTGATGTGAAGATACACCAGGCCCATTTGGTGAGATTACATCTATAAGCCGTGTAGCGTGTGACTATGTCACAGGGATGGAATATCATGGGAACGAGTAAAGAAGCACTTTTCGGTAACAAGATTGAACAAGGTATCATGATACCAATTATTAGGTCTTGGAAAAGTTAGGTATTGAAGTAACAAAGATAATTGGACTCGACATTTATGGTTCAAATGATAGTGAAATCCTAGAATGCACAAGGGTCATTATGGGCATCTCGGTACCACTAATGATCATTAATATGAGAGGTGTCTCGATCATGTTTGTGATGTTCCCGAACCATAGGGTAACACACTTAAGGGTTTTAAGATTGTTGGAGATCTATTGGAATCACAAGAAGAAAGAGATGAGAATGTTGGAAATGTTTTGTGAGAGAACTGGAATCGTTTTGGGAGGATCTGAAGGAGTTCCGAGTGAGCCAAAAGGTGTTTTGGGTCAAGTATAATTTAATAATATGTATTTTATGTTAATTATTAGAATTAATAATAAAATAATATTTATTGAGCAAACTTCCCTAGTGGGCCAAGTCCCCAAAGGGAACAAGGCCCAATAGGCAAGAAACCAAGGAGCAGCCGCCGCCACCTCCGCTGCCAAAGGCTTAGGTGGGTGGTCCCTATCCTGGTCGATGGCCCCTCCTTGAGCCACGCACGGGCCCACCCAGCAAGCCGGATGACCTTCCTTCTTATGCGTGCATGCCTCCTCATCTTCCCTTGGTTTAGTACCAATCCAGGACTTTAGTTGTTGGGGTATGATTTTTTCCCCTATATAGGTCTATATGAGAGGGAAAAGAACACACAATAATCTCTAAGGAAATTTCCTTAGGGACTCTCTCTCTTTTCTCTTGCAACACCGGTCCCAAGTAAGGATTGCACGCGTGGGAGACAACTTTGTTGTGGTACACCGTTGTGTTGCGGTGATTCTGGGGAAAAATATCTACTTCCGCATCATGGATAGATTAGGGAGACTAGGAGTCATCATCTAACACTAGACATGTGCGAGAAGTTGGGGGGTGCTTCCACTTGTGGCATTAGGAGCTATCTTGCGAGGACCAGGAGGTGACGGGCGAGGAGCTTCATGACCTTGAGGTCAGTTCGAGTACGACTACATCATCCGCGTTCCTGCATGAGCATTAAGCACTTTCGGTCTACAAGGGTATATTATCAAAGCCTCTCTCCATTACATCATTACTCCTAGATAGATCTTGGACATATTGGTGGTACGCTAGTTAGGATTTTTTTAATTTTTTGCTACAAACCCCTTCAGTGAGAGATGATCTATGCATAGTATTTCTTGTACAGTTAGAACACATGCAAAATGTGGGCATTGATCCTCTAGTTATGGATTTTTAGGATTGTTCATTCTGCCACTTTTCGGCTCAGACTGACCTTACGCGTAAGATTACGCGAAACTGGTTCCATGCTAAACATACGGCTTGTACCGTATAAGTGGCTAACAGGTGTGTCTCTCTCTTAGAGTAGTTGACATAGCATTTACAACGGAGGACCCCGAGAGGGGTGTCATAGATACAATTGTTTGATCAATGTTGTGGTTGAAAGTTTGTAGGTAGAAATGGTTCTATTGCAAAAGCCCTAACAACCACATAAAACTTGAAATAGATAAAGTAGAGGCATCTAACTTTATGCTACAGGAGGGCATGTGATGTGATATGGTTAAGGTCGTAATCAAGGTAAAGTAGTTTAATTTGTGTTGCTAAGTTGTAATAATAGTCATCATTATTATGAATGAAAGACCGATGGCGTCGTGGACTTGGCGCCGAACTGGTGGCAAGATGGAGATCGTGCCGAAGCGATCGATGGAGATCATGGCATAAGAAGAAGAACCATATCATGTCACATATAAAATTGCATGTGATGTTAATTTTTGTGTGCATCTTATTGATTGCTAGTACTATATACACAACGACAACATTGAATAAGATAATCCCTAATTAACACCAACATTAGTGTTCTCCCTAAGTGTGCACCACGAAGAAAGTCTATCGTTATGGAGCAGGTCGTGATGATCGGGTGCAAACATAACGACGTTCGCATATGGTGGGTGTAAGCCATGTATGCACAACAAATACACTTAGGTTAAATTGGCAAGCCTAGCATGTACAGAGATGGCCTCAGAACACAAGAAGATCAAAAGATCGAGCATGAGTCATATGAATGATATGATCGACACTACATTTCCACCTTTGCGGCTATATCACCAGCCACGACGATCGGGGGTGGTGTAGTGAATTAGGATCGTGTAATCGCTAAAACCATCTTAGGGATGATAGTTTTAGTTGGAGATCAATGAATAATTTGCTTATAATTTGAACTCATATTATGAACTTAGTCTAAATTGTTCACAAATATCCTTATAGATTATGGCCTATGCTAATATTCAATAATGACATCATTTTGAATGACATTGTTGTTTAAGTCACATTGGTTGGTTCATTTTGTTGAAACATGAAGTCATATAAGATGCATGGTCTTTTGACTTATGCAAACCATGCCACGCTAGGTGAGATGACTAAACTCTATGTTCTGGCAAAACATATTGTGGATTGAATTGTTGAAAAATCATGTGTGATGATTGTAATTTAAAATATAGTGGATATCATTATTATATACTTCATTGTGAAATTAAGTGAATATATGTATTTACTTAATGAAATACAAGTATGAAACTATTTGAATTATTCAAGGAATTTCAGAATGAAGTCAAGTATCAAATTACAATAATACTAAAGTCTCTGCGATTTGATCAAAGTGACAAGTATTCGAGTTAAGGTTTGGCATAAAGACTTGTGAAAAGAGTTTTTCATAGATTACAAAGTTTGGACACTTCAAAGTATGTTGTATTGGATAGATATGGTATGGAAATAGTATCTTATTAGGTTACCGTTAGAAATTAGAATTATAGCTTGATTAGCAGACACTCATTTTGGAAATAAGGAACATCTAAAGATTCATGGAAACAACAACATATGAGATATGGCACATTTGAGTTTCCATTTTTTTTGAGTTATGCAATGATTCAAAATTATAAATGAATATTAAATGTTTGTAATGTATTCTTAGGAAACTATGAATACATATTCCAAACTAAAACCAAGGAAAGGCAAAAGCTTACATTGCCTTAGTGTGGTGCTTTCTTGAAAAGGTGTTTTCTCATGGAAAGTGTTAGTGGAAGGAAGTAAAATCTCAAAACAAGGTATTCGACCTTACCTATGAATGTCAAGTAGCACAACGGAATATGTTCCGAGAACGAAACTCTACGAGTAGAGGAGAAACTAATTATAATGATCATAATGTTTCGAGAAATACTTTTACTGGAGAAAGTAGGATTGCAGAATACATTATGCCCCTTTGTAGAATTTATTGTTGATTCACTTATCATGTTAATGGAACATGACATACCTACAACTACAAAGAAGCGACGATGGGCCTAAAATACGAGAGATGACCAAGAAGTCATGAAATCCTCGATTGAGTCATATTTAAGATTAGAAGTAATATGTTACTTGATCTTATTAAGTAAAGCTATTTACTTATCTTCTCAATAGATACAAGTTATAAAGAAGAGATGAACCTTAATGGAAGACATAGTCTATTGGATTTACACTATAAATTACTACAATTTGATAAATTGTAGAAGATTGTCAAAACTGCGAATTTTTTCATTGGCAAGATTGAAGAAGGGTTGTAAGTTGTACAACAAGCAGAGTTTTGTCAATCATATGTATCTCGTGTCTCGTTGCTGGAAATTCTCTATTTTATGAATGATTAAAGAATTTTGGAATTGCCAAGATTGTCGAGAGGACGTATGTTTACAAGAATTGAGTGGGGGCTATGTGTTTTCCTAATCAAATGTGTGGATGACATATTTGAGTGGGAGTTGAGTGAGTATCCTAAAACTCGTATGTGTATGGCATATGCGAGTGGAAGAAACACAAGATTCATGTATATGTGGTTGACATATTATGAATGATGTGGTTGGTATTACTACTACTAATAATATTTAATTAGTACATATTCGATGGATTAAGTTGGGCATATGTTGCACATGTAGTATTTATGGAGATATATAGATATGTTTGATAAACACTGATGTCGAAATGTTTTAAGAATAAGGTTCTGTAAGAAGTTCGAAATATCCTAGTTAAGATTCTAAAGTAGTTTAGAATGGAACAAGTGAATAAATAAGTTCTTACTTATAAGAGTAGTTGAAGCATTTAGTTAAATCTCGGTATGAATCATATATATTGGTTAAAGTAAAGAACTAGGATGGTTAGTACCTACTATGATTGGATCATAGATTCTTCCATGCAACCATAATGTATACTCGATGTAATGTGACCCATGTTCTTGGATAGAAGAATATGTTCTAAACTGATTTATGAGTAAATCGCATGAACATTTTTTCTCGGATGTCTCCTAAAGAGAACAAAGGATCTACATAGATATAGAAGTATGTAATTACTTTGGAATTAACAAGTATGAAGTTTGGCTAATAGAGTTCGACTTTCTGAATTAAGTGTGTTTCTGGTATACGTGACGATAATAAAGTTTATTATCCAGCTGACTAATCGAATGTCATTGTAGACCCGAGGAAACAAAGTCTCACTTATCGCCAAAACATATACTTTTGGAATATTATGTGATAATATAGTATAATGCCAAATTAGGTGACATTAAATGATTCACAAAGAATATACAGATATGAATGTACAGATCAAAGACAGGAAGTTTTCCATAATCAAGCATTATCAATAAACACATATATGATATGGTTTATGATTAGTAACAAATGCAACTAGATTATTTTACTCTGGTGCAAGTTGGAGACTGAAGGAGATATGCCCTGGAGTCAAATAATAAATGGGTTTATTATCATATCTCAATGAGTTTATAATAGTTTACACCATGCTATAACTGTATCAAGCGGAAACAGTGATACTAATTCATTGGGCAGATGATGATCAAGGTTTCCTGATCATGGATCATTTATGTAGGTTGACAATGGAGCCATATAATTAGTGAATGATATGATGGACATTACCCAATATAAGTATTGCAACACAATCATGTCACAAAGTTCATCGTTGCAATAACTAGAAACATAGTATCCTTCTCCTTAGACCATGAGATCATATCTAATCACTGTCACTCGCGGTTGCTTAGACTACATCAACCATTACACCGTAACATGGTGATCATAAAGGTGTATGTTAAGTATTACAGAGGGACATGTGTAGGCATATGCATCAGGATCGAGATTTGTTCACCTGCTTGATGGGAAGATACATCGGGCCCACTTAGTGAGATTACATCATAAGCTGCGCAACATGTGACTGGGTCACGGGGATAGAATATCACGGGAATGAGTAAATCATCACTTGTGGTTAACGAGATTGAACAAGGTATCATGACACCAATGATCAGTTGTCGGACAAGTCAGTATTGAAGATACAAAGAGAATTGGACTCGATGTTTATGTTTCAAACAATAGTGAAATCCTGAAATGCACATGGGTCATTATGGGAATCCTGGTCCCGCTAATGATCATTGATATGATTGGTGTCTCGATCATGTATATGATGTTCCCAAACCGTAGGATAACTAACTTAATGGTTTTATGATGCTTGGAGATCGTTTTGGAATTATCGGAATCACAAGAACAAAGAGATGAGAATGTTGGAAATGTTCTATGAGAGAACTAGAATCGTTCTGGGAGGATCTGGAGGAGTTTAGAGTGAGCCGAAAGGTGTTCCGGGTCAAGGAGAATTTAATAATATTTATTTTATGTTAACTATTGGAATTAATAAAAAAAATTCAACAAACTTCCCTAATGGGACAAGTCCCTAGAGGGAACAAGGCCCAATAGGCAAGCAGCCAAGGAGCAGCCGCCACCATGAAGGGCTTAGTGCGTGTAGGGCCCACTCCGACCGTCGACCCCTCCTTCGCCCGTGCGCGTGGCCCAGCCAGCCGGCCGGCTGTATTTCCTCCTTATGCGCGTGCCTCTGCTGACTCGTGTAATAACGAGCTCGTTGGGGAACCCCAAGAGGAATGTATGATGAGCATAGCATTAAGTTTCCCTCAGTTATGAAACCAAGGTTATCGAACCAGTAGGAGCAAGGAAACACCTCAAAGGTGTTATTTCCAACTTGGAATCCTGCACAACACAACCACAGAACTTTGTCTCCAACTTACAGTGAGGTTGTCAATCTTACCGGTTTTGCTGAAAACAAAGGATTAAACGTATTGTGTGAAAGAAAGTAAAAGCTTGCAGAAAGTAAACAGAAAGGAGTAAACAGTTGTAGATTGATGATAAAAGAAAGGACCGGGGTCCATAGTTCACTAGGGGTGGCTCTCCTTAAGATAGATGACATGTTGGGTGAACAAATTACAGCGAGGCAATTGACAAACTTCGAGAAAGCAAACATGCATATACTAATCATCTTGACTCCTTTGAAATTTGATTGGGCATTACAACATTATACATAGACCATAATCCAACTGCATCTATGACTAATAATCCACCTTCAGGTTATCACCCGAACTCCCTCCAGTATTAAGTTGCAAGCAGCAGATAATTACATTACGCATTGCGTGTAAAGTAAACAATATGATTGTTCTATGAACAAAGGATTGTTGTTTTCTCCCTAGTAGCAACAACACATCTAGTACCTTAGAGATTTCTATCACTTCCCTGAAGGGAATATGCCCGAGAGGCAATAATAAAGTGGTTATTATCTTATTCCATGTTTATGATAAATGTTTATTTTGCATGTTATAATTGTATTAATTGGAAACGTTAATACATGTGTGTTTAATAAACAAAATACAAAGTTCCTAGTACTGCCTCTCATATAAACTAGCTTGTTTATTAACAAGATGATCAAGGTTTCCTGATCATGGACATTGGATGTTGTTAATAATGAGGTCACAACATTAGTTGAATGATGTGATGAACATTCATCCGAAGTATAGAATTACGATCAAAGTCATTATGTTTATATTGCTATAACATCATGCATAGTAATCTTAGTCCTTAGACCATGAGATCATTTTAATTGCTGACACCGGAAGAGTATCTTGATAACATCAAACATCACACCGTAATAGGGTGACTATAAAGGTGGGTTCAGTGCTACGAAGGTGTTATGTTGAGGCTCATGGATCAAGAGCGGGATTTGTCCATCCTGATGACAGATAGATATACTCTAGGCCCTCTCGGTGATATCACATTAAGATAGCTTGCAAGCAAGTGATGTGATCACTAGAATGTTATATCACAGGAACGAGAAAAGAGTGCATGTCGACAACGAGATCAAACTATGTATGGAGATACCGATGATCGAATCTCGGACATGTAATATATCGCGAGACAAAGGGATTTAGTTACTAGCGTTAAAGGTTCTCACGATCACAGAAGTCATCGTTGAATGTGTAGGAGTCAGTATGGATCTCCAGGTCCCGCTTCTGATTATTGATCTAAGAGGGGTCTCGATCATGTCTGCATTATTCGCAAACCGTAGGGTGACACACTTAAGGGATACCGACACCATTTGGAGCAAATATGTTTCAGATAAAGATTTAAGAAAGCGCTGGAATTATTTCAATAGACACCGAAACTGTTTCGGGTGAAATTGCTGAAATTGGTTCTGCATGTAATATTGAAATGTTGCAGGGGGTTTTATGTGAATATTTGTTAATTAAAGTAATTAAAAAAATTCTGAATAAAATTAATAAAAGAGTTTTATTAAATGAGAGAGCATTAAATTTAAAGTGGAGACTTTAAAAGAGAATGTGAATGGGCAAATTTATGTGGAGGGAGTTACCACCACATGAATGAGGAGGTGTGGGGTCACCCCTTGGGGCGCCGGCCATGGGGAGGGGTACCCTCCCCTCCTCCTATAAAAGGCCCCCCTCTCACACCTTCACACTCACACCTCCTCGTGAAGGATCTCTCTCCCCCTCTAGTATTTCCCCCATGGTCTCGGATTAGCAAGATACATGTTCCTGGTGGCTTTATCTTGAAAGGAGTTGCTTCTTCCACTGCTTTGCTAGAGCGAGGGACGGAGGTTGTTGGCGTACCGGACGTGTGTGCGATCACGGATGCACCGCTGCTTTGCGGTGCTGGACTTGGTGGTGCTAGACTTGCTGGAGCTGGATCTAATGGACGTGCTGGAGCCGGACTTGCTGGACTTCATCACGATCTTGAGATCGGCAAGTGTACGACTACATCATCCACGAGTTCCAACTTGTTAACAAAGCTTTGTTGTCTTCGAGGGTAAGTTCTCTATGGATGTATATCCACCTGTTGCTTGTATCTAGTAGATAGATCTTGGCGCATAGTTCCCACCGTAGGAAATTTTCTGTTTTCTATGTTGCGAACCCTTGAGTGGTATCAGAGTCTGATCTATGCGTAGGTGCTTTGCACGGGTAGTACACATATGTTTATATGTCGGCGATGATGATCATGTTATTGCTTCTTTCATGTATTTTGGATATTGGTGGCATAGTGGGATGAAGCGGCCCGGACCAACCTTACATGTCATCGTACATGATACCGGTTCCACGACTGACATGCAACTAGTTTTGCATAAGTGGTTGGCGGGTGTCTGTCTTGCCTACTATAGTCAATATCTAATTTACAACGAGTTGCTAATAACTTGGTTATCCTCGTTGTGGTTCCATGTTCATAGGTAAGAACGATTCTATCTCCGAAAGCCCTAAGCCACGTAAAACTTGCAATCGATAAATTAGAGGCGTCTAGTTTAGATCGTTGCTGGGCTAGTGTCATGATATGGTAATTTTGTAAGTAGATGTATGATAGATACTCTTACAACACACCTAACGTGTAAGTTCTATAGACCTTGGCCTTACATACAAAGGAATGATAGAGATCATACCATGATGCATATGATAGAGATCAAATGCATGGACCATATCATCTCACTTTACACATTAGATGTTTGCATCTTATATTGCTAGTTTGGCGTTTTAGTAGCACTTTTAGATGATCCCTCATTTAGATATCAAGATAAAAATGTGTTCTTCCTTAAGTATGCACCGTTCTATGGATCGTGTTTCGAGACATCACGTGATGATCGGGTGTACTCGACTCTACGCTTTTATACAACGGGTGTAAGACAGTTTTACACACGCGAGTACTAAGGTTCTTACTTGGCGAGCCTGGCATGTACAAACATGGCCTCGGAACACGGACCGAAAGGTTAAGCATGAGTCATATAGTTGATATGATGGCCATATTGATGCTCGCCTTTGAAGCTACACCGACTCACGTGATGATCGGACTTGGTGTAATGGATTTGGTTCATGTAATCACCAAAAAGGCACGAGGGATGTCGTTTTTGAGTGGGAGTTCATTTCTAATTTGAATTAGTCGAACTCAATTTGTCATAAACTAAATCAAAGTGAATTTGCATAATTTGTTGTAGTCATTGGCGTCTGTTCACTACCTTATGCTTAGTTTTAATTGAGATAATAGAACTATAGAATTCTGGATATTTACTTTACGAACTGGTATCGTATTGTTTTGAATGTCAATTTAAAGTTTATAAGTCCTATTGCAAACTTTCAGCAAACTCTATTTACTCCATGAAGTTTAATAAGTAGTATTAAATCAAGAGTAAGAATTCCAATGTTAGTATCTAAAGTATCATGTTTGCCTCCATGATTATTGATATTCAAAAGTTGTTTTAATATCAAGATTATATAGGAGCTGAAAATTGTTTTAGAAACCATCATGGGTGAAAGATATTGTGATATCTAAAACAATGTTTTTGGTTGCATTATGATAGAGTATAATTTAGCAAAATACATGTTCTCATATTGTATGAGAATTTGTGAAGGATAGAGATGCTAAGCATCCGGATCTCCCAAAAAGGTTTTGGGAACTAACATTATACTCGCGATTCTTCCTTACAGGCTATAGTAGCTTGATCATGAAAGTTTTCATGATAAGGATGAATAGAATATGTAAGTAAAATGTTTACTACACTAATAGATTACTAAAGAATGGATTTTTGAAAGAACACCAAACATTTGATGATGGTGATCCACTTCAAAGTGCAAGTTCAAAGGTATTAGTATTTGACTATATACACTTTCTACTATGTGTCATGTTAATGACACCACTATTGATGTTGATATATTCTTTTAAAATAAAAGGAATTGTTGAAAGAGAATCTATAAAATATTTGGCAGAAAAGAAAAGGTTGGAGATGTCCTACTTAGGTATATAGAAGATATACATGTTATGGCCGTATTCCTTGCTTGTTAAATAATGTGGTTCTGAGGTATTGGATACCGAATTGGTTGGTATGAAGTGTCATACAGGACAACACAATTCATGAACTGCAATGGCCTAAGTAACTAGCAAGAGAATAAGTGATGATGTTCATCGAAAACAAATAAAGTGTTATTGTGTTTTTCGTTGTCATCAAACCTAGCCTACGAGATTTGTTTTAATAATTGTTATTTTGTTCCGGTATTACAAGAACAATGGTTGTTCAAATAATTACCGTATTCCATAAAGGATGGATGAACTTTTACAAGTCTAGTGGGAGAAATCACATCCATAAACACTATTGCTAAAATATCGTAAGACAAATGATTGAAAGATCACTTATGAAGTGACATCGCTATTTAAATTATATTGGAAAGAAAACATGAAGAAAATCCATGTTGATGGATTTTTGGAGTCTTTGATTTTGATCAATTGACGCTTGTGAGACTTTCCTCGAGATAATTGAAACTCCGTTCATATGCCAAAGAGGAACAAATGATTAGCTTATTGGAAATTGTGCATGTTGATGTGCATAGTCCATTATGTGTAGCCATATGCGATGGATCTTTTTGCTTCATATGCTTTCTCCAGAAATTGGAGTGAATATATCTATATATTTACTTAATAACGAAGAAGTATGGAACATTTGCAAATTGTTCAAAGACTTTCAAGATGAAGTGAAAAATCATTGTAACAAGAAAATAAAAGAGTTTATGATTTGATCATAAAGGAAGATATTTAAGTTACATGTTTAGCAAAACACTTAAGATTTGAGGAATTGTTCCATGATTTGTGTTTCTCGGTAAACCATAGGAGTATGGCATATTCGAGAGATGAAATCAAACCATGTTTGACATGGTAAGATCAAAGGTGTCATTTATAAAACTGTCATTATATTTTAAGGATTGAAGCTTTAGAGACTACCGCTTTTACACTGAAAAGAGCACCAGCGTGATCCGTTGAAATGACACCATATAAGTTATGGTTTGGGATAAAACCCGAATTGTCTTTTCTTAAATTTTGGTATGCTATGCATAAGTAAAATGTTTACAACCAAAGTCGGATAAGCACGTCTTTGTAGGTTATCCCAAAGAATTTGTTGGGAATTTCTCCATAACACTGAGGACAAAAGAGTTTGTTACTTGGAACGTCAAGTTTCTTGAGAAGGATTTTTTCGTGAAAAGTTAAGTGGGAGGATAATAGAACTTTGATAAGGTTGTTGAACCTTAGCTATATGAGCTAAGTAGCGCAGCACCAGAAAGTGTCCCGGTGGCAGCCACATTGCTCATGGGTCCGGTGATTACAAAGGGTGTGATCTCAGAAATTAGAGTTCCTATTGAACCGTGTGGGTTGGTAAGAATCAAATAGTAAGATTTGATAAAGAAGTCGTTATTGATTTGAGAATGATGAACCGACTGCATGCAAAGAAGCGATGATGGGCGCTGACTCCATAAAATGACTAGAAGTCATAGAATCTGTGATAGTATCCATACACGAGAAATCAAGTTTCTGAATTTGGAAGACCCTCTGAAAAGGCGTAAAGCCTATCGGTCGTGTTTGGATCTATAAAGAAATAGACATGGATGTTTAACATCTATGAAATAGTCGACATGTCAGAAATAAGTTTACAGCAATGTTCAAGGAGTTGACTATGGCAAGATTTGATCTTTCATAGCGATATTTAGTCTTGACGGATTAATGTAGCAACCACTACATATAATTTGGTATATCGTAGTTGAATAAACAAAACAAGGTTCTTCTAATAGAACGGTTGCCTAGGACGTGTACATGACATGGTCCGAATGGTTTTGTTAATTCAAAGGGTGCTAAAAGGGCATGCAAACTTCAATAGTTGAAGTGAGCATAGCAGAGTTGGAATCTTCACCATGATGAAACTGTTAAAAGAGTTTAAATTCATCGGAGATGATGAAGATGCTTGCATTTGCAAGAAATTAAGTGGGAGCGCTGAGACATATTTCTAATACATTATGTAGACGACATGTTGTTGATTGGAAATGATGTATCTTGTATTGATACAAGTTCAGAATTTCATTAAAATAAGATTTCGATGAAAGACTTGGGCAAAACCGGAATATTTGGCATCAATATCTATATGGATAGATTGAGGCGCTAATATGGTTGTGCCAGACATACATATATGAGATTTTGAAAGGGTTCAATATGGGGAAACAACAAGAAAGGTTCTTGCTACATGGAAAGGATTGTATCAAGATTCAAGTGTTTCAACACTTGGTGAGTAAAATCACATGAAGATTTTGATCGATTATACCGTGATATGTATATATCCAGAATGTCCTATGCTCTAAATGTTATGAGCACATACCAGAATGATTCATAAGATAATCACTGGACAATAGTAAATATATTCTTATGAGCTTTGGAAGAACTAAGAATATATCATGTATAAGTGACAAATAGTTAAAGGTAGTTCATTGTAAAGTGTTACATTGCTACTAGTTTTGTCACAAGATACAAATTAAATTTATCTCAGTTTAGACTATGGGTGGCACAATGTAATGGAAAGGATGTTCCATGATGGATTTGGATGAGTTCCAAAGTTGAGACATTGTGACGGATACTACAACAAAAGGCTAAATATATAACTGCTATAGTAGCAGCAAAGGAGGGCATTTGTGTTAAGAAGTTTTTTATCAAACTAGGTGTGGTTCAAAGTGGGCTAATACTATGAAGATATATTGTATGACAATAATATCAACATATTTTAACCCAAACAAACTAAAGGACTCACCAAAGGACCAAATTTATACAATGCCATCTCATTTAAAAATGAGTGATGCGTAGAGACGCAAAGACATGCAAATACACACAGACCTGAAACTGTCAGATCCGGAGATTATGTTAACCACTAGCAAACGCGTATATTCAACACCTAGGTGTTGTATATACAAGTTTACAAACTAGATTATTGACTCTAGTGCAAGTGGGAGACTGAAGGGAATATGCCCGAGAGGCAATAATAAAGTGGTTATTATCTTATTCCATGTTTATGATAAATGTTTATTTTGCATGCTATAATTGTATTAATTGGAAACGTTAATACATGTGAGTTTAATAAACAAAATACAAAGTTCCTAGTACTGCCTCTCATATAAACTAGCTTGTTGATTAACAAGATGATCAAGGTTTCCTGATCATGGACATTGGATGTTGTTAATAACGAGGTCACAACATTAGTTGAATGATGTGATGAACATTCATCCGAAGTATAGCATTACGATAATAGTCATTATGTTTATATTTCTATAACATCATACGAAGTAATCTTAGTCCTTAGACCATGAGATCATGTTAATTGCTGACACCGGAAGAGTATCTTGATAACATGAAACGTCACACCGTAACAGGGTGACTATAAAGGTGGGTTCAATGCTATGAAGGTGTTGTGTTGAGGCTCATGGATTAAGAGTGGGATTTGTACATCCTGATGATAGATAGATATACTCTAGGCCCTCGCGGTGATATCACATTAAGATAGCTTGCAAGCAAGTGCTGTGAAGGATCTCACACCTTCACACTCACACCTCCTCGTGAAGGATCTCTCTCCCCCTCTAGTATTTTCCCCATGGTCTCGGATTAGCGAGATACATGTTCTCGGTGGATTTATCTGGAAAGGAGTTGCTGCTTCCGCTGCTTTGCTGGAGCGAGGGACGGAGGTTGTCGGGTTACCGGACGTGTGTGCGATCACGGATGTACCGCTGCTTTGCGGTGCTGGACTTGGTGGTGCTGGACTTGCTGGAGCTGGATCTAATGGACGTGCTGGAGCCGGGCCTGCTGGACTTCATCACGATCTTGAGATCGGCAAGTGTACGACTACATCATCCACGAGTTCCAACTTGTTAACAATGCTTTGTTGTCTTCGAGGGTAAGTTCTCTATGGATGTATATCCACCCGTTGCTTGTATCTAGTAGATAGATCTTGGCGTATAGTTCCCACCGTAGGAATTTTTTTGTTTTCTATGCTGCGAACCCAACATTCCCCAGATTACTAGAGGCATGAACCCACTATCGAGCATAAATACTAACTCTTGGAGTTGCTAGCATCTTCTTGGCCAAGATAGCTACTAACAACAGAAAGCATGCAAGATCACAAATAACAAAGATATGATAGAATCAATAATCAATCTGAAATAGCATCTCAATATCCATCAGATCCCCGTAAACACAACATGTAGGATTACAAATAGATGATCTTGATCATGAACGGAGCTCACAAGATCTAAACATGATAGCACAAAGGAGAAGAAG
Organism: Avena eriantha; assembly: GCA_910589775.1. Taxonomy (NCBI): domain Eukaryota; kingdom Viridiplantae; phylum Streptophyta; class Magnoliopsida; order Poales; family Poaceae; genus Avena; species Avena eriantha. The sequence goes on from OU342745.1 coordinate 483,600,194, forward strand.
CAGTCATCTAGCTACTACATGGACCCGTAGTCCAAGGATGAACTACTCACGCATCACATCGGAGGCTTGCATGGTGATGAAGAAGGCCTCCAGGGCAAATTCTCCCCTCCGAAAGGGTGCTGAGAAGAGTTTCAGATCCCTCCCGATCTAGGGATGGAGATGACAGCGGCTACAGACTCTTTCGTGGAATTTTCATAGGATACTTAGGGTTTCTGTATCGGAGGCATCTTATAGGCGAAAGGGGAGGCCAAGGGGTGCCCTAGGAGGCCACACCACCCCCTGGAGTGGCCAGGCCTGGCCCGCATGGGCATGTGGTGTGGTGGCCCTCTGGCCCCTCTCCGTCTCGTATTCTGGCTCTCTGTCCCCCTCGGTGAAAAGCTGACTTTGGATTTTGTCCCGTCCAATTCCGAGAATATTCATTTTCTGACTTTCCTAGAACCAAGAATAGTAGAAAACAGGCAACTGGCACTATGGCATCTTGTTAATATGTTAATCCAAGAAAGTGTATAAAAAGTACTCCAAAGTGTGGACAAACCATAAGAAAGTAGATAAAACCAAGCATGGGACATAAAAAATTATAGATACGTTTGCAACGTATCAAAATCCCCAAGCTTAACTCCTGCTCGTCCTCGAGTAGGTAAGTGATAAAAAGAAAGAAGAATTTTTTAGGTGACATGCACCATCATAAACTTGATCAAATTATTTGTAAAACATTGATAGCTAGGATCATAGTACTTCAACATAACATGAAAGATAAAGTTCTAACAATAAGACATAGCAACTATGTTGCAACATGAAAATGCACAAACAAAAGATTCATGAATAATAATGCTTTGCAAGACGTTTGTTTGTTTCACATAAAGAAAACATAGCATAGTGGCATTTAGATTGTCCCTCATAGAATAGCAAATATAGATGCATAGGACACCTTCAAAGTTCATAAGAGTGACTAGATACATATAGTTTAAGAACAAGCAATCTCAAAATTATGCATCAATCAACAAGTCTTGGGACAATGCACATAGAACTAAGAATGGACACTATGCTCTATCAATAGGTGCATAAAGATAGAAGGTGGAGACTGAACACAAAGGTAAAAGAAAGGCCTTCATAGAAGGAAGCAGGGATTCAAGTCTCATAAACAGCTTCCAAAAATTATGGTACTTATTAGCTTTCAGCTCTCATTGCCCCTATCATAAGCATCTTGAAGTGATTAAGGTTAAAGTGACCAAACTATGGAGTATATGCTTGACAAAGTATACGTTGGAAATCTCATGTCCCTTGAATACGAGGGCCGCTCCTCATGCTACTCAAGTTTAGTTACCAGTAAGTTCTTGTCATAGTAAGTACATGTGTATCATAGAGAACCGCCAATGGGGTACCCCTTGCCCGATGATATGGAAGAATCCCCCTATCAAAATGACAAGGCAAGAAGACAACGAGCATCTCAGCAATCTTCTTATTTACCATGGGAAAATGGTTCTTTTTTCTCTCTTTCCTCTTTTCTCATATCTCTTTTTTTCTCTTTTGTTCTCAATATCTGACTCTTTTTTATAAGAAGAATGCTTCATAGACAGCTCATTATGGTTACGCTGCAGGTTTCCACCATGACAGCATGGATTAGACCGGCGGCCCAGGCATTTCTCTAACACACATACATAACTGCATGGACTAACAAGCTCCCCTTTCATTTCACACCGACGACATCCATAGACGAAAGAGCATGATATCAACTAGGTACAAAGTACAAGTGCAATGTTGAAAGCGTTCCCCATGACAGCATGGTTCTGCTAATCCCAACATATAAGTGCAAGCATATACAACATAAACAACACAATGGTTCAAGTTTATTAAGGGCAAGAAAAGTAAAGTGTGCCATCAAGTTCGTGAGAGCTTTAATCACTAGTTTTATCATAACAAGTTTAATTCAGAAGGTAGATAAAAACATGAATATACTTGGAATAGCAAATGCTAATAGGTAGGTATGGTGGACTCTTTGGAATAACTTGGTTTTGGGAGTTGGATGCATGAGTGGAACTCATACTTGGTTATGGAGTCTAGCAAAAGACTAGGAGCGACCCACTAAGAGAGCAATAATGGCCATAATCATGTAGAGCGACAAAACATCATTAATCCAAGCATAAAGTGATATTACAAGTCGAAAACTAAAGGATCATAAAGGCTATGGTGACTTGGGATAGTCATAACATGGTGTGAGCATGCGCCAAGTCAACCCAAATAAAGCATTAAAGGAGAATACCACAATACTATGTTTAATATGCTAAAACAACGCATGATTCTTCCAAGGCACATTAAGCAATCTCAATTGTTTATAACATGTCATGCTTCAGCAAAGATCACTAAGCATAAAGCCAAAACAATATCAAGCATGGCATGACAAAGCATAGGCCACAACAAAAACAAGCTCCTTTTACCACTTAAGCATGAACTTTTCATACTCTTTTCCAATCCAAACCAAACTATTTGAAAACCAATGTATGAAAGAGGGGGTCCAACCAATTTATTCAAAAAACTAAGAAAACCCAGCAAACAAAAACCAAAACGAAAACGAAAAAGAAGACGCTCCAAGAACAACACAACTGTGCATGAAACAATAAAAATGAAGTGTTTGGAAGAAACCTAGGATTTTTATTGATGAAGAAGGGGATGCCTTGGGCATCCCCAAGATTTTACGCTTGTACCTTTGAATATTTCTTGGGGTGACACGGGGTGGCACCCCCAAGCTTGAGCTTTAGTCCACTCTTCATCTCATTACATCATTCTCTCCATACACCTGAAATTTTTCCTTCATACAAAACTTCACACAATCTTTATTAGCAACATTAGTGCACTCAAGATAATAAGTCTTTAGGTTCAGTTTCAACACCAATAAAACTTCCATTAAAACACAAGCTACTGTAGCACTTCCCTCAAAAATCTCAAATCCCCCAAAAGAACTCAAAAAGGAACCAACAAGAAGCAAATGCAAATAATGGCAGAAATCTATCAAAACAGACTAGCAGGTAAAAACCAATTTTTTCGAAGACCTTCTGTTGCTCAAATCAAAAAGTGTTGCACTAACGAAAGTTAGATAACAACCTGGGGCAGAAGCACAAAAATTTACACCTAAAAAAGACATACAGAGATTTTACACGAACTTTTATGGTGAAGCACAAAAATCTGTTTCGGGACAACAACTTTCCCAAGCATTACTTCTCTCTCATTAGAGGTTACTCTTGGCACAAAAAGGAAATAAAAAGGATAAGGAACGGTTATTACAGAGGTAATAATTTCCAATACTCAACTAAAACTTTTGGACTATCTCCCAATAAATACTTTTCTTTAACGCCTTTAAGTTAGGCATAAGAAGTAAGAAAAAGAATCAAGTATTCTCCAATGAAGAAGCATTAAAACCAAATTTCTTGCCCTTACCTCTCTTACATTTATTCTTAACCTTGGGGAACATATGATTGTTTGGTGGAGAAGAAAAGTGCATGGTGCCCTTTTCCACATCTATTATTGCTCCAAGGAGTTTCAATAGGGATCTTCCAAGTGTAATTTGTCCTTTTCCTACACATTCAATAACAAGATAATCAGTAGAAACCATTTTCTCTAGGATCTTTGTAAACACTCCTTTAGCTATTCCAATGGGTAATATTGTGGCATTATTAGCAAGAAATATTTCTTCTCCTCCTTTAGAAAGCCCCCAAAGATTCAAAGATTCATATATATCTTTGGGCATAAGACAAACTTCAGACATGATATCACAGCGAGCATGAAAAGTTTCATTATTTATAACAATCTTTACTATAGGGAGCCATTTTGAGGGTTCAGAATTTATTGGAACATAGTCATGATGCTCTCTAAGTGTATTATAGCAATCCTTTAAACTAGTAGTGCGGGTCCCAAGTGTGTTCAATATAGCAAATATGTTTAAGGAAGAATCAGATTTGCTAGGCAAGTTGTAAGTAAAGACCAACTTCTTTATGGCATTAACAGCATCATCCTCATTGCATTGGAGGAAATCTCCTCCCACTACAGCATCCAAAGCATATCTATTAGCAAAGAGCAATTACAAGGTAAAAACTGCTAAGAAACAAGCTTTGAATCATTTTAGGTTCGGCTTTTTCATGTAGATCAGAGATTCTAGACCAAGATTCTTCAAAACTCTCTTCAATTCCTTGTTTAAAAGTGAAAATCATGTCCTCAGGTGACATAGTGATTGGAGCAAAGCTAGAAATAATGGCAACTTAATATAGGAACTAATTTTTTGTGTGTTTTTAATAAAGAAAGCAAACTAGAACAACTAATTTTTTTGTGTTTTTGATAAAGAAACAAGCAAACAAAGCAAAAATAAACTAAGCAAAACAAATAAAACAAAGTAAAGAGATTAGTTATGAGGGACTCCCCGTGTGAAGATGTCCTTAACTCCCCGGCAATGGCGCCAGAAAAATACTTTTGATGGCGCGTTGTTGACGTGGGAGCTTCTTCTTATTTAAGTCCCCGACAACGGTGCCAGAAAAATACTTGCTGACTCGTGTAATAACAAGCTTGTTGGGGAACCCCAGGAGGAATGTATGATGAGCACAGAAGTAAGTTTCCCTCAGTTATAAAACCAAGGTTATCGAACGAGTAGGAGCAAGGAAACACCTCCAAGGTGTTGTTGCCAACTTGGAATCCCGCGCAACACAACCATAGAACTTTGCCCCCAACTTACAGTGAGGTTGTCAATCTCACCAGTTTTGCTGAAAACAAAGAACTAAACGTATTGCGTGGAAGAAAGTAAAAGCTTGTAGAAAGTAAACAGAAAGCAGTAAACAGTTGTAGATTGATGATAAAAGAAAGGACCTGGGTCCATAGTTCACTAGTGGTGGCTCTCCTTAAGATAGATGACATGTTGGGTGAACAAATTACATCGGGGCAATTGACAAACATCGAGAAAGCAAACATGCATATACTAATCATCTTGACTCCTTTGAGATTTGATTGGGCATTACAACATTATACATAGACCGTAATCCAACTGCATCTATGACTAATAATCCACCTTCAGGTTATCATCTGAACCCCCTCCAGTATTAAGTTGCAAGCAACGGATAATTGCATTACGCATTGCGTGTAAAGTAAACAATACGATTGTTCTATGAACAAAGGATTGCTGTTTTCTCCCTAGTAGCAACAACACATCTAGTACCTTAGAGATTTCTGTCACTTCCCCAGATTACTAGAGGCATGAACCCACTATCGAGCATAAATACTAACTCTTGGAGTTGCTAGCATCTACTTGGCCAAGATAGCTACTAACAACGGAAAGCATGCAAGATCACAAATAGCAAAGACATGATAGAATCAATAATCAATCTGAAATAGCATCTCAATATCCATCGGATCCCTGCAAACACAACATGTAGGATTACAAATAGATGATCTTGATCATGAATGGAGCTCACAAGATCTAAACATGATAGCATAAAGGAGAACAACCAGCCATCTAGCTACTACATGGACTCGTAGTCCAAGGATGAACTACTCACGCATCACACCAGAGGCTTGCATGGTGATGAAGAAGGCCTCCAAGGTGAATTCTCCCCTCCGGCAGGGTGCCGGGAAGAGCTTCAGATCCCTCCCAATCTAGGGATGGAGATGACGGTGGCTACAGACTCTTTCGTGGAACTTTGATCAGGTACTTAGGGTTTCTGTATCGGAGGCATCTTATAAGCGAAAGGGGAGGCCGAGGGGGTGCCCTGGGCGGCCACACCACCCCTGGCACGGCCAGGCCTAGCCCGCGCGGCCAGGTGGTGTGGCGGCCCTCTGGCCCCTATCTGTCTTGTATTCTGGCTCCGTGTCCCCCTCGGTGAAAAACTGACTTTGGCTTTTGTCCCTTCCAATTCTGAGAATATTTATTTTCTGACTTTCCTGGAACCAAAAACAGCAGAAAACAGGCAACTAGCACTGTGGCATCTTGTTAATAGGTTAGTCAAAGAAAGTGTATAAAAAGTACTCCAAAGTGTGGACAAAATATAAGAAAGTAGATAAAACTAAGCATGTAACATCAAAAATTATAGATACATTTGCAACGTATCAGCCTCCTCCTCCCTTGGTTTAGTCTCACCCCGAGACTTTAATTGATAGGTAGGCTCTTTTCACCTATATATAGAGGTCTATATGGGAGAAAAGAACACACAATAATCTCTAGGGAAATTTCCTTAGGGATTCTCTCTATAGTCAACCACAACAGATTTACCCTTGTCAAAAGGAAAAGGTCTTCTAGTTTAGATCGTGTCTGCAAATTTGTAAGAGTGGATTGTTCACGTGTATGTTAGGGTTAGCCTCTGCCTCGCAAATTTGTAAGAGGTCTGTATGGCATGGTCCAGGTCCTAATATCATGTTTCGGGAATTGGAACTCAGCATCATGTAACCCTATCTAAATAATGAAATCAGACCTGCATGTGCAAGTCGTGCAGCTAGTTTTTGCTAAACATAGAAGGGCTCGTGAATAACTCGAAACTGCGTCTTATATTAAAAGCGGCGGGTACATTTTATAATCAGCCCCTCTAGGGAATAGGAAACAGAAACTATGGCCTAAACTTTTACACAAAGGACCTCGAGAAAGCAAAAAAAGTAATCAGCTCCTCAGTCCTCTCCACTTACTGTGAAGCCCCGTCATTGACCTCCTTGATGCTGCTAGGGTTGGACAACTTGATGATAGGAAAGCGGTGACTCCGGCGTGAAGATCAGTGAGGGCCTCCAAATAGGTGGTTGAGTAGAAGAGCCACCACGGTGCCATGCAAGGGTGCTCTTGCGTCGAAGGATCGTAGCAGCGAACATAACCATCGTGTGGTGATCTTGTCGATGCATAAGACCACCTTGAATACTACACCACTGCCAGCGTAATAAGGCTTCACCACCCAACACCCTTGCACATCAGGGAGGCATCACTTATTTGGGGGGCTCACCTGCAATGAAAATTTCACTATATTCCTCCTTGGATGCACAACAGAGCGCCTCGTCGGTGACTGCCTAGTGCCTCACATGAGCACCAAAGCGAGAGAACCACTCTTGCCATCTCCATAATCACACATAACCAAGCTCCTCACGTTCCCCCCTCGCCTCAATGGCCAGCTATAATCCCCCCGACCTCACGTTTCTAAAGAACAAGCCGATATAACCTGAATTTGGGGAGGACGTACTACCATGGAGACCGTGAGACCACCCACAAGGAGGCCTCAATGCCACGACACGGTAAGCCAACCACCCCCTAAATACGTTGTTATATCTTAGAGTGTGAGAAACGTGACTAGATGGTCTACGTGTCTAACATACACAAATGAGTATGTATGCTAACGACATACAATAGCACATCAGAGCAATTCCATCTATAAAGAAATAGAAATATATTGCAAGGTCATTATGACAAGAACCAAATATATAGATAGATAGTAATAATATTTTAGGATTATATGCTTATACATCATTCATCAAACATCATGAGGAAGCGGAAAACACAGATTCAAGTATAGGTTAAGAGTAAAATCGACATAAGATACCAGAAATAAAGCACATTCCTGCGCACGGATCTTAGTGATCTCCATCCCCGAAATATCTACGCAAGAGGGTTGTTGCCTCCATCATCGGCCTCATCAACGTAGTAGCCTCCATATGGATATACCTGACAATCTAATTAATGGAGTGTGAGACCCTAGGGGCACACTCAACAAGTCTTTATTCCACTAAAGGGATAACCATGGTTGACGTGATTGAAGCAAAAGATAAAATATCTAACAGTTCTATAGAGACATGCTACCACATTCGCCTAACCAGATATGGGCGGATGCATATTAATTATACCCAACAGTTATACAAACAACATAAAGTAAATATATCCCATCATCCTTCTCGCTTACCAAATGTGAAGGCGGAAGAATATCCCATCCGTTGGCAATTTTATTAACCATTCCATGAGGGTTGCACTATTTATTAGTCATATTTTACTCAAGTTAAACATGGAACTTTAATTTGAGTTGTCTATGATCGAGAAACTATGCACCAAGTTGTCCATAACCGCGGACACGGATTTTTGAAAAGATTTACCCAGTAGGATTGCACAAATAGCAACACACGCATGATCAACCTCGGTAAAAACCAAATGAAAGAAAAGAGGCCTCACGAAAAAGAATTTGCAATATTCAAAAATGATTTCAGGGGGGCATCCAACTAAGCTACCCACAAAAAAGTCGGACGGGATCCGAGATGGACCCAGGGTTTGGGTCAATGGTTGTAAACGACTAGGAATCCGAAAGTGTGAATAGGCTTATCGGTACCACAAAAAACATTATAGTTTCCAAAACATCACAGGTAAAGTCTCCTCGAGCAACAGTAGTAAACAAAGTAGTAAATCATGGCATAAGTATAGGATAGTAGTAAAGCCGCAAACTAATTATGGCCCCAAGAAATAAGATGTGAATCATGCGCATAGCAAGGGGTCCATGGGCCCACATGTGGATAGTGCGATAGTCAAGGAACATGCATCAAGTACTCGGGTCCTACGGGACACAAGTGAGCATATAAAAGCCAAATCTCGAATATATCCCACCGATGCCTCTTTCTTTAGTTATCCCATTACTACACAATTTAATTGTTTAGGTACCTCGTTATCCACATCAGACTTGCACAAACCCTACACATGCAGTTCTACGACTCGCATGGCTCAAACAATTCCTGTAGTAATGTCTGATAGGATGGAGGGTACAAGCTTCGGTGGGGTTTAAAAGTAAAGGTCGTGCAGTACTTGGGATTGCAATTTAATTTGGATAGAGGCATAGGTGCTATATGTAAATGCAAGCATGGAGAATTGGTTGCATGGAAGCTCAGTAGTGGGATAACTAGTTTTCGGGCAATATTCTTGTGCCTCCTAATAACCTCCTTGCTCAACGTCTATCTAGAATAAAAACAAAACAAACAAGGGCCATAACGAATAAAATGCGCAAACATATGAAGCATCTACATCAAGAAAAACAAGGTATGCCATGATGAAATGATGCACGAATGCATGGTATATCATAGCATGGCATTGGTGAGGCATTATAAACAAGAATAAACCATTTTCATAATTTATTAATCATGTTTTGCTTGCATAAACAGTTCTGAATATTTAATATTTATATTATGCATGCTTCAATTTATATCGAGGAATGCATGGTTGGAAAGGGCTCGTTGCACTGGTCGATTTAGACATATCATTCGTTGAATTCGGAATTACGGATTAAAAGTTAGGAATTTATTAAGAAAAGACCATTTAATAACATTTAAATAATTTCGAAATTTTAATTACCCAAAAATTATTTTGGATGGAATAGTAGTAATCCTTGCATTTTTTTTATCACAAAACATATATAATAAGCATTAATTGGATTTATGAAATAGAAGGTGTTATTTAATCATTACTAAAGCATTTATTAATAATAGCAAAATATTTATTAAAATGCAATTTTTTGTCAAAATGAATAGAGAGCATAATATTGTTCAGCATTTAAAACTAAACAACTTTGGTTTTTAAATCATGCTGAAAATCGTTATAGATTTACATTAAAACTTGGTCAAAGTTTGGTGTAGGTTTGACTAGGGTTTGGAATTTCGAAATATTTAAACGTGCACACTTTTCTCACCGAGCCCAATCTACCCACAAGCACTGACACATGGGCCCGCAGCTGACTAGGCGGTTGCACTGGCGTGGGTGTGATGGTGGCTGACAAGTGGAACATGCGGGGGACGCCGGTTTTAGGGAAGGAAAAATGCGAGACTTTTCTACAAAAGCTTCCACGCTGGTTAACTAAACCTACTACACTATTATTCTCTGAATTGTCAACGATGATAGATGGTGGGGCTAACTTCCGGTGAGGCTAGCGGCAGCGGTGCTGCACAAAATCACGCGCTCTTGGGTGCATTGGAAAGCGAGCAGTACTAGCTTTATAGGTGTTTCATCGGCGACAACACGTGTGGGCTGCAGGAAATGCAAGCTAGCGACCAAGATAGGGACAGAGTGACGGAAACATCGACAGAACTAGATGACAAACAAGGAACTAAACCTGATAGCAAGGCACGCGGTGGTCCTGCCTTTCGAAGAGGCTTACGTTAGCTGTGGTGCACCGATCTCGATGTGTAGGTACTCAAATTGAAGAGGGTGTATGGAGCTACGCAACGGTGCAAAATCCTTGGCCTAGGGATGGCTATGCACGGAGAGAGCTTTCAGCAAAGGTGAGGTATGAGGCGCCGCAACGGTGCTACGACAGTGGCAGCACGCACACAGAGTACTTGACGGCGGGTGGCGGTGATATATGAAGAGAGGGTGGGATGACATGTCTATGATGGCGAGGAGCTCACCCTAGGTGTGCGGGTGAAGGTGGTATGGCTCGAGGCAGTGACGAACAGCAGCGAGGCTCGCGGAAAAAGAGCTTGCATGAGCTCTGGTTCACAGCGGTGGCGTCTCCTCTAGCAGTGCTCCTGGTATGGGGTGACGATGATTTTGAATATGGCCACCTCCTCGACTACCTCCTCCTTCTATCATGGCTCCACACGCCTCCTTCTCAATTTTCCAAGCTAGGCTTCTAGATGGCGCATGGAAACGCCATGGCTAGGGTTTGAGCTTGGGGAAGGATGAAGTAAGGGTTTTCTGGGGTGGATCTCGATCAGGCCGGGGTGTAGTGGTCTAGATTCGATATAATGAGGCAACACGTGGGTTGGTTTGATGCTTTCCAAAATGAGAGGAGAGGGAGGACTCGGGTTAGGGTTTTATTTTCCCTCTCTTCTTTGTTGCTTTGCTAAGAGAGGAAAGGGAGGGGGACCAGAGGAGGAAAGGTCGTAGGTTGTGGTCTGGTTTCTTCTTTCAAAGCAATAAAGGTGAGAGGGGGGAGGATAAGGGGGTGATATGGCCTCCTCGCAACCACATTTGCCATGGCCACTAGAGTAAGGTCTCAGGGTAGATTAGGTGTAGGGTTAGATGCGTGTGTTAGGTAGTTAGTATATATGGCAAGGTTGCCATGCATGTTTTTATTCCATTTATTTGTTCACTTTTTGTTTGAATCCAAAACAACCAACACCAGAGGAAAAATTCAAAAGGGAAGCATAAAGAGAAGATGGTGGAAATTCTTGCATGGCACATGCATGCAAATAAAGCATGAAACAAACTAAATCACATGAGCATTTGAATTATGCAATCGTCCTGATACACTCACAAAAGGTTTAGAGGAAACTCTCTCTTTACATGGCTTATTTAAAAATGATGGGCATGTGTGAATATAGATGGGGCTTTGCTAGTGTGGGTGAGCCACTAGTTCATCCATGTACCCCCCTATAAATTCAAACAACCCACAACTCAAATGGACCATATAAGGAGGAATAAGTGGGATTTACTCCACATTGCCATCTGATGGCTCTGAAATATAGCCATCTAATGTCCCTATTTAAACTGGATATTAGTCATATTCTTGATGAAATATCTCTCTAAACCCTGCCACTACTGCTAATATTCAGAGGGATATGAAATCCTTTCTTTTGTATTTTTCCTTCGTAGATAATGTCGTTTAAAGGAGGGAATCACTACATTAAAGTCAAATATACGAGATTTCCAACTACCAGAAGAAACCAGGAGACGTACATCGGAGGCAGACGCCTTAACGACCAACTATACGGCCGGAGCAAAAATTCCGACCGTATAGCTCCGGTCTTATAGTTGGCGCCACCACCGTTAGGTCAAACGTGAAGGGACCCCTATATAAAGTAGTCTCGAGCGACAAGAAACGAGCACCCCTAGAGTTCGCACCACCAAAAGTCTCTGCTACAAATCCGCCTCCTGATCTCCAAACTCTTCTCCATCTCCATAGCCATATTCCACCACTTGTAATAGTAGATCTTCTCCGATTGGTGACATTGTAAGACTATTGCTATCAATCTTATGATTTTCATTACAATGTTTGTGATTGTTGATCTCATCTCTATGTGTGAGTAATTCTCCTTGGGCTAAGGGCTTTGGTCTAGCCATGTAGCAATTGTGCATATGAATTATCATAGATGGGATCGTGTATTAGTTTGTATGACATGATGATTATTGTATCCTCTCTTGCCTCAATCCAAGGACTTGTCAGGTACCCAAGACCCCGAGGGTTGATCCAGGTATAGGGAGTATGAGTGATGACTGACCTGCAGGTTGGGAACCCCAGTGATAGAAGGGGTAGTACGGCTGTATGTGAGAGATTTGCTTGGGATTAACGGTGACATCACTATGCATATCATTAGTTCTCTTTCTTCCATGGATGAGACTACTAGGTTATTGCTATAAGCGGTTGCGGAGGCAATAGCAATTATGGATGCACTGCCCACATATAATTCATCTTGCTCTAACAAATTCACGCATGCTTTATTTTTATCTTTTATTTCCATCAGATGTTTTGCACAGCTACAGGTGAAATCGAACGCCCTTAGTCCAGCTGCGCGTTTGGTTAAAACGGTTAAATCGGTTTGGTTTATATGATTTTTCGGTAAATACAATTTTAATACATCGGTAAATACGGTTTTGTACGAGAATACGATTTAGTTTCGGTAGTAACCATTAACTTTGGTTAGGTTTCGGTAATAACCAAACTAACCAAAGTTGACACGAATATTTGAATCAAAGACAATTTTTGGCATGATCTTTTTGCTTCGTGAAAAAATATAACAGGAACAAACATTACAGATTCACATGTGCTAAACTCATATAATCACAAGATACTATATTCTGTCCCGAACATCCATAAAGAAGTTTGTCCCACACGGTCACACATAACTGATGATACATGAGAATTGTTTGGCAAATAGCAAATAGTCACAACATGAGATAGTTCAGCAAATAGCAAATAGCCAGTCTCACATATGACTACATGACACATCAGAATAGTTCAGCATAGTCTGGAAAAACTACTACAGGAACTAAATTACATGGTTCCTCCAATCAACTACTATAGGAACTAAATTACATGGTTTCTTGACACTGCTATCTGGGGTTTCATCCGGTGTAGGAAGAGAAGCTTCATGGCTGCCAATGCCAGTGCCATCACCATCACCGAAGTGTGCCATGCTGCCACTCTCGAACATCTAAAACAAAACAAAACAAAAGCTGGATTGAAATTTCTCTATCAACTATCATACATACTAATCTGCCCAGACTAAGTTAGCGAGTTGTACAATCGACAATGCATCTAGTACGTACTCCCTCCGTTTCAAAATATAAGATGTTTAGCTTTGTGAAGGTAGTGTATCTAGACATCTTTTAGTGTGTAGATTCGAAAAAGTTCACTCTGAATCTACATACTAAAAGGCGTCTAGATACATTTCCTTCACAAATCTAAAACATCTTATATTATAAAACAGAGGGGGTACTACATAGGGAGGACTAACTAGATCCGTTAAAGTAACTTCACTACACATTCGCTTCCCGAGGATTCGATAACCTAGGTCTACTAAGGAAGAAGAAGCTACACTACATCTGTAATCCGGATCGAAGGTATCAACCCTTTTTCTGGCGCCGTTGCCGGGGAAGCGATAGCTACCCTGGTGAGGTTATTAGGAACCTTGCTAGTTTTAATTCTTGTTTTTAATTTTGTTAGTTTGCTTTCAGTCTTTATTTGATAAACCAAAAAAATTAGTTAGTCTTTAAATTCTTGCTTTTAATGTTATAATTATTTATCTAAGAAAACCCAAAAACATAGGAAGCATGGTTGAAAAGAATCTTGGGGAGTTTGCTACTCCCAATAATGATTGTTTGCGTACTCCTATTACCGAGCCAGCAACCACTGCTGATGACTATGAAATTAAGCCCCATTACTTAAATTTGGTTTAACAGAATCAATTTGGAGCCTCTGCTGTTGAAGACGCGGGTATGCACTTAAATACTTTCACTAGAATATGTGATATGATGCGTATAAAAGAATGGTTGCTATCTTTGCCTAAAAATGCGTCTATTTCCTTTCTCTTTAAGAGGGAGAGCTAAAGAATGGTTGATATCTTTGCCTAAAAATACTCTCAAGACCCTGATGCGGTGAAATTGCGTCTATTTCCTTTCTCTTTAAGAGGGAGAGCTAAAGAATGGTTGCTATCTTTGCCTAAAAATACTATTACATCATGGGTGGGATGTACTTCTTTATTTATGACTAAATATTTCCCACCTGCAAAGACTATGCAACTTCGATCTAATATTACTGGCTTTAGACAGGAAGAGCGTGAGCCACTAGCGCTTGCATGGGAGAGGATGAAAGAATGCCTAAGAAACTGTCCTACTCATGGGATGGAAGATTAGTTAATCCTCCATTTATTTTACAATGCTCTTAATCCTGTGTCTAAGTCTATGCTTGATACTGCAGCAGGAGGAACATTTATGGGTAAACATATTACCGAAGCAAAGCAGCTGCTAGACAATATGCAAGACAACCATGCCCAATGGCATGTGGAAAGATCAAACACGAAGAAGGTGAATTCTGTCTCACCACAAGAGAACAAAGATCGCAATGCTAAGTTGGATGAGCTCATACTAGCCATAAAAAGTAAGGAAACCCAGGTAAGAGCCACCCCCGAAATAAATATTGAAGAAATAGACTTCGTAGCTCGTAATGATTATAATCCTTCTTGGAGGAAGAGTTACAATCCTAACTTGCAGAAACATTATGCTAGTCCTGCAGGAAACTCTAATAATAATATGGGAACTATTAATGGCAGTCTCCAAGAAACACTTAAGTCTTTCATAGACTCACAAAATGAACAAAATAATATTCTAGTCAAAATTATTGAGAACCATGATGCTATGCTTGGTAAATTATCTAACCAAGTTGTTAGTTTGAGAAATAATTTGCAGGCCCTTCAAGGAAGAACAATGATCGTTGAGGCACAACTAAGTAAGATAGCCGAGAGTTAAACTATCATTCTAGATAAATTTGCAGGTAAAGATGAGCCCAATCTTTTTGAAGAACTCAAAATGATGAGGATCCAAAGGGAGGAGCCTGAAGAACTTGACTATAGTAATGCTCCTTCACCGAGTTACACCGTTGAAGATCTCGTAAAAAGGATCAACGTCAAGATTCCGGAAAAGTGAAGGTAGTGAGGAAGCTATATACCAACATTTTGTCAATCAAATAGCAATAAAAGTATGTGAGCTTGAAGAAGAATACAAGCAAATTGCTGAAAAATTACCTATTAAACTAGATGACATATTTGAGCCTACTATTAAGATAAAAATTGGAACCAATGAGATTGCTGTACTTTGTAATCTAGGTGCAAGCATCTCAACAATTCCAAAGAGTCTTTTTTAACAAATTAAATCTTGGCTCCTTTGAAATTACTGAGTTAAAATTGCATTTAGCAGATTCTACCTACAAACAAGTTGTAGGGATTAAGGAGAACACTTTAGTATACATTAAAGGCTGTCCTGCTCTTATTGATTTCGTTATAGTTGACATGCCTAAAGATGCTACTTCTCCTATTATATTAGGTCGTCCTTTCTTAAGAACTATTAAGGCTTTGATTAATCTGCATGAAGGGAACGTGAAGATGCAATTGCCTTCACGGGATCCTTTTGTTATTCATTTCCCAGGAAGAAGAAAGCCAAGCATGATGAAAAGGAGGCCATCACTTTGAAGGCCAATTACTTTGGAGTGGGTGTTCCACTCATCTGGCCCAAGTGAGTATCATCGAGGTCAAGCTATTGACCATAAAAGAGCGCTCCATTGGAGTCAACCCATGTGAAATAAAGGTTTGAGTTAAGTTTTTAGTTTTAGTTTAAGTTTTTGTTTAATAAAGAGTGCTAGAAAACTCCATTCGAGGAGAAGAAGTTCGGTAGTACTTGAAATTCTGCCTTATTCATGCTATTGTTGGTCGACAATATTTGCTGTCATTTTTCTGTCAAAAACAAGGTATATCACTAAGTTACAGGAAAAGAAATATTTTACGAAGAAACATAAACTTTTTGATGCACACAGAGAGTTTAACGACCAACTATACAACGGGAATAAAAATTCCGGCTGTATAGCTCCGGTCGTAAGATACCTTTGCCATCGAAAATTATTCTGCAATATGTACTGAGAGTTTAACGACCAACTATACGGCGGGAATAAAAATTCTGGCCGTATAACTCTGGTCATATAGATATCAATGCCTCCGTACAATTTCTTTTTGTATGTACTGAGAGTTTAACGACCAACTATATAGCGGGAAAGAAAATTCCGGCCGTATAGTTCTAGTCATATAGATATCGATGCCTTTGCGAAATTTCTTTCGCAGGGACAGACAGCTTAACGACCAACGGTAAGGCCGGAACATTTTATTCCGTCCGTATAGATGCATCCATATAGCTATGCCGCTAGGAGGAAACCCTAATATTTTGACAGAACACCAACTATACGTCTGGAACACATGTTCCGCCCATATAGTTGCGCCCGTATTGTTGCGTCCGACCAAAAATTGCACGGGAAAGTACTCCCGATTCCAAACCTTCAATCCTTTTTCTCTCTTCTACCTCCAAACTCTCTCAAAACCTCAAGAGATCTCCATCTCTACTCAATTTCGTTCGATTTCCTCGCACACAAGTGATCTACGGTATGTTTCTCCTCCGATCCTCCAATTACTTTTTGCAAATTCATCTTCAATCTATTGTCATTATCAATCTAGGGTAAGACCTACTATGAACCAATTGCTATGATTTTCTTGCCTAGATTATTATTTTGAGGAGAATTCTTTAGTGTGCTATAATGAGGAATATGATGCACTTACTGTTGTTGGATCAAAAAGTTTTATTTTTTCCTTTCTTCAATGTTTTAGATGATGAACACAAGCAGCCAAACTCGTGCCCGTGCCACCGCTAGCGCTTCTCGGGCCGCCGCTCAAGAACACATGGGGATACGGTTCAAGAATGAGGCCCATCGTGATCGCTTCAACGGGATCAAGAACCACAAAGTGAAGGCCACCAAGTAGGCTTGCCCCATCATATTGAACCAACTCGGTATTTCTGATGACTTCAATTTACTTTGCAATAGAGATGGCCTGCAAAACTTTGTGTACAATGATGTACCTACTTATCGCCGCTTAACCATTGAATTTCTGAGCTCGTTGCAAAGCACCGTTAAACAAGGGCAAGGAGAGAATACTATTTCTTTCCGTCTGATGAACAACAACTACACTTTAAAATTAGATGAATGGTGCACATGTTTTAATTTTCCAAACAATGATATTCATGCTCTGCACGCATATTTTACTTGCTTAAGTCCTTCCCCCGATCAATACTATAATGGAATGAGTTTCACTAGTAGAGTGAACAAGGAGAAGAATATTCAACATCCTGCAATTCGCTTTTTGTTCTATGTTATTGCTAACACTTTACAGGCACGTAATGAGTTCACGAGACTCAACGAGGAGGACATCCTAGTCCTCGCAATGGCTGCTTACATCAACTGCAGCTTGTCACTCAACTTGGGCACCATCCTTGTGCGCTACCTGGAGAACCAAGCCTCCCAAAGCCAAGGGCCAATCACTGGAGGAGGCATCATCACCATGCTTGCCGCTGCCCTAGGCCTCGACCTAGGTGAGTTGCAACCCGTACTTGCTGAGACACGTGTTGGTTTCTCCACCTTGAGAGCATGTGGAATGCTCACTAGGAGAGGTGGTGTTTACTACCTGCATATTGCTGGAGCTGGGCGTATCCACCCCGCTCCTATGCCTAATGGTCTTTTCTCTATCGAGGAATGACATTTGCTATAAGATTTGCAGGTTGAGCAACACCAACCCGAGGAAGAGATTCCTGAAGAGGACGATGACCAAGAAGAGGAGCAAGAAGTTCCTTATCAAGAGGAGCAGCCACAAACCCGGTTCGCCACATACCAAGATTTTCAAGGACTTGGAGGGACCATGGAGAGGATGCACAACCCCTCTTTGAACCTCCGAGAATCAACAAGTAACCTCTCAACTCAATTCGCGAACTAGAGTAACGACTTTTCCCGCCACCACAATGATTTGAAGGGCTTGCAAAAGCCTAAGCTTGGGGAAGTTCCCTCATGTATCTTTATTTGGTGTTTATTTGCTTTTATTTATTTCGAGGTTGCATTTTTATTTGAGTTTATAAGCACTCGTGTTGGTTTCCCCAACACTTTATCTTTAGTTCTTTCTATATTTTTCTTTCAAAATTTTCTAGCCGAGCTTTGCCACTAATTTTCTATTCTTTTAATCCTTCTCTTAAAAACCACAAAAATATTTCTCCATTTTTCCTTATTTTCGCTCTTGCTTTTCTTTCCACCTCGAGGTCTTCATATATTTGCAGGAGAGTGGTCAACTTCGAGTTTCCAAGAAACAAATAAAAAAGGAAGAGAGAAGTGGAACTAAACATGAGAGGTATGCCTTATGACTCCCCACGTTTGAAGTTTGAGAGACCCATGCTAGTTAGTAGTAAATGTTGAGATATTATATTGGTGGAATGAGTCTTTGTATCGTTGTAAGATTGTCGTTTGCATGGGTATTTAATGGGGTATGTTTTGTTCTAGCTCTCGTAATTAACCAAGTCTTGCCTAAAAATTGCTAAACAATTGTAATAAGAAAAATTCTCACAATTGAAGGCTTGGGTGTTGTAGTGCTTAGTCTTGAAGGCTTATTTCTAGAGATACTCAACACCGCTGAAAATGTTAATTGACTTGATAGCTCTCTTTAAAAGGATTTGTTCGATTGAATTAATGTTTAGTGGTTTTTGTGAGCATGCCAAAGTTTGACTTGTTAATCATAAGAATGATATAGCTTTACACGTGTCAAATTTCGTGGGATGCCAACAACTCCGCTGTCCTACGAATGATCTTCATGGAGGAAACTCATAGATTTCGGCTATGAATTGATTAAACACTTGTAGCAGCAATGCTATAGTGGGTAAGATTCTTGGCACTCTCGGGTAGCTGTAATCATGATGGAATCACTCCTCTGGCTGTTATGAGAAATCATTATGCAAAAGGAACAAAAACTTTAGTGATGCCACGAGTGTCCATGACAGCCCGATAAACTAAATAATTTTTTTGGCATGCTCTCAATTACTTAAAAACTGAAATTCTTGAAGGACATTGAATAGAAAAGTAATGCTTGCAAAGTCTTGATCCATTGATGTGGGATAATTGAGATACTCTAGTGTATATGCTTTTCATGAAAACTCTCACACTCTTGATTTACATGATCGTACTTTACTGTTCAAAGGCAAGCCTATGAGTTGATTACTTGACATGGAATAAAGTTTACTCATTTGAATCATCCATGTTTGCAATAATTTTGCTGCACTATAAGGATGCATGGAACCCATATGATATGCTTGCCATTACTCTATCTATGCTAAAGTTTGTCAGATTTACAAAGTGGAGGAAGCATGAGACACTAATCATGAGTAAGATCACCATCTCGTTATTCCAGTTTAAATGCTGAGTTCCTTTTTGATTTTGGTTTTCTTGCTCGGGACGATCAAGTTTGATCTTGGGGAGGTTGATGGCTCTGAAATATAGCCATCTAACATCCACATTTAAACTGGATATTAGTCATATTCTTGATGAAATATCTCTCTAAACCCTGCCACTAATGCTGATATTCAGAGGGGTATGCAATCCTTTCTTCGTATTTTTCTTGCGCCGATAATGTTGTTTAAAGGAGGGGATCACTACATTAAAGTGAAAGATACGAGATTTCCAACTACCAGAAGAAACCAGGAGCCTTACATCGGAGGCAGATTCCTTAACGACCAACTATACGGCCAAAGCAAAAATTCCGACAATATAGCTCCGGTCGTATAGTTGGCGCCACCACCGTTAGGTCAAACAGAACAACATTCGTGAAGGGATCCCTATATAAAGAAGTCTCGGGCAACGAGAAACGAGCGCCCCCAGAGTTCGCACCACCAAAAGTCTCTTCCATAGATCACTAGCCGCCTACAGATCTCCAAACCCTTCTCCATCTCCATAGCCATATTCCACCACTTATAATAGTAGATCTCTTCTCCGATTGGCGACATTGTAAGACTATTGATATCAATCTTATGATTTTCATTACAATATTTGTGATTATTGATCTCATCTCTATGTGTGAGTAATTCTCCTTGGGCTAAGGGCTTCGGCCTAGCCCTGTAGCAATTGTACATATGAATTATCATAGATGGGATCGTGTATTAGTTTGTATGACATGATGATTATTGTATCCTCTCTTGCCTCAATCCAAGGACTTGTCAGGTACCCAAGACCCCGAGGGTTGATCCAGGTATAGGGAGTATGAGTGATGACTGATCTGCAGGTTGGGAACCCCAGTGATAGAAGGGGTAGTACGGCTGTATGTGAGAGATTTGCTTGGGATTAACGGTGACATCACTATGCATATCATTAGTTCTCTTTCTTCCATGGATGAGACTAGTAGGTTATTGCTATAAGCGGTTGCGGAGGCAATAGCAATTATGGATGCACTGCCCACATATAATGTATCTTGCTCTAACAAGTACACACGCTTTATTTCTATCTTTTATTTCCATCAGATGTTTTGCACAGCTACAGGTGAAACCGAACGCCCTAATCCCTCTCTCTCCATCATCGACAACAACAAAAAGACGCAAGCTTTGGTCCGGTAAAAACACAAAAGGAATTCTAAAACTCCCAAAGGTTCGTTAAAGTAACTTCACTACGTGTTCGCTTCCCGAGGATTCGATAACCTAGGTCTACTAGGGAAAAAGAAGCTACACTATATCCGTTATCCGGATCGAAGGTATCACCATGCAAAGGTGGCCATGTAGATTCCCATAATATATATTGTGAAAACAATACAAAACCATGCATGGAAGCATGTACATTATAATTTGACCCCAATTCATATGAGCTAGATTTAAATACCAAAGAAACATGCATTTGCTCATATTATTTAGGATGGTGGAATTATAGATGGAGCCAAAATAAGGTGGCAAGAAGGTGCTGGAATTATAATAGATATGCCCCATCTCAACTTGGGCATCAAGCATTATATCAATAAAAAAATATTCAAGAAGCAAAATAATAATAATAATAATAATAGCAAATACAAATGCAATAAGAGGGAAGAACCAAATACAATTGTTTTAATATGATGCTCAAATGCAATGTGGCATGGTGACATGAGCATTATATTATGATGATGCATTAATGAAAAGTATATGGTAGCATTAATCTTTATTTATCATGTAGCATTACAATGTTATATATTTGGGAGGCTACAACTCTCCCCCACAAAACATAAATCTTGCCCCAAGATTCCTAGGAAGAAGAAGACTCCAAGAGTAGCGGGTGCTCAGAACGAAGGTGATCCTCGTGTTCCCACGTTTCATTTTCAAATAAATGGTGCGACCACTGCACCTTGAAAAACTTGATAGACTTGTTGCGAGTCTTTCATTCTGCCTCTTGAAAACAAAGGACTTGAAGCAAAGAAGGATTATCGTGAAACAAGTAAGATAGGATGGACATAGCTCAAATGCTCTTAGAGGAAAAGATAAAATAATAGAACCACTTGATTTTTTTGAAAAGACGATGTATCATGGAGAAAGAAAAGACATGTCATTAAGATTAAATATCAAAAGATGCAAGTGAATATGATGCTTTCTTTCCCTGGAAGAAAATAATGGCTTTGGTGAAGTTATCAGCCACTATGAAAATAACATTGTTTCTTCCCTTAGATTTAAGAAATGAAGTTCGGAAAACAATATTGCCTTCAAGCAACAGAGTTCCTTAATATCAACAGAAAATATTTGGTTAGAAATTCTCGGATTAGATTCTTCTTGCGCTAGGTATGATCAAATTGAATGAAGAGGATTGGATGAGATTTTGCATTGGTTTCCACACAATAGTGTTTCCACTTTTTCAATGCATGGACAACCTTGCTCCATCTTTAATTTGACAAGACCACCAACAAGAGTTTATTTCTTATGTTCTTTAATAGAACACTCTGGAAAAACAAGGATGTAAGTAAAGTCTCAAGATATAAAGGCCACTTCTAACTTCTGTGGAATGAGTGAAATTGCATTAATCCACCAATTCATTGTACAAGAACGAATGATATGAGTAGTGTTATGGTAGTTATTCACCCAAAGCATTACTTTGTACATGAATAGGAAAATTGTGCAACCCAACTCCCAAATTTCAGACTAAAGATGTTAACAAGAGATGTTCATGACGAAGCTTTGAAAATAAGTCAAAGATTTAATGCAAACACGCCGTCAGATGTTATCATCTTGGAAGTGGCAACAAAAGCACCAAGGTCTTAAATAGAGGAATTACGAAAGATCTAGAAAGTTTTCCTGACATCCGACCAAGTGAGGATAAGAGATAGAGTGAGAGGGTTTCAAAAGGTTCCTTGATGAGCAGGAGACCAAAAGAATTTCTTGTCCTTCTTGAGAATATCTGAGAGAGTTATAGAAGTCTTGAGAAAGTCTTCAACAAAGCAGCGATAATAACTTGCAAAACCGTGGAGAAAGCTCTAGAGTTGATTGGAATCTATAGGATGATGGAAACCAACACTTGACTTGATGACTTCAGAATTATAGCAATGTTGACGAGGGGTGACCTCAAGGGTGGCCCGATCTTCGCGGATCTCGTGGTCAAATCGATGGGAGCGGGGAAAGGGAGAAGTTAGCGGAAGCGGACTCACACCTCGCGAAGAACATGATGAACACACACAAAACTCACATGATACAAGGCTGATTGCTCTCGCCGGTAGCCATCGGTATGATAGAATCCTCGCAAGGAAAGATCGGTTAACGTGCTCCTTCAATCCCAAGATGAGAGGGAAGAACACCTTGGCGAGGGTCTTGACAACTTGGCAAAGGGACACTAATGCCAAGGCCTTGTACAACGAGGGAGGCGCGATCCAAACTCCAAAAATGTGGTGATGATAGTTTATGTCTACGCACTTCTATTCTTGTAGACAGTTGTTGGGCCTCCAAGTGCAGAGGTTTGTAGAACAGCAGCAAGTTTTTCCTTAAGTGTATCACCCAAGGTTTATCGAACTCAGGGAGGAAGTGGTCAAAGGTATCCCCTCTCAAGCAACCCTGCAATCAAGATACAAGAAGTCTCTTGTGTGCCCAATACACTTGTCAGGTGTATATGTGCACTAGTTCAGCGAAGAGATAGTGAAATACAAGTGGTATAGATAATTATAAGTGGTAATGGTGATAGAAAATAGCTTGATGGCGTGGAAAAGACTAAAGTAAAACTGAAATAAAGATGTAAGCAAGAAAACATGTAATACATCTAATAGCAAACGGTGTTTCAGTGCTTAGAAACAAGGCCTAGGGATCATACTTTCACTAGTGAACACTCACATATAAATATATTCTTCTTTATGATACTACGCTGAACTACTCTCCGGTTGGACACTCTAATCCATGGTAGGGCTATAACAGCACACCTCAAAGTAAGCCTTTCCCATCTAGATAACCCTAAGCACTAGATGGTTCCAACAAACACCACAATTTCATATTGACATCCAACTCCAAATATAACTCATAACAAGTATTTGTAATCTCTAGCCTAAGTGCCACCATGGTGTGCACACTGTCAACTTCACACACATGGGGAGAGCAGAGATCTATTAAAGCACTTGAGTACCAAGGTAGATCTATAGATTACAAGCTCATGATCTCAATAAGATCATGCATAGAGAGAGAGATGAACACATAGCTACCGGTAGAACCCTTAACCTCGAGAGAGAACTACTCCCTCCTCATCATGGGAATCAGCAACGACGATGGAGATGGCGGTGGAGATCAATGGAGATGGCTCCGGGGGCACTTCCCCGTCCCGGCAGGGTGCTGGAATAGAGACTTTCTATCCCCTGAATCTCCCCTTGGGTGGCGGCAGCACTGCGGAATTTTTCGTGGCTGGAGGCTTGACGATTTAGGGTTTTTGCATCGGGAGGCATCTTATAGGCGAAGAGGCAAGGTCGGTGGGCAGCCAGGGGGCCCACACCACGCCTTGGTGCGGCCTGGGGGACCCGCGCCTAGGGGTGGTATGGCCACCCTGTGCCCCCCTTCGTCTCTCCTTCTGGCTCCGTGAATCTTCCGGGAAAATAACGACTTTGGCTTTTGTCCGGTCCAATTCTGAGTATATTCATTTTCTGACTTTCTGGAACCAAAAATAGCAGAAAACAGGGAACTGGCACTGTGGCTCTTGTTAATAGGTTAGTCCCAGAAAGTGTATAAAAATACTCCAAAGTGTGGACAAAACATAAGAAAGTAGATAAAAACCAAGCATGGAACATAAAAAATTATGGATACATTAGCAACGTATCAATAGTCGGTCCCCTTGCGTAAGGGGATGATGCAAAACTAAAGATTCCACAAAGGGGGTTTTTCTTTAGTCTATCATCTTTTCCTAAGGGATACATGAGGGGTGGGGGCTCTATGTATAGGCCATCCACTAGAATGGGGGTAGTTTGGGCATAAAACTAGGGTACATGGGTTGTGGCCCAGATCTATGTGCATGCAGGCACTGGTGCGACCGGTAGTACCGGACTTAAATTTCGGTAGTATCGCTTGTGGGCGATAGTGCCGCTGGTTGGTACCGCGGCATCTAGAAGCATAGTGTGCGGGCTTCAGTTGAGACCAGTAGTGCCACTGAGTTCGAGCGGTGGTACTGGATTGTGGTAGTACCGCTGATGGGCGTGGTAGTACCGCTCATACCTATCTCTTCATTCTCCTCATCTAAGCGTTCGTCGTGTTGGGCTTGATGTTCCGTCCTTCCTCCCTCTTCTCCGTACTTGGAGGTGTGATCCTATCATGTTCATAGGACGGAGTATGAAGTAGTATATCATTCAATAGGGTAGGAAGTGGACTCTCATAGAGGATACGATTCACCTTTGGAGTTCATTACTACTTGGCATAAGTTGGAGACATGATGTGGTAACGACCGTAGGTTGGGCTACATCATCTCCCCCCCCCTTCAAAAGATTTGTCCTAGACTCTACATGCTCATCACAAAGTAGAATAGGTCGAGAGACATTCTTGATCCCGGGATTCACCATATAGTCGTCCTCAGTAAGATTGACTTGACAACACTTCAATGTTCCTTCACATTCCATGAAGCCTACAAAGCTCACCACAAAAGCGAAGCAACACTCAAAGTGTAGCCAATTCATGAAGATTATAGCATGACTCCTCAAGTAAAAGGAAGTCACCTTATGATGTAGAGATAGCTCATTGAAGGGCAGCCCTAGGTAACTCCCTTCGATTCATCTTGTCAACTCTTTTTCCATAGAGGTTAACGTGTGTACACTTGTACCTTCACACAACAAATACCAAGCAACATATGTTTGTGTGTGATAGAGGAGCATGTCATTTGTGGCATGCCCATTCTTGTCCACAACACTATTAGCACAACTCAAGTATAGCAACCAAAATGCATATGCAAGGTCAAAGTGCATGGAAATTGTTTGAACATGATCCAAATGTGGGAACTCGAAAACTCCATATGACGTCTTAGTGTGGCACTCAAAGCAATTGACTAAAATATTGATCAACATCTTTGATGCAAGGATAGGAGAATTTAGCAAAAACACATGAAGAAGAATATCTAAAACAACATCACTATGTGTGCAAACCAACCATTGGAAAGAGAAATTGTTTGACGTGTTGGATGTCACACACAAATCATCAAAAGCCAAAATCATGGAAGTATGTGTATTACGAGTGGAAGCAAAAAACAACAAGTGTGCAAACAAACCATATGAAAGAGCAAGTGGTCCTTATGTTTGTTGCAACAACTATACGAGAGACTTGGAAGCTCTCATGACAATATATGCTCATAATGGCATTATGGTTGCACACAAAACATCAGAAAGAGAAATTGTTCAACGTTTTTGGTGTAAATCAATATCCAATAGCAATGAAACATGATTTTCATAAGGTGAAAGAATACCATTAACATGCTTGCAAGCAAACCATAGGAAAGGGCAATTTTTAAACATGAAAGATGCAAAGCATGCCAAAGGTATCAGAGCTGGGTTCAATCTTGAACTCACTTGTGGGATGCTCTCTAGAGATCTTTTTGTCAACTCGTGCTCAATCGAGGTTGACATTCTTGTGCGGGTACCTACCCACATCATAGATAAAAGGAAGAAAGTGTGTGCATGTAGAGAAATACATCATCCATCATGACATATCTCTTCTTGTGCACATCACTATGAGTGCCAATCAAGTGTAAAATAGATGCATGGTGAGTATGCAAGTGGGGAACATGCTTATCATGGCATTTACCAAAATCTCCAAAATTTGAGAAAGCTATGGGGGCCATCTCAATAGAAGTCATATGAGAATTATTGTTGCAAGCAAAACAAGTGAACGAGCAATTGTTCATCTTATTGCAAGCAACGGGATAAATTGTAAAACATCCATGACAAAGCATGGTCCGAGGGGTATCGTTTTTAACACCATTACAAGCAAAACATTGGAAAGAGCAATTGTTCAATAAAGTGCAAGCAACGATATCATTAATGTAATGTTTAGAGCATGGCATGTCTATGGCAACATCATCACAATCAAATAATTTCACATGCTCAACGTTATGAAAAGGCAAAGTATCACATGAAAATATCAATGAATCATATGTGATATCAGAAATATCATCCGTAGCATGCCAATCATCACAAGTCATCATGTCCACTAGTGGGACCATGGCATCATGAACACCCTTATTTTTACCTTGTTCATACCTCTCATATGAAGTGGGTGTTGCGGTAGTGTTGGCCTCCATGTGGGCGACTTATTCACCCAATATGGGATGGCATCATCTTCATCCACCATGTACATCTTCTTGGTTGGAGGCATCATCATCTCCAATCTTGGCGCTTCTTAATCCATGGAACCTAGCGCATCATGATAAAACACACTAGAGGTAGAGGGTAAGTCGTTAGAAATCAAAGTGGTCTCACATGACCTATCAACTACCACTCTCAACTCACTCGGTGTATCACTCATGCCCTCCAAGTGGAAGCACTCAATCTCACATATGCTGGAGTCACTCATCTCACTCTTGTTTTCACTCAAGTGGGCTAAGTGGCTATCATACCCACATGGGATTGGTACCACATCATCACTCAAGCATATAGGGGTAGGCTCGGTTCTCTCAACTCCATGCAACTCCTTTGGTGAAGGTAAAGTCCCATGCTCACCATTCTTGACCTTATTGTCGCCATCTTGTAGGGTAGGCTCTTTATTGGAGCTTGATCATCCTTCGCCGTGGCCACCTTGGCTTGTGTAGACATCCTCTTGACATACTCGTCTAACTTGGCGAAGTAGAGGTCTTCATATTCCTCCTCCATGAAGTTGCATGCATCATCTAGGACGTCAAAGTTGGGCACTGAAGCTTGATGGCATGGATGAGAGCTTTATCTTGGTGCCATTTTGGTGGTGGCACGAGTAGTTGAAGGTGCCTTATGATGGTGTCAACGGAGGTCATTGGGGTGCCTTGCCAAAGGTTGATGTAGATGGCACACTTGGTCATCCACATGACACTTGCGATGATGCTCCTTGTCCTTGGCACTCTTCTTGGTGAGGCGTTGTAATGAGCGCAAATCATCATTAGTCTTGTCCATCATGCTCATGGTTTTGGCAAAGTCGTTTTCCATGTCACGCTTGAAGTTGTCCATGTCGCGCTTGAAGTTGTCCATTTGATGGTGGACCTTGGTGCTCTCGAGGTGGAGGCTCTGTCTTGGTTGACGCGACTTGAGTACCATTTCATTGTCGTCCTTGAATTCGTCTATGCTTGGGGAGTTATTGTTTTTGTAGAACTCCATATCACCCAAGCATGTGGATCCATTGTCGGTGTAGTGCTCCATCATGACATCCATGCTTGTGAGGCGTAGGCATGATGGCTCATCGTGGATTCTTCATAGAAATCACCCTCGGTTTCGGAGTCCCTAGACATGTTTCACAAGACCAAGTGGTTTATATGTAAGTGGTAGGGGGTTAGGGATGCAACATCAAACCTTACTTTACCTTGGAGGATAGTATTGTGCAAGTGGCCACACTTGAGAGCAATCAAAACCAAGTAAATTGAAGTTCACGCGGAACACCAAAACCAACTAACCACTAAAACACACACACACACAATGCTTATGGTGGATATGTATGGAAGGTGGCATGTCCAAGAACAATCCGAAATCAAGATATTGTAATGGCAAGTAAAGAACCAAGATGATCACAAAGCAAAACAAGTCAATCCACAAGAAGGAATTATGTACAAGGAAACACATACGGTGGGATTAATGGGACTTGTGCGACGGAGAAAGTGAGATAAGAACCAAATGATTACCTAGCGAAGAATATAATATCGTGTCACACAAGTGCAAAGAGAGACGCTAGTTCGATTGCAATAAATTGGTGGGCTACAAGATATGCACAATAAGTACCACCTATATGATGTTCATTGATCTTGCGCTTCCTATTCTATGAGGCATTTGGTTGTTTCTTTCTTTTTCTTCTTTTTATTTTTTTCTATCTTTTTCTTTTCTTTTTCACTTGCCTCTTCCTTGTGTCAACAACTATACAAGATAACTATATGAGATAGCACGCTCACAACTTTTGCTCGGAATTCTGCAAGGTATCACATGTGCATAGCCCAAGCAATCATAGGAGGAACTAGTCTCAATAGGTGTTTATTGATCACAAAGATAGTGTATCTCACAAAGTAAAGCAAGTGGGAGAAGACATGGAATGTTTATACCTTTCGTCGACGATGTTCACCCTTTATTGTTGGATTCCGCCTTGCTCACGGAATTTTGATGGAGTAGATTGCATGAACCACGTATATGATGATGTAGAGATATTTCTCCTCTTCAAAACGAGCTAAAGAACAACAAATCCGAGTTCGTATGCAAAAGTTATGCTCAAAACTGTGAGAGGCTGAAATCTAGAATCTGCTAATTCCTGTATGTACCAGGCGGTAGTACCAGGTTTCTGAGCGGTAGTACCGGCCTTCCAGAGGCCCGGTAGTACCTTTTAGGTACAGGGGAGGTGCGGTAGTACCGGGTTTTGACCTCGATAGTACCGGCGGTTGCAGAAACACCCAGTTTTGACGCGTTTTTTGCGATTTTGGGGCGATTTGGGCGGAAAATCTTGAAGAAAAACACCAAATCAAAGAGGTAAATGATGGAATTAGGCCATGGAAATGTAGGGGAAGGTAGATCGACAAGTTTAGCAAGTAATCCAAGGATCAAATCCTACCAAAACACACTCAAATCATAGATCGATCCAAAACATGAACTAAAGCTATTTTTGGTGGAATTTTCGAATTTATGGGGAAAAGACCAAATCGATGAGAAATCCATGGCAACCAAAAGCTGATGATACCAGATGATAAGGGGTGACCTTAAGGGTGGCCCAATCTTCATGGATCTCATGGTCAAATTGATGGAAAAACGAGGGGAAAGGGAGAAGTTAGCGGAGGAGGACTCACACCTCGCGAAGAACACGATGAACACACACAAAACTCACACGATACAAGGCCGATTGCTCCCGCTGGTGGCCACTCGTCTGATAGAATCCTCGCAAGGAAAGATTGGTCAACGTGATCGTCGATCCCAAGCGGAGAGGGAAGAACACCTTGGAAAGGCTCTTGACAACTTGGCAAAGGGACACCGATGCCAAGGCCTTATAGAACAAGGGAGGCACGATGCAAACTCCAACGAGGTGGTGAAGCAAAACTAAAGATTCCACAGAGGGAGGTTTTCTTTAGTCTATCATCTTTTCCGAAGGGATACATGAGGGGTGGGGCTCTATTTATAGGCCAGCCACTAGAATGGGGGTAGTTTCGGCATAAAACTTTGGGTACATGGGCTGTGGCCCGGATCTGTGTGCACGCAGGCACTGGTGCGACCGATAGTACCGGACTTAAAGTCTGGTAGTACTGCTTGTGGGCGGTAGTGCCACAGGTTGGTACCATGGCATCCAGAAGCGTAGTGTGAAGGCTTCAGTCGAGACCGGTAGTGCTGCTGAGTCCGAGCAGTGGTACCGGATTGCGGTAGTACCACTGATGGGAGCGGTAGTACCACTCATTCGTGTCTCTTCCTTCTCCTCATCCAAGCATTCGCCTTGTTTGGCTCGATGTTCTGACCTTCATCCCTCTTCTCTGTACTTGGCGGTGTGAACCTATCATGGTCATAGGACGGAGTATGAAGTAGTATACCATTCAATAGGGTAGGAAGTGGACTTTCATAGAGGATAGGATTCACCTTTGGAGTCCATGACGACTTGGCATAAGTTGGAGACCATGTTGTGGTACGACCGTAGGTTGGGCTACATCATATATCTTTAGTAGAAGTACGTGGTCAATATAGGTGACTTCATGAAGCTAGTATTTACACTTTGAGAACTTTGCACACATGCCATGTTTGCAAATCTTGAGAGAACGAGAAGAAGATGTTCTTCATGTTCTTCCATTGATATAGAATAGGCAAGCATATCATCAAGATATACCACCATGAATTATCGAGATATTCCAAGAATATCAAGTTCATGAGACAGGCGAAACAAACAAATGATCAAAACACTTTCTGAGCTCAACGCTCTTCGGAAGATCAACATTAAGAGCAAGTATTTGTGTTGAAACATATGCATTGGAAGAATAGATTATATGGCCCTTCAGATAAGAAAAGAGATGTCGACTTGTTCACATAATCGATCGGATCACTATCTTAAAAGACAAAGAGATTTTGGATAAAGAAGCAATGAGAACTCATACATTTAAGCAAAGTTATCAGAGATGAAAGGATGAGATTCTCCTGTATCAAAGAGAACCTTTGCGGATATGGAGTTCCAACGAGATAGGAAGCACGATAATCAGATGATCATCCCTCATAGTGCCTTAAGAAAACTTCGCATTGTCAAATATACTTGAATATGATATAGATATGATCATGATATACTCAAATACACAAGAGATGACCATACCCATTTGGTTAATTAGATTGATAGCATTGAACATATTCCACTATTGATACGTGTCATATAGCTATATAGAAAACCAAATTACAATTGCAAGAATTGGATCAGCGCAAGTTATGTATTTAGCCCATAGGAATTTGAAGATGAAGTAAACACTTTAGGATTATGCATCAGTGAAAAATTATCGAGTTAGCATGAATGTGCAGACAAAAATAAGATAGATAGAGTATCACACATGACTTAAAAGGAGAGTGGAAACAAAGATGTATCTAAAGAAAAAAATCCGCGTTTTCTTATCCAACATGCGATAAACAACCTAATGGATAGAGATTAGCAACTCCACATTCTATGAAAGCGTACTAAAGAACAAACACCCCTAACAAGATGTCTTCGATTAACAAAGAATCGAATAGATCACGTCGGTTTACACACAAGCCTGTCGGTATGGAATGTACCAATAGTTGATAACCAAAGGTAGATTACAAACCAAAGTTGGATGCAATAGATCGACAAACGATTAACACATCCTATGGTACTATAGATACCCCGAACACGTGAACCCTGGTTTGAATTTTAGAAGAGGATAGACAAACGTCATACTTCCTTACCAGAATAGGGTGGATGGGTAAGAAGAGAAATGGAAGCAGTCCTACTCTCACGTTTAGTTTTTCCCTAGTATATACTACCAAAATATTTCTAGACTGACAACAACTACCTTGGTTGAGACCTCGAAGGGCGGAATGGCTCTGATACCAATTGTAATCCCCTAGACCTCATGTTTCTAAATCACAAGCCGGCATAATCCAAAGTCGCGGAGGACGTGCTACCGTGGAGGCCGCGAGGCCGCCCACAAACCGGCCGTAATGATAGGGCATGGTACAAACCAACCTTCCTCCTAAATACATGGTTATAGCTTCGAGTGAGAGAAATTTGATGGGCGGGTCTACGTGTCTAACATACACAGATGAGTATGTATGCTAGCGACAACCAACAATACATCAGAGAAATTCCATCTTTAAAGAAATAGAAATATATTGCAACACCATTACGGCAAAAACCAAATATATAGATAGATAGTAATAATATTTTAGGATTATATACTCATACATCACTCATCAAACATCAGGCGGAAGCGGAAAACACAGATCGAAGTACGTATTAAGAGTCATATCGACATAATATGCCAGAAATAAAGCACATTCCTGCCCATGGATATTAGAGATCTCCATCCTCAGAATCTCTACGTAAGAGGGTCGTTTCCTCCATCATCGGCCTCATCAACGTAGTAGCCTCCATATGGATATACCTGACAATCTGATCAATGGAGTGTGAGACCATAGGGGCACACTCAGCAAGTATTTATGCTACTAAAGGGATAATCTTGGTTGATGCGATTGCAGCAAAAGATAAAATATCTAACAGTTCTATGGAGACACGCTACAACATCCGCCTAACCAGATATAGACGGATGCACGTTAATTATAAACCAAGAGTTATATAAGCAACATAAAGTAAATATATCACATCCTCCTTCTTGCTTACCAAATGAGAAGGCGGAAGAATATCCCATCCGTTGGCAATTTTCTTAACCATTCCATGAGTGTTGCACTATTTATTAGTCATGTTTTAGTCAAGTTAAACATTGTACTTTAGTTTCACATGTCTATGATCGAGAAACTATGCTCCAAGTCATCTATAATCATGGACACAACTTTTCAAAAAGATTTACCCTACAGGGGTGCACAAATAGCAACACACGCTTGACCACCTTCGGGAAAAACCAAATGAAAGCAAAGAGGCATCACGACAAAGAATTTGGAAGATTCAAAAATAATTTCAGGGGGCCACCTAGCTAAGCTACCCGCAACGAAGTCAGATGGGCTTCGAGACCGACCCAGGGTTTGTGTCAATGGTCATAAACGACTAGGAACCTAAAAATATGATTGGGCTTATCAATACCGCGAAAACATTCCACTTTCCAAAATAGTACAGGTAAACGCTCCTCGAGCAACAGTAGTAAACAAAGCAGTAAAGCATGGCATAAATATAGGATAGTAGTAAAACCGCAAACTAATTATGAACCCAAGAAATAATATGTGAATCATGCACATACTAAGGGGTCCATGGGCCCACATGTGGACAGTGCGATATTTAAAGAACAAGCATCAATTACTCGGGTCCTACGGGACAAAAGTGAGCGGATAAAAGCAAAATATCGAATATTTACCATTGGTTCCCCTTTCTTTAGTTATTCTATTACTATACAATTTAATTATTTAGGTACCTCATTATCCGCATCAGACTCGCACAAACCCTACATATGCAGTTCTATGACTCGCATGGCTCAAACAATTCCTGTAGTAATGTTTGATAGGATGGAGGGTGCAAGCTCAATGGGGTTTAAAAGTAAAGACCATGCAGTAATTGGGATTGCGATTTAATTCGGATCGCGACACAATGATGTAAGAATAATGATAATGGCATAGGTGCTATATGTAAATGAAAGCATGAGAAATTACTTGCCTAGAAGCTTAGTAATGGGATAACTGGTTTCTCGGTAATATTCTGGTGCCTCCTGATAACATCCTTTCTCAGCGTCTATCCGGAATAAAAACTAAACAAACAAGGGCCATAATAAATAAAATGCACAAACATATGTAGTGTATGCATCAAGCAAAAGATGGTATGCCATGATGAAATGATGCACAAATGCATGGTATAACATAGCATGGCATTGATGATGCATTATAAACAAGAATAAACCATTTTCATATTTTATCAATCATGTTTTGCTTGCATAAATAGTTCTGAGTATTTAATATTTATATGATGCATGCTTCAATTGATATCATAGAATGCATATTTGGAAAGGGCTCGTCACGCTGATTGATTTAGACATATTATTTGTCGAATTCGGAATTACGAATTAAAAGTTAGGAATTTATTAAGAAAAGACAATTAATAACATTTAAATAATTTCCAAATTTTTAATTGTCCTAAAATTATTTTGGATGACATATTATTAATCTTTTCATTTTATGAACACAAAATATATATAATAAGAAAAAAATGGATTTATGAAATAGAAGGTGTTATTCAATCATTTAATAAAGCATTTATTAATAATAGCAAAATATTTATTAAATTCATTTTTTTGTAAAAATTAATAGAGAGCATAATATTTTTTAGCATTTGAAACTAAAGAAATTTGGTTTTTGAATCATGTTGAAAATCATTATAGATTTAAATTAAAAATTGGTCAAAGTTTGGTGTAGGTTTGACTAGGGTTTTGAATTTGAATTTTGAAATATTTAAGCGTGCAGACTTTTCTCAACGAGCCGAATCTACCCACAGGCACCGATGCATGGGCCTGTGGCTGACTGGGACAATGCATTGGCAGAGGTGCGGTGGTGCCTGATAAGTAGAACACACGGGGGACGCCGGATTTAGGGAAGGAAAAACACAGGGACTTTTCTGCAAAAGCTTCTGTGCTGGTTAACGGAACCTACTATGCCGTTGTACTTTGAACTATCGACGATGACAGACGGCGAGGCTAGCAGCGGTTGTGGTGCACCAAATCGTGTGCGCTTGAGTGTGCTGGAAAGCTGGTAGTAATAACTTTACATGTGTTTCATTGGCGATGGCGCGTGCGGGCTGCAGGAGAAGCGAGCTAGCGACCAAGGAAGGGACAGATCGACGGCAACAACAGAAGAACTAGCTGACAAACAAGGCAATGAAACTTTGCTGCCTTTCAAAGAGGCTTACGTCAGCTGTGGTGCACTGATTTGGGTGTAGGTAATCAAATTGAAGAGGGGTCTAGGGCTACGCAATGGTGCAAAATCCTCGTTCTGGGGATGGCTGTCCGCAGAGTGAGCTTGCAGCGAAGGTCAGGTCAGAGGCACTGCAATAGAGCTACGGCGACAGCGGCATGCACACAGAGCACTCAACGGCAGGCGGCGGCGATGCAGGAAGAGAGGGCGGGACGATATGACTGGGATGGCGAGCAGATCACCCTGGGTGCACGGGTGAAGGTGGTATATGATGACTACAAGTGCACTAATCGTTTGTAGCTAGTTTCCAAATAAAGATATCAATCCCACAGGGAGTAGTAGGCGAAAGACTAAAATGCTTTCAACTATAATTAAACGGAGTACTTAAGAAATAACTTTAAGATGCAAGATAAATAGAGTTGTTTTTGGGTTTTTGGGTTGAACAAGGTAATTTAAAGTAAAGCAAAACTTAATGCAGAAAGTAAGGATCGCGTGTGTAATAGAACTTTGGAACTCCAATAGGTAAAAAGGCGTTCTTAGGGAGTAGCGGATACACCACTAGGAATTTAGACTAAGTAATCGAGAGTATTATAATGAATATTCTCATAGTGTGGATGTATGTGGGAGGAGCTCCATATATGGATGGTTTGTCAGCAACCACTGCACACATTGTCCTCATAACCACAGAAGACAGTAACCGACAACCATCATATTACTGTGCTATTAAGGGATTTCTCCCGTGGCATGGAAATGGCTTGATGAGTTCTCCTTGGTTCCCCAAGTTAGTACGTAAAGGATGACAACAACTTTATAGTCATAGTAAGCGCTATCATCCTTCCGTCTACTAACAAGTAATCCCCTTCATCGAGTCCCCGTAAGAGGAAAATATTAAGAAGGTGCACTTCTCCTTAATATCAAGATGAAGACAATTAACACGTACACATAATGATGTATAACATAATAATCGCTATCTCATCTCAGTCATATGCTAGGGTTTCTCCATCTCCCCAAGAACTAAAGATCTTCTCAGACATAGAGGCAATCAACATCATGGCAATGGTAATAGGAATAATCGTAGATGAATAGTACTTGTATAAATCCACAACGAGTATAGAAGTTACAACAAGATCTAGATGGGATGGATGGAGATGGTGGTGATTCAGTGGTGGATGATGAAGATTGATGCCTTAGCCTCCTGGATCTGCACAGGGTGAAGATGGATCCCTTGTGGATGAGTTCCCCCTCCAGATGCCTTCCGGAGGTGAGGTTTCACGATATCTGGGTGTTATGTATGTCGTCTCCCCGAACCAATACGGTGGGAATATTTCTTCTATCCGTATAGTTGGTCGTTATGCTCTCTGTCTCCTTTGTTTGCTTCGGATTTTCTTCTGGTATGATTAATATTTCCCAAATAAGCGATTTACGTTGTTTTTGAGTCCTTTTCTCCTCAGTACAACTGCTTCAATAATTGTATCCATTGGATCCATCATCTGTCCTGATCCTGGTGAAAACAGACATAAAATGTGTGCGCGAATGTCGTAAAATACCAATATCCTACATCTACAATGCAAAATAATAATATAAAACATGTTGCAAATATGCACTCATCAACTTCCCCAAGCTTAGACTCTTTCTCGTCCCAATCAAGCTCTAGCTTAATGGATGTGATCCTCATATTCATGAAGCTGAGTTGATAAAATAAATGAGGCTATTGCAGCATGTGTTTATCATATACGATATATAGGAATAAGTTCATGAACAGTACCTTACTCGAACCATCAGAATAGTATTAGAAGGCTTCCACACCTTAGTTATCAACAGTTCATAAGAGATAAATCTCAACATAATGTAAAAGAATCTGGTTCAACCGAATGAGTTAACGAGGTAGTCCCAAGTGTTTTAGGATCAATGTATTCACTTGGGATTCAAAATCTCAAAAGTGTTTCTTTGCCATACTACAATACTATGGTATATGCCTACTTGCTCTTTGCACATTCGCTCTTTTTCTTCTTTCTTTTCTTTTCTTTTGTATATACATCTGCTCACACTTTTGTTTAAGTGATGTGCAAAGGAGCTAGCCATATATTCCATTTCATGTAGGAATTCAAAGTTCAACGATCTGAATTTTCAAATTCCAACTGTATATGAAGCATTCTTATGACTTGAGATTCTACCACAACTTGTTCTCACTCTATTTAGATAGCACTTCATTTTCCTTTGTTCAAGGTCTTTCTTTTTCAACTTTAATTATACAGATAATTTTTCTGTGTGAATCAAACCGTAATCTTACAATATTGACCAAATTATCTTTATGTGTTTCATTAATACCAATGGTGTGGAAGACTCCTATTGCTATCATCAAGTGCAAGTAAAATCATACTCAAGCCATTCATATATCAATAAAGCAAACACAAACTCAATACTGCTCCATATAATAATAGACTCGGAATTTCATAAAAGGGACCAACTATTCCTGAATAATGATGCAAACTTTATTTCTAGTTCGAACTAATGCTAGAATAATGAAACTTATAAGATAGATTACAAGGTCTTAAGGATCTCCCCAAGCTTGGAATCAAGCCAGGCAGGATCAATTAACACCTTGTAGATACCTATTCCTCCTCTTGGGTAGATAGAGTGTCGCCTTCTTCCTTTACGTTGCCCGCTTTAACTATGCTTTCAAAGCGAATGCTGAGCTTGGCCATGTCGTATTGGAGCTTCAACATTTTCCTCTTGAGGAATTTCTTCTCATCTTTTAACTCAAAGACAGTTTTAATCAAGAAACCAACTCTACCATCGATTGCATCTACCTTCTTCTCAAGGTCTTTGCTCATCATCCAGCAGGAGTCAATCCCATCTCCAATTGTTTCAATGCATGCCTTAGAAGCCTTTTCTAACTCACAGATCTTATCATGAATCTCATCTTGCCGCACCTTCTTAGGTTTAAGAGGTGATGGACCAGGAGGAGGTTTATAATAGGATCCTATGTTATAACAATAAGAATTAGGGAGGTACTCATCCTTGTTCCTTCCCCGCTCAGCTTGTCTCATCATCTCCATCCTCTGTGGGAACAGGTCCTCCCAATTTGGGAGAGGCTTGATCTCCAGGACGGATGATGACGGTGATCCTTTAGGTTCTGCTTTCTCGATCCTCTTCACGGGCTTCTCATCTTTCTTCTTCCAAACCTGGTTGACATGGAAGGGCTGCATGGCTTCGCTGCACGGATGTTATTAGAGGTCTTGTATAGGGATGGCGAGGATTTTTTGAGGCTGGAGGCTATAGCTCTGCGAAAACTTATTGAAAAATGTTAGATGCGACCAGCTTTAAAAGGAGGGCTCGAAAACCCTAGCCCGTATAGCTCCCGTCGTATAGTTGTGAACCGACTATAGATTAGATCTACGGCGGAACCGAACTATACGGTAGAACTATACAGGTGGATTTTTTAATTCTGTCCGTATAGTTGGTCGTTAAACTCTCTGTTTTCTCGATAATTTTTTTGCAGAAGGGTTGATAACTATCTGACCGTGACTATACAGGCAGAATTTTTGATTCCGGCCGTATAGTTGGTCGTTAAACTCTCAGTATCCCAGAAATTATTTTGTCAAAAGTGTAGACAACTATACGACCGTGACCATACGGGCGGAATTTTTAATTTCGTCCATATAGTTGGTCATTAAACTCTCAATACCTTTTTATGGATGGAAGTGTCGATGTCGCAACAACTATATGGCCAGATTTTTTATCCCACCGTATAGTTGGTCGTTAAACCTTCTGTGTCCACAAGAAATTTTCCGCTTCTCTAATATTCTTTATTAATCTAAAACTTAATGAAACATCAGGTTTTGACAGAAAAATATCAGCTTAGACTTTAGACCAATTTTGGCATCATCCTCCTTCTTTGCTAGAGCATGAATAATTTTCATTAAATCAATACTTAATCTAGACTTTAACTAAGAATTGAAAAACTTACTCAACCTTTATTTCTCATGGGTTGCCTCCCATGAGGCGCTCTTTTATGGTCAGTAGCTTGACCATAATACCGCTCATTCCGTCTGGAGTCCATTCCTCTTGTATTTTTGCTTTATGACTTCTTAGGGGGTGCTCAACTCTATAGTGATTGCACTCATATCTTCTTTTACCCGATAATGCTTCAAGCATTGTCCATTTACTATCCATGCAATATTGGGTCTTAATTGCTCCTGACGGATAAGCTTCTTCTACTACATATGGACCTTCCCACTTTGATCTAAGTTTTCCTGGAAACAACTTAAGGCGAGAATTATAGAGCAACACTTTATCTCCACTTTTGAAAGTCTTATTCTCAATTTTCCTATCATGCCATCTTTTAACTTTTTCCTTAAACAACCTAGCATTCTCATAGGCTTCACTTCTAAACTCATCTAAAGCATGCATATCTAATAAACGCTTTTCCCTTGCTACTTTGAGATCATAATTTAGATTCTTGATTGCCCAAAAAGCTTGGTGTTCTAGTTCTAAAAGTAAATGACATGCCTTAGCGTACACCATCTTATAAGGTGTCAGACCCATTGGATATTTAAACACAGTACGGTATGCCCATAGAGTGTCGTTTAACCTGTATGACCAATCCTTCCTTGATTTTTCCACCGTCTTCTCGAGGATGGTCTTTAGTTCTCTATTTGAGAGTTCCACTTGACCACTTGTTTGGGGATGATATGGCGAAGCAACGCAATGAGTTACTCCATACTTGATGAGGATTTTCCTGAAAGTCCCTTTCATAAAATGAGAACCACCGTCAGTAATTAAAAATTAGGAACTCCAAACCTGGGAAATATAATATCCTTGATCATCTTCACTGAGGTAGCTGCATCGGCATAATTTGTTGGGATAGCTTCAACCCATTTAGTAACATAGTCAATAACAACAAGAATATGAGTATAACCATTAGACTCTATAAATGGTCCCATGTAATCCATTCCCCATACATCAAAGGGTTCAATTAATAGACTATAGTTCATTGTCATTTCTTGTCGCTTACCTATATTACCTCTTCTTTGGTAGACATCGCAATATTCCACATACTTGTGTGCATCCTTGAGTAAGGTGGGCCAATAGAATCTGGATTGAAGTACCTTTGCAGTGGTTCTTTTACCTGCATGATGCCCTCCATATGGACTTTCATGACAAGATTTCAATATAGCATTCATTTCGTGATTAGGAACACACTTCCGAATCATTCTGTCAAGTCCATGACGATATAAATACAGATCATCCCAAAAATAATACTTAAGATCATTAAAGAATTTCATTCTTTGATTTCTTGTCATACCAGGAGGTAAATTTTTTGTTGCTAGATAGTTAGCATAATGTGCATACCATGGATCAGCAATATCCACATTTGCTAAATATTCTCCCGAAAATGATTCATTAATAGATATAGGGTCATTAATTATTCCCTCCATTCTCGAGAGATGATCTGCTACCGGATTATCCTTATCCCTCCTATCTACTATTTGCAAATCATATTCTTGTAGTAATAAAACCCACCTAATCAACCTAGGCTTGGCATCCTTTTTTACAAGCAGGTGACGCAAAGCTTAGTGATCCGTATGAATTATTACCTTAGAATTAATTATGTAAGATCTAAATTTATCACAAGCAAAAATTATAGCTAGAAACTATTTTTCTATAGTAGCATAATGTTTTTGAATATTATTAAGAGGTATACTAGCATAATAAATAACATTTAAATTCTTTCCATCTCGCTATCCTAACATAGCCCCTAAAGCATAATCACTAGCATCACACATAATTTTGAAAGATTCATTCCACTTTGGAGGTTGCATGATAGGTGCTGAAACTAGTTTATATTTAAGGTTCTCAAAAGCTGCAATGCAGTCATGGTCTAAATAACATGGGGTTTCTTTATCAAGATGATTGGTAAGGGGCATAGCTACTTTAGCAAAATATTTTATAAACCTCTTATAAAATCATGCATGTCCTAGAAACATTTGAAAGCTTTTAATGTCCTGAGGTATTGGGAGATTTTCTATAGCATTTATATTAGTTTTATCTATTTCTATTCCCTTCTCCGAAACCTTGCCCGAAAACTTTACCTTCTCTTTCCATGAAACGACATTGCCCCCAATTCAAAACTAAGTTTGATTGCCTGCATCTTTGCAAAACTCTGGTAAGATTGTAAAGACAATTATAAAAAATTGTTCCACAAACGACAAAATCGCGTTTGTTAGGACTTCCATAGTCTTCTCAACAAAATCATCAAAAATCTTTAGAACACATTCCTAAAAAGTTGACGTTGCATTGCATAAGCCAAATAGAATTAATCTATAAGCATGTGTGCCATAAGGACAAGTAAATGTTGTTTTCTCTTCATCTTCAGGCTGTATGGCAATTTGAGAATATCCAGAAAAGAATTATTACTAAGTATTTCTAGAATTGTATCCATGAAAGGTATAAGTTTATGATTCTTTTGTTTTTCACGGTTTAGTTTCCTAAAGTCAATGCACATATGATATCCTACAATCGGTCT
This sequence comes from Avena eriantha, assembly GCA_910589775.1. Classification (NCBI taxonomy): domain Eukaryota; kingdom Viridiplantae; phylum Streptophyta; class Magnoliopsida; order Poales; family Poaceae; genus Avena; species Avena eriantha. The sequence goes on from OU342745.1 coordinate 483,641,472, forward strand.
CACAGGAACTAGCTCACCTTCCTCATTCATAGCAGCATCAACACCACCCTGTCTTGGTATGCAATGAGCTGGACTAACCCACTTACTGTCAGAAATAGGATATATTATGCCAGCATTAAGTAGGTGTATAACTTCTTTTCTTACTGCTTCCTTCATCTTAGGATTAATCCTTCTTTGTGTATCCACTACGGGTTCAGCATCATCAAGCATGGTAATCTTATGTGTTATAATAGATGGATCTATTCCTTTAATATCACTCAACGTATATCCAAAGGCTTCATGATGCTTAACCAAAACTGAAATGAGTTTATTCGTTTCATTTTCTGATAGATTCTTTCTAATAATAACATGGCATTTGTTTTCGTTACCTAAAAATTCATACCTCATATTGTCTAGAAGTTTTTTCAATTCTATTGGTGGAGGTTCTTCATCACATGTTCTTACCAGTTATTCATAGTCATGTGGATTTTGTGCTTCAGGAATTGAATCAAGATAATCATCCATGTCTTCTTTCTTCTCGTCATCTAGTGCTTCTTCCCAATTAATCAAACTCCTTTCTAGTTCATCTTGTGGAGTACTGAAATGAATTGTCGCTAGCTCGGCAATCGTCTTTTCTTCCTTGATATCCTCCACTTCATAAGGCCTCTTTTTTAGTTTGGCAAAGTGGAGTGTCATTTCGTCTTCTCCGAACTTCAATGAAATGGTTTCCTTCTGATTATCCACTCGAGCTTTGGTGATGGAAACAAAAGGCCTGCCTAAAAGAATAGGGCAAAAATAATCTCGAGGCACATCAACAATATGAAAATCAAGGGGGTACATGAGTGAGCCAATAAAGACATAGATATTTCTGATTACCCCTTCTGGATTAATATTGGTTTTATGAGACAATTTAACAATAGTGTCTACTAGTTAACCGTCTGGATTATTTAAGTTGTAGCGAAGTTCTTGATAAAGTGATGACGGCATAATATTTATGGTGGAAATTGGTTCACAAATTCCATATAGGAAAGTTTGTCCACAATATATAGGGGTCATAGGCTTTGAAGTTTCGTTACCTCGAACCTTACCTCGGATGAATTCTGAAGTTTCATAGTCTAACATAACCACTTCATCTTCCACTATTCGTGCCTCCATAAGGTCTTTTATTATAAGATTATTCATATTTGTAGCTTTAGAATTCCTTTCTGGTTTCTTCAGTCTCTTCTTTATTTGTTCTTCCTCTTTTTGTCTCTTTTCAAAGATTCCCTGTATAGGTATCGAGGAGAACTCTTCCATTAGTGCTCTCTCACGCTTCTTTTCTTCGGGAGGTTTACTAGGTTCCCATTTTGTAGGTACCTGCAAATGCCCTGCATAATTCTCAATAATTTTCTTTACTGAGTAAGAATCAATACCGAGGGTCTTAATCATTGTATCTGTCCTCTCATCTGCAAGGAAATCATTAATGCAAGCATATTTTTAAAAACTTTTTGTAATATTTTCTTTATCCTTAGAATTTTCAGTTGCTTCTTTCATTTTTATTATTAGATTCCAAGCCTCATCATAAGTATAAGATAGAAAACTGCCATTTGCAGCAGTATCTAGATTCGTCCATAAAATGTATGGATGATTAACGAATCAGGTAAACGATGATGGGGCAATTATCTAGGTAACTTTTATACCTTAGATATCCTTCATGTAAGCCTTCACTAGGATTATTTTTGAAACTGATAATAATACCTCTCATCCTGTGAGCTTTGCTTTCAGAATAATATTTTGTTAGGAACTTGGTTGTCAATTCCTCTCAAGTCCTTGGTGCTTCTACACAAAAAGATCTGTACCAGCCGCAAACATTATTAGAGAGAGTTTGTCTAAACAACTAGATTATAACCATATCAAGATTACAGTCATCAAAATAAAGGAACTGAGAACATCTTCAAAGAATTGTAAGTGTCCATATGGACTTTCTTCATTGGTTCCTGCAAATTTCTTAGAGTGTAACAATTCAAATAATAAAGGACGGATCTCAACTCCATCAGGATTTATGCTTTTATTGACAGTTATAAAAGCGTCCATGGGCGAACCCATTTTCATTACTGTCTCAAGCTGGTTTAAATGCTGAGTATTGTCCATTGTTGTGGTCCTACAACTTCAAGTAAAAATTAGTACAACGAAAGTAAATAACTAAAAGTAAAGTGACTTATAGCGCTAAGCTCCCCGGAAACAGCGCCAGAAAATAGCTTGATGACTGCAAGTGCACAGATTGTTTGTAGCTAGTTTTGAAATAAAGATATAGATCCCACAAAGAGCAGTAGGCGAAAGATTATGCTTTTAACTATAACTAAACGGAGTACTTAAGAAATAACTTTAGGATGCAAGATAAATAGAGTTTTTTGGGGGGTTTTGGGTTGAACAAGGTAATTTAAAGTAAAACAAAACTTAATGCAGAAAGTAAGGATCGCGTTTGTAATAGAACTTTGGAACTCCAATAGGGAAAAGGCATTCTCAGGGAGTAGCGGATTCACCACTAGCAATTTAGACTAAGTAATCGAGAGTATTATAACGAATATTCTCATAGTGTGGATGTATGTGGGAGGAGCTCCATATATGGACGATCTGCCAGCAACCACTGTACACATTGTCCTCATAACAACAACAGACAGTAACCGACAACCATCGCATTACTGCGCTATTAAGGGATTCCTCCCGTGGCATGGAATTGGCTTGATGAGTTCTCCTTGGTTCCCCAATTTAGTACGTAAAGGATGACAATAGCTTTATAGTCATAGTAAATGATATCATCATTCCGTCTACTAACAAGTAATCCCCTTCATCGAGTCCCCATAAGAGGCAAATATTAAGAAGGTGCACTTCTCCTTAATATTAAGATGAAGACGATTAACACGTACACATAATGATGTATAACATAATAATCTCTATATCATCTCAGTTATATGCTAGGGTTTCTCCATCTTCCCAAGAACTAAAGATCTACTCAGACATGGAGGCAAGCAACATCATGGCAATGGTAATGGGAATAATCGTAGATGAATAGTACTTGTATAAATCCACAACGAGTACAGAAATTACAACAAGATCTAGACGAGATGTAGATGGGATGGATGGACATGGTGGTGATTCAGTGGTAGATGATGAAGATCGATGCCTTAGCCTGCTGGATCTGCGTAGGGTGAAGATGGATCCCTTGTGGATGAGTTCCCCCTCTAGATTCCTCCCGGAGGTGAGGTTTCACGATTTCTGGGTGTTCTATATGTCGTGTCCCCGAACCAATTGCATGGGGTGAAACTATTTGATGAGGCAGAGGCGGCGCCAGCTATACTACCGGAGCTATACGGCGGGAATATTTCTTCCGCACGTATAGTTGGTCGTTATGCTCTCTGTCTCCTAAGTTCGCTTCGGGTTTTCTTCTAGTATTACTAATATTACCCAAATAAACGATTTACGTTGTTTTTTACCCCCTTTCTCCTCAGTATAAATGCTTCAATAATTGTATCCGTTGGATCCATCATCTGTCCTGATCCTGGTGAAAACAGACATAAAATATGCGCGCGAACACCATAAAATACCAAAATCCTACATATACAATGCAAAATAATAATATAAAACAGGTTACAAATATGCAATCATCAGTATGGCTGGAGGCAGCGACTAACAACAGCGAGGCTCACGGACAGAGAGCTTGAAGGAGCTCTGGTTCATGGTGGCGGCGTCTCCCCCGGCGATGCTCCTGGTACGGGGTGACGGTGAGATTGACGATGACCACCTCCTCCTTCTATCATGGCTCTACACGCCTCCTTCTCAATTGGCCGAGCTAGGGTTCTAGATAGGGCATTACCATGCCATGGCTAGGGTTTGATCTTGGAGAAGGAGGAAGGAAGGGTTTTCTAGGGTGGATCTCGATTTGGCTGGGGCATAGTGGTTTGGCTTGGATATAATGGGGCATCACGTGGGTTGGTTTGATGCTTTGCAAAAGGAGGGAGAGGGAGGACTCATGCTAGGGTTTTATTTTCCCTCTCTTCTTTGTTGCTTTGCTAAGAGAGGAAGGGGAGGGGGGACAATAGGAGGGCAGGTAATGGGGTATGGTCTGGTTGCTTCTTTCAAAGCAAGAAAGGTGAGAGGGGAAGGATAAGGGGTGATGTGGCCTCCTAGCAACCACGTTTGCCATGGGCACTGGAGTTAGGGCTCGTGAAAACAAACTAAATCACATGCGCATTTGAATTATGCAAGTATTCCCATACATTCACAAAAGGTTTAGAGGAAACTCTCTCTTTACATGGCTTATTTAAAAATGATGGGAATGTGTGAATATAGATGAATTTTGCTAGTGTGGGTGAGCCACTAGTTCATCCATGTACCCCCATATAAATTCAAATAACCCACAACTCAAATAGAGCCATATAAAGAGTGGGTTCTACTCCACATTGCCCTGCAAGGTGGCCATGTAGGATCCCATAATAGATATTGTGAAAACAATACAAAACCATGTATGGAAACATGTAGATTAGAATTTGATCCACCCAGATTCATATGAGCTAGATTTAAATACCGAAGAAACATGCATTTGCTCATATTATTTAGGATGGTGGAATTATAGATGGAAGCAAAATAAGGTGGCAAGGAGGTGGTGGATTATAATACATATGCCCCCATCTCAACTTGGGCATCAAGCATTATATCAAGAAGCAAATACAATATATCAAGAAGCAACATAATAATAATATACAAATACAAATGCAATAAGAGGGGAAGAACTAAATACAATTGTTTTAATATGATGCTCAAATGCAATATGGCATGGTGACATGAGCATGATATTATGATGATGCATTAATGACAAGTATATGGTAGCATTAATCTTTATTTATCATGTAGCATTACAATGTTAGAGATTTGGGATGCTACACCAGCCGAGAGAAACAACACCTGCCTAGCATCAGCGCCCATTGAGGAGGTCACCAACAATCACAGTTTACTAACGGAGGCGTCGGTTCTTCCCAATGACCCTATCTTCGACCTGTGAAGCAAGAGAACGGGGAAGAAGAGCCTAAATATCCCAAGATCTTGCCGCTCGGATTCTGGGCTCTGCTTTCATCTACTGGCACAAGGTCAAACACAGACATACAATCCACACACCTAGACCTACTATTTACATACCGAGCTCTCCATCCTTCTCTCCTTCAGGCGGTAGCACTGCCGGAGTCGAGTCGGAGGAGGGATCGGAAGAGAGAAATGACTCTCAAGAGTATTGTAGCGAAGAGAGAGGGAAAGGGGGGCTTTGTGTCTTTAAGCATCCGTAGACTGTCCGTCATGGGGCTAGTTAGGTGTGCCATGGCTGAGTGCACCCTCCTGATCGTACAATGGCCCTACCATGGTTTTCTCGTCCTGTTGTGGGCATTATTTACAATTTTACCTTTCGTAATAATCAAAATAAAAATAAAAAAGTTGTACACTAACGTAAGCACCGGTGTTAATCATGTCCAATGCATGTGAGCTTTTCACTATAGTATACCAGAGCCATCAGGCTTCTGTGGCCGGCCAAGGCCGAAACAATGCCGTCCAGTTGTTGCATACTTACCTAAATTGTGAGAAATGTAAGAGAAATATCACATGAAACCAGTGGCGGACCTTGACCATCATACATGAGGGGCCAAAAGACATTAGATGATAGTTGAGGGGGCTAACTTGAAGTATTTTGTGTTTTTTATGGTAAGAAATGATAAATACTAAATAGTACAGTGCAAATTGCATTTGAGTAGGGGGGCATGGCCCTTTTGGCCTCCAAGAAGGTCCGCCATTGTGTGAAACCATTGTCAAAGGTAAATCTACGGTTGAATCTATTCACTACTAGGAAAACAGCTATAGGTAGACAAGCTACTTTGTGGCGCATATGCAAAACCATGTGCCACAGATAAATACCAGTGGCGCATATATAAAAAAACGCCACTGAAATTTTGCAATTCAGTGGTGCACGGAACCAATATGCGCCACAGAAATCCATATTTCTGTGACGCATATTTTCGTGTGCGCCACAGAAAGTGATGATTTTGTGGCGCATATAGATGCATGCGTCACAGAAAGTTGATGGGACCTAGAACCAAAAAAGGGGGAAGACAATTATGTGGCGCATATGTCTATATGCGCCACAGAAAGTGATGTTTATGTGGCGCATATAGATGTATGCGCCACATAATATGGAAAAATAGACCCTCTCGTGGATCGCCTTTTCAGTTTTGTAAAAAATAAATGAAAATGATAAAAACTTCAAAAACATAATTCCTTTGAGATATAGTTATATTTTGGTGTGTACTTGTAGGGAAATCCGAAAAACATGAATTTCTATATATTTTGCAAAAAAGTCATGGCGCAGTAAAACAGCTGTAACTTTTGCATACGATGTCGGGAAAAAATGTTTAACCTATCAAAATGATCGTCTCGAAATTTCCTACTCGATTTCAATGGTAGAAGATTTTACAGATTCCACAAATTTGAAAGGAGTAAAAAGTTATGACAGAAAGAAAAAAGTCTGAAAAAAATAAAAAAGGGAGACATTTCTATGCGCCACAGATTGTTTGGGAGGGATTCGAATTTCTAATCGGCCGGTGCCCCTTTTCCCTCCTTTTTATCCATTAAACCTCCTCTCCTACATACTTCTCCTTCCTCCACTTCTCCACTTCTCCTCTCCTCCGTACTTCTCCTCCCTCCACTTCTACTCCCTCCTCCTTCCCCTCCACCTCCAGCCATTGCATCATCCTCCTCCTCCTCCACCTTTGGCCATGGCCACCTCCTCCTCCTACTCCGGCGACCTCCTCCTCCTCCTCCTCCTCCTCCGGCGACCTTCTCCTCCACCATCTCTGGTGACACCTCCGGCGACCCCCCTCCTCCATCAACCTCCGGCCTAGCAATCCTCCGGTGACACCCACTTCCGGCCACCTGCTCCAGTGAAAAAAATCCGGCGAAATTCCGGCGGCCGCGGTGGTGCTAGATTCAGATCTAGCCTGCTTTTTTTTAAATTTGAAAAAAAAATATGTGGCGCATATATGCGCCACAGAAATTTTAGATCTATCCCGCCTTTTTTTTGAAATTTGAAAAAAAACTTCTGTGGTGCATATTGACCATATGCGCCACAGAAATTTGAGATTTTTGTGACGCATTTTAATATGCGCCACAGAAAGTAAATATCAGGGGCGACGTATCAGTGGCGCATCATATATGCACCACGGAAAGTGAAAAAAGGTACGCCACTGATAAGGGGTTTCCTAGTAGTGATTGTGCTATGATCTTCCTGGAGTCAACCGCAACTGATTTACTCTTGTCAAAGGCAAATATTTTCTTGTTTAGACTGTGTTTGCAAATTCGTAATAGTGGATCCTTCGGGATAGGAGGTGGTCAATTTCATGCGGACATGGTTGGTTCGGTGCCCAAGGGGCATGTCTGGTTCCCATACGATTTTTTCTTCATGCATGCAACTTGCAAGCGCAAGAATTGCACGCGCGGATCAGGCTCTGGGCTGAAATGGCCACTTTGTTTGGTTGCATATGCTTTCGTTTCCGATGAGGGGAGCACAAATGGCCACTTTGTTTTGTTGCATGCTTTTAGTCTTCTGAGACAAAGTTAGCCCGTTTGGTTGTGGTACATAAGGATGATTTCTCACCTTTAATCGTAAATTAGTAACCTAACTACCATGAGAAGTAATAACATGACGACGAGGACGCCGCTGCCGTCAGAGCCAGCGACGGCGACGCTAACACCGAGGACACCCACCAGCAGGCGCGCCTTCGCAAATACCTCGTCAGAGAGCTCCTGGAGGTGTTGATAAGATCCCGTTTGTCGCCATGGATAGAATCAAACCATGCTCAAACCAATGTCAGCAGCAAGAACCTGAAGAACCTAAATACTAGTAGAACTACTACCAATATGTACCAAGATGATGTTAAATTTCTTTGTCTCCTAATAATTAGTAGCGTTGACCAGGACAAGCTAGTGGTCTGCTCGCCGGGCGCGAGGTGAATGCGCGCAGGAGCAGCAGCAGGTTGTTGTTGTCCGGGTCGGGGCACTGGTACGACGCGGAGCCTGTCACAGGTAGCACGCAGACTGGCGCGGGTGAGCCACGAGCCACGCGGTCCAGCGCACATTGTAGTCCGGGATGATGCGACCCAGCAAGTAGGCCAGAAGGCCGATGTCCTCCTCGCTCATGTTGCTAGCTGCAGCGGCGGTGGAGTAGCTGCGTCCGAGGGTGAGGACGGGATTAGTTGTAATTCAGAATGAGGTGAGAAAGAGGTCTGCACCCAGAGCCATCCCCCGGTGTCCACGGAGAAAAGTTGCTCGTCTTTAGTCCGCTTTAAAGTTCGTGCGAACATGTTACCAAAAACACTTAAATTCGGTGTTTCCAGCAGACCAACTTTTGACCTACTTTAAATCTTGTACTATGCAAGAAACACATACATCCCGAAAAGCCAAACAGATTTATTTCTTTCCATTGGATACGAGAAGAGAGGCTCCGGCCTACCAAACACGTCCAAGGTGACTAGCACCCGATCCGGTACCAAATTCGAGGATTGTTTTGAGGTCGACGAGCTTGTGAATGCAATTGCTATGAAGATGACCACAATAGTCACCAACATTTGCTTTGTTGGGGACATTTTGAATTTCTGAAGGAACGTGGTTGTTCTTACGGCGACGTGTCCTACCGGACAGTCACATCCACCTCAACCTCTTTAGCATACCTCGTGATTCGTGCTTTGCTCTGTTTGACGTATCATTTTTGTGTCATCTGTTTGAAATGTATTTGATTTTAATGAAATCGTAAATTGTTTCTTTAGAAATAGTTTTTATAGATTCAACAAATCTCTATAGTATTCTAGTTATTTTTCATAAAATTATGGTAAATCTGTATATGTAAGAGAATTCTACAAGATTTTATTACCCTTTTTTAAGAGTAAAATGCACCGGAGGTCCTAAAAGTTTAGAGGAAAATGTATGTAGGTCCTAAAAGTTCCAAATTATGTACCGGAGGTCCTAATTCTCAGTTAGTTGTGTACTGCAGGTCCTAATTCTCAGTTAGTCGTGCACTATAGATCCTAATTCTCAACTAGAGCCTTGGCTACAGTGCACATGGATCTGAGAATTAGGAGCTCCGGTATACAAGTTGAAACTTTTAGGACTTGCATATGGTTTTCTCCAAACTTTTAGGACCCCAGTGCATTTTACTCCTTTTAAATATCAAAATACATGACATATCAAAATGAAATAAGCAATATATCCTTGGGGCTAGCACGAATCACGGGGAAGTCTAAACGACGGATAACTAACCAGTACGATACGGCGCGCCGTATGAAATGCATATTTGCTTTCTGAAGTTTAGAAGAGGTGATGGAAGGAAGACATGCAATTGGGGACGAGGGAGAAGTGATAGTACGTGACACTCCCTGGACCAGTGTTAGACAAATTCCAGACCTTAGCCTGGCACAAGCCTGGCCTAAAACTTGAGAGTGAATAGTGAGAGAATTGATAACAGAACAGTGATCCTATGACACAGAAATTATTACAGCAAACTCATAACTGAGCAGAAAATCAAAATATTACAAGTAGAGGTCACTGACCATAAACATCAAACAACGGAAGGCAGATTATACTATTAGATATAGCAAACTTAACAAATGGGGTAAGAGGCCTAAAACATAAGGATGACATCCCAGCCAATAGATTTCAGGTTGTTGGCTGGGAACTCCAAGCTACTCGTCGGTGATCGAACTCGTCTTCAGAGGAACCCTTACTCTGCTATAAAAGTATCAACAAAGTAATGGTGAGTACATGGTGTACTCCACAAGACTTATGAGTTATGACTGCTCGAGTTATTTTGCATAAATCTTTTTTATTTGTAAAACAAGAGGGAATAAAAGCTCGACTAGTAGATTATTTTAAAAGGGATAAGAGAGCGACATATCCAACTTATTAATTATCATGTTTTGGTATCCACCAAATCATCATCCTCATCTCTCAACTAGGATCACTCCATTGTACCCTGAGGAAGCATCCTTAAGCACACGTTGATACTCCAAGTTTTATGATTAGGTTATAGTTCTCTATGATCTTAGAATCTGGTCACCAAGTCGTCTTTAACCGTGGACACGGCTTTTCGAAAAGATTTAACCCTGCAGGAGTGTTCAACTTTACCCACATGAACAACCTTCTCTTAATGCCCCTAGGTAAACACACTTCCCTTGTGCGTCGTCAAAGGGCGGTTGAACACGACCTTTACCTTACTTTCACCAAGATCCATGAGTCACAAGAATGGGCCACCCATCTTCTATAGACAGCCGCACTCTCAGCTCGGTCCCAATCATTTGTCCGAGGATCATTAGTTGGAAGTCCCTCAAAACCCTTTGCCTTGGCCATACCCTGTATGATGCACCATCTCCAAAAGTTTTTCTATGCGGATGACAAATCCAAATCTCAAACTACGGACTCATGGATCCAAACTAGGCAAGTTCTTGAGTCGAGGGGGAATCCACGCCCCCGTGTGGTTACACGCTCGGTCTTGTTTCCAAAGGCAAGAACTCGGGTTCTAGGGGTGGCGAGTATGAGACTACGAATACCACATCTCACTGTGGCACCCAATACAAGCCTTAACATGTTTAACCTTCACCACTGATCTCATCTCATATCTCGTTCTCCTGTTATACTAGATTCATTTGCATCCCTGATACATCTTCTATATGAACCAAACTCAATAGCTAAGCATGGCTAAGCAGGACACATGTAAAAACTCTAACACTGCACACAAGCCAAACCTAGTTATGATATAAGTAGTGGATCAGGTAATATATAGGCTTCAAAGGGAATCATACAAATACCCGCAAAAAGGAAATCATGCAACAGATAGGATACTCTATCTATCGATAAAATCGACGGTAGAATCGTATCCATCATAACAAGAATTGAAATACTTTCAAAGCATGGGATTGTATAATGGTGGGGCTATGCTTGCCTTTGCCCATTGGTAACCAAAACATAGATCTTCAGACACCTTATACTTGACTTGATTATAGTTGGTCAAGTATTAATCTTCAGTCTTCGATGGTGTTGATCTCTGACTTCGATCTCGGACTTGTTCTCGAATTCTGCCAGGAAGAACCAAAACACCGAAAAGAAAGATAAATAATCAACACATGGCATCGATGCAATACTCAAGTAAGAATGATGATATGCCAAGTTCAAGGTTACTTAAATTGAAACCCTAGATAAGCTCATCAATTTAAATGTGGTCCCTAGGGTTTAAACCCTAGTATTTGGAAAGCCCCATTTGCATATGAGAGAGTTCAAATGGTTCTCCTAATTAAACTTATCATGGAAGTTTCTTAACAATGCATGATTATAATGCTAAGAGGTAGACCTTATTTTTCTGATCATTTTAATATATTGTTCATATTTTTCTAAATTATTATGAATTTTATAAGATTATAACATTTTCATAAATTATTAAACCAATTTAAAATGAATTAGTGCATCATGCTGACACAAGGCTGACATCAGCACTGACACTGAACTGTTTTGCATCGTGGCTGCGCTGGCTACAGTGACTGACGGATGGGTCCTGAGGCCACGTCAAAGGCCACACTGGCGAGGCTTGTCAGCTGCCACGTCAACACCTGTCGTGGTGGTGGCACGGCAGATGCCATGGCTAGGCTAAAGATGGGGCCAATGTGTGCTAGGGAAATCTAGGGAGGGAGAACATGGTGATTCCACGCACAGATGTTCTTGATTTTCCTCTATCAATGGTGTTTACAGATGTTCTTCAAGCTATTGGTGAGAAGGAGGCAATGTCTCTTACTCCCCACAAACTAGCCCTTGAGCTCTACCTTAGACAGAGAAAAATGATTGATCCCTCTCTATGGAGTCTGATACGTCCATTTTGCATCACTATTCTATGTCTTAATTCACTATTATTCATTGATATATTTCGTATTGAGAGGTGATACTTATGTTATTTCATCTATTTTTGCATGGTTGATGACTTTTGGAGCATGGACCGCTACGGTCAGGATTCTGATGGAAAATGTGCTGTTTGGAGGCAAAATTCGCGAAGATCAGAAAATCCGGGAAAATATACGGAAAATTCTATTTTTCCAGAAGACTCGGGATGCCAGAAGATGGAGTGGAGGTGGGCCACAGGGGGCCCACACCACCCCATGGCACGAGCAAGCCTAGGCCACGCTAGGGAGTGGTATGGCCGCCCTGGCCCACTCTAGCCTCTCCCCTCTGGCATATATCAACCCCACGAAACCCTAAGACTTGGGGAGCGACCAAAGAAAGATTCCGCCGCCTCTGCGGGACGGAAAACACCGAGAGAGAAAGATCTCTCCGGCAGACAGATTTCTGCCGGGGGAATTCCTTCCCGGAGAGGGGAGATCGTCGCCATCGACACCACCATCAAGTTGGACTTCATCGGGATCATCATCATCACCACCATCATCACCATCAGCACCCTCATCACCATCTCCATATTGCTGTAACAATTGCGTTGAATCTTGCATAGTTCATAGGGGAAACTTTCCCGGTGTTGATTACTCTTTGTAGTTGATGCTATTGAGTGAACCATTGAATTATTGTTTATGTTCAGATTGTTATACATCATTATTCCATCTCTGATCATGATCCATATGATGTCTTGTGAGTAGTTCGTTTTGTTCTTGAGGACATGGGAGAAGTCTTGTTGTTAGTAGTGGAGTTGTGTTGAGAAAGATTCAATAGATTGTTATTTAAGTTGTGGTGTACTTATTCTAGTGGTGTCATGTGAACGTCGACTACATGACACTTCACCTATATGGGCCTAGGGGAATGCATTGTGTATTTGGCTACTAATCGTAGGGATTGCTAGAGTGACAGAAACCTGAACCCCCGTTAGGAAACCATTGCACAAGGGACGTACATTAGCACAGGTTCACCCACACAACACTTAGCAAGCTAGAGAAGATTAATCGACTATATGAAGCGAAAGCACTTGACAGTCTTCCCATGTGTCCTCGAGAACGTTTGGTCATCTATAGAAATACAACCAGCTTGTCCTTTGCTGCATAAAGGATTGGCCCACTTGCTGCATTTATTCTTACTGTCTTTTATTTACTCGTACTTTGTTTACTTGCTTTATCGAAAACCCCTACAAATCCGTTTGCTAAGTATTTGCAGAGAATTCCTGATCCATACCACTAGCCAGCACCTTCTGCTCCTCGTTGGGTTCGACACTCTTACTTATCGAAAATACTGCGATACACCCCCTATACTTGTGGGTCATCAAGACTATTTTCTGGCGCCGTTGCCGGGGAGTGAAGCGCTATTGGAGAGTGGAAATGGTAAAGGAAACTTCTACTGTGAGTATTGTTCACTTCTGCTAGTTGCTTTATTTTCGTTATGGATAATTTGTTGAGTTTCTTATTTGGTAATGCTACTACCACTGCTAAGGTAGTAGACAAGCCACCACCTGCTGAGAAAGATGTTTTCAAAATACCTACAAGAATTATTGATCGTGTTATGGATAACTACTATGTTGGGGATGGAACTGTCCATCCCGGTGATCATTTACTCTTTATACACGAATTATGCGGGTTGTTCAAGTGTGCAGGTATTACTACAGATCAAGTTAAGAAGAAGTTATTCTCATTATCACTGAAAGGAAGAGCTGAGGAATGGTATAAGCTGCTGAAGAATGGTCAAGCTCTGGAATGGGAGGAAATAGTGCCTCTCTTTTATTCAAAGTTTTATCCTCCTAGTGAGATTCATAAAGATCGGAATCAAATATACAACTTTTGGCCTCTTGATGGAGAGAGTACATCTCAAGCTTGGGGGATATTGAAGTTACAAATTCTCAAATGTCCCATTCATGAGCTCCCCAACAATATTATTATCAACAACTTTTATGCAAGGCTCCCTCTACATGATAAAGATTTATTGGATGCTTCTTGTGCTGGATCGTTCACTCGTATGGAAGAAGAAGCTAAATGGGACCTTCTAGATCGTATTCAAGACAATGCTGAAGCTTGGGAGAATGGCAAAGGTAGAAAGTCAGGTATAAATTATGATTATGAATGCATTGAATCTTTTATGGGAACTAATGACTTTCAAAATATTAGTAATCTTTATGGTCTTGATTTGCAAGTTATTATGAATTGCTTTAGAGCTTTTGCTTCCTATATCGAAATTCCAAAAAGGGGATGGAACAAGTACCATGCACCTTAGAAAGATATTGTTGACTATGTTCCTATTGGAAGTGCTAAGTATTGCATTATTGATCCCATCTTACCCGAACCTTATATCGAGAAGATTCCCTTTCCCAAAAAGGTAAAAGACCATCCTATGATAACTAATGTAATCACCAAAAGTGAAAAAAGAACTGTAAAACCTGATGAACAAATAAACATTGAACCTGTGGTAGCAATTGTGAAAGACCTTGTCATTAAAAGCGTAGAAGATGGGCACATAGTCTTTTGTGAGGATGCTTCTAATATTGTTTCACATCCCAATAGAACTAAAAGTGCTAGTGTTCCTATGCTTTCTGTTAGAATTGGTGATCATTGCTATTATGGTTTATGTGATATTGGTGCAAGTTCCAGTGCTATTCCTTATGAGCTTTACAGAGAAATTATGCATGAGATCTGTCCTTGCGAGTTGGAAGAGATTGATGTGGTTATTCACCTTGCTAATAGAGAGACCATCTCTCCAATTGGTATTGTGCGAGACGTGGAAGTTCTTTGCGGTAAGATTAAGTACCCCGCTGATTTTTTAGTACTTGGTTCAACTGCTAGTAAAACTTATCCTATCATTTTTGGTAGACCTTTCTTGAGTACTTGTGGAGCTATTATTGATTGCAAGAGGGAGAAAATCTTGACTAAGTTTGATGGGGAATCCTATGAGTTTAATTTTTCGAAATTTGCTAAAGAACCTTGCGAAGAGGAAACCCATAATGAGGATTTTAGGGTTGAACAACTTGCTTCTATTTCTCTTGCTCCTAACAATGCTTTGCAGCAATTTATGGAAGAACATGAAAGCGAAATCTTCACGGAATAAAGGAATGAGATTGACATGATTCTCCGTGATCAACCTATGATGCTTAAGCACGACTTGCATGTAGAAGACTTGGGTACCACGATGCCACCTAAAAAGGACCCGGTTTTCGATCTAAAACCTCTCCCTGATGATCTTAAATATGCTTTTATTGATGATAAAAAGATATATCATGTTATTATTAGCGGTAAACTTTCAGGGGAGGGAGAAGAAAGATTATTGGAAGTTTTGAAGAAACATCGTGGAGCTATGGGCTATACTCTGGATGATTTGAAAGGGATTTCACCTACTATATGTCAGCATTCTATCAACATAGAACCAGATGCAAAGCCAGTAGTGGAGCACCAACGACGTTTAAATCCTAAGATGAAGGAAGTGGTAAGGAATGAGGTATTGAAACTCCTTGATGCCGGTATTATTTACCCTATTGCTGATAGTGAATGGGTTAGTCCTATTCATTGTGTTCCTAAAAAGGGAGGTATTACCGTTTTCCCTAATGATAATGATGAACTTATTCCTCAAAGAATAGTGGTAGGCTATAGGATGTGCATCGATTTTAGGAAAGTCAATAAAGTCACTAAGAAATATCACTACATGCTTCCTTTTATTGATCAAATGTTGGAAAGGTTGTCTAAAAAGACCCATTTTTGTTTCCTTGATGGTTATTCTGGTTTCTCTCAAATTGCTGTTAAACAACAAGATCAAGAAAAAACTACCTTTACTTGCCCTTATGGAACTTATGCTTATAGACATATGCCTTTTGGTTTAGGTAACGCTCCTGCTACTTTCCAAAGGTGCATGTCTGCTATCTTTCATGGCTTTTGTGAGGAAATTGTAGAAGTGTTCATGGATGACTTTTCTGTCTACGGAACTTCTTTTGATAATTTTCTGCACAACCTTGATAAAGTTTTGTAGAGATGTGAAGAAACTAATCTTGTTCTTAATTGGGAGAAATGCCACTTCATGGTTAATGAAGGGATTGTTCTTGGGCATAAAGTTTCTGAAAGAGGCATAGAAGTTGATAGAGCTAAGGTTGAGGCAATTGAGAAGATTCCATGCCCAAGAGACATCAAAGGTATTCGTAGTATCCTTGCTCATGCTGGTTTCTATAGAAGGTTTATTAAAGACTTCTCTAGGATATCAAAACCCATTACCAATCTTCTTCAAAAAGATGTACCCTTTGTTTTTGATGATGATTGTAAGGAAGCTTTTGAAACTCTTAAGAAGGCTTTAACTACAGCCCCTATTGTTCAACCACCTGATTGGAGTTTACCCTTTGAAATAATGTGTGATGCTAGTGATTTTGCTGTAGGTGTTGTCCTTGGGCAACGTATTGATAAAAAGCTAAACGTTATCCATTATGCTAGCAAGACTTTAGACGCTGCTCAAAGGAATTATGCTACTACTGAAAAGGAATTTCTAGCTGTTGTTTTTGCTTGTGATAAGTTTAGGCCCTATATTGTGGACTCAAAAGTAACCATTCATACTGATCATGCTGCTATTAAATATCTTATGACAAAGAAGGACGCTAATCCTAGGCTTATTAGATGGGTACTGCTTTTACAAGAGTTTGATCTTCATATAGTAGATAGAAAGGGTGCTGAAAATCCTCTAGCTGATAATTTATCTCGTTTGGAAAACATCTCTTTTGACCCTATGCCTGTTAATGATAGTTTCCCGAATGAACAGTTAGCTGCAGTGGGGGTGAGCTCGCGAGGGAGCCCTTGGTATGCTGATTATGCTAACTTTATTGTCTCCAAGTATTTGCCTCCAACTTTTACAGCTCCGCAAAGAAGAAAGTTCTTCTATGATTTGAGGCATTATTTTTGGGATGACCGACACTTATACAAAGAAGGAGTTGATGGTATTATGCAAAGATGTGTTCCAGAATATGAGCAAAAAGAGATATTGCGTAAATGTCATGGTAGCGCCTATGGAGGACATCATGCAGGAGATAGAACCGCACAAAAGGTACTACAATCAGGTTTCTACTGGCCTACCCTTTTTAAGGATGCAAGAAAATTTGGTTTATCTTGTGATGAATGTTAGCGTGTTGGTAATATTTCTAGACGCAATGAAATGCCTATGAACTACTCTCTAGTTATTGAACCTTTTGATTGTTGGGGATTCATCTTTATGGGTCCTTTCCCTCCTTTGAAGGGTTACACTCATATTCTTGTTGCCATCGATTATGTTACTAAGTGGGTAGAAGCCATTCCTACGAAAAGTGCTGACGGGGAAACCTGTATAAAAATGCTTAAGGATGTTATCTTTCCTAGGTTTGGAGTGCCTAGGTATCTCATGACTTATGGGGGTTCTCATTTCATCCATGGCGGTTTGAGGAAGACCCTTGCTAAGTATGATGTTAATCATAGAATTGCTTCAGCTTATCACCCCCAAACTAGCGGGCAAGTAGAGTTATCAAATAGAGAAATTAAATCTATCTTGCGAAAGACTATTAATAGGTCTAGAAAAAACTGGGCTAAGAAGTTGAATGATGCTCTATGGGCTTATAGAACTGCTTATAAGAATCCTATGGGAATGTCTCCTTATAAAATGGTTTATGGGAAAGCTTGCCACTTACCCTTAGAATTAGAACACAAAGCTTACTGGGCAGTGAAAGAACTAAATAGAGATTGTAAGCTAGCTGGTGACAAAAGACTTTTTGACTTAAGTTCTTTAGATGAATGGAGGAGTGAAGCCTATGAGAATGATAGGCTCTTTAAGGAAAAAGTTAAAGGATGGCATGACAAGCGAATACTTAAGAGAGAATTTCATGTTGGTGAGAAAGTTCTATTGTATAGGTCTCGTCTCAGATTTTTTGCAAGTAAGCTACTATCAAAATGGGAAGGACCTTTCATCATTGAAGAAGTATACCATTCAGGAGCAATAAAAATATCTTCTCTAAAAGATAATACTACACAAGTAGTGAATGGACAGCGACTCAAACACTATATTGCTGGAGATTCTTACAATGAAGATATTGATGCCTTTCAATTTATAACTCCAGAGAAATTCATTGAGAACCAAATTCAGAGACCTGCAGAGTCCGTTTCCAACTAGGTAACAGTTCTGGTAAGAAAAGTTCCGCGAAAATACAATCCAACTATATTTTTGCAGTTTTCAGTCGATAAGGAAAGCTACAAAGCGAAAAAGGGACGGAATTGGAGCTAGGGTGGCCCACACCACCCCATGGCACGGGCCCACCCCTGGCCGCGCCACCAGGTGGTGTGGCCACCTCGGACTCCGTCTCCGACCTGTTTTCTCCCAGTACCTTCCTTTTGATGTGAAACTTCGTAATATATAACCCCCCTGATCTTCCGAGGTTTGTATATCGTGTTTTCGCCGTGTTTTTGTTTCGATCTGTTTCTGCCAGGACATACTCTTTGAAAGCTTAGAAGCACAATGGTGTCCGCCAAGGATAAAGGGAAGGAGCCTATGGAGGAAGACCTCCAAGACCCTGGGAAGGAGAAAGAGATCAGGAGTGAAGGTGAAGAGGAGGCAAAACACACCGGCACTACCATTGTAAGCATTGGAGTGGTGGCGAACCCTGCCAGGATCAGAAGGACTGCATGAATGCAGACTGGGGGGAAAGCTCCTCGTCACTGTTTGGCACCAAGGACACCTTCTCCAAACACCAAGAGTACCTTCCATACCTTTGCTCATAACCATGCAGGAAAAGAAGACTTCAAGGAGGAAGAGTGGGGAAAGAATAACAAGAGCTGGAATTCTCAACACAACATGATCATGAGCCGCATTGAGCAAAATTCACAACTGATTCGTAATCTCACCTTCGAGATTGAGGACTTTGGGAAACTGATCAAGGAGCTCATCAAGAGGATACCACCACCACTAAAGGAGTAATTCGTCACCAGGTTTGGCATCCCCTTGGTTTGTTCCAAGCTTGGGGGAGTGCCGCGGTATCATATCACTATCTTCTATCTTTTTACCTTATTAGTAGAGTCATATCATGAATAGAGGAGTTATTTTGTAGGATGGTTTGCATTATGGATGTGTCCCCTCTCTCGTTAGATATGTATCCCTTGGTGTGAATTTTGTTATGGAATATTAATGGGAAGTTCTATCATTCACTCTTTTGCTTAGCTTATATTAGTCTTCAATTCGTGGTTATATGATTGATCTTATTGTTAGTATTGGTAGCACTTTGGGATCATTGAGTTAATTTAGTTGGTTTTGGCAAACCTGGCTCGGTCAGTATCAACACCCTTTTTGAGAGTTGAAAAGAAAAAGATAGAAGTACTCGAGAGAAAAAATTCATCATCTTTCTTTCTTGATTTGCTCATAAGTCTAGTATTCTCTAGTTAAGATCTTTTGTGTTTCCAAGGAAGATTTCATGTTTGTCTTTATCACTTGTATGTTTGGTTGTTTCCTTCAACTCTTGTACTTGCTACCCAGCCTTACTAGCCAAAAACCTGTACTGAGAGGGTATTCTTCTCGTGCATCCATCTCCTTTAAACCAAAACCTTTGCCATTTGTGTCAACCATACCTACCCAGTATCATTATTGCTATTCCAAGTAAATTCCTGTTTTGTGTACCTCCCAAATTAAACTTGTTATGTGAAAATTAGTGATTAAAGCTCTCACGAACTTAATGGCACACTTTACTTTCTTGCACTTAATAAACCTGCACCATTGTGAACTCTCCATGAAAGTTATATGCTTGCAAATTATGGGCTGGGGATTAGCAAAACCGTGCTGTCACGGGGAACGCTTTCAACACTTGTAAATATATACCCAGTTGATACCTTGCTCTTTTGCTTGCGGATGTCGTCGGTGTGAAATAAAAGGGGAGCTGGTAAGTCCATGGAGTTATGTATGTGTGTTAGAGAAACGCCTGGGCCGCTGGTTTAATCCATGCTAACATCGTGGAAACCTGCAGCGAACCATAATGATATCTATGAAGCATTCTTCTTATTAAAAAGGAGAGAGATAGCTATTGAGAAAAAGAAAAAGAGACACTATGAAAAGAGGAAATAGAGAAAAAAGCACCATTTTCCCATGGTAAATAAGAAGACTGCTGAGATACTCATTGTCTGCTTGCCTTGTCATTTTGATATGGGGAATCTTACGTATCATCGGGCAAGGGGTAACCCGTTGGCGGTTCTCAATGATACACACATACTTACGATGACAAGAACTTACCGGTAACTAAAGTTGAGTAGCATGAGGAGCGGCCCTCGTACTCAAGGGACTTGGGATTTTCAGTTTATAGTCTGTCAAGCATATAACTCAGATTGGACCTCACTTTAACCTTAATCACCTAAAGATTCCTATGATAGGGCAATGAGAGCTAAAAGCTAGTAAGTATCATAATTTTTGGGAGCTCTTTATGAGACTTGCAATCCCTCCTTCCCTCTTTGAATGGCCCTTTATTTTACTTTGTAGTTGAGTCAGTAAACCTATTCCCTTCTATCTCAGCAAGTATTTTGAGTTGATGTGTTTCATTCATTCATATGGTGATTTATGCATTCATGTTCTTATGTTCCTTGTTTTGCACATTGCTCTTATCTTGAAGTTTACTACTTTGAAAGCTTTCATTGAAAACCAGCTATTTGTGAACTCCAGCAAGTTATCAACTATTCTTCGACCAAGAGCTAAGTTTGCCATTACCAATTATGATTCACTTTATGTATCTTTATTGTGTTTCCTTTACTCATTGCAAGTTTAGTTATATAATACTGAGTTGTTTTCTATTATGATCTATGTATTAGATGAATGTGATGCTTCTTGTCCGTATCCTTTTATCGACTCTTCACTCCATAAACTTGAGGTCATGTTTATTGAGCTTAGTTTCGCTTGGGGACAAGTGAAGTCTAAGCTTGGGGGAGTTGATACGTCCATTTTGCATCACTATTCTATGTCTTAATTCACTATTATTCATTGATATATTTCGTATTGAGAGGTGATACTTATGTTATTTCATCTATTTTTGCATGGTTGATGACTTTTGGAGCATGGACCACTGTAGTCAGGATTCTGATGGAAAAGGTGATGTTTGGAGGCAAAATTCGCGAAGATCAGAAAATCCGGAAAATATACGGAAAATTCTATTTTTCTAGAAGACTCGGGATGCCAGAAGATGGAGTGGAGGTGGGCCATAGGGGGCCACACCACCCCATGGCGCGGGCAAGCCTAGGCCGCGCCAGGGAGTGGTGTGGCCGCCCTGGCCCACTCCAGCCTCTCCCCTCTGGCGTATATCAACCCCACGAAACCCTAAGACTCGGGGAGCGACCACAAAAAGATTCCATCGCCACTACGGGGTGGAAAACACCGAGAGAGAAAGATCTCTCCGGCAGACAGATTTCTGCCGGGGGAATTCCTTCCCGGAGAGGGGAGATCGTCGCCATCGACACCACCATCAAGTTGGACTTCATCGAGATCATCATCATCACCACCATCATCACCATCAGCACCCTCATCACCATCTCCATATTGTTGTAACAATTGCGTTGAATCTTGCATAGTTCATAGGGGAAACTTTCCCGGTGTTGATTACTCTTTGTAGTTGATGCTATTGAGTGAACCATTGAATTATTGTTTATGTTCAGATTGTTATACATCATTATTCCATCTCTGATCATGATCCATATGATGTCTTGTGAGTAGTTCGTTTTGTTCTTGAGGACATGGGAGAAGTCTTATTGTTAGTAGTGGAGTTGTGTTGAGAAAGATTCAATAGATTGTTATTTAAGTTGTGGTGTACTTCTTCTAGTGGTGTCATGTGAACGTCGACTACATGACACTTCACCTATATGGGCCTAGGGGAATGCATTGTGTATTTGGCTACTAATCGTAGGGGTTGTCGGAGTGACAGAAACCCGAACCCCCGTTAGGAAACCATTGCACAAGGGACGTAAGGGTCTTAGAGTTTAAAGCTGTGGTTAGGTTTCTACCTTAATTACTTTCTTGTACTTACGGATGTTTGCAAGGGGGTTTAATCACAAGTATGTATTTAGTCTTGGATGGGGCGGTACATTAGCACAGGTTCACCCACACAACACTTAGCAAGCGAGAGAAGATTAATCGACTATATGAAGCGAAAGCACTTGACAGTCTTCCCATGTGTCCTCGAGAACGTTTGGTCATCTATAGAAATACAACCGGCTTGTCCTTTGCTGCATAAAGGATTGGGCCACTTGCTGCATTTATTCTTACTGTCTTTTATTTACTCGTACTTTGTTTACTTGCTTTATCGAAAACCCCTAAAAATCCGTTTGCTAAGTATTTGCAGAGAATTCCTGATCCATACCACTAGCTAGCACCTTCTGCTCCTCGTTATGTTCGACACTCTTACTTATCGAAAATACTGCGATACACCCCCTATACTTGTGGGTCATTAGAGGCCCTGGTGCTCCTGATATAGGGGAGCCCGGGTTATAATGTTAGGGCATACATGGCAGCATATTCTCCGAATATGCTCCTCGTCTAAAGCTAGATACTTCTTTATTCTCTTTAACGGCTCGTCCGGACTTTGGACGTAACCCGCAGCATAATAATTGTCTTTAAGAGTCACCAAACATGGGCTACATCAGCCGACATTACCCGAGTCACCTTGGTCATCCCTGACCCACTGGTCGTCCCCTCTGCTTTGCTTCGCTCATGATATAGCTAATAAAGCCACCTTTTGACCAGCGGGAGGTTCCTTCCTTCTCTTGGAAGCCATATGATAGTCTGGCTAGCATGTGGCTAATACGGCTACTAAGATACCTGCAAAACAGATAGACAAACATGGCCAGCATATATTTTATGCCGGGCGGGCTACGGCTAAGGATATGCTCCACAGGCCGGGTCACTCTATGGTTCGGCCTGCCTTGAGGTGACCCGGTCAGCACTTGCTTTGACCGCACCGTACCCTGGCTAACTTGGCCTTTATACCCCGGCGTTACTCTAACTGGAGGTATCCCCCAACATTAGTCCCCGAAGCTGGTGCGATCTTAGCAACTTTTAGTTGTTAAGGCCACAGCAGGTTCCCATATCCGAATCTCTGCCGCTTTGGCCGAGTTATCCAGTAACCCGGGGCTTTTCCTCTAGCGATCCCTTGGCTCATTCCGAGTTATTCCTTGCTGGCCGGGTTTTTGCCTGCTTATCCGGATTACCGCTCCTTCTCTTGTACGCTTCCCCACATCCTATGTGGAGGGTAATCATCACTTCGCCTCATTTTAAGGGCTACGCGCATTTGATGCGCCAGTTACTGTCGCAATGTCAGGAATAACTGCTGCGCACGTCCCTTCACTGCAGCGCCTCGTTAACTGTAACATTACATCGCGTCATGGGATCCTCTGCCCCTGTGGTCCTTGCTGTGGCCACGCTCTGATTGGCTGACTTGGCCGCATACACGCCCATTGCGTGTGGCGTGGCAACCGCAAAGGATCCCACTACACGCCCGTTGCGCGGTTAAGTAGAGGTCCTGGGGCAATCTTTGGGGAAGTTCCCCATTTCCTCCATGCTTCCTAGCCTCCTTTCTCTCTCACTGCAACCTCGCCGCCGCTACTAGTTCCTCGCCGTACCAGTGCCGTCGTGACCGTGCACAGGCAGCACCTTGCGCCTGCGCCGCCGTTCCTGCTCAAGAGCTTCATCACGGGGCCTTGCGCTTCCCGTTTCCCCTCCACCGGTTATTTCTATTCCGGTTTCCTTCTCGAAGACCTTGAGTCCACCATGACTGAGGAGGAGGCAGCCGTGGTGGCACAGCAGGAGGAAGAAGCAGAAGGCCATGACCGCGGCTGCTGGGACGGCGCGTTCGTCTGCGAGGACGATTTGGACTGAATCCGTGCCACGCGCCGCATCCCCGCCAGCGTCACCTATCGCCTCGCTGCCGACGAGATTTCCCCCTCTCCCAATCCAGGGGAGTATGTTGTTTTTCTTTCTCATTTCCAGCGTGGCTTCGGCCTTCCTACCTCAAATTTCTTTTATGATTTCATTTCTACGTATCAACTGCAACCACATCATCTCCCTGCCAATGCCATCACCTCTTTGTCCTCTTTTGCCTCTGGAATTGAGGGATATATTGACCTCTGGACAACTAAGGAACTTTGGATCAAATTCTTCGGTCTCCGGAGGAACGTGGTTCCGGCTAAGGAGCTTACTTCGGAGGAGAAGCACCTGACCCAATGCGACGCTGCCTCCATATCTCCCTATAAGACCTCCGCATTTCCTCGGGTCACCGAGCTCGAGTCCTGCAAAGGTTGGGCCCGGACTTTCTTCTACGTCTAGAACACCACCGAGGAAGACATGAACCGGCTCCTCCCCTTCAAGATTGGGCCTCCAGATACCTCTCTTTGGGAGAGCATCCCCAAGCGACCCACAGCCCTGGCGAACCAGGTAGAGCGCCGGATCAAGGAGCTGCTCTAGGAGGAAGGGAGGACATTATGATCACTTTTGTCCGCAGCCGAGTCTCCCCCCTTCAGAAGCAAGCCCATAAGATCTGCTACTTGAGTGGCCCCCTCGATCCCCACCGAACTTCATCTTTTAAGCTTGATAACTCGGTGGTTTACCGTCGGGTTAAGGCCATTTTCAATATGGAGAAGGAATTCTCCGAAGATTGGGAATGGGGGATCGAGCCCTTCACCCGGGACAACCCTCCTCCAAAGGTAACCTTACTTCTTACTATTTTCCAGATCTTCTCTGTATGTCTGATTATTTTCATAACTTAGCAATTGTTGTCTTGTTCTCAGCGATTCCTCCAGAAGCCGCTAGAAGATGGTGAGGTTTTGGTGAGCAAATGGGTTCCGGACCACTCCGAGAAAGAAGAGGAGGAGCCTAATTCGGAGACCTTCCTACCAACTCCGGACATCGTCAAACGCAGCTCTGGTAAGGCCTCTTCTCTAAGGGATTGGCCAGATGACGATGACTCGGACGTTGAGGTCCTGGAGGTACTTGATCCGGTTCTCATCTCTTACGCGCATCTGGTTATGTCTGAATCTTCAGCTAACCCGGCCGGTCAGGTCCACGAGGTTCCTCCCATCGCCACTGGTGGTCTGGTCCCTGCTTCTTCTCAGAAGTGCGCGGCTGCCTCAGCCGCAGCTTCGGAGGTGCTGCCACCCAAGAAGAGGCAGAAGAAGTCTGGGGTGAAAACCTTGACTAAGCCAGCCGCCAAGAGCACGGTCCGGAGGACACCCAAACCTCGGGCTTCCCCAACCTCTAACGAGTGAGTCTCTTTGCATTTTCCCTTCAAGTATTTTCCTTTCTGTGTTTTCTCTTGTCTCTTATCGGTTCTCTCTTTTTGACTTGGTTCTTTTCTGCTTCTCAGAGCTCCTAGGGTCATTCCCCAGAGCGGCTCCGGCATAGCATCTCCAATCCGGAGCAGCCCTCCCCCCCCCAGCGATGACCATACTCGCCCACTCAGCCCTATCCAAGAGGGTTCCGCGGCTGTGGCTGATCAGAGCCCACCTCGTCATGAGGAGGGCAATGTCGGTGCGGGGGGGTAGTGGGGCGGCTTTGGATATGGCCATGCCGGATCTCCCCAGTTCCTCTTCGGCCCCAGCGCCAAGTTTTGAGGTGCCAGCTTCATCGGCACCGCCCCAAACAAGTTCTCCTCTAGCTCAAGTTTCCTCTGAACCAGTAGTACCAGCACCATAGCACGAGCAGCAACACTAGCACCAGCACCAGCAACACCAGTAGTAGCAACAGCACCACCAGTAGCAGCAACAGGCTCAGCAGCTTCCACCAAGCCTCCCAAGAGGAAGGCCCTGCCAGCTCCCTCCGGATCAACTACCTCAATCGCGGATATCTTCCAGCCAGCTCCTCGGGCTTCATCCGGCAAGCTCAAGAAAGCTGCCGGATTAGCTAAAGGGATCTCGTTTGAGTCACACACTGCCAGATTAGTGGGTAGCAGGCAGTTGGTTCTACATACCAGCCCTGCTGCAGCTCAATCCGCCAGGCGAGAGGCCCACGTCAAAGGCCTTGTGGCGAACTACTCTCCCAGCGGCGAAAGTTACAGTCCACTGCTCCTAGAGTACGTGAAGAACTGGAACAATGCTGAATTCATCGACCCAAAATATGATCTGCCGGAGAAGTTCGGCCCAGCCGAGTTTAGCGCACAGATGAACTCCGCGACTAAGGCCATCTCATTGGCAGGCCGGATGATGGAGGTAAAAAAATCCTCCGCTGTGGTACTTTGCATAGATGAGAACTTGTATATATATCCCCCAATCCCCGAGCCTTCGAGGGAGTAACTTGTTACTCGGTCGGATGCTCCTTTAAAGAATTTGGTTTCTGTCCTTAGCAAATTCAAATATGAACAAAGTTAGAGCCGGGTTAAGTTCCCTTGGCCCGGATCTTGTAGACTTCGATTATCCACACACCTAGAGCCGGGTTAAGTTCCACTTGGCTAAGGTCTTGGAGACTTCGAATATCCACACATCTAGAGCCGGGTTAAGTTCCACTTGGCCCGGATCTTGTAGACTTCGATTATCTACACACCTAGAGCCGGGTTAAGTTCCACTTGGCCTGGATCTTGTAGACTTCGAATATCCACACACCTAGAGCCGGGTTAAGTTCCACTTGGCCCGGATCTTGTAGACTTCGAATATCCACACACCTAGAGCTGGGTTAAGTTCCACTTGGCCCGGATCTTGTAGACTTCGAATATCCATACACCTAGAGCCGGACTAAATTCCACTTGGCCCGGATCTTGTAGACTTCGAATATCCACACACCAAGAGCCGGGTTAAGTTCCACTTGGCCCAGATCATGTAGACTTCGAACTATTTTTTACTTTGCCTTTGAACTCGACATTGCCTTGCTTATTTCAGATTACCACCAACTGCCGATCCGCTAAGTTCCAGCGCCTGCTGGACTCCTATAAAGACATACGCGCGTGTTATGGCAAACTCCTGGAGGAGCACCTGAAGAAGGGTAATATTCCTTACTTAGACTTTTCCCTCTTCCATTTTCGTTCATTTGAGTTGTTTGTGATCCGTATTAATTTGTTATCCAAACCATGCAGCCGAGGTTGAAGCTGAGAATATTATCATGCGGAAGAATCTAGCTGAGATCAAAGGTAATCATATCTCCTTCGCACGATCACTGTATGCTCCTTTCTTTATCAGGTAGACATTTATACTTCGGCTTCTCCAGATTATGCCACTATTGCAGTTTCTCTCGAAGACAGTGTTACAATGCCTGATATGATGACCCATTTCCTCGAACAAGCAGGGAAGCATGAGGCTGAGCTGAAGAAGAAGGACGAAGAGATAGCTCGGTTGCAGCTCCAGGACTCGGAAATTACTCGGTTGAATGCTGAAATCCGGAGGCTCAAAGACCTCCACAAAACTGAGCTGGACAAGGCGGATCAGGATTTTGCCGAGGAAAAAGAGCGTTTGATGACTCAAATTTCCAAGGATAAGGACCTGTTGGAGGAAGACGATGTAAAACTTATGTCGGTAACCTCCGAATACGAGAAACTCCAAGCCCACAGCGCCAATGTCCATTCCGAGCTTCAACGACTCCTCTTCCAGATTTCCCGTGAGTTCTCTGCCCTTGCTTAACTTTCGTTTCTCCGGATTTGGTGCTCTTAGTTACTGTTTCCTCTGCTCTGTTCTTAGGCAAATTTCCAGAAAGTGATACGCTTGGTGGTGCTGCCGTAACTCGGTCCCGCGAACAACGTGGTATTCTTGCGAGCCCCGATGCCAAGCCAATCCCATATAATACGGAGGATCTGTTGGTGAGCCTCACCGCTCGCCTTGAGCTAGTGAAGAACCACGGCGCAGACATTATACCGACGGCAGCACGGATGTTTAGCTCCCTCTGGCCCACTGAGCCCATTCCCAAAAGAGGTTCGACTTTCATAGCCAAACTGATGGAGTGCGAGCATCAGCTAAATCTGTGGCGTGAATCGGTCGCACGGGCTAGGGCTGACATTGCCTTGCAGTTTGTTCTCTCGTGGTATGAAGGAATTAACCTAGGATTGCTTACCCGCATGCACACCGGATCTAAGTAGTCCCAAGATCCGGATTGCATTGCGCGCCGCAAAGCCTGTGCCAACAAGCTTATTCAATACTCCTTCTGCCACACTTGGAACGAAGGGCCGAGTTATCTCGATGTTTTCGATGATGAAGTTGCTTCTGGAGAAGAAGAAGAAGAAGAAGAAGAAGAAGAAGAAGAAGAAGAAGGGAGTAATGATGAGGCCTCCATGCTTGGCGACGAGGCCGAAGACCCGGAGGATGGCGAGGCCAATCTTGAAGAGGAAGCCGATCCCAGCGCCCCTCCCCACATTCCAAAGTACCTCCTTCTTCAACTGAAGATTCGGCTGTTGCTCCTGCTCCTTAAAAACACTTGATCATACTTTTCAGATCCCCGGAATGCCGGGCGGAAATGTATCTAAGTACTTTATTTTGGTTGTGCTACAACTTGTCGTTTTGAACTAAGTTCTTAATGCTGGATTATCGTGGGCGAAGTCCCCGAGTTTCGTTTTCTTGTTCCCCCAATTTTTGACTCGGCTCGCGTCTACCTTGATTCGGCTTTTCGACTTACGAGTTCGAGGTTCAAAAAATCGATTTAACAATACTTGAAACTTTGATATTAGCTCAAAATGATCCGGTGTTAGATAAATACAATAAACCAAGGGTTAGTCAATATAACCAATGTCGGCCCGCTTAAGTTCTTTTCCTTAGTCGTTTTTCATGTGCTTTGCCATTCTAAACTTGTTCTCTTGCTTGCCATGAAGCCAATTCTTGTTGGACAACAGCAAAGTCAAAGAGTTGGGTTTTTGGTGCTCACACATTACTAACCCGACTAAGATAAAAGCGACTTAACTCGGCCGACATAAAAATACGAAAACAAGAAAGACAACTATTATAGCAGTCCCTGAGTCTCTGCTTGGGGTGCCAAAGTTTTACTAATAATCTCATTGCCGACATACATACCGACATATGAGTAGCTCGGATACATTTTCCTCTTTGTCAGGTGTAGAAAGGACGAAGTAGTGCTACATTCCACGGTCGCTTAGATTCCTCTCCGGACATGTCTGCCTTGTTCTTTTCTTGGGGCTGTGCATCAATAAGATAGTATGAATCATTGTGCAAGGCTTTGCTTACAATGAAAGGTCCTTCCCATGGAGGGGATAGCTTAGGCATGCTAGCCATGCGTTGTATCAATCGGAGTACCAGGTCACCTTCCCGGAAGACTCGGGGGTTCACTTTCTGGCTATGGTAGCGTTGGAGGTTTTGCTGATATATGGCGGATCTGGACAAGGCCAGTTCTCTCGCTTCTTGCAGCAGATCAACATCATTTGCTGGGCTTCACGCACTTCGGCTTCTGGGTATTGGGTGACCCTTGGTGAATCATGCTCTATGTCGGCCAGTAATACAGCTTCTGCCCCATATACCAGAAAGAATGGTGTATAGCCTGTTGATCGATTCGGAGTTGTTCTTAGACTCCATAGTACTGCTGGTAATTCTTCTATCCTACACCCCGCTGATCTTTGTAGCGGCTCTATGAGCTGGGGTTTTATCCCGGACAATACCAGTCCGTTGGATCTTTCCACTTGCCCATTCGATGCGGGGTGGGCCAATGGGGCGACATCTAGTTGGATCTTCTTTTCTCGGCAGAACCTCGCAAATGCTCCTTCAACGAAATTTGTTCCATTATCAGTTATGATGCTATGGGGATGGCCATATCTCAGGATTATATCCTTGAGGAATCTTACTGCTATTGCCCCATCACATTTCCGAATCGGTTTCACTTCAATCCACTTGGTGAACTTGTCAACCATAACTAGTATATGGGTCATCCCTCCTTTAGCCGGCTTAATGGCCCTACCATATCTAGGCACCATACAACAAATGGCCAGGTAATGGGGATAGTTTTTAGCTCTGACATTGGTAAATGAGTTTTCGTGGCGTATCTTTGACAGCCATTGCATTTCCTCACCAAATCCTCTGCTTGCTCCAAAGCACTTGGCCAATAACATCCATGCCAGAAAGCTTTCGCCACTAACGCTCTTGAGGAGGCATGGTGGCCACATTCCCCTTGGTGAATATCTCGGAGTATGGCAAGTCCTTCTTTTGGATCAACACACCGTTGAAGCACTATTGTCACACTTCTTTTGTATAGTTCGGCATTGATAATAGTATAGGCCTTTGCTCTTCTCTGGATCTGTCTTGAGATTATCTCGTCATCCTGCAAGGTTCCCTCTTTCAGGAAATCAAAAATTGGCTTGGCCTAAGTTGGTATAGTCCGGACGGGAAATGGTTCCTCATCAATTTCCATCGCATCTACCGACATAACTCCTGCCGGGTCAGGCTGATGAGTCCCTGGGTTTGCTGAGGCAGTCCTTGGGTTTGTCGAAGGGCCATGTTAGATCCAAGGCATCCCAATTTCCAGACACTTGTTGCACCACCAAATCTGAATCTCTAAAGCATTGTATCCGATGTATCCCCACTTCTTTCGCTACCTTGAGACCATGTACCAATGCTTCGTAATCCGCAACATTATTCGAGGCACTGAAGTGGATTTGAAGGACATATTTTAGTTGATCCTTCTTGGACAAGGTAAGCACTACTCCGGCGCCCAACCCATCTTTTAGTTTCGATCCATCAAAGTGCATTCGCCAATAATTGGAGTCCGGCAAAGGTGGCCCATATTGCATCTCGTCCCAGTCCACAAAGAAATCCGCCACAGCTTGCGATTTCATCGCATCCCTTCTGTCAAACTACGGTGCGTATGGGGCTAATTCAATTGCCCATTTTGCTATTCGGCCACTTGCATCTTTGTTACTCATAATCTCTAATATGGGTGCCTCACATATAACTTTGATGGGACGCTCCTCAAAATAGTGCTTGAGTTTCTTGGCCGACATATATATGCCATACACCATCTTTTGATAGTGAGGGTAATTCTGTTTTGAAGCAGACAATACCTCGCTCAGATAATACACCGGCATTTGCACTGAATTTCCTTCTTGCTCGCGCTCCACTACGATTACTGCACTTACGACTCGGTTGGTCGCGGCTACGTAGAGCAACATTGGCTCCTTGGGTAGTGGTGCTGCTAGGATCGGCGCAGTAGACAACATCTTTTTCAATTCTTGAAACGCAAGGTCTGCTTGTGGTGTCCATGTGAATTTGTCTGCCTTTTTCATCAACTGGTAGAGGGGCAAGGCCTTCTCTCCCAACCGTCGTACGGACTGGCTTAACGATGCCAGGCAGCCAGTGAACTTCTGCACATCGTTAAGGCATTTTGGTAGTTCCATTCTCTCTATGGCTCGGATTTTCGTCGGGTTAGCTTCCATACCTCGGCTAGACACTAAAAAACCAAGTAACTTTCCCGCGGGCACACCAAAGGTGCACTTCTCTGGGTTAAGCTTCATCCGGAACCTTCTTAAGTTCACGAACGTCTGTCGGATATCGTCAAGGAGCGTATTGCTTTCCTTAGTCTTTATCACCACATCATCCACATAAACTTGCATGTTCCGACCTATTTGGTCGTGTAAGCATGTTTGCATGCATCGTTGGTATGTTGCTCCTGCATTACGTAGTCCAAATGGCATAGTGCGATAGCAATAAGCCCCGTACGGGGTAATAAACGCAGTCTTTATTTGATCATCTGGATTCAGGGGTATCTGGTGGAAACCAGAATACGCATCAATGAATGACAGTAGCTCACATCCGGCCGTTAAGTCTATGACTTGATCTATTCTAGGGAGTGGGAATGGATCTTTGGGACACGCCTTATTCAGGTTCATGTAATCAATGCACATGCGCCATACCACGGCCACGTTCGGATCATCTTTATTCTTTTCCACAAGCACCAGATTAGAGAGCCAATCCGGATAAAGTACTTCCATGATAAACCCGACTGCTAGGAGCCTTGCTATCTCATCCCCAATGACTTTCCTTATGTCTTCTGCGAAACACCGGAGAGGCTGCTTTACTGGCTTAGCCCCAGGTCTTACGTTTAATGAGTGCTCAGCCAACTCCCTCGGTACACCTTGCAGATCTTGAGTGGACCAAGCAAAGATATCCCGATTCTCAAGGAGGAAGTTGACGAGCTCGCTTTCCTATTTGCTGCTTAACCGACACCAATGGTTATGGTGCGCTCCGGGAACTGATCATCGATTGGCACTTTCTTTGTGTCCTTGGTTGCTTGGAATGACACGCTTCCGTGCGGGTTGGTCAGAGCCGGCATATGCTATTGTGCGGATTGAGCCAGTGCCGCTACTTCTAGTATCTTCCATTTTTCTTGAGCTATCACGAGTGACTCGGCTAAGTTAGATCCGGCTAAGGCGCACTTGATCAAACACTGGAAGTCCCCTGATACAGTTATCACACCCCTTGGTCCGGGCAGTTTCATCTTAAGGTAGCGGATATGAGTATTTGCCATGAACTTGTTCAGCGAGGGCCTGTCGAGTAACATGTGATAAGCGCTCTCCAGATTCACCACTTCGAACTCCAAATTTTCAGTCCGGCAATTATCTCTCGTGCCGAATAACACATCAACCCGGACCTTGCCAATTGTCTCACAGGAAATGCCTGGCACAATGCCATGAAAGGTGGTCCTCGTTGCTTGTAGCATGTTCTCTGTTATTCCCAACTTGTGGATTGTATCCTTGTACATAATGTTGATACTACTACCATTGTCAATCAGTACTTTGGAAAACCTCACATTGAGATTCAGCCTGATGAACGTTGGATCCAGGACCAATGCATAGGTCCCTGATACATTGCAAATGTATCTATAATTTTTGATGTTCCATGCTTGGTTTTATCCACTTTCTTGTGTTTTGTTCCAACTTTGGAGTACTTTTATTATGATTTCTTGGACTAACCTATTAACAAGAGCCACAATGTCAGCTGCCTGTTTTCTGTTGTTTTTGGTTCCAAAAAAGTCAGAAAATGAATATTCTCGGAATTGGACGGGACAAAAGCCAAAGTGCCTATTTTTCCGAAAGGGATCAAGTGCCAGAATACGAGATGGAGAAGGGTTGGGGGACGACCACACCACCTGGCCACGCGGACAGGCCTGGCCCACGCCACGGGGTGGTCTGGCCGCCCCCAGCACCCCCTCGGCCTCTCCTTCCGCCTATAAGTTGCCCTCGGGACGAAAACCCTAAGTACCCGATCAAAAATCCACGAAAGAGTCTGTAGCCACCGTCGTCTCTGTCCCTAGATCAGGGGGATCTGAAGCTCTTCTCGGCACCCTGCCGGAGAGGGGAATTCACCCTAGAGGCCTTCTTCATCACCATGCAAGCCTCCGGTGTGATGCGTGAGTAGTTCATCCTTGGACTACCGATCCATGTAGTAGCTAGATGGCTGGTTTCTCCTCCTTTGTGCTTTCATGTTTAGATCTTGTGAGCTCCGTTCATGATCAAGATCATCTATTTGTAATTCATACATGTTGTGTTTGCGGGGATCCGATGGATATTGAGATGCTATTTCAGATTGATTATTGATTCTATCATGTCTTTGTTATTTAAGATCTTGCATGCTTTCCGTTGTTAGTAGCTATCTTGGCCAAGTAGATGCTAGCAACTCCAAGAGTTAGTATTTATGCTCGATAGTGGGTTCATGCCTCTGGTAATCTAGGGAAGTGACAGAAATCTCTAAGGTACTAGATGTGTTGTTGCTACTAGGGAGAAAACAACGATCCTTTGTTCATAGAACAATTGTATTGTTTACTTTACACGCAGTTCGTAAAGCAATAATCTTTTGCTTGCAACTTAATACTGGAGGGGTTCGGATGATAACCTGAAGGTGGATTATTAGTCATAGATGCAGTTGGATGGCGGTCTATGTATTATGTTGTAATGCCCAATCAAGTCTCAAAGGAGTCAAGATGATTAGTATATGCATGTATTGCTTTCTCGGTGTTTGTCAATTGCCCCGCTGTAATTTGTTCACCCAGCATGTTATCTATCTAAGGAGAGCCACCTCTAGTGAACTATGGATCCCGGTCCTTTACTTTACATACAATCTATAAACGGTTTCTGCTTTGTGTTTACTTTCTTCAAACTTTTACTTCTTTCCATTCGATACGTTTAATCCATTGTTTTTCGCAAAACACGGTGAGATTGACAACCTCATCGCAAGTTGGGGACAAAGTTTTGTGGTTGTGTTGTGCAGGTCTCCACGTTGCTACTAGCACCGGTAGTGTGCCCTGCCAAAGCTCAGCTAGTAACACCTTTGAGGTGTTTCCTTGCTCCTACTGGTTCAATTAAACCTTGGTTTCATAACTGAGGGAAACTTGCTACTGTGCTCATCATACCTTCCTCTTGGGGTTCCCAACAAGCTCTACATCAACACCGCCATCAAGCATTTTTTAGGCGCCGTGCATTGAGCCATCAAGCATTTTTCTGGCGCCGTTGCCGGGGAGTCAAGGACATCTTCACAAGGGGAGTCCCTCATAACCAATCTCTTTACTTTGTTGTTTTTGTTTTGCTTAGTTTCTTTTTGCTTTGTTTGCTTGTTTTGTTCTTCAAAAAACACAAAAAAATTAGTTGTACTTGTGTTGCTTTCTTATTTGAAAACACAAAAAAAATTAAGTCTCCTTTAGTTTTCACCTCTTCCTTAGCTCACCATGTTGATCCCCAAGTTCACCCTGAAAGACCTTCCAATTGGTAGTGGTCCTATAATTGGGAAAGATAACATTGAAGAATTCTTTAATCATGTTAGCAAACATGAAGATACTGAGGATAGATCCCTTGTAGAACTTGCTCCAAATTATGAGATTGCTGCAGCTTCTTTAATTCACATGTTAGAAGCTAGGTTTGTTAACCTCAACCCCTTAATGCAAGTAATGTTTCTTAAGCTTAAAGAAATTGAGGATCCTGAAAAGAGGGATTTTATTCTAGAAACTTTCTTTAAGGAATTGTATGATGTTGCCAAGGAAGCTAGAAAAGTTTTTGAACGTTTCAAAGTGCTAGGCTCTTGTGTAGATGTTGTTGGTACGCGAGAAAAGATGAACAAAACTGAACCTAATGGGGAGGAACCTAAGATACGAATACCCTTTTAACTAGTAGCAATACATGATGCCATAGAAAAGAATCTTGATTGGATTGTTCCTGCAAACCCTTTTGATGAGAATAGTGAACCCAAGAGCATTGAGAGAGGATCCTCTAGAACTTATTTGGATGATATACCTTGCCTTGTTGAAAATATTTCTGGTATTGATCTTAATGCTTCTTCATTTGAGAACACTTGATTCTTTCTTTGGTTCTTATGCCTAACTTAAAGGCGTTAAAGAAAAGAACTTGTTGGGAGATAACCCAAGAGTTTTAGTTGAGTCTTGGAAGTTATTACCTCTGTAATAACCTCTCCTTATCCTTTTTATTTGCTTTTTGTGCCAAGAGTAACCTCTAATGAGAGTAAAGTAATGATTGGGAAAGTTGCTGTCCTGAAACAGATTTCTGTGCTTCACCGTAAAAATTCCTGAGAGAGCTTTGTACGTCGGATTGATCTGTATTTTTTTGTGCTTCTGCCCCAGGTTGTTATCTAACTTTCGTTAGTTCAACACTTTTGATTTGAGCAACATAAGGTCTTCGAAAAAATTCGTATTTACCTGCTGGTCTGCTTTGACAGATTTCAGCCATTTTCTGCATTTGCTTCTTGTTAGTTCCTTCTTGAGTTCCTTTGGGGAATTGAGCTTTTTGAGGGAAGTGCTACAGTAGCTAGTGTTCTAATGGAAGTTTATTTGGTGTTAGAACTGAACCTTGAGACTTATTTATCTTAAGTGCACTAATGTTGCTAATGAGATTGTGTGAAGTTTTGTATGAAGGAAAATTTCAGGTGTATGGAATGAATGAGTAATGAGATGAAGGATGGACTAAAGCTCAAGCTTGGGGATGCCACGCGTGTCACCCAAGAAATATCCAAGAAGTACAAGCGTCAAATCTTGGGGATGCCCAAGGCATCCCCTTCTTCATCAATAAAAAAATTCTAGGTTTCTTCCAAACGCTTCATTTTATTGTTTCGTGCACAGTTGTGTTTCTCTTGGAGCGTCTTCTTTTTCGTTTTGGTTTTGGTTTTTAGTTTGCTTGGTTTGATTAGTTTTCTGAATAAGTTGGTTGGACCCCCTCTTTCACACTTTGGTTTGCAAATAGTTTGGTTTGGTTTGGAAAAGAGTAGGAAAGTTTATGCTTATGTGGTAAAAAGAGCTCATTTTTGACTGTGGCCTATGCTTTGTCATGCCATGCTCGATGTTGTTTTTGGCTTTATGCTTAGTATTCTTTGTTGTAGCATGACTTGTTATAAACAATTGAGATTGCTTAATGTGCCTTGGATGAATCATGCGTTGTTTTAGCATATTAAAGCATAGTATAGTGGTATTCTCCTTTGATGCTTTATTTGGGTTGACTTGGCGCATGCTCACACCATGTTATGACTATCTCAAGTCACCATAGACTTTATGATCCTTTAGTTTTCAACTTGTAGTATCACTTTATGCTTTGATCAATGATGTTTTGTCGCTCTGCATGATTATGGCCCTTATTGCTCTCTTAGTTTGTCGCTCCCAGTATTTTGCTAGCCTCCACAACCAAGCATGAGTTCCACTCATGCATCCAACTCCCTAAACCAAGTTTTTCCAAAGAGTCCACCATACCTACCTACTAGCTTATGCTATTCCAAGTATATTCATGCTTTTGTTTACCTTCCACTTGTTATGAGAAAACTAGTGATTAAAGCTCTCACAAACTTGATGGCACACTTTACTTTATTGCCTCTAATAAACTTGAACCATTGGGTCCTTCTTTGTTGCGTATATGCTTGCGCTTTATAAGTTGAAATTAGCAGAACCATGTTTCATGGGGAACGCTTTCAACATTGCACTTGTACTTTGTACCCCGTTGATATTATGTTCTTTTGCTTACGGATCCCAGCGGTGTGAAATAAAAGTGGAACTTGTAAGATCATGGAGTTTGTATATGTGTTAGAGAAATGCCTGGGCTGCTAGCCTAAGCCATGCCTAATCATGGTGGAAACTTGCAGCATCACCATAGTGAGCACTCTATGAAGCATCCTCAATAAAAACCTATGCAAATAGCAAATAAAAAGATCGCTGAGATGCTCATTGTCTGCTTGCCTTGTCATTTTGATTATGGGAAAGCTCCCGTATCATGTGCAAGGGGTACCCCGTTGGCGGTTCTTAATGATACACATATACTTACAATGACAAGAGCTTACTCGTGACTAAAGTTGAGTAGCATGAGGATCGGTCTTCGTAAGTAAGGGGCATGAGATTTCGGTTTATAACTTGTCAAGCATATCCTCTTAGTTATGTCACTTTAACCTTAATCACCTTCAACATGCTTATGATAGGGGCAATGAGAGCTGAAAGCTATAAGTACCATAATTTTTGGAAGCTCTTTATGAGACTTGAATCCCTACTTCCTTTTACAAAGGCTTTTCTTCCACCATTATATTGAGTCTCCACCTTCTATCTTTATGCACTACTTTGAGAGCATAATGGCCATTCTTAGTTCTATGTGCATTGTCCCAAGACTAGTTGATTGATGCATAACTTGTTATTGCTTGTTTGAAACTATTGTATCTAGTCACTCTTATGAACTTCGAAGGTGTCCTATGCATTTATATTTGCTACTCTATTGAGGGACAAGCTGAATACTTTTATGCTATGTTTTCTTTATGTGAAACAAACAAACGTCTTACAAAGCATTGTTATTCATGAATCTTTTGTTTGTGCCTTTTCATGTTGTATCATAGTTTCTTTGCTTATTGCTAGAACTTTGTCTTTCATGTTATGATTGAAGTACTATGATCCTAGCTTTGAGTTTTGCAAATACTTTGATCAAGTTTTGATGGTGCATGTCACCTCAAAAATTATTTCTTTTTATCACTTACCTACTCGAGGACGAGCAGGAGTTAAGCTTGGGGATGTTGATACATTGCAAATGTATCTATAATTTTTGATGTTCCATGCTTGGTTTTATCCACTTTCTTGTGT
Organism: Avena eriantha; assembly: GCA_910589775.1. Classification (NCBI taxonomy): domain Eukaryota; kingdom Viridiplantae; phylum Streptophyta; class Magnoliopsida; order Poales; family Poaceae; genus Avena; species Avena eriantha. Next base: position 483,679,443 of record OU342745.1, read on the forward strand.
TTTGTTCCAACTTTGGAGTACTTTTATTATGATTTCTTGGACTAACCTATTAACAAGAGGCACAGTGCCAGCTGCCTGTTTTCTGTTGTTTTTGGTTCCAGAAAAGTCAGAAAATGAATATTCTCGGAATTGGACGGGACAAAAGCCAAAGTGCCTATTTTTCCGGAAGGGATCAAGTGCCAGAATACGAGACGGAGAAGGGCTGGGGGCCGGCCACACCACCTGGCCGCGCGGCCAGGCCTGGCCCGCGCCAGGGGGTGGTCTGGCCGCCCCCAGCACCCCCTCGGCCTCTCCTTCCGCCTATAAGTTGCCCTCGGGACCAAAACCCTAAGTACCCGATCAAAAATCCATGAAAGAGTCTGAAGCCGCCGTCGTCTCTATCCCTAGATCGGGGGGATCTGAAGCTCTTCCCGGCACCCTGCCGGAGAGGGGAATTCACCCTGGAGGCCTTCTTCATCACCATGCAAGCCTCCGGTGTGATGCGTGAGTAGTTCATCCTTGGACAACGGATCCATGTAGTAACTAGATGGCTGGTTTCTCCTCCTTTGTGCTTTCATGTTTACATCTTGTGAGCTTCATTCATGATCAAGATCATCTATTTGTAATTCATACATGTTGTGTTTGCGGGGATCCGATGGATAATGAGATGCTATTTCAGATTGATTATTGATTCTATCATGTCTTTGTTATTTGAGATCTTGCATGCTTTCCATTGTTAGTAGCTATCTTGGCCAAGTAGATGCTAGCAACTCCAAGAGTTAGTATTTATGCTCGATAGTGGGTTCATGCCTCTGGTAATCTGGGGAAGTGACAGAAATCTCTAAGGTACTAGATGTGCTGTTACTACTAGGGAGAAAACAACGATCCTTTGTTCATAGAACAATTGTATTGTTTACTTTACACGCAGTTCGTAAAGCAATAATCTGTTGCTTGCAACTTAATACTGGAGGGGGGTCGGATGATAACCTGAAGGTGGATTATTAGTCATAGATGCAGTTGGATGGCGGTCTATGTATTATGTTGTAATGCCCAATCAAGTCTCAAAGGAGTCAAGATGATTAGTATATGCATGTATTGCTTTCCGGTGTTTGTCAATTGCCCCGCTATAATTTGTTCACCCGGCATGTTATCTATCTAAGGAGAGTCACCTCTAGTGAACTATGGATCCCGGTCCTTTACTTTACGTACAATCTATAAACTGTTTCTGCTTTGTGTTTACTTTCTGCAAACTTTTACTTCTTTCTATTCGATACGTTTAATCCTTTGTTTTCCGCAAAACACGGTGAGATTGACAACCTCATCGCAAGTTGGGGACAAAGTTCTGTGGTTGTGTTGTGCAGGTCTCCACGTTGCTACTAGCACCGGTAGTTCGCCCTGCCAAAGCTCAGCTAGTAACACCTTTGAGGTGTTTCCTTGCTCCTACTGGTTTGATTAAACCTTGGTTTCATAACTGAGGGAAACTTGCTGCTGTGCTCATCATACCTTCCTCTTGGGGTCCCAACGAGCTCTACATCAACACCGCCATCAAGCATTTTTCTGGGCGTCGTGCATTGAGCCATCAGTCCCAGGGCTAGGCATGATCTTTGGGTGATCTTTAATACTCCACGTGATTTCCTGATCTGCCTAGGGCATGTATCTCACCATTACCGGCATTACTGCGTTTACCTCCATATGCCGGCGCTGCAAGCTTTTCCGGTCATTTTCTTCCGTTGTAAACACACAGTAACTTTGATGATGCTCCATGTACTCGTTTCGTCCCTCATTCTCGTGGTAACCTTGACCTTGTTGCTGGTCATTACCTACTTGATGTACTGCATCCCTTCTTTCCTGATTCTCGTACCTCGGCAGAGGTGGTGGCAACATCAGTTGCTGTCCATTTCCCCTTGTTAGTAACGGTTGTCGTGGTGCCTCATTCCTAGGTGCCTCATTCCGAGGTGCCTGAGCATTCCCCGAACTGCCCTGCTCTAACTTTCTCATCCACTCACACTGCCAGGTTGTATGGTTTGCCAGACTATTTGAACTTGGTGTATGGAGCTTGCAAGGTTGATCCAACATAGACTCAAACGTATACCTCGTTCTATCTTTCCACTCTTGCCATTGCTTTTTCTGCTCCGGGGTCCAAGGCTTTTTCCTTTCATTTTTCTGTTGCCAGTTTTGCCCTCCAGTTTTTTGGCGCTGGCTAGCACCGGCATTGAGCTGGTCCCGGTCTACTGTTGCCACCTGCTGCGAGTTGTATTTGTAATCCAGGCGCTCGTACCTTCTCTTTCCTTGAAAATTATTTCTCCTCGATGATCCGGAGCCATCTCGGTTGTAATATTCCTCATTTGCCTCGCTCGATATTAACCGAGGTTGCGTTGGATCTCCCAAGGCATACGAATCCGCGATCTGGATCGTCTCAGCCAAAGTAGTTGGCATATCTCGCAGGAGCCTCTGCCACAACATACTCCCATATCTGGATCCCTGGGCGAACCACGCAATAGCTTGTGATTCAATTACCCCTCACACGAGTTACGCACGTTGCACCACCAAGTCAAGAAATCCTAGTCTGGCTCATTCGGTCTTTGCCAGCATAGCGCCAGAGTCTGTGGCCTGTTGGGCCTCTTGTAGGTGCTCGAGAAGTTGCTAACGAACAACTCCTCAAAATCTAGCCAGCAGTTGACACTTCCTGGTGGCAAATTGTTCAGCCAAACTCTCGCTGGTCCTTCCAACATTTGTGGCACATATCTTATTGCCCATCTCAAATTTCCTGTTGTGATCTTGACCGCCGTCGCGTAATCAATCAGCCAATCCTCTAGCCTAGTACTACCATCATAAGTTCTGGTTCCTCTGGCCAGCTGGAAGTTCGGCACTGGTGGCTCTTTCATGATCTGGGGCCCAAAGCATGCTGGACCCGGTGGACCTTGTACCTCGATTAGCTTCGACCTATAAATCCTATCTAGTTTCAGCCTTGCATCATCTGGCTGCAAGTTCCTTCTTCCCAGCCTTGACCCAATTATGTGGTGATCCGGTCTGGGGTATCCATCGTTGATCATAGCCGAATAATCATCATTGTATCTTTCCTGATCCGGATAAGCATTTTGTTGTTGTGCTGCTTGTCTGCACTTCCCTCCTGCCGAGGTGCGCACTTTTGCTGCTGCCGAGGTACATTTTGCCCCGTTCCCACGGGATCACGTTGTCCGGCATTGCCGTTGGCAGCATTCCTCTGACCGGCATTGCCTTGTTCGCGGTTACCTCGTCCAGCCACACCTCGGCGGGTACTGTGTCGATCTTCATCAACTTGCACTGCTTTGCCTTTTTCGTCCCTTACTAGATCATAGAGAACCATCTGTTTGTCTCTTCTCCTGGAGTTTACTACTTCTTCTCTCCTGGGATTGTGACCCGGAGATGACGCGGCTCCTCTGGATCTTGCCGGGTTATTCCTAGCCGAATGAACCACGTGTGATGCTCCTGGTGGCGCCGGGTTTGCCTTGTTCATTTCTTCATTTTGCTGGCAAGCGATTCTTAGCAAGTGATTCACCCTCTCTTGTTGCCTTTGCCGAGCCTCTCCGGTTAAACCTTCTAACTCGGACGCGGCCGCATTTGCTGCCTTGAGGTTCTTTGCCGGGGTACTGTACCTATCCAGCCCTCCTGTTACTATCGTGGCTGTCTGAACCAACCTAGGCTCATATTCCTTGTCAATCTCAGTAATCAGGTTCCTACCTCAGATTTTCATGCCATCTATGCTGTTTGCCTTTGCATATTACCTCAAAGTAATGTTCAAAGACTGCTGCAGCTCTGCTACCTTCTTTGCCCCAGCTAACATTTTCCGCCTAGTTTCCTCTAGCTCAGCTTGCGCCTAAGCCGGATCTACCACAGGTGCTATTGGCGTTGTTAGGCTATCTATTGCTTGCTAGAGCACATTCTCTGGCCTTTCTAGTGGGGGAAACCTAGATCTGGTCTGCTTTGGCGTAACCTCCAGCTCTGGTGTCGGGCCCTTGCTTTCTTCCGCGTCTGGCGCTGTCATCAGGACCTCACCGCTGCTGGTGGGGCGAGTGATACGCACACCACGAGCTGCACTAAGAGGTGGTTCGCCTCCCTCGATGATGTGCCACAGGTGAACACAGGATTCGTCCACGCCGATGTAGATCTTGTGCGTGCCAAGCTTGATGAATACGCCATTGCGCAGAGGGGGGGTGCATGCCGAAGCTCCCTGCGTTGTCGCTGACGTAGTCTAGCGCTCCAAAGCGCTGAACCAGGCCGTGGACAACGCGCTCGCCGGTGCTGGAGAAGCTTCCCGTCTGGATTTTCACCCCTGCTAGCACCGCTAGCCCCATGGTGGGCGCCAACTGTCGTGGTGGTGGCACGACAGATGCCATGGATAGGCTAAAGATGGGGCAAACGTGTGCTAGGGGAATCCAGGGAACGAGAACGTGGTGATTCCACGCACAGATGTTCTTGATTTTCCTCTATCAATGGTGTTTATAGATGTTCTTCAAGCTATTGGTGAGAAGGAGACAATGCCTCTTACTCCCCACAAACTAGCCCTTGAGCTCTACCTTAGACAGAGAAAAATGATCGATCCCCCTCTACGGAGGCCCCGATGCTCCTTATATAGGGGAGCCCGAGTTACAATGTTAGGGCATACGTGGCAGCATATTCTTCAAATATGCTCCTCGTCTAAAGCTAGATGCTTCTTTATTCTCTTTAACGGCTCGTTCGGACTTTGGACGTAACCCGCAGCGTAATGTTTGTCTTTAAGCGTCACCATACACGGGCTACTTCAACCGACATTGTCCGCGTCACCTTGGTCGCCCTTGACCCGCTGGTCCTCCCCTCTGCTTTGCTTCTCTCATGCTACAGCTAATAAAGCCACCTTTTGACTAGTGGGAGGTTCCTTCCTTCTCTTGGAAGCCATATGATAGTCCATCTAGCATGTGGCTAATCCGGCTACTAAGATGCCTGCAAAACAGATAGACAAACATGTCCGGCATATATTTTATGTCAGTCGGGCTACGGCTAAGGAGACTCTCCACGGGCCGGGTCACTCCGTGGTTCGGCCTGCCTTGAGATGACCCGTTCATCACTTGCTTTGACCGTGCCGTACACCGGCTAACTCGGCCTTTATACCCAGCGTTATCCCCCAACTACACCACATCGATGGACACGTTGATGCCACGTCGGCTGACCCATGGGATCGCCGGTGTGCACTTCACAAAGCTGTGGGGAACAGTGCTAGGGGTCGATCTGGGAAGCGAGCTTGCGCGCGTTTGAATGATAGGAGGGAGGCGAGCACGAAACTGGCGGCACTGTTGGGCTTGGTTCACCGGAGCAACATCCCCGACGACGGCTAGTGGCGACGCTCACAGGCTCTTGACGCGGGAGCAAACCAGAGCGAGAGGGATGAAAGGGAGTAGTCCATGAGGACCAGCGGCTAACTAAGGTGCTGATGGATGGCTCAGCGAGGCGGGGTGAGTCCAGGAGCAACGACCTGGTCGACGACAAAGCTCATCGGAGGCGGGGAAGATGAAGCCGATTCGCCCAACCCGTTGCGCCCCAGCAAGCACACCTCGGTGGGGAGGTCAAGGGAGAGGTGGGGAAGCTTCTGGCGTGCTCAAATTCGCGAGGGGAGACTGGAGTTGGCGGCGTGACGCGGCGACCGTCGGCTACGGTTTTGGGAGGTTGGGGAAGGAGGAAGAGAGAGGTCGTTGGAAGGGGAAAGAGGATGTAGTCTAATCAGGGCACCTCGGCAGCCTTATCTCTTCTCCAGAAGACGGCGGGCGGCGGCGGTCATCCGACGCAGGCGGACGGCAACGGCGGCGCCACAGAGCTGCTTCTCGCTGTCGAGGAAGACGACGAAGCGGGTGCCGAAGCGGTACGGGCCGTGTCAGGCTGTTGTTGGGCCGACTCTTGGGCTGCGGGAAAGGTTGAAGGGGAGGAGAGAGAGTTGGGCTACAGCCTGGCTAAGCTATGGTTCTGTTTTTTCTGTAAAACATTTTTCTTTTCCCTTTTCTCTTTTCAAAACCATTTCAACTCTATTTTGAATAGTTTTAAAATTACCAGGGGTTTTGTAATTATATGAAATACTGCAAGGGGACCTTGTATACAATTTAGGCTCGTCACTTTTTGTATTTTCAAAAGTATTTCAAAACCATTTGAAAGGTTACATAGAGAGGAAAAATTAGGGTTTTGTTTGTATTCTTTTCTTGCATACATTTTTCTTAGAAAAGAATGATGCTCATGCTATTTTACATTCAACTCTAATTAAAGGTTAACTAAAACTGGGATGTTACATAGTACATACATACCATGGTGATCGTAATTAAATAGTTCTGAAACTTGGAATTAACCATGCACCACGTGAAATTTTTTTTACAAATCGCAAGACAATTTCAATGAGAGGTGACTAAGATTTAGCAAGTTTTTGGTGACTCGAGAACTTGGAAATCCGTTATTTTTTTAGCAGGCCAAGTATCGTGATTCCGTGCAAGCGGTGAGGACATGTACAATGGTAGAGAATGCTAGCTTTCTCTTAGCACTCCATATCATCTAGAAAAGACAATACGTATAAGTCATACAACACATTATCTCTTGATAACCTCCCTAGCAATTAACGAGAATAAATTAATTTTTAGTAGGAAATTATATAGCTAACAGAAAACATGTGCTACAATGGTGAAAATAGTCTTCTCTTATTTTTTAAGAGATCTTCCTTAGCTAAGGGAAGACAACCTTCTTTTTCTTCATTTTTTTTTCTTTCAACTAAGCAAAAATCTGATGTGGCTGGTTTAAGGAAAGGCTGATGTTAGCGCATCCGTACGTGCCTTGACACGCCGGAGTGTGATTTTTTCAAAACATCATAGGTTACGCCGAAAACAGCAAGTAGACGTGACGGTGAGAGAGCGTATTTTGTCATTTAAATTTATGTAGTAATGCAAAGATGTTTTCCGTTTACTGGTTTTTGCAACGGGATGTTTTACTCGCTTACAAGCTGATGGTTTTATGGATTTTGAAAAAATCTCTCTCCTGCCGGCTCGTAGTAAAACTGACCAGTAGTAAATCCACCAGGCTGATATTTTCGAAAAATAACCACGATCGAGCACTCCAGTCCAAATTTCTGTCGGGCCCATGTGGCAGTGTGAGTAATAGTTGCGACGCTAAGAAAGAGAAGATTCGAGGATGATGATGAGTAAAGAGCGAGGCGGTTAGCAAAGCCCTGACAGGCTGACACCCCCCACCACCCCCACGCCAAAACCTCCACCCCCGCCATCCCCAATCCCCCAATCCTCCCTCTCCAGCCATGGCGGAATCGCCTCCCATCCCGCCGTGGATGATCCTAGATCGCCGCACCCAAGTACTCCCGCCGAATAAGGAGCACGAGCAAGGTGGGCCAGGTATGAAGATTTCGTACAGGGCGCCGCCGCTGCGGACAGTTCTGGCGGTGCGCGCCGCTCACCGGCTGTACATAGCCGCCGTCGAGCCCACCGGCTACTTCCTCCTGTGTTCGAGCGCAGAGGAGGGCGCGGCCGAGCAAGATATCTACATCTGCGACGGGACCAAGGATACCGTGACACGCCTTACTTTGGCCGCGCAGCGGTCGACGGCCCAGAACGTCGGCGTTGGCGACGCCGATCGTTCCGTGGGCCGGGACTTCGGCGTCGAGGAAGAACGGGGCGGAGACCGCTCCATCGCTGAGCGTCTCGAGGATCTCGGCGTCGTTGCCCACCGCCTCATCGCCGACGGCACCATCGCCGACCGCCTCCGGATCCTGGGGGTCTTCTCCGACCGCGTCATCGGCGAGCGTCTCGAAGACCTTGGCGTATTCACCGACCGCATCATATCTGATCGTCTGCAGATCCTCGGCATCGAGGCCGACCACCACAAGGGAGACCGTCCAAGGGTCCAGAACCTGCTGGGACTGGGAGCCGGCGCCGCACGGGACGGGGAGCGCGTCCAAGCCGAGCACCTCGGCGTCGGCGCGGCGCGGGATGGGGAGCGCGTCATAGCAGCAGAGCACCTCATCGTCGACGACACTCCGAGGATGCAGAACATAGGCGTTATCGCTGGACGCGACGGCAAGTTCAACATCGTCGAGCTCCGCCAAGCCAGAGTCGGTGAGCACATTCACGCCAGACTGCTCTGCTTCTCGCCACTGAGCACGGACGGCTGGGTAGAGAAGGAGCTGACTTACCCTCCCCATCTTCGACCATGGCGCGGGGACGGCGCGATCTCCCATCACAACAGGATTTGCTGGTTCAGTCTGGGGTACGGTTTGCTTATCTGTGATCCTTTTGACGACAACCCTCTACTCAATTACTTCCCACTTCCGCCGGGATGTCAGCTTACTGTACAAGAGCTGAATCAGAACAAGGACCTGAGAAGGCAGCGTTGTGTGAACATTAGTGCAGATAAGTTGTGGTTTGTCATTCTGGAAGGAGCAGGCAGAAAAATGGCTATTAGAGCATGGTGTTTTGGAGATGAATCGTGGACGCCTGGATATGAGCTCCCGTTGTCAGAGATGTGGAATGACGAAACTTACGGTGCCATGGGACTTCAGCGAACAACCCCAGAGATAGTGTTTGTGCATCCCATTGTTCCCGAGATTATCTATTTGCTGGAGGGATCTCAGCTATTTTCTGTGGATTTGAGTACAACAAAAGTGGTGCCCTGCATTCAGCTCAGTGACCATGATCAACATTCTCCGGAGACATTGTTGATGCCTTGGCAGCTAAAATGGCGTCCCTGGGTTATGCTAGCTTCTGCAGCAAGGTGCGTTCCAAACTTGGGAGATAACGTTGTGCTTGCTCGAGCAGAATCCCCACACCCCAGCCAGCTATTATTTGGACCTGCTTTCCTTGAGAAGAACCCTGAATATCTCTATGTCGCGGCGACTGATCCATCTGGGATGCTCCTACTGTGTGCCGGATACCATCGGCAAGGTCGGTCTGTTGTGCGCAAGGTCTATTTTGTCAAAGATCAAAAGGCACCTGACCGTAGGCTTTCTCGCCTACCTGATCAAAGCGAGGAATCTCTTAGCCACGGTAGTGTGGGTATCATTGCAGATCCCCGGAACGGCAGCAGTGTGGTGGCTGAGCTTGTGCCCGGCGCAAACGGCCACGGCATGGTTCGCTTCTGGACATCACTTAATCCTCACAAGTGGAGCACCAGGGAGGTGAACTATCCCTTGAGCAGTGATCGTCCATGGAACGGCAGCGGCGTCCTTGTGTGGAACCAAATGCTTTGGTGGATCGATCTGTCACAAGGCCTGGTTTGCTACAACATCTTTGCAGGGCAACCCAAGGTTCGTTACTTGCCCTTTCCAGCTGACTCCGAGATCGCTGCCACCACAACCCAGGCCATGCCTTCCACAGTTGAGCTTGAGCTTGGGCGGCATCGTGTTGTGAACATGAGTGAGGGTTGTCTTAGGTACGCTGAGATGCATGGGCCAGAGAATGCACCTGTTGTGAGTGTGTGGACAGTCGTCAGCGATCAGCGCAAGAAACTCAGCTGGAGGCACGAGTATGACCTCAGCATGAAACAGGTTTGGTCCAGCTCCTGGTTCAAGTCCACCTGCCTGCTTCCATCTCATATACCAGCTCTAGCACTCGTGCACCCACTCCATCACAAACTTCTCTATTTCCTGCAACACGGGAAGATCTTCGCTGTCAATGCTAGCTCACCCTCAGTAGACATGCAGATGACCGTCAAGTTCGAGGTTGAAGGGAGTGCAGGGGATTGCAGGTCCGGACCTGTGCAACCATTTTTCACGCCGATAGAGAGCTTTGGGTTAGTTCCAAAGCAGTGAGACATTCTGCGCTGCAAATCACTAGTCCTCATCTTACTTACTCAAAGGCTTTATTTCCTCATGTTAGCTCTCCACCTGTTCCTCGGTAGGGATAGCCTTGCTGCCCCTGTTGGCCTATGTTCCTGAACAGAGTTGGCCTATGTTTCTCAAGTTCAGCATTGAAGGCTTTAATTTGCTCATGCCAGCTCTCCACATGTTCTTCCTCGGAGGGGATAGCCTTGCTTGCCCCTGTTGTTTACTTCTTTTTATGTTTCCCTTAAGAATGTTCCGACGTTGTGTAATCGAACCTGCTTGTTGCATGCGTCCTAATTGCTGGGTTTCTCTCTGGATGTTGGTGTTACCTGATGATTGGAATGGCAATGAATTCGAAATGGAAGTCCAATTAATGATCTATCATCTTCAGAAAGTCATAACTCTCAACTTCTTTGACATCGTTTGGTTTTCAGTTAAGTCCATGTTTTTCAATTCGCTTTGGGAATGGAAGTCACTGTATATACTTGAATCTCCCTCCTGCAGCGTATATTCTAAAGTAGACAGGGATAAAGAATCCTTAGGAACCTCTTCTTTTTTTTCCGGGTATATGAACCTCTTCGTTGACTTCCCAATTTTCTTTTGGCATGCACAAGTACTTTGAAAAAAAAAATTTGAACAACAACGACTTCAGGATCCAAATAGAAACTAGTACTGTACCACTTAATCCATCTATACTTCCTCGCTTGGTAAATGATCTGATACAATCATGTTCCATTGAGTTTCGTCATGGTTTGGAAAAATTCTATGCATTAAGGTTCAAACACAGGCAAGGGTTAGCATCATAAAAGCACCTCCGGATGCCAAATCTGTACACACATTAGGGTACATGAACAATGTTAGACAAGTCAAATCTTTTCTTAGTCCACCATGTCACCTAGATAATAAAGCAATAAAAATAAGGTGTACTACCTTCCATATTAATGGTCTAGATTCACAAGTAGATACTGCAGTTCTACACACTAAAATGCGTCTAAACATATATGTATGCTTCTAAAAAAACATATATGTATGCAGACAAATCCACGACAATTAATGTAAATCAGAGGGAGTACAGCACATTATCTTTTCTTGTCATCCTAGCAATAATGAGACTTAATTACATTTTAGTAGGACATTGTATTAATAAGAGAATTTTAAACATTGCATGTAGTAGTTGTCTAGGACTCTATCTCCTATTCCTATATGACACGGTCTATCGTATCTCATTGTAACTTATATTGTTGTCCAATATAAATACACATCAGCGGAACAGGTTAGGGTAACGCTTCCACAATCCTTTTGACATGGTATCAGAGCCTATCGATCATCTAGAAAATTGCCGCCGCCTCCTGTCCTCGACAACCCATCACCGAGCCCAGCCGTCGCTGCCGCCATGTCTCTTGGTGCTTCATCCTCGCCATCCAGTGGCACCCCCTCTCTCTCGGCGAACCTTTCTCTCTCGGAAAAACTCAACCGGGGACAATTTTCTAGTGTGGCAGGCGATGATCTTGCCAGAAATCCGTGGGGCATAGCTGTTTGTGCTCCTAGAAAGATCGATGCTGGCACCTGACAAGGAAGTGAAGGTCCTCAACAAGGATGACAAGGATATTTTGGTTCCAAACCCTAAATATGCCCGCTGGATCTCTCTAGATCAGTGCGTGCTTGGGTTTACCGTCCGGAATATGTCCAAGGAGATCATCACCCAGATGGTCGGACACACAAGCTTTGGTGGTGTTTGGAAGGTCGTGATGGAGATGTTCCCGTCACAATCCAAGGCCCATGTGGTGCAACTCCACATGCAACTGAACAAAACCCACAAAGAGAACAAGACCGTCGAGGTTTATTTCAATCAGCTCAAGACCCTGGTGGATGAGATGGCTACTGTAGTCAAGCCTCTTGAGGAAGATGATGTGATCTCCTATATGCCCGCCGATCTCAATGATGAGGCCTATAATGTATTTGTTGCTGCAATCACTACCTTGATTAAGGCAGACAAACATATCAGCCTGAGTGATATCTACTCCCAACTCCTGTCATATGAGGCTAGGTTTGAAGATCAAAACCCTAATGGGGATTCTTCGGTTAATGCAGCAACTCATGGTGGTTACTGAGGTGGACATGGTGGCGGGAGTGGAGATCAATGTGGATATGATCAGTATGATCAGCAGCGTGTCTATGAGAACTGTGGTTATGATCAGCATGGCTATGACCAACATTGCAATGATCAGCGCGGTAGGTACAAGCCCCGTGGTAATGGAGGAGGTGACTGTGGTCAGGGGTACTGCCCATAGCCTCAGCAATAAGGTGGTGATAAACCGACTTGTCAAGTGTGTGGTAAAATTGGCCACACTGCCTTAAATTGCTGGAAAAGATTTCATAAAACTATCGTGGGCCTGAAAGATCTGTTGGTGCGACTGTTGGAGGCGCATATGGTGTTGATCCACACTGGTACTCAGATTCTGGAGCCAACGATCATATCACTGGTGAGTTGGAGAAGCTGCAGGTGAGGGATCGCTACAATGGAAATGATCAAATTCATACATCTAGTGGTTCAGGTATGGATATATACATCATATTGGTCATTCTATGTTTCATACCCCTAAACATGACTTGCATCTTAATAATATACTTCATGTTCCTAGAGCCACAAAATGTTTTCTTTCCAATAGTCGCCTAGCTCGACATAATCATGCCTTTGTTGAATATTGGCCTAACTCCTTCTTTATTAACGATCAGGACACGAGGGAGGTTCTGCTCCAAGGTAGATGTGTGGATGGACTTTATCTGCTACCATCGTCATCCATGTCTCTTCTTGGTCGTCATGCTCATGGTATGTCCAAGTCTTCTTCATCGTTGTGGCTTAGGCACCTAGGTCATCCCTCGTCTATCATGGTGCGTCAAGTTCTTCTTGATAATGAGATTCCGCTTACCGAGTCAAATAAAGAGTCGGTTTGTGATGCTTGTAAAATGGTCAAGAGTCATCAATTACCCTATCCAAAGTGAAAGGGCATTTATGCCCTTCCCTTTATTTTGACGTTTGTTGACAACACTAGGATGGTTTTAATCTGCCACTAAAATGTTTCAGGATATATCTATATTACCTGCAAAATATTATCATATCATTATCTTGTCATAAGGAAAAGAAGGCCCCAAGTTTTATCTGTGATGGACCTTGTCTGCACCGGACTGTCCGGTTGAATTCAGCCGGAATGTCCGGCTAGTATTCACCGGAGTGTCCGGCCAGAAGGATTTCTCAGAAGCCACGGACAATCAGTACCCCTTTTCGGACACTACCCGGACTCTTCCCGGAAACTGGTCGGATTCTTTGCCAGGCCGGAATGTCCGATGTACTGCGGCTGGAGTGTCCGGTCCGGACGGAATGTCTGGGTCATTTCGGCCGAACTGTCCAGGTTTAGTGGCTCTAACGGCTACATTTCTAGGGGGACTATATAAAGGCCCCTTCTTCTACCTTGAGTTGGTGCTCTTTCCTGGAGAGAAGAACCCTAACCCTAGAGCCACCAAATCAACAAGAACTCCATCTACAACCATCCAAAGTCCTTGATCTTTAGGGAATTGAAGAAGGAGTCCTTGATCTACATCTTCACCAAGAGAGATTTCCATTTCCCCCTCATTCACTTGAGGGCCCATTGCTCTAGTGTTTCATTGGAAACCCTAGTTCTTGATTTGGTTCTTACTAGCTTGTTCTTGATTGTTGTAACAGCTAGCTTGTATTCGGGAGCCTCCAATTCAGTTGTGGATGTGTGCCTCGAACTTGTTGTAAAGGTGCCGGCTTCCACCTTGAAGGTTGCCGATATAGTGGAAGCGTGAATCGATCCCCTTGGGGTGAGGTTCACCGGAGAACAAGGGAGGCCTCTTGTGGTGTTGGTGGTTTGATACCACCCCCCTCTCCAAACGCAGATGTACTTCCCCTCAAAAGGAAGGAACCGCGGGAAATAATCCTTGTGTCCTCGCGTGCTTCACTTCAGTTACTTCTATCCTTTACCACATCTTACTTTATCTTGCTCTTGCTTAGTAGTTGTGCTAGTATGACATATAGGTAAATTCACCATAGTTGCATATCTAGAGAATATACCTATGTGTCAAACCTTAATTTGAAAAGGAGTAAAATTTGAAGTAGCACATATTCACCCCCCCCCCCCCCCTTCTAGGTGCCCATACGATCCTTTCAATTGGTATCAGAGCCTCGGCTCTTTATTCAGGCTTAACTGCCTAAGAGACTATGGGTAACCCAGGGGATGAGGGAGAGGGTGAGGCTAGCACCTCGATGACCGTGGTAGATCTCAAGAATTTGGAAACAAGCTTGAGCTCTACCTTGGGCAACGAATCCAATAGTTGCGTCAACTTATTGAGCGACTTGTTATGGAAAAGTCAGCCTCACCACCACCCTCTCGAGAGGAATCACCACCTAACCCTAAGGCAAATGCTCTGGCTAAGCCAATAGGTGAAGTGTTGGGGGTGAACATAATTCCACTGACTCCACCACCAAAAAGGGTGATGGGAAGGAAGAGCACCATGTGGTTCCCGGATGGTACTCTCCCGACCCTCCAATCCCTCAGCCCCATATAAATAATAGAGGTGACCCACCTAAGCTAGATGCACATACTTTTGCTCAATGACAAGTTTTAATGAAATCTCATGTGCGCAGCTATTGCATTGACTTGTGGAACATTATTGAAGAAGGACTCAAAATTGAGGATCCAACCAATTTGACTAGAAGAGAAGTGGTCAATAGTCAACTCAATGCGACAGCCTTGCACATGATCTAACTTGGAGTGGGGCCAAAGGATTTTCCCCACATTGAGCACTACAATACTGCCAAGGAAGCTTGGGATTCTCTCATTGACTTGCTTCTTGGCAATGAGAGCATGAGAAGAAATAGGTATGATGCCTTAAGCAATGAGGATGAAGGCTTCTATATGAAGGATGGTGAAGATCATGAAGACATGTATCGAAGGCTCAAGTCCACTACCATCGCCTTTAGGAATGTGGGTGCCTCACATGTGGATGATGCTTGGATAAAAAGGAAATATGTGAGTGCACTCATGCCCTTTGAGCCCACCGACTTGAAGAGTCTACAAGGAAGACACAACTACCATCTCATGACCTCCAATGAAGTTATGCAAGAGATGGCATCTTTCAAGGTTACCGCCAAGAATGCCAAAGATGCCCGTGCTCGAGCCCTTGGAATGAGCAATGGTGTCAACCTTGCCTTAAAATCCAAAGTTGTGGAGTATGTGGATGAAGATGAAAGTGATGAAGGTTTATCTATGGGCCATCCCGATGATGTTAAGGTTGCTCATGGTGAATATATGTCCTTCTATGCAAGAAACTTTTGTAAAGACCCCGCCAAGGCAAAGATGGAGATACAACGAAGAAGCAACACTAATGAGAAAATAGACAATGGGTCTAAATTGAGAACTTGCTTCAATTGTGGTGACCGTATCACTTTGTTGCCGGTTTTCCCTATGAGAAAAGAGAAGATCATGGGGTAAACTTGTGTTGAAGAAAACCTCCAAAGCTCTTTTCAAGAAACCATTCATCAAGAAGAATCCCACCAACAAGAAGTCGGGTGAAATTGTCTTGATAACACATGAAGAATTCTCCTTCGACAATGATGACGATGAAGATGAAAAAGAGGAAACATCAAGTGGTGTGGCTGCTCTTGCCACTACTTCTACACCTACCTTCTCCCTCTTCGACTCTCCAAATGAGAATATCTTCAAAAATAATGTCACTTGCCTTATGGCAAGAGGAACGGAGGTATTATCATCGTCACACCCCACCTCCTTGGTTGATGATGAATTTGATGATGAGATATCTCTTGAGGTCAAAAAGGAATTAGTTGCTTTTGATGTGTTTATGAATAACTTGCAAGGGGAGCACAAGAAACATTTTTTGGACCTCTTAAATCAACTTTCTCACACAAGAGCTTCTTGATGAGAGATGTAAATTAGGAAGAGAACACATGATTGAGGTAGAATCTCTAAATAATGCTCTAGAAGAAGAATAAGAGACTAGGATGTCTCTTGAAACTAAACTTGAAGGGATTGATGAATCAAATGACCTAATTATCAATAAACTCATCGAGGAACGTGACCATGCTATTGCTAAATATAAAAAGGCTAAAAAGGACAAGATTGAGTTTGGTGTTGTTCTTGAAAAACTTGTCGAGGACTTTAGGATGCTTGACAAGGCTCACAAGGCCTTGGAGAGTGAACTCTTGTTACTCACAAAGTCTCGTGAAAAGCTTCAAACTCAATTGACCAATGTTTCTTCACCTAGTACTTTCATTCCTTCTAGTTGTACAAATATACTTGAAGAAAATGCTAGGTTGAAGGGGGAGCTAGCTAAGGCCACCTTTCCCAAAGGAAACAAGTCAACTGATGACCTAATGAGTAAGCAGAGGCCAAATGGTGAGAAAGGGGGCATTGGCTTTGTCTCCAAAGCCAAGAAGAAGAAGAAGAAGAAGAACAAGAATAAGGCCAAGCCCGCACAAGAAAAAGACAAGGCTATTGTGGGTAGTAAGACCACAAGTAGCAAAACTATGTCTCATGATGACTTTGCGGGAAGTGCTAACCCTCACTATGTTTTAATGCGTGATTATTATGGTGATGTATATGCATAATATGTTGGCCCATTTGATGGTTATATTTCTTGGTCTATTTGGGTTTCCAAGACCCTTGTTGCTAACAAAAGAGGACCCATTGAAAAATGGGTACCTAAAAACTAGTTTGATCTTTTGTAGACCTATGCTTCCGGAGGATCAAAATGGGTGCTTGATAGTGGATGCACAAGTCATATGACTGGAAGCACATCTATTGTCAAGGAGTTGAGACCAAATGATGATCAAATATCCATGACATATGCCGACAAGCCAAAGTCTAAGGTAATGGGTTTCGGCAAGGTTGTGGTTGCACACGATATTACTCTCGTGGACGTCATGCTTGTTGAGACCCTTGGCTATAATTAACTTTCAGTCCGTGATCTTGGAAAGATGGGCTTTGCCGTCTTTATTGATAATGATATTGTGGTCCTCATGTGGAGCAAGTCTCTAAAGGTTGCTTTCATTGGGTACGTCAAAAATGACTTGTATGTGGTGGACTTTTCGGGAAAAACCACTACAAGTGCGATGTGCTTATTCGGAAAGGCCGATGTGGGTTGGTTATGGCATCGCCGTCTAGCCCATGTCAACATGAGAACTTTTCAAAGTCTCCACAAGGATGGCCATATTGTTGGACTAAAAGAAAATGTTTGTTTTGCCAAAGATTGTGTATGCAGGGATTATGTTGAAGGAAAGATGCATGATTCTCCCCACAAGATGAAGAACTACATCAAGTCCAAGAGGATCTTGGAGCTCCTTCATGTGGATCTATTTGGTCCTCCATCTCATGCAAGTCTTGGTGGGAAGAAATATTGTTTGGTGATTGTTGATGACTACTCAAGATACACATGGGTATATTTGTTCAAGCTGAAAAGTGAGACCCAAGAAAACTTCATTGACTTCATCAACATGGCTCAACATCAACACAATGTCCTTGTGTTGATAATAAGGAGTGACAATGGCACCGAGTTCAAGAACTACACCTTGAATGGATTTCTTAGTGATGAGGGGATAAAACACCAATATTCCGCTGCATATACCCCTCAACAAAATGGTGTAGCTGAGAGGAAGAACCGGACTCTTATTGATATGGCAGGGGCCATGTTGGCGGAGTTTAAATCTCCATACAATTTTTGGGACGAAGCAATCTCCATCGCATGCCATGCATCAAACTGGATCTACCTCCGCAAAGAATTGATCAAGACTCCATATGAAATTCTTACCGGTAACAAGCCCAACGTTTCATACTTCCGGGTGTTCGGTTGTAAGTGTTTCTATCGCATAAAGGGTGTTCATTTGTCCAAATTTGATTACAAAGCATTAGAGGGTATTTTTGTTGGTTATGGTCTCGAATCCCACACTTATAGAATCTATGACAAGCTCTCTGGAACTGTCATAGAATCTTGTACTGTGGTTTTTGAAGAATATGATGGTCCCCAAGGGGGGCGTGTTGATGTCTGTGATGTAGATGATGAAATGCCCTAGGACACCATAGGCAGAATGGGTGCGGGATTCATCCGCCCCATTGAGGAACCCTTTATGGCGGATCGAGAAGAACTATGCGCTACTCAAGTGGAGCCCTCATCTTCACAACATTAACAAGCTCCTATCGAGGAGGACAATGACCCAAGCCAAAGACAAGTTGTGGACCCTCAACAAGTTAATCAAGGAGAAACCTCTAGAATGTCCAACGTTGCTCAGTCTATTGCACAAGGAAGATCTGTACAATCTGCCATAAGATCATCTCAACGCTTGCCTAGAAGTGTGCCTGATCAAGACCAAGGTCAATCTATGCCTCTTGATGAAGTGAATCATTCCGATGATGATCAAGGTCAAGTTAATGGTTAAGACGAGGACCAAAATGATGAAGAGATCCCCACAAGAAACAACAAGGAGATTGAAACTCATCACCAAGCTAGAGTGGATAGAATGTTGGAATTAAGAGACCACACTCTAGAGAATGTGGTAGGGTATCTAAGAAGAGGGGTGTCCCCTAGATCTCAATTGAAGAGTTTTGGTGAACACCAAGCACACATTTCCATGGTGGAACCAAAGAAAGTATGGGAAGCTCTTGAAGATTCGGATTGGTTGGAAGCAATGCACAAAGAGATTAAGAACTTTGAGAGAAACAAAGTATGGAAGTTAGTTGAAAAGCCAAAAGATTGCCGCAATATTATAGGCACCAAGTGGATATTCAAGAACAAGCAAGATGAGCATGGAATTGTTGTGAGCAACAAGGCAAGATTGGTTGCACAAGGGTTCTCTCAAATTGAAGGAATTGATTATGGAGAGACATATGCACCCGTGGCTCACCTTGAGTCCATCCGTATCCTTCTTGCTTATGTGGCACATCATAACTTTAAATTACAACAAATGGATATAGAAAGTGCATTTCTTAATGGTCCATTGCATGAGTTGGTATATGTAAAGCAACCCCTGGGGTTTGAGGATCCCAACTTCCCAAACCACGTCTACAAACTTGATAAGGCGCTCTATGGGCTCAAACAAGCCCCACGCACATGGTATGAGCACCTTAGAGAGTTGTTGTTAGACCATGGGTTTGAGGTTGGGAAAATCGATCCCACTCTTTTTACTAAGAAGGTCAATGGGGAGCTTTTTGTATGCCAAATATATGTTGATGATATTATCTTTGGATCATCTAACAAAGCTTTTAATGATGAATTCTAAAAGCTTATGACTAATAGGTTCTGGATGTCTATGATGGGGGAATTGAGAGTATTTATTGGTTTTGAGATCAAGAAAGTAAGAGGAGGAACATTCTTCAACCAAGCCAAGTATACTCAAGATATGCTCAAGAGATTCAACATGAAAGATCTAAATGGAGCTCCTACTCCCATGGCGACAAAGAATCATCTTGAACTAAACCCAAATGGGAAAGATGTGGATCAAAAGGTATATCGGTCTATGATTGGTTCTTTACTTTACCTTTGTGCATCTAGACCTGATATTGTGTTGAGTGTAGGATTGTGGCAAGATATCAAGCGGCTCCTAAAGAAAACCATTTGATGGCGGTCAAGAGAATCTTTCGATATTTGGTCCATACCCCAAACTATGGTATTTGGTATCCTAGGGGATCAACTTTCTCTCTGTGGATACACAGATGCGGATTGGGCTGGTGATAAGGATGATAGAAAATCAACCTCTTGGGCTTGCCAATTCCTTTGAAGGTCCTTAGTGTGTTGGTCTTCTAAGAAGCAAAATTGTATATCTCTCTCCACCGTCGAAGCCGAGTATGTGGCAGCTGCTAGTGCTTCTAATCAATTGCTATGGATGAGGCAAACTTTAAAGGAATACGGTGTCCATTGTGACAAAGTGCCTCTTTTATGTGACGATGAAAGTGCTATCAAGATTGCCTACAACCTAGTGGATCATACAAGGAGAAAGCATATTGAGATTTGTCATCACTTCATTAGAGACCATGTTTCTCGAGGTGATGTTGAGCTATCTTATGTGTCAACCAAAGACCAACTTGTCGACATTTTCATGAAGCCACTTGATGAAGCAAGGTTTTGTTATTTGAGGAATGAACTAAATATCATAGATTCAGGGAGCTTGACTTGATCACCTTGCATACTCACCTATGTCTTGACTCTTATTTGGTTTAGGTGTAGGCATGGAGATAGGGGGAGTGCGGTCCTCATACATTGGACTATCCCTCCCCCCATAATGCCAAAATTAAGAAATTCAATTCTCTTAATATCATTTTGTGATATGTGAGCGTCATGCATGATTAGTGGCTATGAACCCAAGGATAATTCTTCGTGGTGTCATCCAACTAACTCTTACATGGTGGACTCGGACACCACCCTCTTCTTATTGAAGAGTTGGTCTTGGTTCATTTGATTTGGAACTTAATTTGTCATCTTCTTGAATAGCTATGTTTTCTTGGTTCTTCACAGTACATCTTCTAAATCCCGGGCCTATTATCACCTTTAAACATGCTCCTCTTGCCACACATTTGTCCATACTTGAAACTGGGCTTTCTGGTCGCAGGGGGCGGACTGTCCCCCTGAACCAACCAAAGTGTCCGGCCAGACCGGACTCTCCGCTTGATTCACCCGGACATTCCAGTCGGGCCGGACACTCCGGTTGGTTCAGGGCGGATAGTCCAGCCCTAGCAGTTTCGAACTCGTAAAAGGGGTCGGGGAGAAGTGGACGGTTCAGTCCTCCTTCTCCTCCCCGACTCCCTCTTGCATATAGCCTACTGCCCCCAACCAAGAACACCACCAGGAGGGATCCTCCACCCCGGATCCTGCCGTTGCCGCCGGTCATTGCCTTCCCTTTGCCGCTGGGATCCTTTCCTCCTTGGTCAAGGTCTCCATGGATGCTAGTGGCTCTCGTCCTCGCCGGTCTCGGTCTAGTCATCATCGTGGTTCTTACAATGAAGATAGAGATGTTCATGTGGATCCATTTGTGGTTAGGCAGTCTGCACGTGATCGTGCTGCAGCAAAATAGGAGAAGATGAGGCAGCTGAAAAGGGATGATATCAAGCATAGAAAGTTTGAAGCTTTGTCTACCTTGGCTGATTTGGGCACTAAAGAGTATGTGGATATGAGGCTCCAGCAGTTCTATTCTCTACCTCACACCTCTCCTGATGATCGGTTTTGGAGGAATGAACAATTCCTCCTCTATTCCGAGGTGTATGGTGGATTCTGATCTCCTGTGTGCCCCCATGCAATGGTTGGAGATTGAGAAGCTGCATGCTCATGGTTACTTTCAGGATGCTCTATGGGTTACAGAGAACATGGGACTGCACACCATCTTTGAACTAAAGGAAGACTACAACATTGAGTTGGTTCAACAGTTCTATGCCACTGCCAATTGTATCATGTCAGCAATGGTACTCTCCTGGGCTATAGACTATCATCTGCTTCAAGGTATCTTGCTTGTGAAAGTCGAACAAAGAAGTAAAGAACCAAATGGCTCTTACTAGCCGGCCAGCTTGATTTATTTATGAGGTATCCAGATGGCATTGCACTGGCGAGGGAAAGGGAAGCTGATGAGAGATGAGGGAAATATGCCACTGTTGTGTTTGGTGACACTGTGGATGTTCCTTTGGAATGGATTTCTAGCACTACCAGATGCATTCCAATTTGGTGCAATTTGTTGGCATTCTTGGTGTACCCTTCAACCCCAATAATGGTTGTGGTGAAAGAATGCATATTCATGAGCAAGCTTATGACAAGGCAATATTAGCTCATATCTATTCTCAGGGTGGTATTTGTGGTCAAACCACCAACATGAAGCTGCTCTACAACATTCTGCGGCGCATGTTTAGCCACACTCTCACTCCAAAGGCAGGTAACAAGGATGAAATGCGAGGTGCTGAAATCAACCTCATGGCTCATGCTCACTTTGTATTTATTCACGGTCCTGACCATGATGGTGGTGCTATGTATGTCATGAACTTCATATAGCACGACCTGTACAAGTGCATTATGGACAAGAAGTGCCCTCTCTATGTCCCATATGTGATGAAGCTAATTGCTGCCCACACTCCAGCTACTCCTCTGCTCTTTGACAACCTTGTGTTTCACAAGCTTGACAAACTTCAGAGGAAGGGGCTCCTTCCACTCAGGTACCCTGCGATTATCCCCCTTCTCACAGTATATTTGAGGATGAGGATGTGGATGAACCTGACAACAATGGAAGAGATGAGTCTGAGGAAGTGCAGAAGGTTGTGACCAATGGTCCTCGCATGAAGCATGCTAGCAATGCATATCGCTTCAACACTTCTAGAGATGAGGTGCACAAGAAGGTGAAGAAGGCTTCCTGGTGGAAAGGGATGCTCCTGTGTCAGAACATTGACATCTGCCATGGTCAGTATGATGCCTAAAAGGCCAAAAGAGGTGTCATGAAGGAACTCAAGAAGATCAACCAGCCCATGGACATTGACTCATCTCAGCAGGCTTCTGATGGTACGCTCTCCTATGGTCAGTGGAGCTAGGGGCGTGTGGACTGGTCCATGTTTGAGGATGTGTCTTCCTCTTCTCGCCCTCACGGCAAGTCAACTACTCAGGATGATGATGAGGACGAGGATGACGATGAGGATGAGGATGACAATGAGGAAGAGGAGGGTGACAACTTCAGTGACTAGAGTTGGTTGGGGCACTTTCGTAGTGCTCTTTTCTGTTTTTGGCGTCTTGATGCCAAAGGGGGAGAAGTGGCCATATTAGGTTGCTACCGGGGATTTGCATGGGTACACAAACTTCACGTTATCTTGATTTGCCTCTTTGAAGCTTGTGTCTTTATGTCATTTGTTTATGTAATTTCTCATATGCTAAACTCCGTTGTCTGTCGTGTGTGGTAAGACATGCGTACCCGGTATCATTATTTCATTAAAACATGATATGCCTAGTTATTTGGCTACCCTCTTATTAAGATCACGTCATACCTTTGTGGTTATAAATTCTAGTGAGGTTGTGTGATATTATTTTCGTATGCTCATTTAAAAGGGTCACACATCTAGGGGAGCTTTCCTATAGGTTGTAAACCGGTTGTTGCTATGATTATTGTTTATCATATGCAAATCTTTGGGTTGTCATCAAACACCAAAAAGGGGGAGATTCAAAGGGCATTTATGCCCTTCCCTTTATTTTGATGTTTGTTGACAACACTAGGATGGTTTTAATCTGCTGCTGAAATGTTTCAGGATTTATCTATATTACCTGCAGAATATTATCATATCATTATCTTGTCATAAGGAAAAGAAGGCCCCAAGTTTTATCTATGCTGGAC
Source organism: Avena eriantha (assembly GCA_910589775.1). Taxonomy (NCBI): domain Eukaryota; kingdom Viridiplantae; phylum Streptophyta; class Magnoliopsida; order Poales; family Poaceae; genus Avena; species Avena eriantha. Next base: position 483,702,617 of record OU342745.1, read on the forward strand.
CTTGTCTGCACCGGACTGTTTGGTTGAATTCACCCAGAGTATCAGGCCTAGACAGAATGTCCAGCTGGTATTCACCGGAGTGTCTGGCCCGAAGGATTTCTTAGAAGCCACAGAAAATCAGTACCCCTTTTCGGACACTACCCGGACTCTTCCCGGACACTGGCCAGATTCTTTGCTAGGCCGGAATGTCCGCTATACTGCGGCCGGAGTGTTCGGTCCGGTCGGACTGTCCGGGTCATTTCTGCCAGACTGTATGGGTTTAGTGGCTCTAACGGCTACATTTCTGGGGGGGGGGCTATATAAAGGCCCCTTCTTCTACCTTGAGTTGTTGCTCGTTCCTAAAGAGAAGAACCCTAACCGTAGAGCCACCAAATCAACAAGAACTTCATCTGCAACCATCCAAAGTCCTTGATCTTTGGGGAATCGAAGAAGGAGTCCTTGATCTACATCTTCACCAAGAGAGATTTCCATTTCCCCCTCATTCACTTGAGGGCCCCTTGCTCTAGTGTTTCATTGGAAGCCCTAGTTCTTGATTTGGTTCTTACTAGCTTGTTATTGATTGTTGTAACAGCTAGCTTGTATTTGGGAGCCTCCAATTCAGTTGTGGATGCGTGCCTCGAACTTGTTGTAAAGGTGTCGGCTTCCACCTTGAAGGTTGCTGATATAGTGGAAGCGTGAATCGATCCCCTTGGGGTGAGGTTCACCGGAGAACAAGGGGGGCCTCTCGTGGCATTGGTGGTTTGATACCACCCCCTCTCCAAACGTAGATGTACTTCCCCTCAAAAGAAAGGAACTGTGGGAAATAATCCTTGTGTCCCCGCGTGCTTCACTTCGGTTACTTCTATCCTTTACCACATCTTACTTTATCTTGCTCTTGCTTAGTAGTTGTGCTAGTATGACATATAGGTAAATTCACCATAGTTGCATAAAGGCTATAAATGCCTTGATATTTCCAACAGCCGCATCTATATGTCTCGTGATATTGTTTTTGATGAGTCAGTCTTTTTGTTTGCCTCCCTACACTCCAATGCCGGTGCTCAGTTGCGCGCTAGAATCAACCTCCTTCCACTCAATTTGCAACCTTTTCTTTTGCATGGTCATGATGGGCATGATTTACATGGACAGATTGATGCTAATCCTACTAATGCTACTGTTGCTGAGTCTTTTGTACAAGATTCAGATCAAAATTATGCGTCTGGGGATGACTGATGATTTTTCAGCTCCTGGTGCACATCCAGATGATGATTCTAGTGGCATTAATGCCCAATCATTGCGCCAGGAATCGGGCAGATGATCACCCTCGGGATCGTGTACCGTGGCGTCGCATCCCGCCCTTGGTCCACCTGCCCCGCACGTGGCATCGCATGAATCTTCGCCCTCTGCCAGTGGCCCCCTACATGGGCCTGAGGCTATCAGGATGTCCCCGCCGCATGGATCCTCTGCATCGCTACCTCCCGCCACCGCATCGTCCTCGCCTAGCACAATGTCACCTGCATGATCTTCTGTGGCCGGCACCGAATCTTCTACTGTTGCGCCATCTACGTCAGTATCTTCGCCTGGATCTGCTATGGTGTCCCACCCTGGGGCGTCCTCTGCACTAGAACGACCGCGTACATGTTTACAGAGTGGTATTTCCAAGCCAAAATAATTCACGGATGGGAAGATTCGGTATGCTCATTTTTTTCTCTACAGGTGAACCTTCTAGTACTACTGAAGCTCTTACAGATGTTCGTTGGAAAGATTCTATGGATGAGGAGTATGATGCTTTGATTAAGAGTAAGACTTGGCACCTTGTTCCGTCTAATCGTGGTCAAAATATTATTGATTGTAAATGGGTGTATAAAATCAAATGGAAGGTTGATGGCTCTATTAATCACTACAAAGCCCGTTTAGTTGCCAAATGTTTCAAGCAACGTTACGACATTGATTATAAGGACATGTTTAGTCCAGTGGTCAAGTCATCTACTATCCGAGTGGTGTTGGCTCTTGCTATTTTTCGTGGATGGCAATTGCATCAGCTTGATGTGAAAAATGCATTCTTGCATGGTGTTCTGGAGGAAGAGGTCTTTATGCGCCAACCTCCTGGGTATGAGACTTGTATGGGTCATGTTTTCAATATTGATAAGGCGTTGTATGGTCTAAAGCAAGCACCACATGCTTGTTATTCTCGCCTCAGTTCCAAGCTCTAGTCTTTTGCTTTTTCTGTATCAAAAGCTGATACTTCTCTATTCTTCTACAACAAAGGGGGGAGTAACTATCTTTATGCTGATTTATGTGGATGACATTGTTGTTGCTAGTTCGTTAGAGAAAGTTATTTATGCTCTTCTTCAAGATCTTAGTCTTGACTTTGCATTAAAGGATTTGGGTGAGTTGCATTATTTCCTTGGAATTGAAGTCAGGAAGGTACATGATGGAATTATTCTATCTCGGGAGAAGTATGTTAATGATTTGCTTCATCGTGTTAATATGCAAATTTGCAAACCTATTGATACTCCCTTATCTTTGGTAGACAAGTTATCATTGGCTAATGGTGAAGTATTGAGTAGTAATGATTCTACTCGTTATAGGAGTATTATTGGATCCTTACAATATATCACATTGACTAGGCCAGACATTGTTTGTTCAGTCAACAAGGTATGCCAGTTGTTGCATGCACCTACGATAGTTCATGGGACTACATTCAAATGTATACTAAGGTATCTACGTGGTACTATCTCACTTGGGTTGCACCTAAAGAGATCTCCCTCCACCATTGTAAGTGCATTTTCTGATGCTGACTAGGTAGGCTGTCCATATGATTGAAGAGCTACATGTGCTTTGTTGTATATTTGGGATTGAATCTTGTTTCCTAGAATTCTAGAAAGAAAGCTACTATGTCAAGATCTAGTATAGATGTTGAGTACAAGTCACCTGCCAATGCTACGGCTAGAGTTATGTGGGTGCAAACACTATTTGATGAGTTGGGAGTGGCTCAGTTTAAAATAGCAGTGCTATGGTGTGATAATATTGGAGCAACATATCTCTCTGCTAATCATGTGTTTCATGCTAGGACTAAGCATATTAAGGTGGACTATCATTTTGTTCATGGGAGAGTTGCTCAGAAATTATTGGACATACGGTTTATATCTTCAAGAGATTAGGTGGCTGATGAATTCACAAAGTCACTTTCTACTAGACAACTAGCATCGTTTCATTGCAATCTTAACTTATATAAGTTATGATTGATAGGGAGTGTTAAACATGGTATGTAGTAGTTGTCTAGGATGCTATCTCCGATTCCTATATGATGCGGTTTGTCGTATCTCATTGTAACTTGTATTGTTGTCCAATATAAATACACACCAGCAGCCTAGGTTAGGGTAACGCTTCCACAATCCTTTTGACAAAGAAGACATTGTTTATAATGGAAAAAGTCTTCTTTTATTACTAAAATATCATTTCTTGGTGAAAAGATAACCTAGGAAAATTCTTTTGGAGCCCTTTAGTTTAAAAATTCGATAATAGCATATAGCTAAATGTACATATAGGTAATTATGCATACTTGAAGAGTGCAAAATCTCATTCTAAAATGCAAATTATGTGATACACAAAAAGGAAAAGATGTAACAAGATTTTAAGGTGCAATATTCACACACTCAGATCTATAATTTCAGAGTGAGACTTTGCACACTTGCAGTACTAGTTAGTGGGCCCGTGCAACACACATCTCAATTAATATATGTGAATTTATATGGGCACAAAATATCCTTTATATTATTGGAAAGTATTATGGTTTAATCTCTAAACATGATTCAAAAAATAATTGTCACATTCAAATTAAAAACCTTCCCATTTTGAAACAACATGAAAATCCTTCTCACACAGATAAACTATATAAAAAATTCATCAGAACAAAGGTTGATGAAGCCTTGCCAGAATTGTTGGGGGTATACTTTCCGGGTATCCTCATAGTTCCTCACTGACCAGGGTGGCCCACTTCGGGTTAGAGCTTTGCTTCACGGGCGGCCTAGTCAAGGAGAGAAGACGGAGTCCAATCCGGCTACGAGAAGGCCCAGAAGACTTACCGACTTAGGCCCATAATGTTACTTGTAGTTCAAGATGTACTCTATAACTGACTCTTAGTCGTAGCCGGATAGATCTCTCTTGTAAACCCTAGGCCGGATATCTATATAAGCTGTCCTAGGGAGAGCCTTTAGGACACACCTCAATAGTCTACAATCTCAACTCACACAGGCGAACCCTTGTAACCCATATTCCGGCTCTGCCGTATTACTGGATTGCTAACAGGAGTAGGATCCGTCCAAAACCGGTGGATTCGAACCTGGGTAAACTTATGTGCTCACCGTCCCGGAACACCGTACGTCTCACACCCCTCTCTTCCGCACGCCTCGAGGACCCCCTCATGGCGTACTTGTCTTCAATCCGACGACAGTTGGCGCCCACCGTTGGGCAAGTGAGCTTCGGATCTGCGTTACGAGCAGAATCTGCAAGAATCGGAATCGGCGAAACTATCGCCGTCGGTCGCATCCTCTACGCCAGCGACGTCCCTCTCATCGTTCTCGACGAGACTTGGGATTCTGGCTAGGGAGGCTGTGACTGCCTACACAATCATGTCTTTTGGCGTGATCGATGTTTACATCGGCTTCGCTGAACCTGCCCCACCCACCCCAGCGGTGATTATAGAGGTAGAAGAATCTTCTGGGTCCCCTTTGTCCATGGAGGCGGCAGAGTTCCGGATCTCAGAAAACCCTAATCCCACCCAGCCTGCACCAGTTGCGGAGATAGTGGAGAAATCCGAGCCTGAAGAAGACCTAGCGGTCCAAGTCGAATCTAGAGTGGATCTCCCTGGAGAAGCCGGATCCCAGATCGACCCACCCGCGGAAGTCGAAATATAGGAGAAGCATATCAACGACACTGATTCCGGCTCTGATGACGTCGGGACAGACAGGCCTTTCCTGAGGTACACACTACGACGTATGATACTGCAGGGTGCAAGCGTAGATGCAATCATCGAGACCATCAAAAGTTTCGACATGGCTGATTGCGAGAGCCGCAGGTACCTCAGGAAGCACGCGTCGCACTTCGTCGGGTACGTTGGATCTGGATCCGGCTCTGCCGATGCTGGAGAAAACACCGACTCTGTGCTGGAGGAAATTGGAACAAACGCCGACATACCCGCATCCTCGGATGAATCGATGACGTCAGCGGACTTCCGAAAGTTCTCCGCGGAATATGAAGAGGAGTATAACTCCAAAGCTGCAGAAGAAGGAGAAGCCATGGATGAAGGATCCGGGGAACACTCTCCCAAAGCGCAGGATGACATGGACGTCGGAGATAATCCCGAGGTCCAGATGTCTGAAAGTACCGATCAGAGCTTGACTCCAGGAAACGGACCCAAAGCCGTCTTTGCTACCGGTGCTGCCAAGAAGGCAAAGAAGAAGAACAAGAAAAACAAGACCCCGGCAAAAGACCCTCTGACAGAAGAGTTGCCAAGGAATACGAAGAAGACTCGGATGGAGCACTTATCCCAGATGAGCCGAAAAAAGAAGAATCGGTGGATGGACACGTGATCACAGAAGGTGCGCGTAAACTCATCGATGCTGCATTAACCACACCTATTCCTACAGCTGCAGAACTTACTACGGAAGAACTGGACGAGAGGGCACATGCCCTAGAAGCGCGTCGTCAAGTACTCCCCGATGAAGCCAAAAACATTGAGGAGGAAAAGAAACGCATAGAATCTGCGGGGAAGTACAACTCCAGGCAATACCAGAAGACCAGGAAACGTCATACCAATGACAACCAGTTCCCGCAGATCCACGCCGTCCTTTTCGGAGATGAGATGGGGAAGCCTCGGAAAGATAGCAAAGGAGATTGGTTATATCCAACCCCAGTACAAAATACTGTGGTGGCCCGAGAAATTCTATCGGCTAATCCAGGACCGGAGGAGATCCGTTTGGGGATCAAACTACTCAACAAGGGGCTGGAGCAGCAAAAGGTCGCCTTGTCCGGAAGTCAAAAACTGGTCTCGGATTCCGACCAATGTCGCACAGATCCGGCATGGGCTGACGTAAGACCCCATCGCGTTCCGGAGCAGCATCATCGCCCCGAACGCCGGGAAGATAATTATTCGAGAACTGGATCGTCAGGACAGCATCATAGAACTACACGTGACTGGAGCAATGTCGCCGCAGCGGCCGAAAAAGAGGCCATTGCTGCACTGAATCCGAGGAATCCTCCCTGGTGAGAGTCTAACGATCGAAGGGGAGAAGATAAAGAGAAACGTCAGGAGGAGGATCGTCAAAAATTGCCACCTCCTAGACATGCAAGCCGTCCGGCTGACCCTCACCGTGGTAGGAACGACGGACGAAGGAATGACGGAAACCATGCTGGCACAAGCTGGCAGGGTCTCGTCATAGTGAAAACCCTCCCCGGAACCGGAATAATGACGCTCTGGACGGAGGCCGGTGATCAGCCGGAAACAATTCAGCTGCCCCACCCTCTCCACCAAGCAGTCATCACAACGGCTCTCAAGGGGGACAGGGAGGACGACATGGTTGAGGAGGTGGCGGCAGAAGCCGAAGTCTGGCTCCAAGGCACCGTAGCCCCAGCCGACATTCGGGACGATCTCTATCCCCGAACGACGCAAGGCACAGGATCAACTCCAACATAGAGGCGCGGTGCTACGAAAACGATGATATTTACGTGGGCCCAAAATGCTTTGGACCATGCATCAGAGCTACAAGATTCCCGGAAGGATTTGCTATCTCAAGGCATATCCAAGCCTACGACGGCATTGCTCGGCCAGATACCTGGCTACAGGATTTTTTCCAAGCTTGCTGCATCGCCAAAGGCGGAAACAGCCTGGTCACAACCCGATATCTCCCACTTATGTTGCGGAAGACGACACGATCATGGCTCAATGAACTTCCGGAGAACACCATCCACAACTAGTATGACATGCAAAGCGCGTTCTTTCGGAATTTCGAAGGCACATATCGGAGGCCCTACATGGTCGGAGACCTACAGCGTTGCACCCAGAAGGCCGAAGAAACTTGCCGGGATTACCTCGGACGATGGATCGACACCAAGAACTCCTATGAAGGAGTAAATGATCAAACTTCGATTGAAGCTTTCATCGCAGGACTCCCAATTGGTCTACTGCGCCATCGCTTGAAGTGTGACAAGGTCACTGATTTGGGAGAGATGATAGAAACAGCAAGCAAATATGCAGATGCCGACGATGATGCAGAGGGATTTCTCAATGCCCTAGCTGTGCCTCAGTCGGCAAAACAACCAAATCAACAAGCTCAGAAGCGTAAAAATACCTTGGAAGAGAAACCCAACATGGAAACAGCAGTGGTCACTGCTACTTTCGGGTCTGGAGGACGAGGAGGACGCGGCGGAGGCCGCGGGCGTGGCCGTGGGACTTCAAGGGTCCAGGGTAGAGGAGACCAGCAACCAGGCAAAACCTACTCTTGGGCCGACATTGCCAATAACCCATGTGTGCATCACCTAGATGCCAATGGGGGCTCGTCCCACACTAACACTGAATGTCGTTTCAATGACGACATCAAAAGAGATGACACCGCGGGCTACAAAGCTAAGCAGAAGAAGGGAAAGAAGAATCCCGAAAAACATAAGGAGACCAAGGAAGATTCCGACATGGAGGAAGTTGATGCTTCAAATCCCAAGCCGGAAGGGAAGAAAAAATTTCCGACCAAAAAAGACACTTATGTCACCTTCCTCGGATCTCAACCAGCAAAGGTCAAGAAAGCAGTTCTACATGAGCTCAATGCAACAGTTCCGGCTGTCCCCCAATTTTTGGACTGGTCGGAGGTGGCAATCACATTTGACCGCGCTGATCATCCGCCTAAGTTGCACAGGCGAGGAAAATACGCCTTAATTGTCAACCCACTTATTGACGGTTATGGTTTCTCCAAGACCCTCATGGACGGTGGTAGCAGTATCAATATTCTCTATGTCGAAATGCTACGCCGGATGAAGATCTTGGAGACCCAGCTAAACCATAACACTCTGATTTTTCACGGCGTTGTCCCAGGAAGACAAGCCAATTCCCTGGGAGAGATCACTTTGGATGTTACCTTTGGAACTCCAAAGAATTATCGGATGGAGGCACTTTCCTTCGAAGTGGTCCCGTTCAAGAGCGCGTACCACGCTATATTCGGACGTCCGGCTTACTGGGCTTTTATGGCTCGTCCGTATTACATTTACAATATGATGAAAATTCCAGGTCCCAACGGCGTGATCACCATCAGGGGAGACCCGAAGAAATCGCGAGAGTGCGAGGATGGAAATGCCACCTTTGCTGAAGCCGTGTTGCACGCCTAGGAGTACCAGGAGATCAAGAAGAGCATAGATCCATCCGAGATGCCCGCAACGAAGAAGGAGGTGACAAAGCCAAATCCGGAGTTCAAGGCATCAGAAGAGACGAAGAAGACGCCGTTGAAGGATGATGACCCCTCCAAGGTGACCCAGATAGGCGTAGGCCTAGGTAGCGCATAGGAAAGCGCGCTCGTCAAGTTCCTCCAAGCAAATCAAGATATCTTCGCATGGCAGCCATCTGACATGACCGGAGTACCTAGAGAACTTGCCGAGCACTCTTTAAATGTAAACCCGAACGCTAAACCTGTCAAACAGTCCCTACGATGTTTTGGCGATGAAAAGCGTAAGGCAATAGCTAAGGAACTAGCATGGCTCGAGTTAGCCGGATTCATAGAAGAGGTCATCCACACTGAGTGGTCGGCCAATCCTGTAATGGTCCCTAAAAAGGACACCACTGATTTAAGGATGTGTGTTGATTATACTGCCTTGAACAAGGCTTGTCCAAAAGATCTGTTCGCTCTGCCTAGAATTGATCAAGTTATTGATTCTACGGCAGGCTCGGAACTCCTCTGTTTTCTCGACGCATATTCCGATTATCACCAAATCCAGATGAAGGAATCTGACAAAGTCAAAACTTCATTCATAACCCCCTTTGGAACCTTCTGTTTTGTTACGATGCCCTTTGGGCTGAAGAACGCAGGAGCTACGTACCAGCGCACGATGCAGCGTTGCCTCCATGACCAACTCGGACGCAATGTACAATCATACGTGGATGATATTGCGGTGATGTCCAAAAAGAAGGAAACGCTGATTTCCGACTTGGAGGAAATGTTCGCCGATCTACGAAAACACAACATCATGCTTAACCCGAAGAAATGCTTCTTTGGAATACCAGCCAGAAAATTGTTAGGTTTCATCGTGTCACAAAGAGGCATAGAGGTGAACCGGGACAAAATCAAGGCTATACTCAATATTTCCAGGCCAACTCGCCTAAATGACGTACAAAGACTGACTGGTTGCATCGCTGCGGTCAGCCGATTTGTAAGCCGGCTTGGAGAAAGAGCCGTACCATTATACAAACTCCTGAAAAAGACCAAGGATTTTGTTCGGCCTGATGAAGCTGAAGCTGCACTACAAGACCTGAAGAAAGTACTCTCATCTGCTCCTATCCTTGCAGCACCGAAACCTCAGGAACCGATGTTGCTCTATCTTGCTGCGACAAATAAGGTCGTTAGTATCATCATGGTGGTGGAGAGACCGGAGGAAAATCAGGAACACCTAGTGCAGCATCCGACTTACTTTGCCAGTGAAGTTCTGACAGAATCAAAACAGCGGTATCCGCACTATCAAAAGTTGGCTTACGGTGTTTTTCTAGCATCTCGTAAGTTACGACACTATTTTCAGGAGCATCCAATTACCATGGTGAGCAAAACTCCCATGAGAGATATAATCAACAACAGTGACGCCACAGGACGCGTCGCCAAATGGGGCATAGAGCTTTCAGCTTTCGATATTGAGTATAAACCCCGGACAACAATCAAATCCCAAATCCTTGTTGACTTTGTCGCTGATTGGACAGAGATGAAGGAAAATATGACCCTCCCTGCGTCGGAATATTGGACCCTCTAAATTGATGGGTCTAAGGCTCGCGGGGGCTCGGGGGCTGGCGTGGTGCTCAAATCACCCCAAGGAGATAAACTTCTATACGTGTTGCAGATCCACTTCACAGCGACAAACAATATTGCCGAGTATGAAGCACTGCTGCATGGAATCCGGATTGCTAAGGATATTGGCATCCGACGTTTGATGTGTTACGAAGATACGGATCTTGTTGCCCAACAAGTGTCAGATATTTTTAATGCAAATAAACACATGGCAGCATATAAAGCTGTCGTGGATGATCTATCTAAATCGTTCGAAGGGTTTGAGGTTCAACACATCCCTCGAGCAGAAAATGAGGAAGCAGATGCACTATCTCGGATAGGCTCTGTGCAGAAAGAAGTCCCGGATGGCGCTTTTTAGAGCACCTCAAAGTTCCCTCGATAAAGGGAGTAGATGAGGAATATCCGACCAAATCCGACTCACCTCTAATAGCAGTTCTGGCTATAATTCCCAGCTGGACTCAACCCTACCTAGATTATCTGGTAGATGGCAAATTGCCCGAAGACGAGGTGCTGAGCCAGCAGATCATCCGACGAGCAAAATCCTATAACGTAGTTAAGGGTGAGCTCTATAAGCGGAGTGTTTCTGGGGTTTTTCAGCGCTGCGTATCTCCGGAAGAAGGCGTGGAAATCTTAAGGGAAATCCATGAAGGCGAGTGTGGTCACCACGTTGCAGCCAAATCTTTAGTGGCAAAAGCTTTTAGACACGGATTTTTTGGCTTACAGCTCAGGCAGATGCCGAACGATTAGTCAAGACGTGCAAAGGCTGCCAAAAGTACGCCAAACAAGCTCATGTTCCGGCTGATCAGCTGCAAACAATACCTATAACATGGCCTTTTGCGGTCTGGGGGCTTGATATGGTAGGACCATTTAAACGAGATCCAAGTGGATTTACTCACCTCTTAGTGATGGTGGATAAATTCACCAAATGGATTGAGGCTAAACCCGTCACATGTTGTGATGGAGGAACAGCCAAAAGATTTGTCGAGGATGTTATAATCCGGTATGGTTATCCACATAGCATTATCATGGACAACGGGAGTAACTTCTCTATGGCTGAATTCTGCAACAAGCAAAATATCCGGCTTGACATTGTGTCAGTCGCACATCCGCAGGCTAACGGACAAGTCGAAAGAGCAAATGGTTTAATCCTACAAGGCCTAAAACCGAGACTCGAAGCACCACTAAGACGTGCTGCGGGGGCTTGGGCGGAGGAATTACCCTCTGTGATATGGAGTTTACGAACAACCCCAAATAGTCAACCGGATACACACCTTTCTTCTTTGTCTATGGCGCAGAAGTAGTTCTTCCTAGTGATTTAATTCATACTTCTCCTAGAGTGGCCGCGTATATTGAAGAGGATGCCGAGATTTCTCGACAAAACAATCTCGACTTAGTCGAAGAAGTTCGCGTCATTGCTGAAATGAGATCTACAGCCTATTAGCAGAAGTTACGCAAGTATCATAGCTAGAGAGTCCGAAATAGATCTTTCAATAAAGGGGATTTGGTTCTCCGGCTTGTGCAACAAAGAAAGCATAAACTTCCCCCAGTATGGGAAGGGCCCTTTTTAGTTAGTCGAGTATTGCACAACGGATCATACTACTTAACTGACATGAGGCTAGTCAAAGAAAGACCTGCTACTAAGAAGAGAGCTAGAGGCAGTACAAATCCGGATGAGTTAGACATACCGTGGAATATTGCTCAGCTACGTCCCTTTTATTCTTAGTTTATCCTTCTTTGTAATCATATATATATGTACATGTTCTATGAGAAATAAAAGTTTTGGTTACCTCAAGTTTTTCTGAGAAGTTTTTACCATCTTATTTCCGAATGATCATGTCATAGTCGAAAATCCCAGAATGCTTGAAAGTACTTTGTGCTCATGTTCGTTCTGGTTTAGATTTCCGATTCTAAAATCTGCTACCCTCGGGTATAACTCTAAAATTTCTGGTCTTTACTTTGGTTATTTGTCTGATTGTTGGTACTGGAAGCCGACTTTGTTTCCGAGTTTAAACTGGTTTAGCAATTGAGCTCCATTGCTCGGCAAAGTTTCCGGCAGAAGGTTTAGCCGGCTCACAAAAGGGACGAGGCGAAAAGCCAGATAAACGATAAGTATAGACGAAAAAGTACAAGTGCTTATGTAAACTTTTTAGGCACGCAAAAATTGAAAAAAAGCCAAAAGTGCTGAATAGATCAAAAGCTTAGCACTAGCAAAATTACAGTACTGCATATTTACAGGCCCATCATGTTTTTCATAATAACATAAATGTTTTCGGGATTCTATGATGCAGGAGAGGAAGGAGCTACCGGCTCGCTGGATATGTTGCCTTGATATCGTTCCGAGATATCCGCATCCGAAGTGGTGCGTTCATCGTCGGAAACTTCTGCTGAATCTTCTGTAGGCGGAGGCGGAGTGTCCACGCGAGTGAAGAAAGGAGTCTCGTAGCTGGTTAAATCAGCCACGTGACACCCATATCCGGCACAGGAGTCCATGATGGCCTTGATGTCCTGCTCCTGGCCATCTTCATCTACTTTGCAGTACCCTCTGGTCACTTGCCATATTTCCATGTTTCCATGATGGCTCATGACCATGGTGAGAGCGTTGTGCGCCGCGGTTCATGCGTAGGACATGTTCCAATCCTGGACGAGCTGCGGCATCTCCTTTGCCTTGTCCCGCACCTGAAAATCCGACATGCTATGCATGTCCGGAATCTTGAGAGCTTCGCCAATACCCTCAAGGGATTGGCCGAAGTCATGAAGTAGGTCACCGACTTGGGTAAGCCGGTGGGTGCGGGGCTCAGCGGAGGTGGAGTCCATCAAGTTCAGAGGACCTATAAACAAAGACAGTTAAATATAATCTGACATTGAAATAAGTTGAAGAAAATAGACAAGTCAGACAGATGGAACGTACCGAAAATGACGTCGTCAATTTTGGTCTTCTCTTCCCGAAGACTCTAGAGTTCAGCCCGGAGCGCCTCGGAAATGTCCCTCTCTCTGCAAAGCTCACTATTGAGGTTCGAGATTTTTTGATCTTGAGCAACAATATTACGATCACGCTCATCAGTAGCCATGGAGGAGAACTCAAGGATTTGAGCAATGCTCTTTTCATGATCTGCCTTGAGTTGGTCCAGCTCTTGGCGAAGCTCCTTGTTCTCCACCACCAAGGTCTTGAGGTTCTTGGCGCAGGACTGTTTTACCAACGCTGTAAGTCAAAAAAGAACAACAGTCCAGCAAAAATTCGACTATGAAAACATGAAAGACAAGGTTTGAGTCTCGGAATGTTTACCTTCGGCCTCATCCTTGGCAACTTTTAGCTCAGCATTTTTAAGTCCAAGAGCTTTGATCTCTCTCCGCTTATCACAAACATTCTTCAACAAATCCTGGTTATAGGAATATACTTTCTGTAAGTCAGAATACCCAAAGTCAGAAAGCTACTAAAGACTCAGGCTAATATTTTTGCTAATATCAGCACGAGCCTTGGGGGCTACACTAGTTCGTTCTTTGGCATCCTAAGGAAGCATAAACCCGGATTATTTATCCTACTTCGTGCTTGGGGGCTAGAGGATATGATATGAAATAAAGGAAAAATAGGAGTTGGAATTCCGACTTACATATTGTTCGCGAGTAAGTTTGTCCAAACTCGCGTTCACTTCAACTGCAACCTTCTCAGCGAGAGTCGGAGGGGTCACAGGAGCAGTTGGAAGCTCCCCGGACCTGATCCTCTCGTTGCAAAGACGCACTTGTTCAAGAAGATCAGAGTGCTTGTCGTCCTCTGCTTCTTGCACTTCTTCTTCGGCAGATAAGTTTCTTTTCTCCAGGCATTGCCTGGCTAGCCGCTAGATCTCTTCAGCAGATTTCCGGGACAAGCCAAACTTGGCAAGTCCCGGATTGCTGAGAAGGTTTTTGGCGAAGGTTTCTACCGAGGGATCATTACCCAAAGAGGGTTCACCCTTATCTAAACCTGACTCACCCATGGTGACGTCAGTTTGCGATTCAAGGATTGCAGGCTCTGTTGAAGGAGCCGGATCTTCTGCGACAGCCGGAGAAGGTATTATCACCGGCGTTGCGGAAGGCTAAGGGGCAGGAGTCGGAGGAGCCACGGCAGGAGAAGCTATGGTAAGCTTTCTCTGTCACAGGGGCTTCGAAGAAATCCCCTTGCCCTTGATGAGCTGTTTAGCTCTGAGAATGTGATAAAGCCGGAAACATTACATCTCGAAAGGAAATTCGAGTAAAGTGCAAAGGCGGAAGTTGTGATGGAAAGTTACCTCTTCACGACGAGCACCTCCTTTGTGCCAACGGACACTGTCGAAGCTTTGCGCTTCTTGAGCGCAGCATCCGGCAATGGCACCACTTTTGTCTCCTGAGAAAACTCGGGAGGATATCCTTCGAGCGGAGCAAATTCTGACTCGGGGAGGTCAGCAAGCTGAAAAGAAGAACATATAAGTATTGCAATGTAACTTAAAGATTGAAACACATAAAAAGGTTTATTGGTAAGAGCTTACCGGCACTATGGGGTTTTCTGCCGTATGCATATCCAGAGAAATCTCCGGAATCCTCCTCTCGATCTGCTCCCTTATCAACCATTTTATCTGGCTTATATAGCCTTGCATGGTGTAGGCTCTGGGGCTGATGCGGAGGGAGTCTTTCTTCGACGACGTGATGGAGTGCATTAGTCGGTCTCCGTGGTACTAAAGGGGCTGGATCCGACGTGACACCCAGCATTGGACCAAGTCAGATCCCTTTGGTCCTTTGTGTTTGATCAAGTATTCGATCCGCCTCTTAGCGAGGATCAGATCGTTAGTGAGAGCCGGAGCAGCCTCGTCCTAAGACGGTTGGGTCGTGGCAGCTCCGTGGATGAAAGCCGGCAAAGCAGTAGCTTTGTCGAGAGCCGGAATATCCTTATGATAAAAGAATGTGGCTGGCCATTGTTTGACCGAGTCACTAGCTAGGATTTTGGGATATGCGCGCTCGCGTCTAAGTGAAAACTAATAGTACCGGTGATGTAAGCAACACTGGCAGTGGTAGAATTTCTCCGGACATGGAAATAGTACCGGAATAAGGTCAAACTCGGCCTAATGCCGAAAAATCCCTCACACAAAAAAGCGTAAGCGCTCATCTCTAAGAGAGAGTTGGGAGGAAGATGGTGGAGTTGAACACCAAAATGATCAATCACCTCGGAGAAGAACTCCGAGGGAGGGAATGACAAACCTCTGCCGAGGTGGGTGCCGAAGTGGACCCGCTCGTCAGCGTGCGGGTTGGGGATGGTCTCGCTGATGCTGCTCCGCTAGTCGCTGTCGCGGAGGAGCCCTTCTGTCTCCATGCCGCGGAGCTTCTCATCATCTAAGACACAGGGGACCCAGAACCAGCGGAAGCTTTCCTTCTCCGCCGCCGCTTCCGTCGCCGCCGTTGCCGCCAATCCGGAAGAGGACGAAGCCATTTCTCCGGTGAGAAGTTGACCTAAGATGGGCGGCGCTGGGAGTATTTGGGGGAAAGCAGAGGAGCTTTGTGCACACAGGGGAGATTTGGAGGAGAGGGAAAGGCAAAGGACAGGTGAAGAAAGGAGGAGGAGATCCTCACCCCTTATATCCACCTAACCGCGCCAAGATTTGAGCAAATGGTACGGTGTAACCGCCACGCGTCGTAGAAGGAACTGGGAAGGACCCACGCGATGATTACGTCGCCTCGATCTCCACGTACGCATTGAACGGCGCCTCGGTTCCGCGAACTACGGACCTACCAACGGTCGTGCTGACAGGATGTCTGTCAGATGACATGACTTGACCATGACTTGTGTCAGGTGGCATTAGAGACCAAGTTCCGGCTTAGTTTGAAATCAAGCTGGAAAATCCGAGTAACCTGTTGATAGGTCCGACTTATTTTTAAGACCCGGATCATATTTTTTGTTGTGAAGTTTCAGGAACCCTTCAAGATTATGCAAGCCGAGGATCAAGCTAGACGATGATGAATCCGACTTTGGATCTTGGAGGCCTCCGGGGGCTCCTGTTGGGGATATACTTTCTCGGTATCCTCACAGTTCCTCACTGACCAGGGTGGACCACTTCGGGTTAGAGCTTTGCTTCACGGGCGGCCCAGTCAGGGAGAGAAGACGGAGTCCAATCCGGCTACGGGAAGGCCCAGAAGACTTAACGACTTAGGCCCATAATGTTACTTGTAGTTCAAGATGTACTCTGTAACCGACTCTTAGTCGTAGCCGGATAGATCTCTCTTGTAAACCCTAGGCTAGATATCTATATAAGCCGTCCTAGGGAGAGCCTTTAGGACACACCTCAATAGTCTACAATCTCAACTTGCACAGGCGAACCCTTGTAACCCATATTCCGGCTCTGCCGTATTACTGGATTGCTAGCAGGAGTAGGATCCGTCCAAAGCCAGCGGATTTGAACCTAGGTAAACTTATGTGCTCACCGTCCCGGAACACCGTACGTCTCACACCCCTCTCTTCCGCACGCCTCGAGGACCCCCTCATGGCGTACTTGTCATCAATCCGACGACAAGAATAGCTATAAGTCATATTTACACGATCTTTGCTTGTACTAAGTAATATGAAAGTATCATGATAAGTTATTCCTCTTGTAAAACATTTGTGTGATTCTTTATTTAAAAGTACTCATTTAAACAATTCGATATTTTAATTTGTTCAGGTGTACTTTGACAATATATTTGGCGACCTATAGAGTATTAATTAATGTCCAGTGTAGAACTTCTTCCACTTCTAACTCACTCCCTACCCCTTCAGACATACCAAGTAACCTATAATGATGATAATATCCTTTTATACTAGTGTCTGAATTCCAATAATAAGGTGTTCATATCAAAATCATTTGAATTAATAGAAGACAATATTTATACTGGTGATTAACGATGACATGATTTGAACATATGAAAATTTACCTATTTAGTGATTGTGTTATTGCCCCCACACAACTCTAATCTCCAACCTTTGCATAATACATTGCAAGGTTAACAATGTGACCATCTTCGATATGCTATTTATTTGTATCAGATTTTTAAACTAATAGGATAAGACTTAACAATACTTTGCATAAAAAATTATAATTTAGACAATACCATGCAATAGAAATTTAACAATAGTAGGTAGGAAAACAACACCCTGCATCTCCACTAATTAAAAATAACAACTAGTAATTAGGTACAATAACCAACACAGAAAGAAGTTCCATGCAACATCTTGTGTAGTAGAAGTATGGGGTTGAAACCACTCATCTAGGCCCAACTTGAGGTAGTCCCTATAGGTTTCCATGTACTCATTTGTACCTTCACACAACAAACACGAAGCCAAATAATTTTGTGCATTATAGAGGAGCATATAATCGATGACATGTCCATTCTTATTCACAACAGCATTAGCATAGCACAAATATATGAAAGATGATGCATATGCAAGGTCAATGTGCAAGAAATTCTTTTAGTAATCACCAAAACGTGGGAACTCAAAAAATCCATGAAAATAGTCATGATAGCACTCAAAGCAATTGAAAGAAAAATTTATCAACTTCTTCGATGCAATAAGAGGAGAATTTGGCAAAAAAAATACATGAGAAAGAATATCCAAAACGTTAGCAAGTGTGCAAACAAAGGATTTGAAGGAGCAAATTTTCAACATAAATATTGCAATAATAATGGGAGAATTTTGACCGCACGCATGAAAAATCATGCCCAAAATTTCATTATGGATGCACACAAAAACATCGAAAAGAGCAATTGTTCAACAATTTTGTTGCAACACACATAGCGTCAATATTGAAGATCATGGGAATATGATTGCAATAAGAGGAAGGAATAGCATCAACATTCTTGCAAGCAAACCACATGAAAGAGAAATTTTCCTACATGTTCAATTCAAAGGACACGGAAGGTATTAGAGTCGGGTTCAATCTTGAACTCGCATGGGGATGCTCTCTTGGGATATTATTGTCAACTCATGCTCAACGAGGTTGATGTTATACTTGGTTACACTAGTACAGAGTGACACTATGGACACGAATATTATTGGAAATATGCCCTTTAGGCAATAACAAAGTTGTTATTATTATTCATATTTCCTTGTTAATGATTAATGTTTATTGTCCATGCTATAATTGTATGTATTGGAACCAAAATACACGTGTCAATAAGTAAACACCTTTCGGACCCCTCTGATCATCATCGGATATCCCCGGAACCATTTCAATATGACCCGGAGCAATTCCAGAGGTTTCTCTCTTTTCTCCTATGATCTCAGATCAATCCCTAAGCGTCATCTACCCTTAAGCATGACATCCTATAGTTCGGGAATACACAGACATGATCGATACACTCTCTGATCAATGACTAACAACAGTGTCTAGAAACTTATGATGTCCCCCATGTATTCCACGAATAACTTAATCACTTGAACCTTGAACGCCGAGTCTCATTCCCTTTGCTCTACGATACTTGGTTTGTCCAAAACCTAAATAACTTTGTTTTCTCGGTCCGCTCAGCATACTACATGGAGTGGAATCACCGGTCTTGGCACAAGGTGAGACATGCAGATGGGCAAGGGGTGGTGAGTAAGAACCTAGTTTGGGATATTCTATGGAAACTTAAAGTTCCGGCAAAAAATATTTTTTTTGGCTAGAGAGCATTGCATGGCTTAATACCTGGAGTAGCGATCCTGACAAACAGACTCATTAATGTTTATTCCCAATGCCTGATCTGTCAGCAGGGAGCGGAAGATATTAGACACCATTTGTTCACATGCAAGCGAGCAATGGAGGTTCAATGGTATCTCGACTTGGTAGAAATGATTAAAGAAGAGGTTGAGATAGATCGATTAGGCTCTATTATCTTTGAGAATATTGTAAGATTTCCGTGTATAAAATCTCCTATACTTGGTCAATTAGGATTAAGTTTTAGCTGCATGGTATATTTGGTGGAAATGAAGGGAGGTAGTGAAAGGAGAATCAGTGGCTTTGCTAGCAAGAAGTGTTTTTAGATCCAAGCCATAACCCTGAATTATGGTGTAGTTTCTAGTAAGTTGGTGGAGAAGTCTATATCATGGAGCAAGCCTTCCAGAGGTCTTTACAAATTGAATGTAGATGCAGCCTATTTTCCTAATGGGTTGGGAGCAGTTGCGGTAGTCATATGTAATGATCATGGGGATTCCATTGTAGTTGCATCTAGGCCTATTTCAAATATATCCAATGCAACCATGGAAGAAGCAATGACACTTCTATTTGTTATGAAGATTTTATAAAATATTGACTACTTCCCATTGATCATGGAGTCTAATAGTCTGGACCTTATGAACCCTTGCACGGGAGTGATCGAGATATGGAGTCCTTACACAGCAATCCTTGCTGATTTCTTTCAAATTGCATCGAGTATTGGATCAATCAATTTTTAGCATCGGCCTAGAGAGGCAAACAAGGCGGCGCATAACCTAGCTAGATTTTGTTTTGATTCAAATGCAGTACTTAATTTCTTGGGATGATGATCCTCCACCATCAGTGTTAAGTGATGTATTGAACGATTTATCTCTTCTAAATCAATTTTTTAGATCAATAGGCCACAACCCCATTCCATTCTCATAGAAAACGAAATTTCAATGTATTTTACATCCAAAATGACCGCTCAAGATGTTTTAAACTCAGACTAAAGCCAAAGACTAAACTACCTAAAAAACAAAACCAATAGCTGCCACACCAGTATCAAACCAGAACGCAAGCTAAACAGACTACAAGCATCAACAACCATCATCTGACATGAATACAACTGAACCTAACATACTCCATTAGACATCTAGTTGACTATCCCTCCAGTGAAACATCGACACAAGGCTTCTGGAGTCTGAGGGCTGATCCCCACAGATGTTCTCCTTTTCTTCAAACATTTGTTAGAGTTAGGGATTCCATAGTTTTCCTCTCCATTCTCTACAAGCATTGTTACATAAAGCTTGTCTGCTTTGTTGGGCACAGGAGAAGCCATGAGCATCTTTGATAGGCGATGCCTGATACATCGTAAACGTATCTATAATTTTTGATGCTCCATGCCTATTTTATATCAACTTTCTTATGTTTTGTTTATACTTTGAGGTATTTTTATACATTTTCTAGAACTAACCTATTGACAAGATGCCGCAGTGCCAGTTGCTTGTTTTCTGCTGTTTTTGTTTCAGAAAAGCTAGAAAATAAATATTCTCGGAATTGGACGACACAAAAGCCGAAGTTCCTATTTTGCAGAAGACAAAGGAGGCCAGAAGGAGGAGTGGAGATGGGCCATAGGGGGCCCACACCACCCCCTGGCACAGGTCCCCCTGGTCGCGCCACTAGGTGATGTGGCCACCCTGGCCCACCTCTGGCATTGCCCCTTCGCCTATATATTCCCCCAAGACGAAAACCCTATATACCAGATCAGAACTCCATGAAAAGTTCCGCAACACCACCACCACCGAAGAGGAGATTCGGGGGACAGAAGTCTCTGTTCCGGCACCCTGCCGGGATGGGGAAGTGCCTTGATGACCCACAAGTATAGGGGGTGTATCACAGTATTTTCGAGGGAAGTGAAACCCAATTTATTGATTCGACACAAGGGGAGCCAAAGAATATTTATAAGCCTTAACAACTGAGTTGTCAATTCAGCTGCACCTAGAAACAATCTTGCTCACAGCAGTTTATCAGTAGCAACAGTTTTGTAGTAGGAATAGTAAAGTAATAGCAGCAATAGACTAAAGACAGTAGTAACAATAGCAGTAAACAATAGGATTCGAGTGCGGTAGGCATAGGGATGGATGGACGAGCATTGCATGGACAAGACAATTCAAATAGCAATCAGAACATAGGGCAATTGCAGATAAATAAGATAAAGCATCTAAGTACTAGAAAATCCTAGGCATGTGTTCCATATATAGTCATACGTGCTCGCAATGAGAACTTGCACAACATCTTTTGTCCTGCCAGCCCGTTTGCAGCGGGGCCTCTAGGGAACTACTGGCAATTAAGGTGCTCCTTTTAATAGAGCATCGGAGCAAAGCATTAACACTCCGTGAACACATGTGTTCCTCACATCAAAGCCATTCCCTCCGGTTATCCCAATTTTTGTCACTTCGGGGCCATTGGTTCCAGACAACAACGTGTGTATACAACTTGTAGATATAATAACATGTTCAGATCTGAAATCATAGAACTCGGGCCCTAGTGACAAGCATTAAGCACAACAAGTCGCAACAAAGTCATAAAGCACTAATAAAAGATACTAGGCACCATGCCCTAACAATCCGATGCCATTACATGAACGATCTCATCCAATCCCTACCATCCCCATAGCCTACATCGGGGGATTACTCACTCATAGATGGGGGAAACATGGATGGTCGATGGAGAAGCGATGGTGATGATGATGGCGATGATCTCCTCCAATTCCCCATCCCGGCAGGGTGCCAGAACGGAGTATCTAGTGCTGTTTCATGGAATCTGGTGGTGGCGGCGGAGCGGAACTCCTTCTAGAAAAACGTCGACCCCCCTCCCCGAAGTTTTTAGGTCAGAAGGCTCCTTATAGGCAAAGAGAGAGGCCGAGGGGGTGCCTGGGGGGCCCACACCACCCCCTGGAGCGGTCTGGCCCGCGCCAGCAGGTGGTGTGGCCACCCCCTGGCTCTTCTCCGTCTCATATTCTGGCTCCTGGAGTCTTCGGGTGAAATAGGATTTTTGGCATATTTTCCCGAATTTTTCCTGATAGTTGGTTTTCTGCACAAAAAGTAGACACCAAGGCAATTCTGCTAAAAATAGCGTCAGTCCGCATTAGTTGCATCCAAATCACACAAGTTTAGAGGAGAAACAATAGCAAAAGTGTTCGGGAAAGTAGATACGTTTTGGACGTATCATGCCCCTGGAGCCATCTCCATTGACTCTACCGCCATCTCCATCGCCGTTGCTAACTCCCATAATGAGGAGGGAGTAGTTCTCTCTCAAGGCTAAGGGCTCTACCGGTAGCTATGTGTTCATCTCTCTCTATGCATGATCTTATTGAGATCATGAGCTTTGTAATCTAGTTGAATAAGTAGATCTTTTCGGCTACTCAAGTGCTTTAATTAATCTCTGCTTATCCCCATGTGTGTGAAGTTGATAGTGTGCACATCGTGTGGCACTTAGGCTAAGGTTACAGAAATACTTATCATGAGTATAATTTGAGTTGGATGTCTCTATGAGATTGTGGTGTTTGTTGGAACCATCTAGCGCTCAAGGTGATAGTGAGGGGTTATCTAGATGGGGAATGTGAACTTTAAGGTGTGCTGTTATAGCCCTACATCGTCCAGCCGTAGAGTAGTTCAGGGTAGCATAATGAAGAGGACATATTTATATGAGAGTGTCCACTAGTGAAACTATGATCCCTAGGCCTTGTTTCGAAGCATTAAAACATCGTTTATAGTCAGTCATGTTACATGTTTGCTTACTGCCACTCTTATTTCAGATTGCAATTACCACTTATAATCATCCATATTACTTGTATTTCACTATCTCTTCGCTGAACTAGTGCACCTATACACCTGACAAGTGTATTGGGTGTGTTGGGGACACAAGAGACTTCTTGTATCTTGATTGCAGGGTTGCTTGAGAGGGATACCTTTGACCACTTCCTCCCTGAGTTCGATAAACCTTGGGTGATCCACTTAAGGGAAACTTGCTGATGTTCTACAAACCTGTGCACTTGGAGGCCCAACACTGTCTACAAGAATAGAAGCGTGTGTAGACATCAAGCTATTTTCTGGCGCTGTTACCGGGGAGGTAAGGTAAAAGGTACTCCCATCCTCTAGCTACTAAGCTATCTTCTAGTACTGTTGCTGGTGTGTGAGTGCTCGAAGTTATTTCTTTTATATTCTGCAATTATATCTTTTTGTTTCTTGTTTTTATTTTCATTAGTTAGGCTTAATGGAAAACAACAACAAAATTAGAGAGCTTTATAGTATTTATCTTGAGTTAGGACATGAAGTGTTTGAACAGAAAATTAAAAAACCTATGGAACTTTATTTGTATGCTTATAGCAATGTTATTAGTATGAATTCTTTGAGCATCATTATTGCTAATGCTATGGAAAAGTCTAAGCTTGGGGAAACTGGTTTTGATGAGCATGATATTTTTAGTCCCCCAAGCACGGAGGAGAAAATTTACTTTGATGATACTATGCCTCCAATATATGATGAATATGATATTTTCAGTCCACCTACTATTGAGGAGGAAATTAATTATGATTACAATATGCCTCCTATATTTGATGATTATGGTGATGAGAATAATAATGATAGCTATTTTGTTGAATTTTCTCCCATTATGATTAATAAGAATGACTATGCTTATAGAGAGAGTAATAATTATTTTACGCATGTGGCTCATGATAAGAATGTTTTATTTGATATTTATATTGTTAATTTTATTCATGATGCTACTGAAAGTTATTATGAGAGAGGGAAACATGGTTTTATGTATCTCAACAATATTCAGTGTCCCCTCTTTATCTTGAAATTTTTGAAGTTGCACTTGTTTTGCTTTCCTATGCTTGTTGCTTTGTGCTTTCATGACTTGTTTCTTTACAAGATTATTTTTCATAGGAAGTGGGTTAGACTTAAATTTGTTCCATATTTTCTTCTTGATGCTCTCTTTTACTTCAATTCATATTTCTTATGTGTGCATCATCGAAATTATCACGCATATCTTAATGGCTATAAAGAAAGAGCTTTTGGGAGACAACCCATTATATTTTTACTTTCAGTTTTTTTTGTCTTGTTGATTATTAGAAGTTATTGCCTCTGTAATAACCTCTCCTCATCCTTTTTGTTTGGTTTTTGTGCCAAGAATAACCTCTAATGAGAGGGAAGTAAGATATGGGAAAGTTGTTGTCCCGAAACAGATTTTTATGCGTCACTGTAAAAATCGTGAAAAATCTCAGTACGTTAGATTGAGCTGTAATTTTTTGTGCTTATGCCCCATGTTATTACCCAACTTTCGTTAGTTTTGCACTTTTCTATTTGAGCAACAGAAGATTTTCGAAAAAATCGGTATTTACCTGCTGGTCTGTTTTGACAGATTTCTATCATTATTTGCATTTGCCTCTTAATCGGTTTCTTTTTTAGTTCTCTTGGATCACTTGAGATTTTAAAAGAAATTTCTATAGTAGCTTATGTTTTAATGGATGATTTACTTGAGTTGAAACTGAACCCAAAGGATTATTATTTTGAATACACTAATGTTGCTAATGAAGATTGTGTGAAGTTTTGTATGAAGGAAGTTTTCAAGAGTAGGGAGAGAATGATGTGATGAGATGAAGTATGGACAAAAGCTTAAGCTTGGGCATTCCACCCATGTCACCCCAAGAAATATTCAAGAAGTACAAGTGTCAAAGCTTGGGGATTCCCAAGGCATCCCCTTCTTCATCAATAATCTTAGGTCTTCTTTCAAGACACTTTATTTTTATTACCTTATGCACTATGTGTTGTTCTTGGAGCGTATTTGTTTTTAGTTTTATTTTGCTTTCTTTAACACAATAAGTTGGTTGGATCCCAATAGACTTCTTTTGGAGAGAGAGACACCCTGTTATTCATTGCCTAGAACACTCTAGTTTTCACTCTTATTGTTCTGTGAGTGTTCTCCTTTGCTAGCACTGTGTTTAGCTTTAGTTTTCTTATTATTTGGCTTAGAACTTTTTAGTTCTTATTTCTAGATGGGTGAGACATGCTCTCTGGTCTTTATTGATTATTATCTTTGAGAGTTGTTTCAAATAAGTTGAATGGTGTTGGATAAGAGTAGGAAGTTTCATGCTTATAATGGTACAAAAGGAAGCTTGTTTTGACTTGTGACTTAGACTTTATCATGTCATGCTAGATGTTGCTTTGACCATATGCTTAGTGATTATTGTTGTAGCATGACTTGTTTCAAACAATTGACATTGCTTAATGTGCCTTGAAAGAATCATGCGTTGTTTTAGCATACAAAAGCATAATATTGTGGTATTCTCCTCTGATGCTTTATTTGGGTTGACTTGGCACATGCTTACACCATGTTAAGACTATGAACCAGTCACCATAGCCTCTATGATCATTTAGTTTTTGACTTACAATATCACTTTATGCTTTAATTAATAATGTTTTGTCGCTTTGCATGATTATGGCCATTATTACTCTCTTAGTTGGTCGCTCCCAGTCTTTTGCTAGCCTCCACTTGTATTGAGTGTGAGTTCTAATCATGCATCCAACTCCCAAGAAAACCAACTTATTCCAAAGAGTCCACTATAAATTCCTATGCATGGTGTGTTACCCCATTCCAAGTATATTCATGCTTTTATCTACCTTCCGAATTAAACTTGTTATGTGAAAATTAGTGTTTAAAGCTCACAAACTTGATGGCACGCTTTATTTTCTTGCACTTAATAAACTTGAACCATTATGTCCATCTATGTTTCTTATATGCTTGTACTTTAAAAGTTGTGAATTAGCAGAACCATGATACCATGGGGAACGCTTTCAACATTGCACTTATTATTCAATTGATATCATGTTCTTTTGTTTATGGATCCCGGCGGTGTGAAATAAAAGGGAAGCTTGTAAGCTCATGGAGTTTCTATGTGTGTTAGAGAAACACCTGGGCTGCTAGCCTAAGCCATGCCTAATCATGGTGGAAACTTGCAGCATAACCATAGTGAGCATTCTGTGAAGGATCCTCAATAAAAACCTATGCAAATAGCAAATAAAAAGATCACTGAGATGCTCATTGTCTGTTGCCTTGTCATTTTGGTATGGGAAAGCTCATGTGTCATGGGGCAAGGGGTACCCCGTTGGTGGTTCTCCATGATACATATGTACTTACAATGACAAGAACTTACTTGTGGCTAAAGTTGAGTAGCATGATGTTTGGTACTCGTAAGCAAGGGCATGAGATTTTCAACTTATAACTTGTTAAGCATATCCTCATATTTGTGTCACTTTAACCTTAATCACCTCAAGATGCTTATGATAGGAGCAATGAGAGCTGAAAGCTAATAAGCACCATAATTTTTGGAAGCTCTTTATGAAACTTGAAATCCCTGCTTCCCTCTCTGTGAAGGTCCTTTCTTTTTACTTTTATGTTGAGTCTCCATCTTCTATCTTTATGCACCAATTAAGAGAGCATAGTGGTCATTCTTAGTTTAATGTGCATTGTCCCAAAACTTGTTGATTGATTCATAACTTTGATATTGCTTGTTTTTAAATTATTTGTATCTAGTCACCCTTATGAACTTTGAAGGTGTCCTATGCATTTATGTTTTGCTATGCCATAAGGGACAAGCTTAATACCACTCTTATTGTGTTTTCTATATGTGAAACAAACAAACGTCTTTCGATGCATTGTTATTCATGATCTTTTGTTTGTACCTTTTCATGTTAAAACATAGTTGATATGTCTTATTGTTAGAACTCTATCTTTCATGCTCATGTTTAGAGTACTTTGATCTTAGCTATCAATGCTTTACAAATACCTTGATCAAGATTGTGATGGTGCAAGTCACCTCAAAAATTATTATTTTTATCACTTACCTACTCGAGGACCAGCAGGAGTTAAGCTTGGGGATGCTTGATACGTCGTAAACGTATCTATAATTTTTGATGCTCCATGCCTGTTTTATATCAACTTTCTTATGTTTTGTTTATACTTTGAGGTATTTTTATACATTTTCTGGAACTAACCTATTGACAAGATGCTGCAGTGCCAGTTGCCTGTTTTCTGCTATTTTTGGTTTCAGAAAAGCTAGAAAAGAAATATTCTTGGAATTGGACGAAACAAATGCTGAAGTTCCTATTTTTCTAGAAGACAAAGGAGGCGAGAAGGAGGAGTGGAGATGGGCCATAGGGGGCCCACACCACCCCCTGGCGTGGATCCCCTGGCCGCGCCACCAGGTGGTGTGGCCACCCTAGCCCACCTATAGCATTGCCCCTTCGCCTATATATTCCCCTCGAGACGAAAACCCTATATACCATATCAGAATTCCACGAAAAGTTTCGCCACGCCGCCGCCACCGAAGAGGAGATTCGGGGGACAGAAGTCTCTATTCCGGCACCCTATCGGGACGGGGAAGTGCCCCCGGAGCCATCTCCATCGACTCTACCACCATCTCCATCGCTGTTGCTGACTCCCATGATGAGGAGGGAGTAGTTCTCTCTCTAGGCTAAGGGCTCTACGATAGCTATGTGTACATCTCTCTCTATGCGTGATCTTATTAAGATCATGAGCTTTGTAATCTAGTTGAATAAGTAGATCTATTCTGCTACTCAAGTGCTTTAATTAATATCTGGTTATCCCCACGTGTGTGAAGTTGATAGTGTGCACACCATGTGGCACTTAAGCTAAGGTTACAGAAATACTTATCATGAGTATAATTTGAGTTGGATGTCTCTATGAGATTGTGGTGTTTGTTGGAACCATCTAGCGCTCAAGGTGATAGTGAGGGGTTATCCAGATGGGGAATGCGAACTTTAAGGTGTGTTGTTATAGCCCTACATTGTCCAACTGGAGAGTAGTTTAGGGTAGCATAATGAAGAGAAGGTATTTATATGAGAGTGTCCACTAGTGAAAGTATGATCCCTAGGCCTTGTTTCTAAGCATTGAAACACCTTTGACAATCAATCATGTTACATGTTTGCTTGCTTCCACTCTTATTTCAGATTGTAATTACCACTTATAATCATCCATATTACTTGTATTTCACTATCTCTTCACCGAATTAGTGCACCTATACATCTGACAAGTGTATTGGGTGTGTTGGGGACACAAGAGACTTCTTGTATATTGATTGCAGGGTTGCTTGAGAGGGATACCTTTGACCACTTCCTCCCTGAGTTCGATAAACCTTGGGTGGTCCACTTAAGGGAAACCTGCTGCTGTTCTACAAACCTCTGCACTTGGAGGCCCAACATTGTCTACAAGAATAGAAGCGTGCGTAGACATCAATGCCAAATTACATGCATTCCATACCAAGAACATTGTCAAAAAAACATGTCATTTCTTTGTTTTTCATATAGTACACATGAGTCCAGCACCCACCATGTTCACAAAGGCATTTTTGTTATTACTGATCCATAGTCTTGCTATATTCTCATAACTAACAGGCATTTGTCTATTCAGAATAGTAGACAACTCAGTCCACATAAGTTTGATAATATCACACGAAAAAATAGATGTTCCACACTTTCATTCTTAGCACAAAAGATGCAAGTTACATCTTGTACTACATGCCTTTCAATCAAGTTATCTCTAGTGAATAACTTTTTGTGAGAAACCAACCAAAGGATGACCTGCACCCTAGGGGGCACACACAAATTCCATACAACATGGGTATATACTGGGGTAACTCCCTAAAGTTAAGCACTC
This sequence comes from Avena eriantha, assembly GCA_910589775.1. Lineage (NCBI taxonomy): Eukaryota > Viridiplantae > Streptophyta > Magnoliopsida > Poales > Poaceae > Avena > Avena eriantha. The sequence continues at coordinate 483,731,016 of OU342745.1, forward strand.
CATACAAGGATTATGAGGTATAAATCCTAGAGATATGGAATTCCCACACCATATAATCTTCTATATTATCAAATTTAATTGAAGCACCAATTTTTTCCACATGCGTCCATTGTTCCATCATAGCAGTGCTAAAATTACGCCTAAAGGTGATTTTTAGCACACTCCCATCCCAGACTTCCCTCACAGTTTCTCCTTGCTTATTACACACGAAATATATATCCCAAAACATAATCGCCAAACTAGTATTGCCAAACCATTGATCTTCCCAAATCTTGACTTTATTCCCATCTTCAATCTGCCATTTGTACCCCATTTTAGCAGCATTCGCAGCCCACATAACTCCTTTCCGAAAAGGAGAGGCATCCAAAATTTTACAGTTGAAAATATTAGGGTTTTTTGTGTCATATTTTATATCCACTATTTGCTTCCACAGTTTGTCCCCATCCATATTATATCTTTTTATCCAAGAAGCAAGCAAACACATTTTCATTTCTCTAATATTTGGAATACCAATATCGCCATAATCTTTTTTCAAAGTTACTAAATCCCATTTTGCCAAATGATACTTGTTATGACCTTCATAGTTATCCCAAAGGAAATGGGCCATTTGGTAATTAATGGCTCTAATGGCCCAAGCTGGAAATTTAATAGTAGAAAGCAAATATATAGGAATACTGGCCAAACATGATTTTATTAAGATAATCCTGGCTGCATAAGACAGTAACCTGCCTCCCCAACTCCCTGCCCTCTTAAGAACTTGACCAATTATAGGTTGTAAATCCTCTTTCCTAAGTTTGGCGAAATGCAAAGGAAATCTAAGGTACTTCAGAGGAAGTGAGCTAATTTCACAAGCAAAAATTTGTGGAAGCACATTAATTTGTTCTGCAGGTATGTTAATAGGAACCATGTCACATTTCTCAAAATTTATCCTCATCCCCGACATTTGTTCAAAAGATAGATAAAATCCACTTGAGATTCATTGATGATTCCACGTTGTTATCTAGGAAAAGCAATGTGGCATCAGCATATTCCAAGCTGATAACCCCCTCAGGCCTCAATCTGGTTAGCAAACTAGAAATCAAACCCTGCCTCACTACTCTATTAAGCATTTTCAAAAATAACATCAGCCGTAATATTATAGAGGATTGGGTATAAGAGATCTCCTTGTCTTAGACCTTTGCCTATTTGGAAGAAATAACTATTATGATCATTAATTCGTATCCCCATAGATACCCCATAGATTAACATATTAATCTTTCCTAACCACTTTTGGCTAAAACCCTTTTGCCTAAGCATTTCCTCTAAAAAGGAAAGATCAACTATGCCATATGCTTTCTCATAATACAACTTTAAAATAATCCCTTCTTCTTTATTATGTTGTATATCATGAATAATTTCATGTTCTGTAACCACACTCTCAAGAATATACCTTCCTTTAATGAATGCAGCTTGGTTGGAAGAAATCAAATGATTAACACACTTCCCCATACTTTTAGTACAAGCTTTGGAGAAAATTTTAAAACAACAATTTGTGAGTGTTATAGGTCTTAACTTCTTTAAGGATTTAGCATCATTTTCTTTAGGAACCAAGGTGACCAAACTAAAGTTGATTCTATACATATCTACCACATTATTATCAAAATCTCTAAAATAAGATTAACCAGATCTACTTTGATAACTTCCCAAAACTTCTGATAAAACAGAAAAGAGAAACCATATGGTCCAAGAGCCCCTTCAGCATAAGAGACAAACACAACATCTTTAATCTCCTCCTCAGAGAAAGGAGCATCAAGCATATTGTTTTCCTATTCATTAACCAGCTCCTATGGTTCCCAAAAGGATTCCAACAAGGATATGTCTAGCATATTTTCTTTTCCAAACAAATTCTTATAGTATTCCACTGCCAGTTTTAGAATTTCCTTTGTATCAACTACATATTGCCTAATGGCCCTTCCAAAACAGCATTTTTTCTTACGTCTCCTCTGATTAGCTACTGCATGGAAATATGCAGTGTTCCTATCACCCTCCAAAATCTCTTTTTCCCTAGACCTATGCCTTGCTTTTATCTCTTCATTAGCATAAATATGATTCAATTTTTTAGTTATTTCTTTCATTCTTTCAACTTTTTAGGAAGCATTTGTTGTGTTTTAGACATAATGTCCAAACACTCAAACTCATCAATCAGCTCTTTTTTCAGTTTCTTTTGCGTTACTTCAATGTTAGCATTCCAACCTCTAAGGCATTTCCTTAATCTTTTGAGCTTATTTTGCCAAATAGAAATAGCATTTCTTCCCTAATAGGGGCATTCCAGGAATCAACAATAATTTTCTTACAATCTTCCTTCTCAAGCCACCATTTTTTTAAACGAAAAGGTTTATGCATAACTGGGAACTATCTCGAAGATTAATGCAAAGTGGTGTATGATCACTCCCATTCCTAGCTAGTGCTTGGACATGGGACATTGGAAAATGTGCCTCCCAATAAGTCAAAACAAAAAAATATAAATGGTTGTCATAACCAAATTCTCTTGATTATCCAACCAAGTGAACAACCTATTAGAAGGTTTAATCTCCATCATGCCAAACTGATTAACCCAATTATTAAATTCATCATCCCAAGTTTGCTTAATATTCTGATTATTTTTCTGATGCATCTCTAATGAGATTAAAATCACCACCAATCAGGATAGGTAGATTACTACTCGTAAAAATAGATTCCAACTCATCAATAAATTCTTGTTTATGTTCATCACAGGCAGAACCATAAACAGCAACCATATTCCAAGCAAAAGAATCGTTTTTAGTAATAATAGAAACTAAAATAGAGAGCTTCCCAATTTACCAGGAAACACACTCAAAAACATCCTCATTAATACCCACTAAAACCCACCAGCAGTACCAACTACTGGAAGATAATTCCATAGGAAACTTCCGTACCTTGTTAGATTTTCTAAAAACTTAGGACTAAAATCCTCTTTCTTAGTCTCTAAAAACCCAACAAAATCTGGCCTATGCTTTGTCAAGAATTCCATAGCTTGTGTAACTCTAATGGGGTTATTAAAACCCCTAACGTTCCATAAGCTCCCTAACATCATAAATTTTTCTCTTGTTCCTGTTCTTTCCTCTTCCACTCCTCCTAGAGCATAAAGGTGACTCGAATGAGTCAAGGATATCACATAAACCCCCCCATCATCCAAAGACTCATTGTCTACTCCACCAATACTAGTGTCTTGCTCAACATCCTCTAATAGATCGTCTAAGGTTATGTCAATTTCATAACATAGAAATATTTTTGGTTGTGTATCAAGAAGTTTGTCAATCCAAAGACTCATTGTCTACTCCACCAATACTAGTGTCTTGCTCAACATACATTTATTGTATCCTCTATTTTCCCCAAAGAAACACCAATAGTATGAGCTTTATCAGCTAGGGCTGAATTGTAAATAGTAGCAAAAGAGTGCTTTAATTTTACCTTTCATTTGAGCCTCCATATTCTTCTGTTGCAATAATTTATTGCCTTGTCCACCATTGTTCTACCATCTTGTACAATTCTTGCACTCTCTCTCACTGGTTGGACCCGGCCCTAGTTGTTGTTTCTCTTCTTGGTCCTCGTCACAACTTCAACTGGAGTAGGGTCTAGAGTTACATTGTCTTGACCACCATTGCCGACACTCATATTTTTACCAGCATCCTCTATGTATGTTTCAACATTAGTTGGCCTAGATAGCACCACATCTTGTAAGTTAGCTGCCAGGTCATCCACCTCAATCATGGGGCATTTTTGTTCGTCTTCATCTGAGTCCACCATCTCCATATCCACCAGATCCTGGAACCTATTGTTTGTACTGACTATGCTTCTGCCTTGCTCCACTTCTTCTCTATAGGTTTTTTTTCCTAGTTTTCTGCCCACAGATGGTGATTTATCCCCCTGACTATTGTTTGTTCTATACCTTGGGAGTATTCATATTGTTTTGCCCTTCCTCTCTATTCTCCTCTTGGTCTAACTCATCTCCAAGCAAATCATCATTTTCACCATCATAATCATCCTCCCCATCATGAGGGGGAGATGGGGGAGGAGGTTCATTACCCACTGGCTCATGTCTTCCTTCTACTTTAAAATCAAGGATATAGAACTTTTTCCTCATCACCACAACTCTTTGCTCAGGAATTTTAGAAGCATTTTTCACTGCCAGTTGAACTCTCACCACTTCATAGAAATATTTGAAAATTCCACCCCAACCAACATCCAAAATAAGACGAAAGCACTTGGCAATTTGAGCAATCACTTTCCATGAGCACCACTTCGGTGGAATACCTCTAATCTTGACTCATACTTCTTCCAGAGCTCCCACACTAGGCAAATCCCCTTCCCTATTCATGATTTTGATAGTCACTCTCTCCAAATCATTTCCTTCCTTCAAGTTAATAGATGGTATATCAATCGGGTCAATAACTTTCCCGTGAGGAGGGAACCTCACCAGAAATTTCTTCACTTCTAACTATCGAACTTGCCATGGCCAATTAGAATCCCACATCTGACACATCTTCTCCTCCAGTTCCTTCATACTTATGTGGCCATGAGTAACAGAAATGATCCCCACATTCTTCAGATTCAACCACTGACATTCTGTTTGAGTATCAACCGCACATCGAAAAAACCAAGTCCACTATTAGCACTTCCAACATATTGAGCCATTGGGATCGGCTGCCCCGGATGGGGCAATTGTTCATATGGTGACCAGGCGTGTTACACATGAAACAGTCCGCTCCTTCACGCAGTTCCCCACATAGTGCCCCAGCTCCCGCAATTATAGCAAACAACTGACCTGTATCTCGGATCAGTCAGTTGAACGGGCTCCTCTGTTGGTGTAAGACGATTTTCAATGGGTTGTGGTGGCGGCCTATTGACTACATAAGGATTGCGGGGTACCTGAACCAGAAATTGTTGACCTCCGCCTGAGACTGCAATGGAGTATTCCCTCCACCTCCACCTTGCGACTATTGTCCCGCCTGATTCCCATCATGCTAGGTTTGTTGAGGACGGTTGTACCGGTAAGGATTCCGCCTCTGCTGTTGAAATGGTCCCGGTCGACGATGAGGAACCCCGCCCCCCGCCCCCGCCGCCAACCGCACCCTGACCTCGCTGACCCCCTGCATCTTCACGATCTCCGCAAAAGTTTCCTTCCCGTGGATCCTGCTCCAGAAATCCCTCGAGAAACTCAACAACTTCGGTTCCACTCGGATGTGCTCTCCAATTCGCAGGGGTAGCAATTTGTAGCTTGGAAACGACGCTCGGCAAAAAGCTCCCGTCGAATCCAGACAAGGTGGGAATGGTGGCTTTGGGCTAGAACCCTAGCCGGACGCGGAGGGGGTGAAGGAATGACTCAGAGCTAGTCAAAATATTCCTCCACAATCCCATCAGCATCCCACTCCCGGACCCGCGCGTCAGTCACCCACTGCTCTCCTCCCGCTACGATCGCGCCATGTGTCCTCAATCCGGAGGGAGAAGGAAAACGACAACCTCCGGCCTCCGTGCTCCTCTAATGGAGATGGGGCTGTACTACAACTGGCCCACTCGTCCTACTATCTCTTTCGGGCGTGCGGAATAAGCTCCGCGCCATGTGCCGCTGCAGATCTCGTCGCCAGCGGGAGGCCGACACGGGGAGTCAGGTGGTCGCGACATCCGTTTACGCATCAATATATTTGCAGGGCTCTTCTAAATCAATGAAGTGCGATTGTTTGAGTTAAAAAAAGCTGTGACATACTCTATATGGTTCAATCAGAACCAACACGCAGAGAAGAGGCGCGTGCAACAAGCGAACCCAAGGAGGCGAAGTACGTACTCATCGACAGATCGACCGGTGGCAGCTCGCGGTATCCATCCCACCGAGGAGACCGAGCCCAATGCCACTATGCCAGTACGTGCAGACGGAGGTCCGCGGTAAGCCCGACGCCGTCAAGCGCAGCTCTACCCGACGGTGGAACGCGTAGGCAGGAGGACGACGACGTCGGCGAGGCCATGACCATGAGAGAGAGGAGCTCCACGCCGGCCGGCACCAACGAATCATGCACACGCGCCGTGGTGGAGTGGAGCCGCCGCACACCGTCGACACACAGGCAGAAGCCCACGCAAAAACAGAGGAAGACAGGAGTTGTCACCAGCTGCGGCGACAGAGTGGCTGAGGTTTGCCGTGTCCCAGAACGCAGATGCAGCACATCCACGGCCATCCCTGGAGTCGTCTGACAGTGACCGCCCATATGACGACAGCGAGCTCATGACGAACTCCTAGAGAGAGGTAGACAACGCGCCGTCTGTGCTCGGCGGCCAACAGAACGCGAACCCGCCCGCGACATCGGCTCCGTGACATCTTTCAGAACCTCGATGCCGCTCGTGAGGCCCTTTGGGCTGGCCAGCTCCGACGGGGGGTAGAGAAGCTCCTGGACAAGAGCTGCCACCCCTGCTGCCCACCAACTGTGCGACGAAATGCCCGATACGAGGAGGAAGAAATTGGGCGCCGTTAGGCGTTACGCTCACACGAGACCTGAGACTGAGAAACGTCGAGGTGACCGAGAGGCGCAAGAGGGCAACACGCCGGCAGATGCAACATCTCATGCATGCATGTCGTCGTCGCAGGGCCACGGTTGAGTTGACGATCGATCGGTGTGGTCGGCATAGCCAGCATCGCATCCTCTCGCTCCTCGTTGCTCTAGGAGGCTGTTGGTGCTGCCAACGTTTGCCTCACTATGATCCTCAACTGCATTGGCATGCCGACATTGGGAGCACTTTACAAACTTGTCATTATTTGACGAGCCTCTTGACTACACTAACACGTCCACGTCCTCTTCACCGACTTCTCACTCAGACGAGGCGGTGACTAACGGGCGTGCCAACGCTCGTCTCTACCTGCACACCTTCCACCTCCAAGCCAAGATATGCACCTTCAACGTACCGTGCCCCATCAGAGCCGCCACGCACTTCAGTCATCATCACCAAGGAATGTTGATGCCAGTGACATCATCCCACGTCTACCATCATACACACATAAACGATACTTTCACGACATCATCCAAGCACATATCTTTTGTTATACGAGAGGTATTTTTCTCTGAATTGTCTCGTGTGGCGTCCCTGTAAAGAAAATTCTACTTGTGTTCCTATAGTGACAAGTTTTTATTTTTTGCGAAATTCAATCGATCTATTAATAATCATTAGCAGTAGTACAGAGCCACAAAAGTAATAGAAATTACAAATAGGTTATTGAACCACCCAGGGACGACTACAGACACTAGCACGAGCCGAAGGCGCGCCGATGTCCTCGCCCCTCCATCACCGGAGCCGGGCAAAGCTTGTCGTAGTAGAACTTGTTGTAGTAGACAGACGGGAAGTCGTCGTGCTAAGTCCCTGTGGACCAGCGCACCAAAGCAGTAACCATCGTCAAAGATGACAACCGTAGATTGGAAGAGATTGACATCAAACCACACCGACGAATACAGAAAATGATCGGATCCCAAGAGATCTGCCGGACACATGACTCCACGCGCCCTGCGCCGGGCTAGACGCACCACTGGAGCGAGGATAGGGCGGGGAGGACTTTATTCTGACTTCAGGACGTAGCTGCCGCCTCAACATCCCGAAGAAGACACTAAAAAAAGGCTAAACAAAAACGAACTCCCACCGGCGAGAGGCCGAGCGGACCAACGGCGCCGCCGGCGAGGGGAACGGAACCTAGATGAGTTTCTTCAAAGAGCCGTCATCGCCTCCTCCAGAGTCCGTACCGGTATACACGATTTTAACAATGGCAATGTTCGTCGCGAGTCCATACCTAGGTGAAGTCAAGGAATCACTCTACTTGTGTTACACGAGAGGCATGCAAGAGCTCATCGACTCGTCATTCCAATATATACAGACCGGTACCTCACAAGAAATGAGGAAAACATCACCAAAGCTCTACCCATCGAGTACATAGATCGAACAAACTGAAACAAATACGGATCATTTTTGTACTTATTAACTGTAATTAATCACAAATTAGCTAGAAGATCTTGCAAATCTATTTGTTTTACCATATTTGTTCTTCTCACAACAGATGTGCGACTATGACAAATCTGAAGGTGTGGGCAGGAGGAAAGGGAGGAAGAACAGTAGCAAAATGAAGACCAGAAATGATAACCCGCCATAGAGAAAGAGAGAAGAAATACAGGGAGAAATATAAGCCCTGTTTTCTAGACGTTGTAACCGTTATCTATATGCAGTATATAGACTGTCAAAAAAAATGCAGTATGTATAGAACTTCTAAAAACCGTAGCAATGCACACGTTTCTTACTAGCAATAAAAAAATAGCATAAGTATACCCGCAAAAAAAATAGCATAAGTATATGTTCTTTGCCAGGTAGATAAAAATAAATAAAAAAGAATGCCATTTGCGCTAGGAAGGGATCGAACCTTCGACTTTTTGTTTAGGAAACAAATGCTCTATCCACTGAGCTACAAGCGCTTTACATTATAGTATTCCTGCTAGCACAAATGGGCTGGGCCAATACCACAAACGGACATTTGCAGTTTTGGCCTTTTCCAGAAGGTAGCTATCACAGTTTGGCCTTTTCTCAGGGCTTGATACTGGGCTCGGATGGCGTTTTATGTCCAGACAAATGACAACGCATAAGCCGAACACGAACTCAGTCGTCAAACTTACACAGGAGAAAAATATTTGCAAGACCAATGGAACGAACATCTTTTGCTATGATCAAAATGAAACAATCAATTACAGCAGGATGGAGAAAAAGAATCAGCTCGACATTTTTTCTTTACTCATGAAGGGATAAAAAGAAGAGAAAGATGGAGAGAAAACAAAGTCTGCTCCACCATCGTCTAGACAGTGCTAGTGCACCAGGCAGGGTACACCAACCTCCATACGATCACCACACACTCCAACCCAAAAAATGGTGCCTTGGCGACAGTATGCTGCTTGTGAAGCCATCAGCAGCAGGCGAATTCGCCCTCTGGCTTTTCCAGCTGAAAGAATTTATTCCCGCGCTGGCAGCAGAGCTTCAACAGAGCAACCTCTGTTAACCCAAAGGATCACAAAAGGAAGCAACTGAAGATCCTTAATCCTCGGTGTCACGAGAGCCAGATGGCTCGGGAAAGATCTCCTTAGATTGCCTCCTGCGGGAGGAAGAATGTTCGCCGTTGCTCCCTCCAGATGATTTGATCGTCTCTGATCGTTTAAACATGTGGTCATCCCTTGAAGGTCCTATCTCAGATGAGCTATGCCGCCAACTACCGAAGAATGCAGCATTCCACGAACCCCTTGAAGATGTGGCTCTCAACCTGGCTGAGCTAGAGCCGTTGTCTTCTCTTACCACTTTCAAGGGATTCTCGAGTGCTTTTAGGATATATTTCATCGGTGGTCGTTTTGAAGACCTAGGATTCAAGCAAGACTTCGCCACAATTGCCATTGCCCAGACTTCCTCCAAATGATCCTCGTCAATAATGAGGGATGGATCAATTATTTTGCTCATAAGCTCCTTCTCATAAATGTTGATGTACCTCAGGGTGTTATCAAGCCAATCACTTGTTGTACTGTCACTTGATGCACTGATACCAAGTCTCCCTGTCACCAGCTCCAGCAGAACTTTTCCAAAGCAGTAGACATCATAGGAACATGTTGCAGATGGAGAACCTGTTTACATTAGACAATGGTGCCATGTTAAAAGACATTAAGAGGCAATAGGGTCTACTCTTAACAGGAGATATTGTCAAGGCTGAAAATGCTTGAAATCAATGCAGTTGTATGTGGATGCACTCACCAGAAGAACCTTGATCCGCAGTCCTGCATCCCAAAGAACAATAGCGCATTAGAAACTGGAGGGGGTTTTATTTAATATAGAAAGAAATTAGGAGTACTTAAAAAGAGAAGAAATATGGTGACTGCTAGAAGTATTCTAGGATCCTACAGGCACCAAAAAAGAAAGTGAGACCAAATTGTTTGCATCCACTAATTCAGATCATTTTGATTTCTGATAGTTTGATCTGATTACATCCTCCATGGGTAAGGTCAACAAAGCATTTTCACAAACAATCCATCTAGTAATTGGCTACAATATTTAGTTTACTGCAATGCACTGGTTGAACATGTGCTTTCAGACTAATTTGACCCATGTTTGAGTTAGCAGGTACATGATTCAATAGCTCCCTACGGATCTTAGCAAATAACTATCTGCAATCAAATCCATGGGACAGATGCAGTAACATATGAAACAGAAATTTTGCGTCCGGACACATGAAAGACTGAGCACTAGCTAGCAAATGAGATAGACATGATCAACTGAAGAAGATGGAGCAACAACAGGAGCTCGAGTCTTGAGGGACGCATGAAAGACTGACACTGATTTTTTTTAATGCATAAGTTTTGTGTTCATACTAGCTGGGATGGATAAGATTCATGAGCTACGGATGCAGTGATAGAACAGAAACTTACGATGAGAATCTTAATAGCTTTGTGATGACATTTTGGTGGCTTTCCCCTTCTTGAGGACACACCTCGCTCAAACTTCCAAGACGCACTTCAAATTTATCATCAAGGAGGATACTGCTGGCTTGCACATCCCTGTAGCAGAGAATTCATGATGTTAGCTCAACTAGTAGTATTTGTCTCATGACCTTATTGCATTTGCCATGTTGATACCAAAACATAATGCTCCTAGTAAAATGAGAACACCACAGAATTGCCTTACCCTCTTCTATAATGATACTTTTGGTGGGATGATTTTTCAACAGTTTAATAGAAGAGACTTTTCAATAGCAATCGATGGGATAATGTATGATCTCACAAACAAGAAATCCACTGAAGAAAAAACAAATAGACTGACAACCAACTGATGTGGTAAATGGGTCTTGTGGTGATTGATAGTTGTTCAGGAGATCACACTAATCATACTGGAGCTGATCATCAGATGAATGGATGAAGTAACAGATAAGCATGGACGTTTTTTTATGGAAGGAACTCTGCAAGGGAGGGCCGTAGAACTAACCTGAACCTAAAGACATGAATCCATCAAAACGGAAATATCCTTATAAATTAAATGGCACCATACGTCAGCAATAATTATCTTCAACAAAATAGAAAATTAATCAAACAAATAATAACATTGTCCGCATCCATTTTCTGATATTCAAGTAAGGTTAGGAACGTAGTATATACAGAACCAAAACAGATTCAACAATATCCAGTCCATTAAGTATGTGGCCACTGGCCAGTGCATTCCTAGCTGTCACCAATTCTGTTGGGACATATGGTGGTGCCCATTGCATAACCACCCCAGTACCAACACAAAGAAATATGAATTGTCATAACACCCACAATGAAATGCAGAAGGTGGAGAATGTTGGGCCAGCACTCAATGCCACGCTATGATCATGACAATGAAAAAAGAGCCAAGATCCTATCTAAGATAAAATATCTTTTTTGCTCAAATCTGCAATTGACCGTTTTGCACCATACTCAAAGAAACATCGAACTGCAAGAAATTTAGCATATACGAAGTTTATACCTGTGAACCATGGGTGGAGTACACTCATGATGAAGGTAGCACAGTGCCTCAGCCACCCCTGTTGCAATCTTCAACCTCTTTATCCAATCCAACGATTGCATTCCCTCCTCTTCCTCCCCTGGCTTTCTATGCAACGAACTTGACAAGTCACCATTCCGAACAAACCTATATACAAGAACCTTCTCGTCCTCTTTATCAAGGCAATGACCCATGAACGGCACCAGCCTTTGATGCAAACCCTTGGCAAATAAATCTAACTCCGTCATATATGCATCTTTTCTAATCACACGGGAAGTGATCCTCTTCACGACCACGTTAGTCCCGTCTTGGAGCAAACCATAGTATAGATCGCCTGAGTGACCGTGCTTGATAACCCTGTCCTCCGCAAACCCTGAGGTGGCACCGGCGAGCAGATCATAAGCAAATGAATCACCAACCTTGGCCATGTTTGCTGGCGAAGCAGTAGGCTGTGCGCCACCAGTAGCTGCTGAAGCCCTTGCGCTCCCTTGCACTCCTGACGGTGCACCTGGAGCCCCACCTTCCCTCTGATCACCCCTTCTCCTCCCAGAACACACAACGCAAAACACAACGGCTGCAACCACGGCAACAAGCAGGACCCCACCACCGATGGCGCCAATCAGTATGTACTTCAAATTCTTGTGCCTCTTCTTATTCGTACCGGCTGGCAGCGCAGGCTGTGGTGCGGGTGCTGGAACAGGCCCATCGTATGGCAACCCACGCCCGGCGTAAAATTGCCGGCAATCCTCCTGGTTCCGCTGCCCGGCGACATCAATGAAGCAATTCATCGCAGACGATATGTTTGCACGGGGAACACTGGACACCACGCCTAGCTTGCCTTCAAAGTAATTCCCAGAGATATTGGCCATGGCCACCGTGCTGAAGAGTTGACTGAAGGAGTCCGGCACGGTGCCGTAGAAGAGGTTCCCAGACAGATCTAGCACCTGCACGCTGGGTGACGGCACGAGCCCTGCCCCCGGCAATGCGCCGGTGAGGTTGGCCCGAGACACGTCGAGAATGCTGAGCTCCGGGAGCGACCACAGGGCGTCAGGCAGCGCGCCCGAGAAGGCATTGCCGGAGAGGTTGAGGACCCTTAGTCGCGCGAGCTCCGCCAGCGCGGCGGCCGGCAGCTGTCCCGAGAGCAGATTCCCGGCGAGGTTGAGGGTGGTGAGGTTGGCGAGGCCGGTGACGGCCGAGGCGGCGATCTCCCCCGTGACGGCGCAGGCGGAGAGGTCGAGGACCTGGAAGGTGGGCGCGAGGCCGGCGCCGAGCCAGGGCGGGATGGAGCCCGGGAGCGCGAACCCGGCGGCGGCGAAGGACTCGAGCCGCGAGAGGTTGCGCAGGCCGTCGACGTCGAAGCGCGGGGCGAGGCGGCCGAGGCGGGTGCGCCTGAGCCCGGCGAGGCTGAGCGAGACGACGCGGCCGCCGCGGCAGCCGACCCCCGCCCACGCGGAGCACGGGTCCGCGCGGCGCGGCCAGTCGCGCGCCCGCAGGCCGAGCGAGCCCCGCAGCGCGTAGAGGGCCGCGAGATCCGCCCGCGACGTGAGGTTGCCCTGCTGCCCGAGCACCGCCGCCGCCGCCAGCAGAAGGAGCAGGAGGAGCAGCAGCGCCGCCCGGAGCCCGCGCGCGCGCATCGTCACCTCCTCCGTCCGCCGCCACTGCCCATGCCCGCGCGACAACGGCTGCTGCTAGTAGTAGTAGTGGTAGAGGCTACAGCCGCTGCTCTGGCCGTGCGCGTTGAAACTGTGGGTGGAATTGGGGGGGAGGAGGCCAGGGCGAGGGCAGGATGGAATTGGGAGGGAAATAAAATCGCAATAAAGGAGAGGGGCGGGGTGCAGAGCTGGAGTACTACTGCAACGCAGGTACAGGAACCACTACTACTGCTGCTACTACCCTCCGGGGCTCCTCCGCCATCAATGCCCTCGGAATTACACACCCCCAACTGCCTCCCAGTTATTGCTCCCCGCCGATGCGAACCAAAAACCACACACACGCTCCCCCTTCCTCCGCCGCGCCACGGCCGCGCCGGCGCCTGCTGTCGCGCGGTCGTGTACAGCGCGGGCGGCGATGGCGGCCGGAGCCGGGGAAGAAAGAGAGAGAGAGAGAGAGAGAGAGAGAGAGAGAGAGAGGGGGGCGGGGGGAGATGGGAGAGGAAGGCGCAGGTAATATCGTGGGGAGGGGTTTTGGGGAGTAGTTTATGGAAGCTGTTTAAATGGTTTCGAAATTTTCCGGGGCTTTAAATGGAAGGCGTTCCCTCCGCTGCGCTGTGCCTTGCTGCCACGTCCAGTGGCGTGGTGCGCGGTGGGTTGGTCTTGGTCGGGTCAAGTGGGTGCGCGCGATGCCGGGTTCTTCCGACCTGGCTCGGGGGGACCCGGTTCCGTTTGGTTGCGACGGGACGGGGGTGGGTCAACGAGAGGTTTCAGTCAAGCGAGCGAGCGAGCGAGCTGCCGCGTGCGGCCGGCGGGATACTGGTGGACGGCTGCCCACGGGCGGCGGCGGGTGGACGACTCTGATGTTGCGTTTCTCCTGCGCCCTGTGCGTTGTGTCGTTGCTTGTGTGCCCATCCTGCCGTGTGTGTGTCCATGGGCCATGGCAAGGCTACGTGTACTTTTGTAAACATGGTGGGCAGTTTTGGTTGGTGCGGCGTAATGCGGAAGGTTGCAGGGTGGCGTCCTACGCGGTGTCGAGTTGTCCCTCCTATATTAGGACATGAGCATTCATGTTGGGGTTTTGTTTAGAAAAGGAGAGTGATAATTCGGTAGGCCACACCATTGGTTGGACTCTACTACTATTAAGCTGATTATTAATGTGGCATTATCTTTTTTATGCACCTTATTATGTATGTGTGTCTCGCATTGACACGTAAAGGTTTGCCACACTTGGATAAGGTGGACAGAAAGTCTTAGTAGGCTCAAAGAAAATATCTCCCGTGCGGATTTCTTTGACCAATGGGAAATCTTCAACAGGATTGTAATTAAATACAGTATTATTATTGCTGTTGTTATTTTTTGATTACAAGAAACGCAAACGAGTATACAATATGTAGTATTTAGAAGTGGATGTCTCACGTGATATAGCCGCAGCAAAGTAATTTTGATGACGAATCAATAACACACATTTCACGTGGTATAATCTTGTATTCGTTGACTAATATATTCCATGACTTGAAAAGAAGTACAAAGTAACTAAAACATAATAAAAAATCACATCAATATTTTTGGACCACCTAACAACCATTACTACCGTCAGAACGAGCCGCCAACGAACCGTTACTGTCACTCCCTTACCAGAGTTGGTCTGACGTTGTCGATGATAGTGATCGGAAAGTCTCCGTGCACATGCCCGTAAAGACCAACGCCCTAGAGCCAAAGTCGTCGTCTTTGAACTCTTAAACTGATCTCAATCTTTTAACATCAAAGCTCTACCACACGTAGACTGGAGGAGATCCACGACTCCATGAAAGCATCGACTACATGAATCCGTGCCCTCCTCAACGCCATCACGACGAGATTGCCACTGATGAGGTCGACAACGAGACATGTATACCTTATTCTTGTCCCGCACAACGCCGGCATAGCCACCTTAACGATTATGCTAGTTGACCAAACTCTACCATTCTATAGCATCGAGCACAAGTCCGAGGTCCCCCCCCCCCCCTCCCACTACCGGAGTGGCAAGCAGATTAGGAAGGGACCCGTCGATATCCCGTCGTAGTCAGCGAGACCGAGGCTGATGGCGGCGGCTGCTGCTAGGGTTTCCACGCTAGCTGACATCTCTCTTTCTTCCACGCGAGGCGAGAGGCGCCAACTCCGGGATTTGGCTAAGCAATTGCTGGAAAAAAGAAATGGACAATGTTGCAAGAAAAATATTATAATACCGTTCATGCAAGTCTGATGCATACATTTTGGCGTATTACCGGCCAAATTCGTATAGTTATTATCTTGTAAAATATGGGTCTTACTTTTCTGGATTGAGATGTACTGTGGCCTTATGTGTGGCGAAAAAAAGGTAAAATTGACTATTTGTAAACTTTTTGACGAACTAATTAAGGCGGTTTGGCTTATATCTGGCGTTTCCAACATGGATGGAGTCGTTTTTGATAGAAAATGTTCCTCTTTTTTTTGCGAATCAGGTAGAAAGGTTTCTTTACACCGTCCACCGAGCGAGGGTGGAGCGAGGATACGTCAAGCGCGGTGGCAACATGGCATCCACTGCCCCGCGCCCTGAGAGCCATTCCGCTGCGGTGTCACCGGCCGGCACGCCTCCGGCTAGCTAGCTCGCGTCCTGCGTGTCTCCACGCTTCGCGAGCACGGAGCTCCACGGCCACGGGTATGGTACGGTACGGACGTCGTACTATGAAGGAACGAACGATTCTTTGTCCTTCGATTTTGTGCCTTTTGACAGCTTCGCCCGCCTCTATGTTGGTTTTGTTATGTTGTTCTGTGCATGGAATTGATCAACGTGTAATATATGCCTCTATGTTGGTTTTGTTATGTTGTTCTGTGCATGGAATTGATCAACGTGCAATATATGCTCTAATTCGGCTATAACCTGGTCGAAACGACAACTGAGAAGATTTCATGTATACGGCAGAACAAGGCAGGACGTGCGACGTGCACTAACAGAAGGGAGTGTCTAGATTTTAGACGCATGAGAACTTCTTACGTCTAAATCACTGAAGACATTCTATATTTGTGTTAATTCTCAGTTGCAACATAGTTGTAACTTATAATATTTTGTACTAATTCTCAGCTGTAACCTAGTTGCAACTCATTAAATTCTCAGTTTTACCCTAATTGCGACTCATGTGTAACTAACACTTTGCACGTATCACGAGATAAATCGAACGGTGAAAGAATTGACTGAGACCTAAGAAGTTCTCAGGCGCCGAGAACTAGCAAAACCGCTAACGAGAAGTAATTATCTAGATGGGTTTTAGTGTGAACATACAAATAAATATGAACAAATCTATGACAATTAATTTGGAATTAAGGTATTGAAACCGCCTAAAGGTCAACTTTGGCTGGAAACAAATCACCCGAAAACTTGATTGGTTTCAAGCTAATGCGGTATAGCTAGTTTCCTCTAAATAGGCTTTCGCCCCGTTTTGTAAATAAAACTGCTCAGTAAACTCTTACTCCATCGGCTTCATAATAAGTACTGTTGTTTTAATGTAAATTTGTATACCAAATCAGCAGACTTAATACAAAGCGGAGGGAGTACAAGTTACTCGGTGGAAACAAAAGCTATGGGAATCCACTTTTTCTCTAGAAATAAAAATAAAATGCACTTCCTTTTTCGCAAAAAGGGGATCGACTAAAGCTCCACCCCTTTCTTCTTTTGGAAAACCCCATACGTAGGAACTACCACTATCGTGCTCATCCACAACAACGTTTGATTCCCCCGGGTGAGCAGCTATAGATCCCCAAACCATCGAGCAGGAGGCGCCATATGCATGCACGCACGCACGCCAGAACGCCACTAGCCCATATCGATATCGTGTGTCTTTCCCCTGTATGCCTATGTAGATGGGCATAGTTTGTGCTCAAGGTGGATACAACAATATTCTACCCCCAAAACGGCTTCCGCTCGAATGATTGGGATCGAGCTTAGAGTAATACTCCCTTCATTCAGAAATATAATATATTTTAGATTTGTGAAATGACGTATCTAAACGATTTTTAGTGTATAGGTTTACTCTGCATCTCTACAAATCTATATACTAAAAGACATCTAGATATATTCGATTCACAAAACTAAAACGTCTTATATTTCTGAACGGAGAGAGTACTATCCGAGTTGTGAAGCGAGAGGGATCCGTTTTATAGTTTAATTTAAGTAGGCCGAATTTTAGGTGCTTCGCCGATCGAGTAGCTAGCGGGGTGAGATCTGTCTAGCTACCTGTAGTCTACCAACTGCGAGTCCACTGGTACAGTAGTATAGTGTGCTCCAACTACTGATCCTAGATGCCTGCATGCATGCATGATTGCCTTGTAGGTAACCTAACTTAATTAGGATTAGTACTATACTCTGCTTCTGCTTCCGCTGCTGCAACAACTAGTAGTAGCAGCAGTAGTTCCGGTACATGATGCAAGCTTAGTACTAGTGTGTCTCGTGACTCAAACGGAGGTCCAATTGATTAGTTCTACTATTCTCTCCGTTTCAAAATATAAGATGTTTTAGCTTTATAAAAGGAGTGAATCTAGACCACTTTTAGTGTAGGTTCACTTCAAATTTAAATGAATTACATACTCCCTTCGATCCAAATTAAATGACTTAGATTTACCTACATTCGGATGTATCTAACACTAAAACATGTACATATATTCGAATCTAGAGAAATCCAAGTAATTAATTTGGGTCGAAGAGAGTACTGAAAGTCGTTTAAATACACTACCTCCACAGAGCTAAAACATCTTATATTTTAAAAATGAGAGAGTAGTACGTAGGCGGTACAGCTAGCGGTGACAGTACTACGTTTGCTTATCAAGGACAGTAATACTAGCAGGCTCCGTTAACGGATAGGAGCAGGGGTCATTTGAGTACTCCTCTTATACTCAATTACTCACTCGCATCGATAGGGCTATAGAGTAGCGAGACGTTGCGCAGCTAGAGCAGTCTTCGGGATGCTAATGGTTGATTGGCCGCCAAATGCCCGGATTACCATTTTTTTTTTCAACGCTAGGCATGGATTCCTGTTCAAAGGAAAATAAATTAGGCGTGCGTTGAGGATTCGTGATGACGCAACCAATTAGCGAGGCTATGCGCGCGTAAGTACGTGACTTGTATGCGATGATCAGCGAGCGATCGAGCAACTTTGGTAGCTGCTGGAATACTTAATTATTCCTTGGCATCATCACCTGCTTGGTACTAGTTGCAGTTGACGGCTGCACCATCCGCGACCCACACACACCACCCGTCGTAGCGGTCTCGTGCCTGCTGTTCGTTGGAGCGTAACCGCACAGAACCAGGATCTATGCGCCACACGCACCAACGCCGTACCTGGTCTGCCACGTGTTCTTGTTACTGTCATGAGCCTATTCTTTCCAAAACTCACATCGAGCTTCTTCATTGCATGCACTCTCTCCACGAGCGGGGTTTTTGTTGATTAGGGGGTCGGCATTGCCCAAAATTTGTACTACTACTCTTTTTTTTTAATCCAAGGCACAAAGTGCCCGGCTTTAAATTAATAAACCCCCATTCGGCAAGGTTTGGATACAAGGGTGCTGAAAAACAGCTTACAAACATCAGACACAACAAGAACAACACACAAACATAAAGAAAGCATAGCTTGAAAGTGTCGATGTCCTCCTCGAGCAGCCACCATGGGAGAGGCAACATAGACTAGAAGTGTTCACCGGTTACCTTGAGGAAGAGCCAACATAGGATCTGCACCAAGGAGATGGGAGGCAAGATCACCGTCCGATTCCAACACCGAAAAGGGATCCCTACCCTCTCATCCTGGCTCAAGGACGCCGGATGTGCTCACCCTGAGCAAGGGAAGGTGCTGGCCTCAAGACTCATAATGGGCAGATACCACGGCTGCCTCGCCGCGGCCAACATACCACCGTCGCTGCCAAACCAAGAACCCAAACTGACCACCGAGAAGCATAAACTGAGGCCACGAATGTTGATGAAGAAGGGGCGGGGCAGTTGAGACGCGGAGGTGAAGACGAACAGGAGACCGCAAGCAGCAAAAGAGATCAGGCGCTCTCGGGGTTGTCACACACTGTCACAGAGGGGGGGACCCTTTCCCCTCCCGCCTAGATCGAGGGCGCCGACCCGCCGGTGCACAGCTAGACAGAAACAAGAGAGCACACCCACAGGAGATGGCCGTGAATCCTCCATAGATTCGTCGTCAACGGCATCACTTGGACCACACCACCACCAGCGGCCTACCAACCTCGTCCACACCTCAACCGGGACCTAGCGTTCCTCAGGCGGCGCCTCCAAGGAGGGAGCAACGCCAGTGGCATCGCTGCCGCCCAATCCGAGAGGATTTTAGGCTTTCACCCAGGAACTTGGTCGGGGTGGGGAGACATGAACCTCGACGACGCCTCAAGAGGAAGCACGGCACCACGGGCGTTGCCAACACCATGGACGGGGCACCCCGACCAAGGAATTCTCCCGGTCCCGTTCTCGCACCACCAAACACCACACCTTCAACGGGATAGGCATCCCACGGGGGCACCGGCTGATACGTCCATTTTGCATCACTATTCTATGTCTTAATTCACTATTATTCATTGATATATTTCGTATTGAGAGGTGATACTTATGTTATTTTATCTATTTTTGCATGGTTGATGACTTTTGGAGCATGGACCGCTGCAGTCAGGATTCTGATGGAAAAGGTGCTGTTTGGAGGCAAAATTCGCGAATATCAGAAAATCCAGGAAAATATACGGAAAATTCTATTTTTCCAGAAGACTCAGGATGCCAGAAGATGGAGTGGAGGTGGGCCACAGGGGGCCCACACCACCCCATGGCACGGTCAGGCCTAGGCCGTGCCTGGGAGTGGTGTGGCCGCCCTGGCCCACTCCAGCCTCTCTCCTCTGGCGTATATCATCCCCACGAAACCCTAAGACTCGGAGAGCGACCACAGAAAGATTCTGCCGCCTCTGCGGGGCGGAAAACACCGAGAGAGAAAGATCTCTCTGGCAGACAGATTTCTGCCGGGAGAATTCCTTCCCGGAGAGGGAAGATCGTCGCCATCAACACCATCATCAAGCTGGACTTCATCGGGACCATCATCACCATCATCATCACCATCAGCACCCTCATCACCATCTCCATATTGCTGTAACAATTGCGTTGAATCTTGCATAGTTCATAGGGGAAACTTTCCCGGTGTTGATTACACTTTATAGTTGATGCTATTGAGTGAACTATTGAATTATTGTTTATGTTCAGATTGTTATACATCATTATTCCATCCCTGATCATGATCCATATGATGTCTTGTGAGTAGTTCGTTTTGCTCTTGAGGACATGGCAGAAGTCTTGTTGTTAGTAGTGGAGTTGCGTTGAGAAAGATTCAATAGATTGTTATTTAAGTTGTGGTGTACTTCTTCTAGTGGTGTCATGTGAACGTCGACTACATGACACTTCACCTATATGGGCCTAGGGGAATGCATTGTGTATTTGGCTACTAATCGTAGGGGTTGCCGGAGTGACAGAAACCTAAACCCCCGTTAGGAAACCATTGCACAATGGACGTAAGGGTCTTAGAGTTTAAAGCTGTGGTTAGGTTTCTACCTTAATTACTTTCTTGTACTTACGGATGTTTGCAAGGGGTTTAATCACAAGGATGTATTAGTATTGGATGGGGCGGTACATTAGCACATGTTCACCCACACAACACTTAGCAAGTTAGAGAAGATTAATCGACTATATGAAGGAAAGCACTTGACAGTCTTCCCATGTGTCCTCGAGAACGTTTGGTCATCTATAGAAATACAACCGGCTTGTCCTTTGCTGCATAAAGGATTGGACCACTTGCTGCATTTATTCCTACTGTCTTTTATTTACTCGTACTTTGTTTACTTGCTTTATCAAAAACCCCTAAAAATCCGTTTGCTAAGTATTTGCAGAGAATTCTTGATCCATACCACTAGCCAGCACCTTCTGCTCCTCGTTGGGTTCGACACTCTTACTTATAGAAAATATTGCGATACACCCCCTATACTTGTGGGTCATCAAGATTATTTTCTGGCGCCGTTGCCGGGGAGTGAAGCACTATTGGAGAGTGGAACTGGTAAAGGAAACTTCTACTGTGAGTATTGTTTACTTCTGCTAGTTGCTTTATTTTCATTATGGATAATTCGCTGAGTTTCTTATTTGGTAATGCTACTACCACTGCTAAGGTAGTAGATAAGCCACCACCTGCTGAGAAAGATGTTTTCAAAATACCTACAAGAATTATTGATCGTGTTATGGATAACTACTATGTTGGGGATGGAACTGTCCATCCCGATGATCATTTACTCTTTATACACGAATTATGCGGGTTGTTCAAGTGTGCAGGTATTACTACAAATCAAGTTAAGAAGAAGTTATTCTCATTATCACTGAAAGGAAGAGCTGAGAAATGGTATAAGCTGCTAAAGAATGGTCAAGCTCTAGAATGGGAGGAAATAGTGCCTCTCTTTTATTCAAAGTTTTATCCTCCTAGTGAGATTCATAAAGATCGGAATCAAATATACAACTTTTGGCCTCTTGATGGAGAGAGTACAACTCAAGCTTGGGGGAGATTGAAGTTACTAATGCTCAAATGTCCCATTCATGAGCTCCCCAACAATATTATTATCAACAACTTTTATGCAAGGCTCCCTCTACATGACAAGGATTTATTGGATGCTTCTTGTGTTGGATCATTCACTCGCATGAAAGAAGAAGCTAAATGGGACCTTCTAGATCGTATTCAAGACAATGCTGAAGCTTGGGAGAATGACAAAGGTAGAAAGTTAGGTATAAATTATGATTATGAATGCATTGAATCTTTTATGGGAACTGATGACTTTCAAAATATTAGTAATATTTATGGTCTTGACTTGCAAGTTATTGCGAATTGCTTTAGAGCTTTTGCTTCCTATATCGAAATTCCAAAAAGGGGATGGAACAAATACCATGCACCTTATAAAGATATTGTTGACTATGCTCCTATTGGAAGTGCTGAGTATTGCATTATTGATCCCATCTTACCCGAACCTTATATCGAGAAGATTCCCTTCCCCGAAAAGGTAAAGGACCATCCTATGATAACTAATGTAATCACCAAAAGTGAAAAAAAACTGTAAAACCTGATGAACAAATAAACATTGAACCTGTGGTAGCAATTGTGAAATACCTTGTCACTAAAAGCGTAGAAGATGGGCACATAGTCTTTTGTGAGGATGCTTCTAATATTGTTTCACATCCCAATAGAAATAAAAAGGCTAGTGTTCCTGTGCTTTCTGTTAGAATTGGTGATCATTGCTATTATGGTTTGTGTGATATTGGTGCAAGTTCTAGTGCTATTCCTTATGAGCTTTATAGAGAAATCATGCATCAAATCAGTCCTTGCGAGTTGGAAGAGATTGATGTGGTTATTCACCTTGCTAATAGAGAGACCATCTCTCCAATTGGTATTGTACGAGACGTGGAGGTTCTTTGTGGTAAGATTAAGTACCCTGCTGATTTTCTAGTACTTGGTTCGACTGCTAGTAAAACCTATCCTATCATTTTTGGTAGACCTTTCTTGAGTACTTGTGGAGCTATTATTGATTGCAAGAGGGAGAAAGTCTTGACTAAGTTTGATGGGGAATCCTATGAGTTTAATTTTTGAAATTTGCTAAAGAACATTGCGAAGAGCAAACCAGTAATGAGGATTTTAGGGTTGAATAACTTGCTTCTATTTCTCTTGCTCCTAACAATGCTTTGCAGCAATTTATGGAAGATCATGAAAGTGAAATCTTCATGGAAGAAAGGAATGAGATTGACAGGATCCTCCGTGATCAACCTAAGATGCTTAAGCATGACTTGCCTGTGGAAGACTTGGGTACCACGATGCCACCTAAAAAGGATCCGGTTTTCGATCTAAAACCTCTCCCTGATGATCTTAAATACGCTTTTATTGATGATAAAAAGATATATCCTGTTATTATTAGCGCTAAGCTTTTAGGGGAGGAAGAAGAATGATTATTGGAAGTTTTGAGGAAACACCGAGGAGCTATGGGTTATACTCTAGATGATTTGAAAGGGATTTCACCTACTATATGTCAGCATTCTATCAACATAGAACCAGATGTGAAGCCAGTAGTGGAGCACCAACGACGTTTAAATCCTAAGATGAATGAAGTGGTAAGGAATGAGGTATTGAAACTCCTTGATGATGGTATTATTTACCCTATTGCTGATAGTGAATGGGTTAGCCCTGTTTATTATGTTCCTAAAAAGGGAGGCATTACCGTTGTCCCTAATGATAATGATGAGCTTATTCCTCAAAGAATAGTGGTAGGCTATAGGATGTGCATCGATTTTAGGAAAGACAATAAAGTTACTAAGAAAGACCACTACCCGCTTCCTTTTATTGATCAAATGTTGGAAAGGTTGTCTAAAAAGACCCATTTTTGTTTTCTTGATGGTTATTATGGTTTCTCTCAAATTGCTATTAAACAACAAGATCAAGAAAAAACTACTTTTACTTGCCCTTATGGAACTTATGCTTATAGACGTATGCCTTTTGGTTTATGTAATGCTCCTGCTACTTTCCAAAGGTGCATGTCTTCTATCTTTCATGGTTTTTGTGAAGAGATTGTAGAAGTGTTCATGGATGACTTTTCTGTCGATGGAACTTCTTTTCATAATTGTCTGCACAACCTTGATAAAGTTTTGCAGAGATGTGAAGAAACTAATCTTGTTCTTAATTGGGAGAAATGCCACTTCATGGTTAATGAAGGGATTGTTCTTGGGCATAAAGTTTCTGAAAGAGGCATAGAGGTCGATAGAGCTAAGGTTGAGGCAAATGAGAAGATGCCATGTCCAAGAGACGTCAAAGGTATTCGTAGTATCCTTGGTCATGCGGGTTTCTATAGGAGGTTTATTAAAGACTTCTCTAGGATATCAAAACCTCTCACTAATCTTCTTCAAAAAGATGTACCTTTTGTTTTTGATGATGATTGTAGGGAAGCTTTTGAAACTCTTAAGAAGGCTTTAACTACAGCCCCTATTGTTCAACCACCTGATTGGAGTTTACCCTTTGAAATAATGTGTGATGCTAGTGATTTTGCTGTAGGGGCTGTCCTTGGGCAACAAATTGATAAAAAGTTAAACGTTATCCATTATGCTAGTAAGACTCTAGACGCTGTTCAAAGGAATTATGCCACTACTGAAAAGGAATTTCTAGCTGTTGTTTTTGCCTATGATAAGTTTAGGCCTTATATTGTGGACTCAAAAGTAACCATTCATACAGATCATGCTGCTATTAAATATCTTATGACAAAAAAGGATGCTAAGCCTAGGCTTATTAGATGGGTGCTGCTTTTACAAGAGTTTGATCTACACATAGTAGATAGGAAAGGTGCTAAAAATCCTGTAACTGATAATTTATCTCGTTTGGAAAACATCTCTTTTGATCCTATGCCTGTTAATGATAGTTTCCCAAACGAACAGTTAGCCGCAGTAGGGGTGAGCTCCCGAGGAAGCCCTTGGTATGCTGATTATGCTAAGTTTATTGTCTCCAAGTATTTGCCTCCAACTTTTATAGCTCAGCAAAGAAGAAAGTTCAATTATGATTTGAGGCACTATTTTTGGGATGACCCACACTTATACAAAGAAGGAGTTGATGGTATTATGCGAAGATGTGTTCCAGAATATGAGCAAAAAGAGATATTGCGTAAATGTCATGGTAGAGCCTATGGAGGACATCATGCAGGGGATAGAACTGCACAAAAGGTACTACAATCAGGTTTCTACTGGCCTACTCTTTTTAAGATGCAAGAAAATTTGTTTTATCTTGTGATGAATGTCAGCGTGTTGGTAATATTTCTAGAAGCAATGAAATGCCTATAAACTACTCTCTAGTTATTGAACCTTTTGATTGTTGGGGATTCGACTTTATGGGTCCTTTCCCTCCTTCGAAGGGTTACACTCATATTATTTTCGTCGTTGATTATGTTACTAAGTGGGTAGAAGCCATTCCTACGAAAATTGCTGACGGGGAAACCTCTCTAAAAATGCTTAAGGACGTTATCTTTCCTAGGTTTGGAGTGCCTAGGTATCTCATGACTGATGGGGGTTCTCATTTCATTCATGGCGGTTTTAGAAAGACCCTCGCTAAATATGATGTTAATCATAGAATTGCTTCAGCTTATCACCCCCAAACTAGCGGGCAAGTAGAGTTATCAAATAGAGAAATTAAATCTATCTTGCAAAAGACTGTTAATAGGTTTAGAAAAAACTGGGCTAAGAAGTTGAATGATGCTTTATTGGCTTATAGAACTGCTTACAAGAATCATATGGGAATGTCCCCTTATAAAATGGTTTATGGGAAAGCTTGTCACCTACCCTTAGAATTAGAACATAAAGCTTACTGGGCGGTGAAAGAACTAAATAGAGATTGTAAGCTCGCTGGTGAGAAAAGATTATTTGACTTAAGTTCTTTAGATGAATGGAGGAGTGAAGCCTATGAGAATGCCAGGCTCTTTAAGGAAAAAGTTAAAAGATGGCATGACAAGCGAATACTTAAGAGAGAGTTTCATGTTGGTGAGAAAGTTCTATTTTATAGGTCTCGTCTCAGATTTTTCAGGTAAGCTACTATCAAAATGGGAAGGACCTTTCATCATTGAAGAATTATACCGTTCACGAGCAATAAAAATTTCCTCTCTAAAAGATAATACTACACAAGTAGTGAATGGACAACGACTCAAACACTATATTGCTGGAGATTCTTACAATGAAGATGTAGATGCCCTTCAAGTTATAACTCGAGAGAAATTCATTGAGGACCAAATTCAGAGACCTGCAGAGTCCATTTCCAACTGGGTAACAGTTCTGGTAAGAAAAGTTCCACGAAAATACAATCCAACTATATTTTGAAGTTTTTAGCCAATATGGAAAGCTACGAAGCAAAAAAGGGACGGAACCGGAGCCGGGGTGGCTCACACCACCCCATGGCGCGGGCCCACCCTTGGCCGCGCCACCAGGTGGTGAGGCCACCCAGGACTCCGCCTCCGACTCGTTTTCTCCCAGTACCTTCCTTTTGATATGAAACTTCGTAATATATAACCCCGGATCCCCCGAGGTCCGTATATCGTGTTTTCATCGTGTTTTTGTTTCGATCTATTTCTGCCAGGTAGAATCCCAGATTTGGAGCCACAATGTCTTCCTCTGGATCATCCAAGGGAGATTCTTTAGAGGATATCATCAACCCATACATGAGAGAATTGAAGATTCATCCCAAGGAGTTGTTGCTCGAAGGTAGGGAGGTCTGGATTAAGGAGGTTCAAGGCCCTAAAGGTGAAGGAAGTCTGGACGACAGGATGGAAGCACTAGAGCGAGAAGTCTTTAGGTACAGGAAGATGGCGGAGCGCGTAGTGGACATCATCCACAAGATTTGTTCCGAACTCATCGCCGAGCACCAAAAGGAGACTGCTGAACTTAAAGACGAAATCCTTTCACTCCGCCAAACAACCAACGAACTGCAAGCACAGTTTTATGACGTTCAAAATCAAAACTGTGAGTATGAGGCTAGATTTAAACGCATAAGTGTTGCTGTAAGTTTCAGGATGTTGGAAACCACGATGTCCTTTGTTGATGGGAAGCCTTTACCCTGGAAGACGGACGAAGATGAGAGGATACCACCACCACCGAAGGAGTAATTCGTCATCAGGTTTGGCATCCCCTTGGTTTGTTCCAAGCTTGGGGGAGTGCCACGGTATCATATCACTATCTTCTATCTTTTTACCTTTTTAGTAGAGTCATATCATGAATAGAGGAGTTATTATGTAGTATGGTTTGCATTATGGAAGTGTCCCCTCTCTCGTTAGATATATATCCCTTGGTGTGAGTTTCCGTTATGGAATATTAATGGGAAGTTCTATCATTCACTCTTTTGCATAGCTTATGTTAGTTTTCAATTCGTGGTTATATGATTGATCTTGTTGTTAGTATTGGTATCACTATGGGATCATTGAGTTAATTTAGTTGGTTTTGGCAAACCTGGCTCGGTCAGTAGCAACACCTTTTTGAGAGTTGAAAAGAAAAAGATTGTAGTACTCTAGAGAAAAATTATTTCATCATCTTTCTTTCTTGATTTGATCATAAGTCTAATATTCTCTAGTTAAGATCTTTTGTGCTTCCAAGTAAGATTGCATGTTTGTCTTTATCATTTGTATGTTTGTTTGTTTCCCTCAACTCTTGTACTTGCTACCCATCCTTGCTAGCCAAAAACCTGTACTGAGAGGGTATTCTTCTCGTGCATCCACCTCCTTTAAACCAAAACCTTTGCCATTTGTGTCCACCATACCTACCTAGTAGCATTATTGCTATTCCAAGTAAATTCTTGTTTTATCTACCTCCCAAATTAAACTTGTTATGTGAAAATTAATGATTAAAGCTCTCACGAACTTGATGGCACACTTTACTTTCTTGCATTTAATAAACTTGAACCATTGGGTCCTTCTTTGTTGTGTATATGCTTGCGCTTTATGAGTTGAAGTTAGCCGAACCATGTATCATGGGGACCGCTTTCAACACTTCATTTGGTACTTTGTACCTAGTTGATATCATGTTCTTTTGCTTATGGATCCCGGCGGTGTGAAATAAAAGTGGAACTTGTAAGATCATGGAGTTTATATGTGTGTTAGAGAAACGCCTGGGTCACTAGCCTAAGCCATGCCTAATCATGGTGGAAACTTGCAGCATAACTATAATAAGAATTCTATGAAGCATCCTCAATAAAAACCTATGCAAATAGCAAATAAAATGATCGCTGAGATGATCACTGTCTGCTTGCCTTGTCATTTTGATTATGGGATAGCTCCTGTGTCATGTGCAAGGGGTACCCCGTTGGCGGTTCTCAATGATACACATGTATTTACAATGAAAAGAGCTTGCTCGTGACTGAAGTTGAGTAGCATGAGGATCGGTACTCATAAGTAAGGGGCTTGAGATTTCAATTTATAACTTGTTAAGCATATCCTCTTAGTTGTGTCACTTTAACCATAATCACCAAAAGATGCCTATGATAGGGGCAATGAGAGCTGAAAGCTAGTAAGTATCATAATTTTTGGGAGCTCTTTATGAGACTTGTAATCCCTGCTTCCCTCTGCGAAGGGCCTTTCTTTTACTTTGCAGTTGAGTCAGTAAACCTATTCCCTTCTATCTCAGCAAGTAATTTGAGTTGATGTGTTTCATTCATTCATATGATGATTTTTGCATTCATGTTTCTTATGTTCCTTGTTTTGCACATTGCTCTTATCTTGAAAGTTTACTACTTTGAAAGCTTTCTTTGAAAACCAGCTATTTGTGAACTCCAGCAAATTATCAACTATTTTTCGACCAAGAGCTAAGTTTGCCATTACCAATTATGATTCACTTTATATATCCTTATTGTGTTTCCTTTACTCATTGCAAGTTGAGTTATATAATAGTGAGTTGTCTTCTATTATGATCTATGTATTTGATGAATGTGATGCTTCTTGTCCGTATTCTTTTATTGACTCTTCACTCCATAAAACTTGAGGCGATGTTTATTGAGCTCAGTTTCGCTTGGGGACGAGCGAAGTCTAAGCTTGGGGGGAGTTGATACGTCCATTTTGCATCACTATTCTATGTCTTAATTCACTATTATTCATTGATATATTTCGTATTGAGAGGTGATATTTATGTTATTTCATCTATTTTTGCATGGTTGATGACTTTTGGAGCATGGACCGCTGCAGTCAGGATTCTGATGGAAAAGGTGCTGTTTGGAGGCAAAATTCGCGAAGATCAGAAAATCCGGGAAAATATACGGAAAATTCTATTTTTCCAGAAGACTCAGGATGCTAGAAGATGGAGTGGAGGTGGGCCACAGGGCGCCCAGACCACCCCATGGCGCGGTCAGGCCTTGGCCGCGCCTGGGAGTGGTGTGGCCGCCCTGGCCCACTCCAGCCTCTCTCCTCTGGCGTATATCATCCCCACGAAACCCTAAGACTCGGAGAGAGACCACAGAAAGATTCCGCCGCCTCTGCGGGGCGGAAAACACCGAGAGAGAAAGATCTCTCCGGCAGACAGATTTCTGCCGGGAGAATTCCTTCCCGGAGAGGGAAGATCGTCGCCATCAACACCATCATCAAGCTGGACTTCATCGGGACCATCATCACCATCATCATCACCATCAGCACCCTCATCACCATCTCCATATTGCTGTAACAATTGCGTTGAATCTTGCATAGTTCATAGGGGAAACTTTCCCGGTGTTGATTACACTTTATAGTTGATGCTATTGAGTGAACTATTGAATTATTGTTTATGTTCAGATTGTTATACATCATTATTCCATCTCTGATCATGATCCATATGATGTCTTGTGAGTAGTTCGTTTTGTTCTTGAGGACATGGGAGAAGTCTTGTTGTTAGTAGTGGAGTTGCGTTGAGAAAGATTCCATAGATTGTTATTTAAGTTGTGGTGTACTTATTCTAGTGGTGTCATGTGAACGTCGACTACATGACACTTCACCTATATGGGCCTAGGAGAATGCATTGTGTATTTGGCTACTAATCGTAGGGATTGCCAGAGTGATAGAAACCTGAACCCCCGTTAGGAAACCATTGCACAAGGGACGTAAGGGTCTTAGAGTTTAAAGCTGTGGTTAGGTTTCTACCTTAATTACTTTCTTGTACTTACGGATGTTTGCAAGGGGTTTAATCACAAGTATGTATTAGTCTTGGATGGGGCGGTACATTAGCACAGGTTCACCCACACAACACTTAGCAAGCTAGAGAAGATTAATCGACTATATGAAGCGAAAGCACTTGACAATCTTCCCATGTGTCCTCGAGAACGTTTGGTCATCTATAGAAATACAACCGGCTTGTCTTTTGTTGCATAAAGGATTGGGCCACTTGCTGCATTTATTCCTACTGTCTTTTATTTACTCGTACTTTGTTTACTTGCTTTATCAAAAACCCCTAAAAATCCGTTTGCTAAGTATTTGCAGAGAATTCCTGATCCATACCACTAGCCAGCACCTTCTGCTCTTCGTTGGGTTCGACACTCTTACTTATCAAAAATACTGCGATACGCCCCTATACTTGTGGGTCATCACCAGCGACCGGATCTAGTGGTGGAGAGAGCCGAGGGGGAAGGAAGGCATCTAACCTTTAGATCTGACGAGGAGGAAGCTGGAGCTGCCACCACGCCACAGACACCGCCCATTGTCGCCTTGCCGCCCGCACGGCCGAGAACAACAACACACACTCGCGGCCACCACTAGCCGAAATAGTCGACGCCACGCTCCTTCCAAGGCTACCGCCTTGGGTCCAACGTCCCCAGGGAGAGCCCAAGCAACGGGATCCTCGCCGCCACCTTCACCGGCGACCGCACGGGGAGCGCGGCGGTCACCTCGGGCAGCGATGGAGGGAGGGGAAGGGTTGGGGTGGTGGCGGCAGGGAAAACCCTAGTTGCCCCAAGTCACCCTCGGGAGGATGACGCGAGGGCCTCGCGATGGGTCGAGGGGAACGATACTACTCTCTCTCCCTAAACCCAGGAGATCTGCCAACATACGTGTCCTCCGTCTAAGCTAGACGCACCACCAGGGGAGGATATGACATAGATGATCCTATTCTGATTTTAGGATGCAACCATCGTCCCGTAATTTTGATTTTTTTTGAAAAACAAACTAAACAGCTACCAAGAAGGGGTAATGGTCCACTACGTCTCCAATGCCTAATGCCACCGGACCGCCAGCGAGAGGGAAACAATGCTAGATTGATTTTGAAATCCCCTAGATTGCCACTCACTTATAGCCTCCCCCTCCTCGCCCTTCCCTCCTCGTCGCCCTTGGAGGCCCGTCGGCCTAAGAGCATGACGCCAGTGATGGGGGCGGCGAGGATCCGGCCTCCCGGCCCCGACGTGGTGGAAGGGAGGGATTCCTCGGTGTTGGACGGGGCCTACGTAAGGTACTGGTGCCATGGCTGCTCTTGGCAAGGTGGAGGGGCGACTCAGATCCGGTTGGCGGTGCGGCGGTCTAGCGGCCCATCTGGTCCGATCTAGGACGGTGGGCTGCGGGTCGGTGCTCGCTCATCTAGTCTCCACATGCGGTGTTGTCTCTTCGTCGAGCTAGTGGTCATGGCGGTCTGGGTCACCATGGATCTGCCGTTCTTTTCCAGTGGGTCTTGGTGGCCGGTGAAGACCGGCGGTGTGGGGGCTTCCGGTCTGGCTTTGAATAAAGGGGGTTGATCCTAGGATCTCTCTCGCGCCAGGACGAAGATCTACCTGCTCCATGACTTCATCGATCTGGTTAGAGTGTTGTGTTCCGGAAGATTCCGCTAGTGAACTCCAATGGACGACATGCCGGAGTTCGCCAGATTGGATGGATCTCGGTCGCGCGCAACCATGTTTTTATCTAACCGTTTGGTTTCAGAGAGAGTGCTATGAAGCTTTACAGACTGTTGCCATCAAGGACATGCCATTAGTCCCATGGTGAAGTCAGTCGTGGAGAATGACATGAAAGCCAATGTCTGAAGAATGGTAATGGTGGTGTGAATCCTGTTTGCGATGAGGTTTTGGCTTAGTGTTCTAGGCTTGGAGCAGCGACATTGGAAGGTGGGGGCGACAGTATAGGAGATTTCCAGAGTTCAAGCTGCAGGGTGAGAATCCAAGGTCTGGTCTTAATTGGTTGTGCCTGACAATAACCTTGTTGAAGGCATTGTTTTGTTAGCGCGGACTTTCTCCAGGGTGAAAACCTATGATCGTTGATCAAGGAGATAACGGCGCTAGTGCACTGTTCTCTTCTTAGAGGCGTCACTTTTGGAGAGGATATATTTCTGGTGCTGCCTTGGTGGTGTTTGGTCGCTGTTGTAGGACATAGATCACTAAAGAGGAACTTTCTTTTTTCTGTAATTTTTCTTTCTTTTGCCTGTGTACATCCGTAATACCATTAGGGTAATATATTGTTACAGAGGCTGGATATAATTTGTATCTCGCGATATTAATATATGCTCTTTTCAAGAAACACCGCCCGTGAGTACTGGTTCCTAGTAGCTTCTAGTTATCGCCGTGGCCGCCATGGAAAGCCAGCCACATTGATCCGTTCCAATAAAGCAGCGCAGACGACTACAATGCACAAAATAATATACTCCAGAAGGTTACACAAAGTCAAAATGGCTACTAAGTCTTGTCGTGCTAGTATTTTAATTAGCGTTGATGATTTGCAGTCGAAGACCAATTGAGTTCCCTCTCTTTTTTCTTAGAGAAGTTCTTTTGAAAGATATATACTCTCCTTACTAATACGAGGTCAAATAACAAACACAAAATTAAGGCGTTAGTTGGGGCTGACCCTGCAGACCTGTACATCCTACAACAACTATTTACTAATCTCTCCGTTTAGAAATATAAGATATTTTAGCTTAGTGAAATGAACGTAGCTAGACGCTTTTTAATGTACAGGTTCACTCCTAACCTCTACATAAAAGGCATATAGATATATTTGATTTATAAAGCTAAAACATCTTATATTTCTGAACTAGATGATATACAGTACCAGCCGATGTCCAGCACGGACATACTTGTGTTAATATTTTGTCCATTTCTTCCAAACAAGAAAGTAAATGTTTTATACTACTATTATTTTTATCTTTCCAACATAAATACGAACGTGGCAAGTAGTTCAACCCTATTGATTTCCTAAGCTAAGCATTTAAGAGCATGGTAGTTTACATGTTGTGGTGTCCTTTTATTCAACTATCATCGGTCAATGGTCATTATCTACAAAAATCAACCTACCTAATGATAAGCAAAGTTGAGACGGTCAACATATTTCTTTTGGTTTATAGTTTTATTAAAGTCAGCCCAACTCAAACTATCTTTCTAAATAACGGAGTAGAGAAAAGTTCAAGTCAATTCCCAATCATGAAGAGAACAAGTATATGTTGTGCTATAGAAAAATTCAAATAGTACTTGTTTCGGGGAGAAGAATTCGTTTTATCCATGAGACCTATTCCCTCGTTCAATCCATGAATTTTAGATATATTGGAGTGCACATGAATTATTCAAAATAATTTGTATGACTGGCGGATTTCTGAAAAAAGTAAATTATAAAATATTGTTCATAGAAAACTCTGATGAGGTATTACATTAGTTTGGCAGTTTTTTGTGAACATTCTAGACAATTATAGTTTTACTACTACACTATAGGACGAGTATTAATTCTGAATTACTAGTGCCTCGCATATTGATAGCTTTTCTACGCCGATATAAAAAGCTTGGGTTAGGAAACTTTTCTGACCCGAACCATCTAAAATTTTCAAAACTATCCATACAAAGGTTGTGGAGAAATGTGTGTGATGAATCCACACTTATAGCTTTGTAATTTATTACCTTCTGAGTGCTCTCTAATTCTTTTTGTATGCATGATATTTTGTATGTGCTTGCAAAGTTTTCTTTGGATGATACTTATTCAATTAAATAGTTTATGGTCTATGTTCCCAAGATGTGCATGCCATCTAAAAATATTCAGAGCATTTTTTTAGATAACATGAAGTTTGATGATGACCGACATATGGATTCATAGAAAACGATCAAAGCACCATGTGTTTCCGCAGCAATAATAGTTTTTTGGATGGACAAATGATATTGAATTGAAGGTAAGAATACATGTAAAACTAGTATTAACGTAGTATACTTGTAAACTTCAGGAGAGGATTTTTTGTATATCCATGCATTATTGTACTAGTTTTCTGCGATTGATGAATTATGATGTCGAAATTCTTGCATGCATGCAACCACTCAATGGGGATATTTCTAATTTTAGAAAAAGCTAGTCATGGTCTTGTATAATTCTTATTTGGGCGACACATATAGTACCCACCAAAAAATGAATGGTGCATACTACAACTTAAAGATCATTACAAATTTTATTAAATCGAGTAAATTAAATTGAGTACTGCAGTATACATTTTCATACTAGTTATATAGTTTGCCTTCTTATCATTTTCCTTGAAACTAAGCACTCCCTCCTTCCCAAGGTTTTTCTAATTAATTTAACCAAGTTTATAAAACTTATATCATATCTAAAATATTGAATTGTCATTAGTACATCTAAAAGAAAGAATGTTGGTCCTCCAAGAAAAAGATGGCGGGTGTTGTTTCTCCTGCCGCCGCTGCTACTTTGGTAGTCCTCTTGAGACAGTCTTTCGTCTGGCTATATTAATATACTCCCTCCGTTCAGAAATATCTGCCTTGTGTTTTTCGAGATTTGAATATATCTATACACTAAAATGCGTCTAGATACGTTCGAATATAGGCAAACCCAAGTCAGTTATTTCTGGACGGAGGGAGTACCAAATCACACGGTACAACCGGAGCAAACAATACAAACAAATTTAAAAGAAAAAGAAGAGAAATAAGAAAAGAAACGAATGCCAACACTAGCAGATCAACAAAACAAAAGATGACTCGCAACCGCTACGCCTTCCTGAGTTGTCCCACCACACTCCTAATCTTCTGAACCGCCGTTTTACCAAGCAACACCTTCAAGAAGAAATGCGACAATGACAATATTGCTGCTCGGATAGGTCCTAGGGTTTCTCCCGACACACTGAGGTGAGTGGGAAAGGTACCCCGATGCCCTTCAGGAAGAAATGATGGCACCCGAAGGCGTCACAGCGTCGGTGCCGGCCGAGCCGACGGGATTTATCCCAGCCACAAAAAACCACCACCCCGGATTCTTGAAGCACACCACCAAACTTGACACCCACCACCATGCACCACGATGGTCTTGAGACCACCCTTGCCGCCTCAATATGGTCAGCAACACGATACCTAGAAGATGGAAACGAGGAACGTAACAATAGTTGGGGTGGCATCACCGCAACTGAGCGGGGGAGAACAACCTTCACCGCCGTGGCGGTAGCTGACCGGATGTGACACCAGGGACACACCAGGGCCCTGAAGGGCCCGCTTGAGCCCAGATTGGGCCTGCAAAGTCTCTGTCGCCACGCTGCAGCATGCCGGCTGTGCACAGCCAGCACCACCGGTTCACCATCTCCCTCTCTAGGAGGCGGCACAGCCGCGACAGAACCCGTTGGCCTGCCCCTGCCGAGTGGACCCAAAGGGGCCCAGATCTAGGCCAGACGGGCCCTGCTATGGACCATCCGCACAGCAGCTCCGTCCTGCCA
Organism: Avena eriantha; assembly: GCA_910589775.1. Taxonomy (NCBI): domain Eukaryota; kingdom Viridiplantae; phylum Streptophyta; class Magnoliopsida; order Poales; family Poaceae; genus Avena; species Avena eriantha. Next base: position 483,766,446 of record OU342745.1, read on the forward strand.
CCAACGGAGGCATCCCTATGTCGACCCCCACCCAACCTCCATCGAGGAGCCTCGCCGCCATGTCGGACTACCGTCGCCTAAGAGCACCTCCCTGGATGGACCCTCCCGAAACATCCACGCAAGAGAGGGTAGAAGACAGGAGGCCGCCGCCTGGCCTAGGGCCGGCACCACGCAGCGACGACAACAGCAAAGCAGAGAGGAGAGAGGGGCTAAGAGGTGGAGGATGGGGCGTGGCCCGGCCAGCGTGGGAGGCGGCACAGGTCGGGAGAGAGGGGACTTTCAAATCTTGGACAATCGGTAAGCTTTCAAGCCCTGATAAAAAACAATTTAGGATTTGCTGCTGCTCTGGTACTGCTCGAGTGGTGGTACAGTACTGCGAGCCACGTGGAACCAATAAAGACTTGTCCATGGAGCTGTGTGATGTAGCTCGTAGTACGTACGCAAATCCCGTCCAACAGAGTCGACGAAGAATTCGATTGGAAAAGTGTCCTTCCGACCGAGATGCGTCATGGCTGAACCTGTCACATGCGGCGTATTTACTGTTTCCACCCAGAATAGTTTGACCTGGGGCTGGAAGCACTTGAAGAAGATGTTAATGGCCTTGTCTTGTCCCTTGGAATGGATGGACGATTTACTTAGGACAGTTCCAGTGACTCTAAACTGGCGAATCGCCAGAATAGCGCGAGGCCCTCTAAACTAGCTAGCGCGCCCAAAAAAAATAAGCCTGACGCCTAAAATGAAAAAAGTTCAAAACAAACTTTAAACTCATAGACGTTAGCTAAATCAAGCCCTGAAGTTTGAATCTCGGAAATTAGCACTTCAAACTTTGTAATCCCGGTCTATTTTAGACCCTGGACATGTTTGGCACACCGGGACGAAAACAATCCCGATCGGGAATACACGTTGTCTCACTGGCTACACGGGCCTACATGTCATATTTATCTTCCCACCCCCAATCAATTGGCCATGGCTGAGCCAAACGCCGGAGCAGATGCGAGGATTTGGGGCGGCGGCGACATCGAGCCAACTAGAGCGAGGTTGCCCTTTAATTCCCCCCGATTTTACTGCCGAGGTGCACGTCCGGAGAGGGTGCACGACTGTGCGCTCTCCCTGTGTGTCAATGGCAAAGACGAGGGCACGGGACGCAGGCGAGCCAAGTGAGGAGCACGACGGCAGCTGCCTCGGTGTAGCTCGAGGAGAGCGCGGATAAAGGCGGACCGGTCTAGTTCTTAGCTGGCCAACGAGTTCTACCAGTCGGTGACGGGGTTGACATCATGATCGCGGGTGAGGTTCATGGAGACGGCCGCATAGCTGCTGCTATGCATGCTCGCTTTAATTCTGTTGCTGCGCCTTCTTGTACAGCTTATGCGGTGCCTTTTTTCCTAATGCTCCTCTTACCTACAATCGTTCAATCATTGTTATTGCTACTACTATATCTAATTGGTATGTCCAGATCGAAGAACTTGTTGCTATGCCACTACGCCTACATCCAGGAGAAACCGAGCACGTCGACGGAGCCGTGGTTGGCGCCATCGACCGGCAGAGTGGAGGCGGCGGCGAATTTGGCCCAAATGGCCTGGCCGAGTGCTCTTGTACATATGACAGAGAGATTGGGGGAGAGACAGAGGTAGAAGATACGCATGACACGTGGGCTAACTTAGTCGGTGAGGGTAGCAAATTATCAATTTTAGGGTGTGTTTTTTTCTTGTGTGGAAAACAGGCCTAGGGTCTAAAACAGACAGGATTGCAAAGTTTGGAGTGCCAACTTCCGGAATTTAGACTTCAGGGTTTGATTTAGCTAACATGTATGAATTCAAGGTTTGTTTTGAACTGTATCCCAAAATCTTGGGCGGGCCATGGCCCGGTTTTGACTCCACGAAGCTCCGCCGGTGCTTGTCTTGTCCCTTGGAATGGATGGACGATTTACTTAGGACAGTTCCAGTGACTCTAAACTGGCGAATCGCCAGAATAGCACGAGGCCCTCTAAACTAGCTAGCGCGCCCAAAAAAAATTTAGCCTGACGCTAAAAGGAAACAAAGCGGTAAATTTGATGCTCAGGCTAGCACGCGCTGGAAAGTCTGGACGACTCGCCCAAGACCAACTGCCGAATATACGACTTGCGTGTGGCGATCCTCCTCCTCTCCTCGACGCAGGTGCAAATTTTGATATATATGTATTTTTCTAAATTAGAATGATTTATTTATGATGTTTCAAATATTAATGTGGTAAAAGGAAAAATAGCAATGCCGAGAGCATTGCCATCAGCGTAGGTATGAAAGCTATGCGAAGGCATTGGGGTAGGATAGCTATGCCAACAGTAATGCCCTCGGCATAGCTATCCTACACCAACATCAAGCTTTGTGGGGTGTCTAGCTCGTGGCCTACGCCGACGACCCTGACTTTTGGCTGTCGGCGTCTCGCTCTATTCCTTTAGTGCTAGGCCGAAATCCGACATTTTTTCTCCAGATTGGGCAAACTTCTGGCCTTGGGGGGTGCCAAGTGATATTTTTTTAAATAATACATTTTTTAATCATTTTGAAAAGTATTGCACGAATTTAGTAATTTACAAATATAGCACATTATCGGCTACGGTGTAGCCGAATGGACCAATCGGCTTAGGCCAAACCGAGTCGCCTCCACTCGGCGAGGAGCTAGCCGACTGCGTGGGGCGGCAGCCCCCGCGCTGGCCAATACCTCACTCGGCCACGGCCAGGCCGAATTGTGCATTCGGTCGGGGGCACGCCGATAGGGATGACTGGGCGTGCATGCACATGCATGTCTGATGTAAGGAAAGAGGAGAGAGAGGCTGCTGCGTTGTATGCATGAGGAGAGAGAGGCATGAATGTCTGATGTGAGGACTGAGAGGCATGCATGTCTGATTGTGAGGAGAGAGAGTCTGATGTGCCAACGCATATGCATGAGGAGAGAGAGGCTGCGCACGGATGCATGTCTGATTGTGAGGAGAGAGAGGGCGACCAGTAGCCATCATCTGAACCATTCGGCTTAGGCTAACCGAATGAAGCAATTGGTTTCGGCCTGACCGATTGGTGCTATCGGTCTGGGCCTGACCGATTGCATGCTGGTCACCAGTCGACAGAGCATTCGGTTTGGCCCATGCCGAATCAAAGCATTCGGCTACACCGTAGTCGACAATGTGCTACATTTATAAATTGCTAAATTCGTGCAATACTTTTCAAAATAATTAAAAAAGTGTATTATTTAAAAAAAGATCGCCCAGATCTCAGCCACCCCAAGAACCGCCCCCCATATATTGAAAACAACGTCATTTTTTGAATTTGTTCTTCCCGCTAGGAAAACACTATCAAGTCCAAGAGTTCGGCGATCAAACTACATATAGAAGCGGGGATCAGACGGTAGGCTCCTCAACAGCGGAGGCAGGACTCGACGATGTCTCAGGCGTGGATCTCGGCTGGGATGCAGTAGAGGAGGTTGGGGAAGAGCTCATCGTCGACGTTGGCGTGGCGGTGGACAGCTGTGGCATCCTGCCAAAACCACTACTAGAAAATCGCGTTGTTTTTGGGCATTACCTCATCATGACCGCATGCTCATGTCATCATGCCACCATGCATTTGAGCATCGTCATGTCATCTTGCATTTGTTTGTATAAAACTATTTTCGAAACGCCTAGATTTGTTTTCTAAATACTCCGTCTTTATTTCAAATCAAAACCCGGGTCTCTGGATTAATTTGTTTCGTCTACCAACGGTTTGCAAAAGCCCCTGTTTTAAATAATAAAATATTTTCTTTTATTTTAGGAGGCAGCCCGCCAGGCCCGAAAGCCTAGCTGGCCACCTCCAGACTAAAACCCTAATTTGTCTAACACCCGGACCTTTTCCCACCAAAAAACCTACCCTATTTTCCCTACCCAGCCCCTCCACATCACTTCAGCCAATCACCACCTGCCACCTCACCCCACTCACCTCACTCACCACTCAGCCGCCGCCGCCTGCACACCCACTCAGCCACCTACCCCCCCCGCGCGGGCCCCACCTCCTGGAGCGGACAGCCGCCCCTGGCCCGCCCGCGCGCAGCCAGCCGCTCCCAGGCGCACCCCGCACTAACCGCGCACGTCGCGCCAGCCCCACCGCCCCGTCGCTCCTGGCCCCACCACCGCGTCCCACCTCGCGCCCCGCGCCCGCGCCTGCCCTCTCTCTCTCCCCCGCGTCTTCCTCCCTGGCCGCCGCGCGCCTCGCCGTCGTCGCCTCCCTCTCCTCGCGGCCGCCGCATCTCCAGCGACTTCCCCGAGCCCCGCTGTCGGCGCGCTTCTTCCTCCGCCGCCTCGGGCCCCCTCCTTCCTCCCTCTGTCGAGCCGGCCCGCCGTCAGGGCTGCCCGTCTCTCCTCCTGCTCGCCGCCTCGGCCGCCCTCGCCCTCCGCCGATCTCGTCTCCCGGGCCTCGCTTCACCATCTCGCCGTCCCCATCGGGCTCCACCCTCACCGCCACCGTCCCTCTCCTCCGCGCCGGTCGGAGCTCCGCCGTTTCTCCTCCCCTCACCGCAGCCTCCCTCGAGCCCCGACGCCCCCGAACTCCCTCCGCCGGACCCGGCCCCTACCGCCTCTCCGACGCCGCCCTCGGCCTCCTCCGCCTCCACCCCGTCCTCCGTCGCCCGCGTCTCCCTCCGGTTCCACCTCACCCCGTCGACCGCACCCCCGCGCCCGCCGGCCCGAGCCCGCCCCGACCTCGGCCGCGCGTCGCTACGACCTCCTCATCGGCCCGGCCTCGCCGTCCACCTTCCTCTGCCGCGGGGATCTGTCCGCGCCGCCTCTCTCAAGCCTCGCCCTCCTCTGCGCTACCTCGTCCCCGGCCGCCTCTCCCTTGACCTGTTGGTGCCGCCACCGCCGCCGGGCCTCCTCGCCCCGGCCGCCCCTCGCGTCTCGCCTCCGGTCATCATCGTCGTCTCGGCGCGTCCCCCAGCGCTCGCCACGACCCTGCCTCCTCCCAGGCGCCCGCCGTCGCGCCTCCCTCCGGCCTCGCCCTCCCCGCCCGGCCTGCGCTCCCGTCGCCGCTGGTCGTCGTCCACGCCTCCGAGCTCCTCCTAGCCGCGCGACCAAGCCCGCCCCGCTCCACCGTGCTTCTCGCCGCCCCTGGCCGCGACCCCCATCGCGTCGCTCGCCGGCCGCCTCGACCCCACCGCCAGCCCCGCCTCATGTTTGTTCTGAGGCCCAGGTCTGCCTCCTCGTATTGTTCCTGCAGGTCGAGCTCCACGTACTTACTGCCCTGAGCATTTGAGTGGACCAGCAACCCGACAGTGTTCCATGTAATTCGTATAAGTATGTGTTCTGTTGATCCTGGTGTCAACCTTTTCCCTCTTGTTTTGGCCGTAGTGTTTGAAGATCCAAACAATACCACTACGAATTGGTGATGGCCAAGACTGAGACGAGGAACCATGTTTCGTGCGAGGCTAAGACCAATGCTAAGACTTTTCCATCAACAAGGTCGTCGACATGTAACCGTATACCTCCGATCACGATCTTCGACTCGGAAGGCCAAGACCCTTCACGGAACCGAAAACGGCGATTCCCAATTCCAAGATCTCCTTCATGGGACATTAAGTTCTCCTCGCGGTTCCCGAAGACCGAACCTGGTGTTTTTCTCCCTCTCGGATCTGAAGACCGATCCCCGGAACCTTCCGAGCCCCAAGGTCGCCCAACACCCATGTGTGACCCCTTTTCCGAGCCCTATTTTATAAATTGACATCTATATAAATTGTTGCATATCAATTATACATGCTTGCATACATATTTCGCGGGTCTGGGTTGTATAGTCGAATCACATCATAATTAAATATGGAGTCTATATGAGGGCTTTTCTATCTTATATTGGCTCCATTTAAATTTGTGTAACGAACCGATACCATGCCCTGCCTTGTTAAGACAACATTTAAATTGCGGGGTTTCTAAATAACTTGAACCATTTAATTAAATGTCGGGACCCCGGTTCCGCTTAATATTACCTAATTGCACCGCATCCGCATCATATCATAAACATGCCGGATCTTCTGCCGTAGTATTAAATATTGCATCCGGTGTTTCTTTTAGTGCTTTGCTTCTTCGCGGATTAGCCCGATGAGTGGATGCGAGTATCGACAAGTTCTCCGGATGTGATCCTCCGGCAGTGTTTCCCAGGCGAGCATCTCTTCCCCTTCTATCTATTTTGCATTTATAGTCTTTATTTCCTCCTGTTGATCTATTGCTATCCGTGTCGCGATGCTTTAGTTTCCGTGCACCAGTTATATCCCGTGCAGCCTCTTTATTGCCTCGGACACGTCCTATTACCTGTGTTTGGTAGATAGCTGGCCTTGCGAGTCGTAGTTGCTTGCTCAGGTGCGATCTCGTGTTGTCAAGTACCTCAGTTGTTGGAATGCTGGCAGATGTTAATGGTGGAGATGTTTACTGGTGGACATGATCATGACTTAAAATACAACTATTAAAATGCTAGCTATAACTAATGCAGAGGCATCAGTGGGCAATAGATGTTATTTGGTTCTTCCACGCTCACTTGTGTCCTGTAGGACCCTGAGTACTTGATACCTGTTCCTTGATTTTTTGCACTATCCACATCCGGGAGGCCTTATGGACCCCCCTGAGCCAGAGCTTGATTCATTTCTATTTCTTGGGGCCACAAGTAGTTTGGGGCTTTATTACTATCCTGTACTTATGCCATGTTACTGCTTTATTTACGATTGTGCGTGGAGCACCTGTACTGTTTAGGGTCGTGACACGTTTTCGCTGTATCGACAAGCCCAGTCACACTTTCGGGTTCCCAGTCGTTTACAGCCATCCACACAAACCCTGGGTCCGTTCCGGAGCCGGCCAACTTTGTTGCGGGTAGCTTAGTGGGGTGGTCCCCTGAAATATTTCTGAATCCTGTGATCGCTTTGTCGTGAATGCCTCGTTGGGTTTTGAGTTGGTTTTTTCGAGGTTGATCGAGTGTGTGTTGCTATTTGTGCACCCCTGCAGGGTAAAACTTTCTGAAAGCCGTGTCCGCGGTTATGGACGACTTGGAGCACAGTATCTCGACCATAGACAAGCATAACTAAAGTAGTGCTATAAACTTGACTTAATATGTGACTAGTAATCAGCTCAAGTATAACGGACTGGATATTAAAAATGCCAACAGCTGGTGAATCGGGGTTGTTTCGTGACATGCTATATGCCTAGTAAGTATTGCAACTCCAATGGAATGTGATAAAAGTGTCAACCACTGTTGGGTTTTGGGATTCCTCAGGACAATTATATCTGACTAGTAAATGTCCCAACTACAATGGATTGGTGATTAAAACTGCCCACTACTTATGCTTCAGGATGACTCATGCTAGCTATATCTGATTAGTAATTGCTGCAACTATAATGGAATGAGTAAAATTGCCAACTGTGTGAGTTCCTTGGTCTGACTTCCACGATTTGGTCTCGATGGGGAAAATACCAGGTGGGTTTGTTTGGTGTTAGCTTCAGGTGGGATCCGAATAGGTCTTTCTTATCCCTCTCTGATAACTGCCAGTTGTATTGAGTCTCTATAGGTTGTTTAGTGTCGCTGCGCTGCCGCTTCAGCCTACCATACCTATGTAGGCGAGAGCCGCCGAATTCTAGCCTCGCCGTGTACTGGCCTCAATACTGACGCTCCTCTTTTTCCTTTGCCCTTTGCCGGCACCCCTTTTGTTTTAGCAGGTTTGAGATCGACGTCGTTAGCAGGGTTACCCTTCCGGCTTGGCCTGGGCAGGGTTATGGACGCCATTGGTTATTCTTCAGGCCTCTTAGCCCCATTTGCATCTTGTCCGTAGCCGGATGCTTTATCGTTTTCAAGGTGATTTGGATCTTTGTATTGTATATCTGTATTCTTGATTCAGGGAGTCGTTGTTGTATATATATTTGTTCTGTGGGTCCCATCGAGGACTGTTGTGTAATGTTATTACTTCGTTTTCCACCCGCACGAAAGTGCCTGGTGGGCGTCCTTGAATCGTTTCTATGCGAGTTTGGCGGAAAGGGCTAAAACTTGCATAGGGCCGATTTGAGGGTGTTACAACAACGCCTGTAGGTCGTGCAGGATGGCGTTGCTCTCGGGCATGTACTACGCCTTGACTTGGTCATCCATCACCGCCGTGTTCGCCCCCATCAAGAACGCCAAATCAGTGTTCATCTTCTTCGTCGCGATGTTGGTCTTGAGGAGGTCAGTCTTGACACCTTGGTTCTGCAACATCAACCTACACCTCTCTTCGAACTTTCTCGTCCCGCTGCGCGACGTGGTTCTTGGCGTCTTCCATGCACTTATCGATCAAAGCTTGAAGCTTTTCGGTGGCCATTCCCTTGGCTGGAGCTCCTTGGCCTTCTTTTGTCCGAGCTCAGGTCGACCTTCGGACGCTGGCGGTGCCGGATCATCTGGCTTCTACACAACTTCCTTTTCTTTGGCGAGAGACGTGCGTACATCCTTCCACTTTGGGCACCCCAAGATTTTCGTGTAGACATGGGGGAACTTGAAGTCCTGGCCATTGTTATCATCGCGGTAGAGGCCAAAGGAGTGGTCCATCTGCAAACAGAGCGCCGAGGTTGGGCATAGGTGGTGACAATCTTCAGCGAAAGTAGGCGAAAATCAGAAATTTTACCTTTCGTTCAAAGTCGGCGCCGCTCTCCGGGTGATTCTCGATCTCCTCTTGGACCCCATGCATTTGCTACAGGCTTGCTGAATGAGTCCCCAATGGGTGGTCATAGCCTTCTCGCCGTGCTCCATGTTAATCTTATTGAATTGAGGATCACAAAGTTTGCGTTATCAAACGCAAACTTGATCCTCTTCCAATAGGTGTCAGAGTTTTGGTTTGCGGCGGTGATCGGGTCAATGGAGACGGTCTTCCATGCTACAGCGAGGCACTCATCCTCCTTTGTCGCCCACTCGATGCGGCCTTCGCCCAGCGTTGCCGACACACCCTTCTTCTTCTTCCCCCCTTGCAGCTCGCCGAAACCTCCTCCAGGCTGGCCTTTGCCTCGGCCTCCTCTTCCTCTCCCTTGCTAGCTTCCACGTCCTCCTCATCTTCATCTTCGCAGGTGCCAAAAACCTGCGTGTCGAGGCCGCTCTCGGCATTGTGCGGGCTTCCTCCTAGGTGAAGTACCCTAGAGCCGAAGCGGCGGTGGTCGAACCGGATGTGATTATGTTGTGTATGACAGAGTCGCTCGGCATTCCATCGAACATGATGTCGGCGCTGGCGGAACTAGCGCTGAACTAGTGGAGAGGCCCGCGGCGAAGCGCTGGCGACATCCCGGGGAAGACAATGTTGGGGTTGAAGTCGCCTAGCTGGTCGCCCTTGTACTCTGTGAGAACCTTGTGCGCAGCGTGGCATGGGAGACTGCTTCCAGGAACATGGCATGCGGGGACGGCGTGTAGTGCGTCGGGGCGATGCTCGACTGGATGCCCCAAACCACGCCGGGGAAGAACTGGCCGACGTGATGCAGCGGATACATGACACTATGGTACGCCGACGCCCGCGCCTGAGATTCCTCCTCCACCCGCGCTAGTGCATCATGCTTCGCCTTGATTTCTTCTACCTCTCGCGGCGACTATCATTTTCCACCTTCCTCCGATTCACAATCATCACCCAATCGGTGTTGCTCATGCCTTCGGGATTTTCCTTGGGTTTTGTCTGCTTTCTCGGCTTCTTCGGCTTCACTGCAGCGTCGGCGGGTCTCGCTCCATTGAATTTCTTTGGCGGCATGGCGGCGCAGGTCTGGGGGAGGCGGCGGGGGTAGAAGGTGGCAGAAATGGAGGGAAGTGGAGAGATGGTGGGAGTTGGCGGGAGCTTGCCGTCGGGTTGGGGGGAGGAGGGAACGAGAAAAAAGGGGGAAATCAGCTTCTCTCGTCGATAACCTGGGCCCGCTCGGCTTTTCACTCCATCCGTCACCCCCAGGCGAACCCCGGGGCGCTGAGTTCGCCGGATGGATTTTGGGCTCAATCCGGCGAATTTCAGTCTCTTACATACCAGAGTAATTGTTTTTACAATTGTTCGGGAGAGCAAATGCTGCAGAACCGGCGGCTAGCTAGTTTTTCTTCTCCTCTCTGGTTTATTACAGGTCACACATATTTTGAGTGTAACTATGATCATTAATTTTAACGTTAAAGTATCAGCTATATACATGCTATACAAATTATATTATCAAAATAGCATCGAACCACAACAAGGTCTTCGAAGCGAATATCAACTTTTCATCGCGGCCTCTTTACCACCGCAAGCGGCAACAACAAGTAGGGGTGAGAAATGGTAGTGGATAATTCGAATTATGCGGCATTTGTATTCGGGAATAAAAACTATCATGGTAACATTCGAATCCGGATGAACAAAAATATGAATGCGGTAACTATCCTGATTTATTTTACAAATACAAATATGAATGTGATATTGAATTTTGAAGCAAATGTGGATATGTAATCCATTTCCAAATAAAATCATGAAGTCTGATACCAACTATGCAACCTAAAAAAATAACAAGGTGGTTTTTTCTTTCATTAAAATTGAAACTATTGTGTATTACACAAATATATCTATCTTTCGACCATCATATAGTTGACTCACTATAAGACACGAGTCTATTATTTTATTATTCGTAACCGTTTTGGATTGGGAAAAAATTCGATCAATATTCGTATTCAAGTAACATCCCCTCTGCATTCGTATTTGACAACAACTGTATTCGCATCGGTATTCGTTTTGGAAATATGAAAACGGATGTGGGAAGTGCACTATCTGATCTTTGGAACCGAACCACAATATGTGTTCGGTTATCTTACTATATATTGATACTTGTGTTTGCTTTACATGCAAATATGATGGCTATGGTATTATTCGAGATTATTCTCATCAGAAGATTACCCATTATTCTAATGTATCATGCATCTTTCTATACCATACACCCACGAACTCGACATACATTATGTATGCAACTACCACACTGCAAACTACAGTAGTGCGAATCAGCAGGCAGGGCGGAAATAAATTTTGAGAGGAGGCACAAACCACAAAGTTTGAGTGGAGCATCTTTCTTAGAAATCCAAAAAACCGAAAATATGTTTAATAATTCCAAATGATTTGTGACATTTGACCGCACTTAGCTCTTCATGTATCTTTGGGTAATAGAAGTAGTAGATGTTTCCTCTTGAGGTACGTGGGTCGTGGGTGCATGAACAGCCTCGATCTGGACTGCTGGAGCACCAGGGGCTTGGACCAAAAACAGTTGAGGTTCCCGCTAGCAAAACTTCAATCCTCATCCTCCCCCTCTTCTGGACCAGTTCGGCTCAGCCGATCGATCAAGGCCAGGTGACATAAAACGGAAATTTATTGGTGCCTGAGCAGCAAGGACCATTTGTTCATCATTTGGTTGCTTGGCCGGGCCTGCCGGTTTGAGGAAGCCATCAATCGGGAGATAATGCCATGCCATATCTACTTGAGAATAATTGGGATTCTAATTAATCGTCTCACCTTTTCTTTTTCGGAAAAAAAAAGCAACGGTGAGCTCATATATACACGAAATATTAAGTACTCAATGTTCTATCAATTTGATAAAATAGATATACTGGTTTCCCAAAATGTCAGTTTTTGTCACACCGTGATCCAAATAGCCTTGTTGCTACCGATCCCGAATTTGGTTTCTCAATGTTTTCAGATGGTAAAAACAGGGATCTAGCTAGCTTGCATACCTAGCTAGATACTCCCTCTGTTCGCAAATAAGTGTACTTCTAGATTTTGTCTAAGTTAAATTTTGTCAAATTTGACCGACCTTTTAGATAAATATATCAACATATATTACATAAATTTGTCATATTATGAAACTAAATTTGAAAACTAATTTAGTGGTACCAATTTAGTGTCATAAATATTGCTACATTTTCCTAAAAAGTTAGTGAAAGTTTACTAAGTTTGACTTAGGATAATCCTAGAAATACACTTATTTGCCGATAGAGGAAGTAGTTGGCGAGGCATCTATTACTGGACCGTCCAAACCTACAAATGCAAATGGAGCCCAAAACACTTGCAGCAGCTCTTAAGTCAGTCTTCTATCCTCTCCTCCCACAACAAACTCTTTGTCCCAACGAACCGTAGCAAGTAATTAATTCGGAACGGCCAGGAAACGTGGAATGATTGTGTTACATTTCCCTGAAACGAAATGATATAAATAAAGTAAAAATTCGTGTAGCCAAGTACTTCCTCCATTTAGAAATATAAGAAATTTTAGCTTTGTGAAATGAATATATCTAGACATTTTTTAGTGTATAGGTTCACTCTGAACCTCTACGAATCTATACACTAAAATACGTCTAAATACATTCGATTCACAGAACTAAAACGTCTTATATTTTTGAATGGAAGGAGTAGTACAATTTTGGTTAGCGGCTACAATAAGCACAAGTACATAGTCTACAAACTAGGCATCCCTGCCTGATTTTTATGTGAAGATATGTAGGTTTTCAAAACCGCTATACGTGCAAACAATAGGAATTTTTTTTAGGAAAAGGAGTTCCGAAACAGAAATCCACTTTGCCATATAGGTGTTGATGTACCCGTTGTTTGAAACATATCGGATCATCAGACGTTCATGTTCTTCACGGATGTACTAATTTGAATGTGTTTTCAGAAGGACAATATGTCTTATCTGATCCGAGAATGATCGAGTCAACTAAAAGAAAAAAGAAGAACATGACCATCCTCACAAAACGACGCATGATTAAAAAAAATGAGGCGCCACTAACTTCATACCCCATTGACAAAAAGCCTTTCCTTGCCTTTCCCAGCCTCTAGCCATGAATGTCAACGAGGCAAGTCTCATTGGCTCAAGGTCTTGTCACAACCATTGTCAGAAGGCACCATAGCATGACCACGACTCCATACCTGCTCGGGTCAACGTATCCCATCCCATGTGCCTAGCATGAGCCGGCCAGAGGATGGCAATACCAAGCCAAATACGTTGTAGGTGTGTCTAGGAAACGTCTGCGACGACGAACATTGCGCTCAAGTGGCTCACACCCTATGTGGAACCCATACTAAAGCAACATGTTACGAACGAGCCTCACTAGTAAGACCACGGAGGCCAACATCTCTAGCCGATACACCTGGAACTCCACGGGCAACCCAGGAAATGCCTTGAGAGAGGGATCGATAATATGACGGCACCGCCTCGTCCGATGAATCAGATCTAGGATTTCCCTCGTGCTCGACGAGGTAAAGGTACAATAAGTTCCCTAGAAAATCCTTTAAGAAGGTAATCTCACCCTTTGGGTATCACTGTTGTTAGCCCGTGTATTCGTCGAGCATGGATTTTACCCCGGCCAATGACGGGCGGACCTCGGAAAATCATCGATAGTGGGGATAAATCAGAGATGGGGTAGCAAGTCACCGAAGAGGAGCACCACCGCAGAGGGAAGTTGTGCATCATCGTCATCGAACAGTGGAGATGCCAACTAGTGAGGGACCATGGCGGCCATATTAGGCGAGCAAATAGGAGGAAGTGTGCCAGGCAAGAATAGTGGCGCATTTCCAAGAACTGGTCACCTGCTCGTTGTCGGCGCCGCGTCGACCGATAGTCTGAGTCGCTATGATCCGTTGGGGGTACAACCAAGCCACCGCTTTCCCACTCCCTCACATTGCTTCGTGTTCTCGCCGCGCTAGGTCTAAGGTCGATCCGTATGAATCTAGGCCCACTACCACGAAACCCTAGGCTCAAAGACCACTGGACGAAGGGAGAAAGGGCCAGTCATCACAATCTGTCATGCAGACTTCGTCCAGTGACGGGGCGAGAGGGGTGGAAGGAGGCGGGGTGTGGGAGGCAGGGGAGGGAACAATGGGAGAGCTGAGACCTGAGATGTTTATTTTCTATACAATTTGTTTTGAAATGGTTCTAACCAACAAGTTCAGTTTTTCTTCCTGGCGTGAAAACTAATACCCCAAGTTAACCATATCCTATATCTAGGTGATCATGTTCCCTAGCAACATAGGCAGATTCAAAGGGTGGCTAGGATGGTACATAGACCACTCTAGATTTTCACATAGTACCCTATATATCGTGGAAAAAATTTAAAAAATATATATAATTAAATTAAAAATTACACTGTGGGATCGCCCTCATGTGTCGAGCTAGATCTGCTGATGCCTGGCAACCCCATGGTGCTGAGCACTATATATGGAAAAGCTGGCGCGATGGCAGGTACGGTAGAGGTTATGGCACATGCGATGCACGTGCCGGGACACCATGTAAAAGTACGGATCCAGCTGCCAGCCGAAGCACAGAAGACGTACACGTACGTACTGCGAGAGATATACACCAATCCTATTTTTCTTTAAAAAATTCTGGAGACGAAACCAGCGTACTCAAAAATGTATTAAAGGCTACGTGTGTCATTTGGCACACATGACATGCCGCGACCACTTTGGCAGCTGCAGACATCGGAGTCAATCGATGGAAATGGATATAGTACATCGGTAGGTACGTGTGTACGTATAACCCACTGTATCCACATGGGCAGTACACCGGTGGGTACAGCGTACGTACAACGCGTACTATGCATGCACATATTATTCACATGGGCAGTACACCGGTGGGTACAGCGTACGTACAACACGTACTATGCATGCACATATTATTGAAGGGTTCGCAGTATAGAAAATAAAAAATTTCCTACGATGTGAACTATACGCCAGGATCTATCTACTACATACAAGCAACGGGTGGATATACATCTATAGAGAATTTACTCTCAAAGACAACAAAACTTTGTTAACGAGATGGAACTCGTGGATGATGTAGTCGTACACTTGCCGATCTCAAGATCGTGATGAAGTCCAGCAGATCCGACTTCAGCACGTCCATCAGATCCAGCTCCAGCAAGTCCAGCACCGCAAAGCAACGGTGCATCCGTGATTACACACACGTCCGGTACCCCGACAACCCCCGTCTCTCGCTCTAGCGAAGCAGCGGAAGCAGCAACTCCTTTTCAGATAAAGGCACCGGGAACATGTATCTCGCTAATCCGAGACCATGGGGAAATAATACTAGAGGGGGAAAGATCCTTCACGAGGAGGTGTGAGGAAGAAGAGGTGTGAGGGGGCCTTTTATAGGAGGAGGGGGTTGCCCCTCCCCATGGCCAGCGCCTCATGGAGGTGACCCCTCACCTCCCCCATTCATGTGGTGGTAACCCCCTTCACATTAAAATGCCCCTTCACATTCTCTTTTAAAATCTTCACTTTAAATGCATTAAATTTCTCCAAATTTAATGCTCTCTCGTTTAATAAAACTCTTTTATTAATTTTATTCAGAATTTTGTTAATTACTTTAATTAACAAACATTCACATAAAACCCCTTGCAACATTTCAATATTACATACAGAACTAATTTCTGCAATTTCACCCGAAACAGTTTTGGTGTCTATTAAAATAATTCCAGCGTTTTCTTAAATCTTTATTTGAAATGTATTTGCTTCAAATGGTGTCGGTATCCCTTAAGTGTGTCACCCTATGGTTCGCGAATAATGCAAACATGATCGAGACCCCTCGCAGATCAATAATCAGAAGCGGTACCTGGAGATCCATACCGACTCCTACACATTCAACGATGACTTCTGTGATCATGAGAACCTTTAACGCTAGTAACTAAATCCCTTTGTCTCGCGATATATTACATGTCCGAGATTCGATCATCGGTATCTCCATACCTAGTTTGATCTCGTTATCGACATGTACTCTTTTCTCGTTCCCGTGATATAACATTCTAGTGATCTCATCACTTGCTTGCAAGCTAACCAATGTGATATCACCGAGAGGGCCCAGAGTATATCTATCCGTCATCGGGATTGACAAATCTCACTCTTGATCCATGAGCCTCTACATAACACTTTCGTAGCACTGAACCCACCTTTATAATCACCCTTTCACGGTGTGACGTTTGATGTTATCAAGATACTCTTCCAGTATTAGTGATTAACATGATCTCATGGTCTAAGGACTAGGATTACTTCGTATGATGTTATAGCAATATAAAAACAATGACTTTCATTGTAATGCTATACTTCGAATGAATGTTCATCACATTATTTCACTAATGTTGTGACCTCGTTATTAACAACATCCAATGTCCATGATCAGGAAACCTTGATCATCTTGTTAATCAACGAGCTAGTTTATAAGAGAGGCATAACTAGGAACTTTCCTTTTGTTTATTAAACACACATGTATTAACATTTCCAAATTAATACAATTATAGCATGCAAAATAAACATTTATCATAAACAAGGAATAATATAATAACCACTTTATTATTGCCTCTCGGGCATATTCCCTTCAGTCTCCCACTTGCACTAGAGTCAATAATCTAGTTTGAAAAACTTTGCGTATTGAACACTTATGGCTTTCTGGTGTTGCATATACGCTATTGCTAGTGGTTAACATAATCTCCGGATCTGACAATTTCAGGTCTGTGTGTATTTGCATATCTTTGTGTCTCCACGCATCACTCATTCTCAAATGAGATGGCATTGTATAAATTTGGTCCTTTGGTGAGACCTTTAGTTCGTTCGAGTTAAAATATGTTGATATTAATATATCTTCATAGTATTAGCCAACTTTGAACCACACCTAGTTTGATAACAAACTACTTAACACAAATACCCTCCTTTGCTGCTACTATAGCAGTCATATACTTAGCCTTTTATTGTAGTATCCGTCATAATGTCTCAAGTTTGGAACTCATCCAAATCCATCATGGAACATCCTTTCCATTACATTGTGCCACCCATAGTCTAAATTGAGATAAATTTTAATTTGTATCTTGTGACAAAACTAGTATCAATGTAACACTTTACAATGAACTACCTTTAACTATTTGTCACTTATACATGATATATTCTTAGTTCTTCCAAAGCTCATAAGAATATTTTTAATATCGTCCAATGATCATCTTATGAATCATTCTGGTATGTGCTCATAATATTTAGAGCATAGGACATATCTAGATATATACATATCACGGTATAATCGATCAAAATCTTCATGCGATTTTACTCACCAAGTGGTGAAACACTTGAATCTTGATACAATCCTTTTCATGCAGCAAGAACCTTTCTTGTTGTTTCCATATTGAACCCTTTTAATATCTCATATATGTATGTCTGGCACAACCATATTAGTGCCTTAATCTATCCATATAGACATTGATGCCAAATATTCCGGTTTTGCCCTAGTATTTCATCGAAATCCTATTTTAATGAAATTCTTAACTCGTCTCAATAAAAGATACATCATTTCCAATCAACAATATGTCCTCTACATAATGTATTAGAAACATGTCTCAGCGCTCCCACTTAATTTCTTGCAAATGCAAGCATCTTCATCGTCTCCGATGAATTTAAACTCTTTTAACAGTTTCATCATGGTGAAGATTCCAACTCCGCTATGCTCACTTCAACTATTGAAGTTAGCATACCCTTTTAGCACCCTTTGAATTAACAAAACCCTTCGGACCGTGTCTTGTACACTTCCTAGGTAACCATTCTATTAGAAGAACATTGTTTTGTTTGTTCAACTACCATACACCAAATTATATAGTGCTTGCTACATTAATCCGTGAAGACTAAATATCGCTATGAAAGATCAAATCTTGTCATAGTCAACTCCTTGAACATGGCCGTAAACTTCTTTCCGACATGTCGACTATTTCATAAAGTTTAAACATCCATGTCTATTTCTTTAAGATCCAAACACGACCGATAGGCTTCACACCTTTCCGGAGGGTCTTCCAAGTTCGAAACTTGATTTCTCGTGTATGGAAACTATCACAGATTTTATGATTTCTAGTCATTTTAGGGAGTCAGGGCCCATCATCGCTTCTTTGCATGTAGTCGATTCATCATTGTCAAAACAATAACGACTTCTGTTTCAAATCTTACTATTTGATTCTTACCGACCCACACGGTTCAATAGGAAGTCTAATCTCTGAGATCACAACCTTTGTAATCATGGGAGCCATGAGCATTTTAGCCGCCTTCTGGACACTTTCCGGCGCTGCGCTACTTAGCACATACAGCCAAGGTTCAACAATCTTTTCAAAGTTCTATTGTCCTCCCACTTAACTTTTCACAAAAAATTCCTTCTCAAGAAACTTGATGTTCCAAGCGACAAACTCTTTTATCCTCGGTGTTATGGAGGAATTCTCAACAAATTCTTTGGGATAACCTACAAAGACGTGCTTATCCAACTTTGGTTGTAAACATTTTACTTATACATAGCATACCAAAATTAAGAAAAGACAATTCAGGTTTTATCCCAAACCATAACAAATATGGTGTCATTTTAACGGATCACGATGGTGCTCTTTTCAGCGTAAAAGCAGTAGTCTCTAAAGCTTTAATCCTTAAAACATAATGGCAGTTTTATAAATGATACCTTTGATCTTACCATGTAAAACATGGTTTGATTTCATCTCTCGAATATGCCATACTCCTATGGTTTATCGGGAAACACAAATCATGGAACACTTCCTCAAATCTTAGGTGTTTTGCTAAACATGTAACTCAAATATCTTCCTTTATGATCGAATCATATACTCTTTATTTTCTTGTTACAATGATTTTCCACTTCATCTTGAAAGTCTTTGAACAATTTTCAAATGTTTCATACTTCTTCCTTATTAAGTAAATATATAGATATATTCACTCAAATTTTTGGAGAAAGCATATGAAGCAAAAAGATCCATCGCATATGGCTATACATAATGGACTATGCACATCAGCATGCACAATTTCCAATAAGTTAGTCATCCGTTCCTCTTTGGTCTATGAACGGAGTTTCAATTATCTCGAGGAAAGTTTCACAAGCGTCATTGATCAAAATCAAAGACTCCAAAAATCTATCAACATGGAGTTTCTACATGTTTTCTTTCCAATATAATTCAAACAGCGATGTCACTTCATAAGTGATTTTCCAATCATTTGTCTTACGACATTTTAGCAATAATGTTTATGGATGTGATTTCTCTAACTAGACTTGTAAAAGTTCATCCATCCTTTATGGAATACGGTAATTATTTGAACAACCATTGTTCTCATAATACCAGAACAAAATAACAATTATTAAAACAAATCTTGATGGCTAGATTTGATGACAACGAAAAACACAATAACACTATTTGTTTTCGATGAACATCATCACTTATTCTCTTGCTAGTTACTTAGGCCATTGAAGTTCATGAATTGTGTTGTTCTGTATGACACTTCACACCAACCAATTTGGTATCCAATACCTATGAACCACATTGTTTAACAAGCAAAGAATACATCCATAACATGTATAGCTTCTTGATGGCTCCATGCACGGCGCCCAGAAAAATTCTTGATGGCGGTGTTGATGTAGAGCTCGTTGGGAACCCCAAGAGGAAGGTATGATGAGCACAGCAGCAAGTTTCCCTCAGTTATGAAACCAAGGTTTAATCGAACCGGTAGGAGCAAGGAAACACCCCAAAGGTGTTACTAGCTGAGCTTTGGCAGGGCGCACTACCAGTGCTAGTAGCAACGTGGAGACCTGCACAACACAACCACAGAACTTTGTCCCCAACTTGTGATGAGGTTGTCAATCTCACCGTGTTTTGCGGAAAACAAAGGATTAAACGTATCGAATGGAAAGAAGTAAAATTTTGCAGAAAGTAAACACAAAATAGTAAAAGATTGTAGATTGTATGTAAAGAAAAGGACCGGGATCCATAGTTCACTAGAGGTGGCTCTCCTTAGATAGATAACATGCTGGGTGAACAAATTACAGCAGGGCAATTGACAAACACCGAGAAAGCAATACATGCATATACTAATCATCTTGACTCCTTTGAGACTTGATTGGGCATTACAACATTATACATAGACCGCCATCCAACTGCATCTATGACTAATAATCCACCTTTAGGTTATCATCCGAACCCCCTCCAGTATTAAGTTGCAAGCAACAGATTATTGCTTTACGAACTGCGTGTAAAGTAAACAATACGATTGTTCTATGAACAAAGGATTGTTGTTTTCTCCCTAGTAGCAACAGCACATCTAGTACCTTAGAGATTTCTGTCACTTCCCCAGATTACCAGAGGCATGAACCCACTATCGAGCATAAATACTAACTCTTGAAGTTGCTAGCATCTACTTGGCCAAGATAGCTACTAACAACGGAAAGCATGCAAGATCACAAATAACAAAGATATGATAGAATCAATAATCAATCTGAAATAGCATCTCAATATCCATCGGATCCCCACAAACACAACATGCAGAATTACAAATAGATGATCTTGATCATGAATGGATCTCACAAGACCTAAACATTAAAGCACAAAGGAGGAGAACCAGCCATCTAGCTACTACATGGATCCGTAGTCCAAGGATGAACTACTCACGCATCACACCGGAGGCTTGCATGGTGATGAAGAAGGCCTCCAGGGTGAATTCCCCTCTCCAGAAGGGTGCCGGGAAGAGCTTCAGATCCCTCCCGATCTAGGGATGGAGATGACGGCGGCTACAGACTCTTTCGTGGATTTTTGATCGGGCACTTAGGTTTTACGTCCCGAGGGCAATATATAGGCAGAAGGAGATGCCGAGGGGGTGCCGGGAGCCACCACACCACCCCCTGGCACAGGCCAGGCCTGGCCGCGCGGCCAGGTGGTGTGGCCGGCCCCTGGCCCTTCTCTGTCTCGTATTCTGGCACTTGATTCTTCCGGAAAAATAGGCACTTTGGCTTTTGTCCCATCCAATTCCGAGAATATTCATTTTCTGACTTTCTTAGAACCAAAAACAGCAGAAAACAGGCACCTGGCACTGTGGCTCTTGTTAATAGGTTAGTCCAAGAAATCATATGAAAAGTACTCCAAAGTTGGAACAAAACACAAGAAAGTGGATAAAACCAAGCATGGAATATCAAAAATTATAGATACATTTGCAATGTATCAACATCCCCAAGCTTAACTCCTGCTCGTCCTCGAGTAGGTGAGTGATAAAAAGAAAGAATAATTTTTGAGGTGACATGCACCATCAAAGACTTGATCAAAGTATTTACAAAACATTCAAAGTTGGGATCATAGTACTTCAATCATAACATGAAAGACAAAGTTCTAGCAATAAGCAAAGGAACTATGATGCAACATGAAAAGGTACAAACAAAAGATTCATGAATAACAATGCTTTGCAAGACGTTTGTTTGTTTCACATAAAGAAAACATAGCATAATAGTATTCAGCTTGTCCCTCGTAGAGTAGCAAATATTATGCATAGGACAACTTCAAAGTTCATAAGAGTGATTAGATACAATAGTTTAAAAAAAGCAATATCAAAGTATGCATCAATCAACTAGTCTAGGGACAATGCACATAGAACTAAGAATGACCACTATGCTCCCAAAGTAGGTGCATAAAGATAGAAGGTGGAGACTCAATGTAATGGTGGAAGAAAAGCCTTCATAGAAGGAAGTAGGGATTCAAGTCTCATAAAGAGCTTCCAAAAATTATGGTACTAGTGCTCCTCGAGTTGTATGTGCTAGCTACTGCCTTAAATGCTATCAGACCAACTGACTATCTGTCTACGTGTATGAGATCTAGATGAGAGAGCTAGCAGGGAGAGCTAGCTCCCTGGTAGTGATCGATGGGAATGGATGTGTGTGAGCGTGTGTGAATATGGCCCTGTGAGTGAGTTCCTCCCTTGCCTTATAAAGGTGGCCAAGGGGACATGGTGGGACCCACTCAGCCTAACTAGTACTATACATGGTGTCATGCATGAGGCAGTGTACATTGTATACTATTTGCTGTGTCATCTGATTGAGTGGTATGGGCGTTGTCT
Organism: Avena eriantha; assembly: GCA_910589775.1. Classification (NCBI taxonomy): domain Eukaryota; kingdom Viridiplantae; phylum Streptophyta; class Magnoliopsida; order Poales; family Poaceae; genus Avena; species Avena eriantha. The sequence goes on from OU342745.1 coordinate 483,788,295, forward strand.
TCTCAGTCTTGTTTGTTGTCTTCTCATTGTCCTTCTTCTTATCTTCTCACTGTACGTCTGGGGATAGCTGGTACTTGGTCTTGATCAATAGGGGCAGCTGCTGGAGCTGGAAGAGGCAACCCGACCAGCTGGGATCGATCGATCCTAGCGGTCAGGCAACCGACCAGGCCGCCCAGCTGCTGGCGATCCGGGCGAGGGAGCCGGACCGGCCAGGGAGCGACCGGACATGGCCTGGGGTCGATCTGTCCGACTAGGAGCTCGTAGCCGGCCTGGGGCGAGGTGGAGGGCCGGATGGGCCAACCGGCCCAGCGGCAGGGGCGACAGGAAGCTGGGGCTGGGACGGCCAGGGCCCAGCCGGAAGGAGGAGTTGGCGGGGAGCGCTTGGCAGGCCGGCTGGAGCTTCTCAGCCGGCCCAGCCTGCGTCTGCTGTAGTTTTTCTTTTGTATTTTCCTTGTTTTTCCTTTTTTGTCTGTATTTAGGCGCCTTTTGGGGTACCCGGGGACAATCCCCCCGACAAGAACGAAAACGAAAAAGAAGACGCTCCAAGAAAAACACAACTGTGCATGAAACAATAAAAATGAAGCGTTTGGAAGAAACTTGGGATTTTTATTGATGAAGAAGGGGATGCCTTGGGCATCCCCAAGCTTTGACGCTCGTACTTCTTGGATATTTCTTGGGGTGACATGCATGACATCCCCAAGCTTGAGCTTTAGTCCATTCTTCATCTTATTACTCATTCCTTCCATACACCTGAAATTTTTCCTTCATACAAAACTTCACACAATCTTTATTAGCAACATTAGTGCACTTAAGATAAATAAATTCTTAGGGTTCAGTTCTCACACCAAATAAACTTCCATTAGAAAACTAGATACTATAGCACTTCCCTCAAAAAGCTCAATTCCCCAAAAGAACTCAAAAGGGAACAAACAAGAAGCAAATGCAGAAAATGGCAGAAATCTGTCAAAACAGACCAGCAGGTAAAGACAAATTTTTTTCGAAGGCCTTCTGTTGCTCAAAGCAAAAAGTGTTTTGGAAGGAAGCCATGCACGTCTTCGAGCGACGAGCGGTGGCGCTTGGTGGAGTTCTGGCTGGTGGTGGCGGCGTGGAGCTGCATGCGACTAGAAGGAGCTGGCCCATCCTCTTCCTCAATAAGCTCGACTTGGGTGTGTTCCTGCCCTCTGTTCTGGTGGCGCCCTCTATTGCCTCTTCTCTTGTTGGTCGACCATGGTGGTGAGGGGAAAGAGAAGAGTAGGGAAGACGATAGCGAGTCTGCAGGGAAGAAGAGGACCTCCGTTCTGGCGTATCAGCGCGGCGCTAGAAGGTCGCTGCTAGGTGGTGGCGTCGTGCTTCCATGGTGGGAGACATTGGCATCCTTCAGGCGAGGCCTGGTTTCAATAATTTGTGCCTTTGTTGCTCTATTGAGGGAGTTGGTGATGAGGAGATGCTCCTGACCGGCCGTGGAGGTGAGGAGGAGCGGTGCCGCATCCTGTTGGTTGTTGTTGTTGCTTCCCCCTTGGCTGGCCGTGGCGGCGAGGAAGGGGTGAGAAGTGACGCACTGGCCCCTGCTTCAGAGGGGCGGTTGGGGCTTCAGACTCTTATCCGGGCTATCCTTCTTCGCCTGCCTACTCCCACTCGTGGCAGGAGTGGTGAGTCTGATGGCGGGCCGGCTATCACTTCTGGCGCCAGTAAAGTGTCCTTTGCTGCGGGGACCTTCTGCTCTTCACTTCTTCCTCTTCCTCCAGTTGCAGAAATTGGAGGCATCGATTGGGTGAATAGAAATGTTAAGCAGCAGTGGAGTTGGGAAGCGATCTTTTTGAGCACAACCTCGGCGGCGGGTAACAGTCGTCTGATATCCAAGGTCAGAACATGGCCTATCCAGAAGCTGGCGAAGGATCCCGGCAATTGTTCAACCTCCTCGATGAGGCACCTTTCGAAGTAAGCGGCCGCATTCCTCGTCTACATGGAAGCAAGTGGTGTCATCCCCGTTTTCATGCTTGGCGGCGGCGAGTCTAACTTCTGGCTCGGTGGTGGAAAAGGAGAAGGATCAATCTATGGTTTCTCATCTTTTAGTGAGGTCTCTTCTGCATATACCAGGTGAAAGGATATTGATTTCTCTTTGTATTTTGGTGTGGATGACAACTTCAATTGTGGTTTAACTGTGTTCCCAAGTTGCAGGTTTTATTTACAGACGGTTTAGTTGGTGGACTTATCTCTTGAAGGAGTTTGAAGACGGTGTCTCTTTTTTTCACTTTCTCTTCCTTATTGTTTTAGGAGACCGTACTATCAAGAGGGGGTCCACCTAGGAAGGTTGTGGGAAATCACGCTTTCATGCACAGACCATACTTGCACATCCACGGCCTTCCCTTTTTTCAGAGAGAGCGAGTGATCTTCTGAGGTGGTAGAGTCTTTTCTGTCCTGACCAGAAGAACCGGCCAGGCACCGGTAGTTCCGCCCACGGGGTTCTGTGGGGCTGGTCTAGTGGTATTTCCGTCTCTAGTTCCAACACTAATTCCGCTCTGCTTCAGGACACTTCTGTATCAAAGTGCTCTATTTGACTGAATTAGCATCGGAACTGGACTGGTAGTACCGGTCAGAAGTTTTAGTCATTCCAGACTGGAACTTCTAGCCAGCACTACTAGGCCACACCCCCTTGAGTAGTACCGATGTGGCCCGGTAGAACCGGTCAGGACCTTGAGACCCTGTATTTCCGGCGCTAGTTCCATTCTAGATTCCGCCTGGCACATTTTTGCTTCAGTACACTTCTGTCTCGAAGTGTCATATTTGTCGGAATCTGGACCAGAACTTCTGCCGGTAGTATCGGTCAGAAAGTCATGCTTGCCGAGCTAGCTTTTATGACCGTTCTAGGGAGTGGCTCCAGACCGTTGGAGCTTGCTCATCGGAAGTTCCAGTCCCCCACCAGTTGTACCGGTGGTCTCGCGGGGACAAAAACGTGCTCGGTTTGAAGGGGGCTATTTAAGGCACCCTTCTTCCTCCTCTCTTATCATCTCTTTGTTTTCTCTCTCCTCCATTAATACAAAAGCTTCAACTGCCTAGATCTCTCTCCCTACCCACTCAAACCTCTTGATCTTTTGAGGAGTGGGAGAGGTGACCTAGATCTACACTTCCACCAAAGGAATCATGATTTCTCCCACCCATCCTTAGTGGATCTTGTTACTCTTGGGTTCTTGGAACCCTAGATGGTGTAGGGTATCCTCAGAGCCGGGGCATTTGTTGTGAAGCTCCGTGGTGTCGTTGAGGGCCTCCAATTGAGTTGTGGAGTCTCCCCTCAACCTTGTTGTAAATGTTTCAGTTGACGCCTTCAAGGTCACCGATTAGTGGATTGTGAGGCCGCCTTTGTGGTGGTGCTCACCGGAGAAGAAGGTGAGGCCTTTGTGGCGTTCGGATTACCTTGTGTGGCCCCGACACCTCTCTAAGTAGACATAGCTTCCTTGGAAGTGAATTACGGGAATTACATCTCTGTGTCCCCTCGCCGGTTTACTCGTTCCGCTCCTTTACTACTTGCAATTACCGTCTTGTTTACTTGTTGTATCATTTGGCATATAGGTTATTCATGTAGTTGCATATCTAGATAACTTAATTTTGCGCAAAGCCAAAATTTGTAAGAAAATACTAAAAATTGGTATTCTCCTATTCACCCCCGTCTAGTCAACCAAAGTTGGACCTTTTAATTGGTATCAAATCCTCGGCTCTTACTTTGGGCTTTACCGCCTAAGAGACGATGGCCAATGGAGAGGGTAGTGGGGTAGAATCCACCAAGAACTTGGCCTCCATGGATGACCTCAATCGATTGGAGACACCCATGATGACCAAGTTCAAGGAAATGATGACCCTTTTGCAGTCCTTAGAGCATCTCCAGCAGCGGCGCTAAAATAGCGCAGCGCTAAAATAACTGATTTTTTACCGTGCGCGCTGTATCCTCCTCCAACAGAGGCTGCATAATTTCGCACGCTGGAAACAAATACTGCGGTGCTGCATTCTGTGTAATCCGGCGCGGGAGTTTTGGTGCTTCTTTTTGCGCGCGCGCTTTCGCTGGAGACGCGCGGCAATAGGCAACCGCTGTGAAATTTCCCTCCCGCGCCCTCTTCCCTCTTCCGCGCGGCCGCCGGCGCAACTCCTGCGATGGACGGCTCCTCCAGCACCCCTCCAACCCCTCCCTACTCTATCCCTCCCATTGATGGCGCCGGCGCCGGCGCAATCCAGCCGCCGACCATGCGAAACCCTAGCGCCGCTGTCGCGGGGTCGGCCGCCACTCGTGCCCTCTTCGTGCCGCCGCGGACCAGCACCGGCACAGCTTTGGTTCCCCCTGTGCCACTTCCACCGCGGGTGCAAAGCGCGGCGCGACGATGGCGGCGGCGGAGCCCAAGCGCAAGGCCCCGAGGAACAGCGCCACAGCTCGCTAGACAAGCTCATCCCAAGCTCCTTCCACATCCTCCGCTCCGCCTCCACTACCGGCTCCTCGACGACCGACGCCAACCGCGGCCGCCGGCGCCGCGCGCAACGTGCTTGATGAAATGGCGACAAGGTAAAATCCTTTTTTGTTGTTTTTTTGAAATGGATGAAATGTTTACTAGTAGGATTGTGACATGTGCGTAAATTGTAGTGTTGATGACAATAGTTTCTTGGAGACTATGGAGGTTGGCGGTTCATCTTTTGCACATGAAAACTATGTGCATGAGGAGGTGGAAGAGGAGTACGTGGAGGTGGATGAGGAAGGCGAGGGCATGGTGGAAGCTCCGACCGGTAGGAAGGCAAGCTACACCATAGATGAGGATGTGTTGCTTTGCAAGACTTGGTTAAAGATTGGCATGGATCCCTTGATTGGCACCGACCAAACTAGAGACACATATTGGATAAGAATGAAGGAGTACTTTGATGCTAACACCGGTGTAGTTCATCGCACGAGCCGCTCTCTTCTGTCTCGTTGGTCGGTCATCAACACCGATTGTTCAAGGTGGGCAAGTGCGCAAAAGACGGTTGATGAACTATGTCATTTGTGTTTGTTTAAACTATGCTATTTATTGAGCCATTTGTGCTTGATTATTTTGTGTTTGTTTGATATAGTTGGATGTATGCATATGTTGGATTGTTGTTTGCGCTGGTCGAGCGCGCGCTACTATGCAGCGCCTGGTGAAGTGCTGCTTGCGCGCTGCATTTTCCAGCGCCGTTTTGGAGCTTCCAGCGAAGGGCACGCAGGCTCCGCGCGCTGCATGCAGATATGGCGTCCTGGTTCGGTGTTTTACATCGTGCAGATATAGCGCTGCTGCTGGGGATGCTCTTAAGCCTAACCCCATAATTTCCACTCCTCATGTTGCCTCTCAAACCACCGAGCCTCCTCCCTTGAATGTTATCGAGGATGCCCCCGTGGGTAATCCCGCGGGTGCCTCCAATCACTTGGGCCTAGGATTTGTTGCTCAAACTCACAAGCGCCCAAGCGAGAGTACCGAGGGGCTAGGTGAGTCATCCTCTAAAGAGGAATATGAGGGAAAGGATTACTCGGCGGTTCTGATACGTCCAAAACGTATCTACTTTCCCGAACACTTTTGCTAATGTTTCTCCTCTAAACTTGTGTGATTTGGATGCAACTAATGCGGACTGACGCTGTTTTCAGCAGAATTGCCTTGGTGTCTACTTTTTGTGCAGAAAACCAACTATCAGGAAAAATCCTGGAAAATATGCCAAAAATCCTATTTCACCCGAAGACTCCAGGAGCCAGAATACGAGACGGAGAAGAGCCCTGGGGTGGCCACACCACCTGGTGGCGTGGGCTAGGCCAGGCCGCGCCAGGGGGTGGTGTGGGCCCCCCAGGCACCCCCTCGACTTCTCTCTTCGCCTATAAGGAGCCTTCTGACCTAAAAACTTCGGGGGGTTCGACGTTTTTCTAGAAGGAGTTCCGCTCCGCTGCCACCACCAGATTCCACAAAACAGCACCAGAAACTCTGTTCTGGCACCCTGCCGGGATGGGGAATTGGAGAAGACCATCGCCATCATCATCACCATCGCTTCTCCATTGACCATCCATGTTTTCCCCATCTATGAGTGAGTAATCCTCCGCTGTAGGCTATGGGGATGGTAGGGATTGGATGAGATCGTTCATGTAATGGCATCAGATTGTTAGGGCATGGTGCCTAGTATCTTTTATTAGTGCTTTATGACTTTGTTGCGACTTGTTGTGCTTAATGCTTGTCACTAGGGCCCGAGTGCCATGATTTCAGATCTGAACATGTTATTGATTCATTATGATAGTATTGTTTCTGGTCTTATCTGCAAGTTGTTTACACACGTTGTTGTCCGGAACCTATGGCCCCGAAGTGACAGAAATCGGGATAACCAGAAGGGAATGGCTTTGATGTGAGGATCACATGTGTTCACGGAGTGTTAGTGCTTTGCTCCGGTGCTCTATTAAAAGGAGCACCTTAATTGCCAGTAGTTCCCTAGAGGCCCCGCTGCAAACGGGCTGGCAGGACAAAAAATGTTGTGCAAGTTCTTATGGCGAGCACGTATGACTATATATGGAACACATGCCTAGGATTGTCTAGTACTTGGGTGCTTTATCTTATTTATCTGCAATTGCCCTATGTTCTGATTGCTATGTGAATTGTCTTGTCCATGCAACACCCGTCCATCCATCCCTATGCCTACCGCACTCGAATCCCACTGTTTACTGCTTTTGTTACTACTGTCTTTGCTTTGCTACTGCTGTTACTTTACTATTTCTACTACAAAACTGTTGCTACTGATAAACTACTGTGAGCAAGATTGTTTCCAGGTGCAGCTGAATTGACAACTCAGTTGTTAAGGCTGATAAATATTCTTTGGCTCCCCTTGTGTCGAGTCAATAAATTGGGTTTCACTTCCCTCGAAAATACTGCGATACACCCCCTATACTTGTGGGTCATCAAGACTATTTTCTGGCGCCGTTGCCGGGGAGCATAGCTTTATTTATCAAGTTCAGTTGGATTCTCTATTGTTCGCTACTATCCATCCATCATGGGTAAGTCTCGTGATGGCAAGGTTCCTATTTTACCATCCACTACAAGAAGAGGTACGGTTCTAAACACTTCTGCTGCTCTTGATTCACCGTCTATTATAAGTAAGCTCGTTACACCACCACATACACATGCTACACACTGCTACTGCTGCTGAATCTGAAACTTCTGATGCTTATGATGCTGCTTCTACTGTTCTTGATAAGAGTGGTTCATTAGGTCCTTTCCTAGATGCTACGATTGCTAGAACTATAGCTGGAAATACCGAAACTCCTAATGAAGACACTACCACACCCGTTAGCTCACCTGAGTCTAGTGAGAGTTATGATACTGAAGAAGATTATGTTGAGATGACCGATGAGTTTATTGAAGAATGTAAGAACACCCATGATAGGAGCGCTGCTAAGAGTCTCCTTGAGAGGCGTACTATTAGACCTAAATTATCTCCTGATGCTAAGTTTGCTGCTTCCCCCATAAACATTATAGATGAAGATTATGATTTCTCTCTCGATCTATCTTACATAGCTATTGTCGAGAAAGAACCTTTTTGTGGGACTAAGAATGAAAGTGCGGTAGCACATATGAATGAACTTTCTACTATGAGTGGCTTGTTTTCTGATGATATTAAGATGCGTACTTACTTTGTTGCTAAGATTTTTCCTTTTTCACTGAAAGGAGAAGCTAAAACTTGGTTTAGTAATTTATCTCCTGGATCTATTGATAGCCCTGAGTGCTTGATTAGTACTTTTCTGCAGAAATATTTTCCTCCTAGTGCTAGACATGCTATTTTGCAGGAACTTTTTGATTTTAAACAAGGAGAAAAAGAGGTATTGCCTGAATCTTGGGCAAGGTTTTGTGCTTTGATTCATGCATAGGTTGGGAGTCCATTACCTAAGAATGAGCTTCTTGATATATTTTATAATGGACTAACCGAAGAATCTAGGACATACCTAGATAGTTGTGCTGATTGTGTTTTCAGGAATAGGACTCCTAAGGAAGCTGAGGAATTAATGGCTAAGATAAGCAAGAATTATGAAGATTGGACTCCTCCTAAACAAGTTACACCTGAAGTAATTGAACCTGAACCATCTATTCCTGTGCCTATTCCAACATCAAAGAAGAGGGGAGTTATTGAATTAAATGATGAAGTGATGAAGGAAGCTAAGAAATGTCTTAAGGAGAAGTGAATTAAAGCTACAGATGTCAAGAATTTACCTCCTATAGAAGAATTATGTAAGCCTATTCCCTACTCACCCACTATTGAAGTACACTCTCTCCAACACTTTGATGAAGGTGATATCCCTTACTTGAAACCTCCCGATCAATGCTTAGAAGAAGTTGATATCTTTATTGTTAAGCAAGATAACTTTAATAAAAGGGTGCAAAATCATCTTATGGTAAACACTAGAGCTATTGTTGAGTTGAAAGATATTGTTGAAAGAACCTCTAATGATGTTAAAATGATTGTTAAACACTTTCAAATGGTTCAAACTCAAATAGATCAACTCGTTAAAGTGCAAAATGACTTGCTAGTTAATGCTGCTAAAGAAAAACATGCTTAGGAAATTAGAACTAGAAGTGGTGCTGCTACCCAGGATCCTCTATATCCTGAGGGGCAGCCCAAGAGAATTGAGCAGGATTCTCAACAAGCTGAAAATAGTGGTTCTACTCATAAGAAAAGGAAAAAGAAACATAAAACTGTTGTAGAACCCTCTGAACCTGCTATAGATCCTAATAGTATATCTATCTCTGATGCTGAAACTGAAAGTCATAACGAAGAAAATGAAGTTCCTAATGAAGAAAAAGTTGAAGAAGAACCTGAAAACCACACTAAGAATACTTAATACACTGAAGAAGATTTTATTGCTAAGAAACATGGTAGTGAAAGAGAGCCTTGGGTCCAAAAACCTATGCCTTTCCCTGATAAGAAACACAAGTCAAAGGAAGATGAACACTATAATAAGTTTTGTGAATGGATGAAGCCTTTATTCTTGCAAATTCCTTTGACTGATGCTATTAAATTGCCTCCTTACTCAAAGTATATGAAAGACATTGTCTCGAATAAAAGGAAGATCCCTAATGAAGAAATCTCTACTTTGCTTGCTAATTATTCTTTCAATGGTAAGGTTCCTAAGAAATTTGGAGACCTAGGGATTCCAACTATCCCTTGCTCTATTAAGAACAGTTATGTTAGAACTGCTTTGTGTGATTTAGGAGCTGGAGTTAGTGTTATGCCTTTCTCTCTCTATAAGAGGCTTCAGCTTGAAAAATTGATACCAACTAATATATCTTTGCAAATGGCTGATAAATCTACCACTATTCCTGTGGGTATATGTGAGGATGTACCTGTTCAGGTGGCTCACAATTGCTTGATATTAACTGATTTTGTTGTGCTTGAAATGCCTGAAGATGATAATATGTCTATTATTCTTGGGAGACCTTTTCTTAATACTGCAGGAGTTGTTATTAATTGTAATCAAGGAAAGGTGACCTTCAATGTTAATGAAAAGGAACATACTGTCTATTTCCCCAAGAAGATTGAAAGAACTTATGGCTTGAATTCAGTTGAACATGTTGAAGGCATTCAAGTTGGAGAAATATATTGTCCCATACCAAGAGAAAAATTTGAAACTATTATGATTGGGACCATTGCTATCAAGGTTGAGGTAACATAATCATTAGTGGAGTACAAAGTTTTTTCTCATATGCAATTGTTTTTGTAGCAAGACTTGATCAACCTTGCTAACAAAAGGATTCCATTGAACAAAACAATGTTTTCATTATGATTATCTCCGTTTATTTCTATCCTTTGCAAGTTTTTGCTTTCGTTTAGTTTTCTTTTTGTTGTTAGTTGCTTGCATGCTAGAGCTTTTGTAGACCTAGCCTTGTTTTGTCCTTGCATCATGTTTCCAAAAATAAAAAAATCTGTCTGTCAGAAAATCATTCTTCTATTTCTGAAAAATGCCCAAAAATAAAGTGTCTCGAAAAATTCCAGAAAATTCATATTAAATTTTTACGTGAAAAAAGGGGCAGAGGAGTACCTGGTAGGTACCAGGGGGCCCACCAGGCAGGCACACCATGTGGTGGCACGGCCAGCCCTGGGTGGCTCCATGACCTGGTGTGGGCCACCCCTGGCCCCCCACTACCTCTCTCACCTGCCACTTTCTTCTCTCTCCCGAGTAAGCTCCAGTTCATAGCTCAAAATCGCGTTCTTTCTGTGGTTGCTCTCGATTTCTTCGATCTCCTTGCTGAGCCCATCTTTCTTGCTGAAATTTGGAGCAATTGTTCCTTGGTATGTGACTCCCCCCCTTGTCCAAGTAGATTCGTGTTTAGTGGATTATATGTTGAGTACGACTGGTTATGAGAGCTTGTAAGCTTGTTTGATGCTTAGAGATATAGTTTTGATGCATGTTTAGGCCTCTTGCAAGTCCCTATGAGTAGAATCCTTCATTATATTTACTTTGCAATTACTTGTTTAATAGGTGTCTAAATTTCAGAATAGAAGATGAGTGAACACCACCTAAAGCAACATCAGCTTTGGGTGCCTGAGGTCATGAAGGTCCAAAGGGAGGAGGAAGTTTTTCCCTCCATTTATCCATGCCCTTAGTTCATGAGAGTTGCAGGAATTTTACAAGATTTCCACACTTTGGTTTCTAATGCAGGGTTAGAGCGCTTCTTGGAAGATGAACCTTGTCAATTTGTGAAGCTAACCATGTCTGTGGTGCAGGATTTCCAATTTAGTCACTCTTTGCCTAACCCCATGGTCCATTACAAAATTTACAATATTGCTGTCAATCTTTCTCTTGATGATTTTTGTGCAACTATTAAGGTACCTCAATGGGGATCATGTAAGAAGATTAAAGAGAGACCGACACCACTCATGGATTTATACGCAGAAATTTGTCAAGGGAGTAGCTTCTCGAAGGAGAATGGAAAAATCCGTAACGTTCATATTCCCTCCATTTGCTACTTTGCTTACTTTATTGCCAAGCGTGTTCTTGCTAGGAAAACTGCCAATAAGTTATCTTTGTTTGATCTAGCATTTATCTCTGCTGCTCTTAGACGAGATAGGTCTTACAACTTGGGTGCTTTGATAGCTTTCCGTCTTGCTGCTAACCGTGAGAAAGGTGGAGTTTGTGGAGGCCTCGTTGCTTCTCGTTTACTAGCGTTGCATGGTTTAGTGCCTCATCATCTAGACCTACAGTTTCCCATAGAGAGGCTTGATTTTAATTCCATGATACAACATAAATTTATTTCCTCGTGGGCTAGTTTGAGTGAGTTGTCTTACGAAATAACCTTTCTCAAAGCTGGTTGGAGAAAGAGCAAGTCCGAGCGTGTTGTTCTTTTGCGTGCACCTGTTTTGTTTAACCTTGATAACAGGGAAGGATGGTCCCTCACTGAGGAGGAGCTTGACACGTACTTGGGAGAGCTCTCCCAACAAAAGAAGGACACTAGAAGGGAGGTCACGGATGATTCGGTCCAGCCCTCGAATGAGGGAGAGTCTTCATATCAGCAGCCCGCTTATGATTGGGGAGCTTCTTCTTCCTCTCATGGGCCCAGTTACGACCATTCTTACCAAGATCCTCCCGCTTGGAACCCCTATTCGTACATGGATTGATACCCACTTAGGCCAAAACCCTAAGCTTGGGGGGAGGTACGCCGACACCGCACTCATCTCCATATCATGTTGCGTCGGTACTTTGTATATTCATGTTTTCGTTCCCTTTTTAGTTTTTGTTTTTCTTTGCTTTTGCTTTCTAAAATACAAAAAGACCAAAAATATTTTTGTTGTTTCTCTTTGGTTTGCTTCTTCTTTTTGCCTTGGTTTGCTTTTCCATTTTTGCTTTGTTTGAACTATTTTAAAAACCCAAAAAGATTTTGCTTTGCTTGTTTTTCTCTTTTGGTTCTTGTTTAAAAATCGAAAACACCAAAAATATTTGTCATTCTTGTTTGGTTTTTGTGAGTTTGCTACAGGGTTCGGTAGTTCTCAGTGGAATATTGGTTTCATATTATTATTCAAGCCACACAAGTGAAGAGCAATAATGAGGATTAATGACAACTTGAGGCGTGGTAAGAGGCTGGTAACGAACTCTATTTGTTTTCATTTTTGTACATATACTCATCACTGTGGACATGCTTAGTCCATTCATGTAGAGTGTATGTTTTCTCTGGATACTTAGTAGTTCTTCTTTCTTATGATTAGCTCCAGCTCGCTAATAGTTTGTAGCATGTCTCATGAATGTTTGCTTGCATTGCTCTATTCATAAATTGGTATGACACCGTGGTATCCTCCTCTGAATGTTTCATTTGATTGACTTGGCACATGCTCACGCATGCACATGACTGTAATAATCAGTTAAGCCTCGATGAATTATTTTGCCTTGAGTATCTTGAATCATTTTCATGCCATGAGTAGTCCTGTTTTGTTGCAAGCATGATAATGACAGTTATCGCTCTCTCGTTTGTCGCTCCCTTACTATTGCTAGCATTCACTTCCACTGAGTGTTTTACTCAAATTTCCAACTCCCTAAACTAAATATTTCCAAAGTGTCCACCATACCTACCCATTAGCATCATTTGCTACCTCCGTGCATATTCAATATGCCTTGTTTTCTTCCGAATAAAATGTTTGCTTGTTATGAGAAAGTTAGTTAGTAAAGCTCTCACGAACTTGATGGCACACTTTATTTTTTTGCTCTTAATAAACATGAACCATTGCGTCCTTCTTTGTTGTGCATATGCTTGCGCTTTATGAGTTGAAGTTTGCAGAACCATGTATCATGGGGACCCCTTTCAACGCTTTATAGGTACTTTGTACCTAGCTGATATCATGTTCTTTTACTTATGGATCCCGACGGTGTGAAATAAAAGTGGAACCTATAAGATCATGGAGTTTGTATGTATGTTAGAGAAACGCCTGGGCCGCTAGCCTAAGCCATGCCTAATCATGGTGGAAACTTGCAGCATAACCATAATGAGCATTCTATGAAGCATCCTCAATAAAAATCTATGCACATAGTAAATAAAAAGATCGCCGAGATGCTCATTGTCTGCTTGCCTTGTATTTTGATCATGGGATAGCTCCCGTGTCATGTGCAAGGGGTACCCCGTTAGCGGTTCTCTATGATACGTATATACTTACAATGATAAGAGCTTACTTGTGACTGAAGTTGAGTAGCATGAGGATCGGTCTTCGTAAGTAAGGGGCATGAGACTTCAATTTATAACTTGTCAAGCATATCCTCTTAGTTATGTCACTTTCACCTTAACCACATTAAATATGCTTATGATAGGGGCAATGAGAGCTCAAAGCTAACGAGTACCATACTTTCAGCATTTGGAAGCCCTTCAAATTATTCAAAACCTTTTCTTCTACTTGTTGAGTCTCCACATATTCTTTGAGCACCTTCTTGAGAGCATAGTTGTCATTCTTTATGTTTGTTCCATTACTTGATTGTTTGTGTTATGACTTTGATGCTTGTATTCTTGATATCTTTACTTCTAGTCATCACTTGAACTTCAGAGGTGCCTTGACATTCATAATCAAAGGCAAGCGAGATACCACTCTATCATACCTTTTTATGAGCATTGTAATGTTGCTTATGTTTGTGCTTCGTGCTACTTATTATTCTTGAGTTGGAATCTCTTCATAGCTTGCAATGACTATTAAGTAGACTCAGTTGCATACTCTTTATTATGAATTGTCTAGGTAGTTGATCACATTGCTAAGAATATTTACATCATATGAAGCAAATGTGTTCGTGAAAGTTCTTTTATCGCACTCAGTTTTCAACTGAATTGCTTGAGGACAAGCAATAAGCTAAGCTTGGGGGGAGTTGATACGTCCAAAACATATCTACTTTCCCGAACACTTTTGCTATCGTTTCTCCTCTAAACTTGTGTGATTTGGATGCAACTAATGCGAACTGACGCTGTTTTCAACAGAATTGCCTTGGTGTCTACTTTTTGTGCAGAAAACCAACTATCAGGAAAAATCCTGGAAAATATGCCAAAAATCCTATTTCACGCGAAGAGTCCAGGAGCCAGAATACGAGACGGAGAAGAGCCCTGGGGTGGCCACACCACCTGGTGGCGCGGGCCAGGCCAGGCCGCGCCAGGGGGTGGTGTGGGCCCCCCAGGCACCCTCTCGACCTCTCTCTTCGCCTATAAGGAGCCTTCTGACCTAAAAACTTTGGGGGTTCAATATTTTTCCAGAAGGAGTTCTGCTCCGCTGCCACCACCAGATTCCACAAAACAGCACTAGAAACTCCGTTCTGGCACCCTGCCGGGATGGGGAATTGGAGAAGATCATCGCCATCATCATCACCATCGCTTCTCCATCGACCATCCATGTTTCCCCCATATATGAGTGAGTAATCCTCCGCTGTAGGCTATGGGGATGGTAGGGATTGGATGAGATCGTTCATGTAATGGCATCAGATTGTTAGGGCATGGTGCCTAGTATCTTTTATTAGTGCTTTATGACTTTGTTGCGACTTGTTGTGCTTAATGCTTGTCACTAGGGCCCGAGTGCCATGATTTCAGATCTGAACATGTTATTGATTCATTATGATAGTATTGTTTCTGGTCTTATCTGCAAGTTGTTTACACACGTTGTTGTCCGGAACCTATGGCCCCGAAGTGACAGAAACCAGGATAACCGGAAGAGAATGGCTTTGATGTGAGGATCACATGTGTTTACGGAGTGTTAGTGCTTTTCTCCGGTGCTCTATTAAAAGGAGCACCTTAATTGCCAGTAGTTCCCTAGAGGCCCCGCTGCAAACGGGCTGGCAGGACAAAAGATGTTGTGCAAGTTCTCATTGCAAGCACGTATGACTATATATAGAACACATGCCTAGGATTGTCTAGTACTTGGGTGCTTTATCTTATTTATCTGCAATTGCCTTATGTTCTGATTGCTATGTGAATTGTCTTGTCCATGCAACGCCCGTCCATCCATCCCTATGCCTACCGCACTCGAATCCCACTATTTACTGCTTTTGTTACTACTGTCTTTTGCTTTGCTACTGCTGTTACTTTACTATTCCTACTACAAAACTGTTGCTACTGATAAACTGCTGTGAGCAAGATTGTTTCCAGGTGCAGCTGAATTGACAACTTAGTTGTTAAGGCTGATAAATATTCTTTGGCTCCCCTTGTGTTGAATCAATAAATTGGGTTTCACTTCCCTCGAAAATACTGCGATACACCCCCTGTACTTGTGGGTCATCAGGTTCCCCCACCTCTAAAGTATACTCTGGACCCACCAATTCCCATGCCGCATATCATACCTCAAGGAGCACCTCCCATGCTAGATACTTTCAATTTTGCGAATTGAAAATATCTAATGCACTCTCAAATTTCCAGCTCTTCTATTGAATTGATGAGGCTTGTGGAAGAAGGATTATTGTCGTATGGTGCAAATAAGTTGACATGTGGCAAGGTTGTGGACAAACAGCTCAATGCCACCACCTTGGGCATGATTCAAAAGGCATTGACTCCCAAGGACTTCACGCACATTTGCCAATTCTCCACCGCCAAAGAAGCTTGGGATCATCTCACCGACCTATTTGTTGGGAATGCTAGCATTCAAAGCTCCAAGTTTGATGAAGTCAACAATGAGTTCGATGGATTTGCTATGCAAGATGATGAAACTCCCGAAGACACGTATCGTCGTCTCAAGGTTCTTTGCTGCACTATGAGGGATCTTGGAGCTACCTATGTTGATGACAAGTTCATGAAGAGAAAGTTTGTTCAAGCCCTTCTTCCGTTTGAGGAGCAAAAGCTCAACTCCATCAAGGGAAGAAGCAACTATCACATCATGACGTCACAAGAAATGTTGAGTGAAGTTATTTCCATGACTATTTCCAAGAAGAATGCAGAGGATGCTCGTGCTCATGCCTATGGATCTCAAAAGGTGAATCTAGTCTTGAAGACTCGAGTGGTGGAAATTGATGAAGATGAAGACACTAGAGAGTGGTCTCAAGAAGACATCAAGGGTGCCTTCAATGAGCATTTGGCTCTCTGACGAGGGTTTAACTTATCAATGCCCATTGTTATGGACTTGGGTTTTGGAGAAGGAGGGAGCGCTGGAGACATCTGTCGGCTAGCAAACAAGCACACAGGGGACAAAGGATTTACCCAGGTTCAGGCCTCGTAGAGGTCCCTACTCCTGCTTGTCTGCTCGTGGAATTATCGAAGGAGTCGAAAGTTACAATGGTGCGCAGATGCAATCTGGCGAGAGTTGTGGAAACTAGGGTTGCGTGTGTCCTCCTCGCCGCCCCTCCTAGCCTTTATATAGATAGGCTAGGTCTTGGGTAACAGGTCGAGTCGGTTACAAGTTAGGGTTTTCGCCTTAAAGTTTCTATCTTTAGCTTCTTCTTGATCTTCAAGCAATCGAGAGTCCGCAGGTTACTCGAATCCTTCCATATGGGCCTAGGCGACACCGTGGGCCTGTACGTATTTGGACCATATATACCAAGCTCGAGTACCTGTAGGGTATACCCATGTCAGTAGCCCCCGAGTGTCCAGTGGAATCGCATATTCGACTGGGGACTTTTTGAAGTCTTCGAGTGCCTGAATGAGTACATTTCGACTGCTTTTATTTGTGTCATAGGGATTGTTGATATACGTGCCTGAATATAACCGAAGTATCGGTATCAGTTAACCACCTTAGGGTGAAACAACGCAATCTACTCGAATTCGAGTCCCCGGACTCGAACCCGGAAAAATGCTGGTGTAATTCGACTCAGGCCGCGGAGGTCTTACAGGAGTCGAATTCCAGTTATATGGGTGTGAGCACTCGACGCGTCCGTCAAGGCATGTTCATCGTGCCTGTAGGCACGGATATATTTCTGGTAGTGCACAGTTAAATGCGTTGCCAGGCCTTATTCAGGTATTACCTTCACGCTGTAAGCGCGGCATCCGAATTTTATCATCACGGAGACGATTCGGGCGACCCAGGAGACGTAATCTCTTTGTAGGGAAAATTATGAGGCGGTGTCGCCATGAGCTGCGAGTGCGGATGCTATCAACACACAGTTTTTGTGCAAATAATCATAGGGTGCGCGGCCAGCGCTCCCTATGGGAGTAGCCCCCGAGTGCCTGGTTGAGTCAAAGACTCAGGCAGGGACTAAAGAACTTTTGCGACTGTTGTCGTCTTTTGCTTGCTTGTTTCAGTCGAAGACTTATGCAGGGCCTAGCTTTATTTTTGCGACTGCTGTCATCTTTTGCTTTGCATGTTTCAGTCGAAAATGTTTCTGGCGCTCCCTATGGGAGTAACCCATGTCCGTAATCGAACCTTGTTGTAAGTGAGTGGGTTTGATTTTGATTATCCTCATTCCTGCAAAAATAAAAAATCGTAGGGTGCGCGGCCAACACTCCCTATGGGAGTAGCCCCCGAGTGCTTGGTGGAGTCGAAGACTCCAGCAAGGACTAAAGTAGTCGAATTTTTCCACTGCATAGCTTTGATGACGTCAGTGCTGACGCTTGTATGACCTCAGTTGCCTGCGTGAGCGAGTTTGACGGGACATGACGAGCGGTGGGTCCCACTTCCTGACTTTGATTTGACTGGGTATGCGTAATCTTATTTTTAACCGTGCCTCCTCGATTTCTGCGCGTAATGGGAGTAGTGGAGGGACGGTTCGCGCTTCCTCTTCTCCACGTGTCCAACGCGATGCGTGCCACGCATCCAATAGGGTTTTTGTGAGCCGTTGGATTGCATCTCCTAGGGGTTAAGTAGCGGCGCTACGGCGGTAATTTTCCATCTGCGCTCTTTCTTCCTCGCTGCCATTGCCATTGCTGCTGCTCATATGCTTTTCCGTGCGCTCATCTCCTCCTCAGCTCTGGACCACCTACGCTCGTTTCCAAGCTATTTTCTGCGCTCTCATCGCCGCCGCGCAATGGGGAAAAAGAAAGGAGGCGCTGCCGCTGATTCCGCGGCCATCGTCGCCGCAACGAAGAAGAAGGGTGGTTCCGCTGCTGCGGGCACCAGCGCCGCCACCGGCGGGAAGAAGAAGGCCGCGGGCACCCGCGTGACTAATGGTGCATGGCGCCCCTCTATCATCAAGGCGTCGGATCTCCGTCTTCTTCGCCAAGACGGAGTTATTTCTGCAGCAGTCGCCGATGCGCGCGTCCCCAGCGGTGAGAACATTCCTATGCCTCCCGCTGGTTTTCGAGTGATTTTTTTTGCGTTTGTCATTCGCGGCCTTTCTTTGCCTCTCCACCCATTTCTTAGGGGTCTCCTTTGTTTCTACGGGCTCCAGCTCCATCAGCTGTCCCCAAATTCGATTCTCCACATCACCTACTTCATCACTCTTTGCGAGTGCTGGCTCGGAATCGAGCCGCACTTTGGCCTTTTCAAGCGCTTATTTAAACTGAAGCATCAGTCCGCATCTGGCTCTCTAGTTTACGACGTAGGTGGTTGCGGAATCCATGTCGACCCATCCGCCACCTACTTCGACATCAAGCTCGCCAAGTCCGTCTAGGGATGGAGGGATAAATGGTTCTATGTCCACGACCAGAAGGCCAAATATGAGCACTTTGGACTTGTTCCTTTTGATCCCGCGACTCCCTGCAAGAAGATGCGTTCTTGGAAGAACGTGGTCATGCCTGCCGAACTCGTGGAGACAGATGTGCTATATGAACGCGTCTGCGACCTCGAGAGTCGCATAGGCGCAGAAGAGGGAGGCTGCGCCCTTGTCAGAACTTGGCTGCGTTGTCGCGTCCAGCCTCTCCAGGCCAGAGTCCATCCCATGTTTCAATGGGGTGGCGCTGATGATGCCACTCGCGTGTCTGCCGGTGGCATGTCCGCGAGTGAGGTGGATAAGAGGGTGCGACTGGTCATGAAGTACACTTTCAAGGATGTGCTTTCGAATGAGCCGGGTGTTCCTCCTTTCGATGCTTCGAATCCTCTCCTGAGGTACAGTTGTGCTACGCAGTAGCTTATTTTCGCGATTTCTTTTTCTGTTGCTTACCTGTTCTTTTTGCTGATCTTCTCTATCTATATGCAGGATTGGGCGGTGTCGCCATGTATGCCTCCTCTCCCTGAGGGGATTATTCCTCGCGAAGCTTTGGAAGAGGACGAGTCTGAGTCGACTGTCCCTTCTGATGTGGAAGAGGAAGCCCCCAAGTCCGAGAGCCCGGATACTCGCAAGCGTTCGCGCAGCGAGGATTCTGATGCGTCGACTCCTTCGACTCCAGAAGGCACAGCTGCTGGCGCGGAGTCACCAATTCCCGCCGTTCCTGTGAGAGCTGTGGCACCATATTCCCACAAGAAGATGCGATTGCCGAAGGAGTCTTCGTCAGAGTCGGCGGAGGCCACGTTTGATATTGACAAGTTTGACAGGTAAGTTTGATAGTTCATTCATTCTTTTCTGTTTTCTTCTTGTTGACTTTGCCTTGGAATTTGCCCTTTCTCAATGTGGATTTGGTCTTGTAGTCAAGAGGCGTCGTCATCTTCTGGCGACGTCGAGTTTTTGAAAGAATCAGGAGTCGCGACCTCAAGGGCCAAGGTAGAGGTCGAGCGCGCTCCTTCCCCTCCGGCGGCGGCCCACTCTGGGCACAATTCTTCGAGCTCTCCTCACGTAGGAGAGCATCGAATGGTTGCTCGGATGACGGTTCAGCAAACTTCTTCGGAGTCGCTAGAGGACCATGTAAGTATATCTTTCCTTCTTTTTAGTGTGGCAATCGGCGTTCTATGTTGCCCTCTCTTATTCCTTGTTTGTGCGACAGCTCCTTGTAAAGGAAGCCGTGCAAGTGGCGGAGCAGGTGATGGCGATGGGTCCCCAGCATGCGATGCTGGAGACGCGTCACCGCGTGGTCAAAAGTGAGTGTTCTACCCTTATTCTTTTCGTCTTCTCTCTTTTGGTATAATCGACTGATAGTCAATTTTGACTGCCATGTAGCTGGGCATAACGCTTTACTGCGCAACGTTGCCACCTTGGAGAAGACATTAGCCACAGCTGTGAAGGGGCGCGACGAGGCAATCGCGGCTCGTGATGATGCCAGAAGCGCGAAGATGATCTGTGTGCCTCCTTTGCGGCCAGGGAAAAGTTGTTCGAAGACCAACTGTTCTCAGTCGCCAAGGCCCTCTCAGGTACCTTTGCAGGTAGATGTTTTATTGCTGTTCCTCTCTGCATCTAGAGTTTTGCTGGTGGCGTTAGAATTTTGATCCATGTGTGTGTTTTCTGTGTAGATGCTGGCGACTTGAGTTTTGACCCGCAGGCCCTTCGTCGCGATGACGCTCTGGCAGGCACGGTGTCTGCAGTCGAGGACCGAAGAGGCGCCATCTAGGATACATTGTCCAAGGCCAAGGTCACCCTCAGTCGCCTCCGGGAGGAGTTGATGCCGAAGGCAGAGCTGGTCGACAATATGGACAAGCTGGTGGAGTCACTCGCCGGGGGTGTGCCTGCCACCTACAAGAACTCCCTCCGCGCGGCTGGCGCGACCATGTCACTCGCCATGGTGCAAGCCCACGGAGTCGAGATAGATCCCTCTGTGGTGTCGAAGGCGATGCCTGTTGGCGCGGATGGTCAGCAGGTAGTCTTTGCTCCCTTTGCGACTGCCTGTGCCAAATATGGCCATTCCTTGATAAATACCGTTGCCAAGTATTCGGAGGAGCTCCAACGCGCTAAGAAGGTGGCGAAAGCTTCGGTTTCAGGGGCAGGCGGAAAGTCAGTGGAGTCTGATACTGCCACGGACTTGATGAAGCCCCCGAAGGCGTTGAAGTCGAAGAAGCCAGCTACTCCGTAGTTAGCTTTTGTAATAGATGATGAATTGTCCTTTTGGTCTAAGAACATGCCTGCTAGCGAGTGTGTTTGTGAATACTTATGCTTATCTTGAATGCATCTGTTCCCCTTGCCTTTGTGTTAATTTGGTCGCCTTATTTGCTTCTGTCTTGACTTGTGGTAGGGTACGTCAAGTGGTCCCGTGGGGGGAACCCAGGACTCGCCATCTCTTGATGAGACAGTGGCACCACCGCGCTCCAGGGTAGAGGAGCTGTCCTTGCTCTCGCGACTTCGTGACCGCGTGAAGTAGTTGGAGCGTGAGTTGCCCCTGATCCGCGGTAATGCAGACGTGTGGAAGTCGAAGGCGGAAAAAGCCGCCGCCCGCGAGCAATATCTGCTTGGCGAGGTGACGCAGTTGGGCAACCAATTTAAGTGTTAGTTTTCTCATTCTCATCTTTTCCTTTGTAGTTAGTCGCAGCGGTACGTTGTACTCATGTTCTTGATGCTAATTCGTGTAGTTGTTAGCGCACGCCATCCGTAGGAGGAGAAGGACAGAATTGCCATTCGCCTTCATGATCTCACCCAAGAGCAACTTCAGGAGAGTGGATACTTCTGGGTAGATCATGATCGTGCGATGGCGTTGGCGACCCTGCAGGATCGCGCCTCACGAGTGCTGCTCTTCCTAAAAAAGTCACAGTCGTGTCTGAAGAACATTTATGGGGCGATGTTCCCATTGGATGACAGTCCATCAAGCCTGCTGGCTCTCCTTGCCAGATTTCAAGATATGTTCGCGGTTCGCGAGTGCGTGAGGCAGCAGTTGGTGGCTGGTGCCAAGGCTGCCCTCTCAATGGTGCGTTTGCACAGGCCTGACGTGGATGTTGCCGCCATTTCCTCTAGGCCACCAGCGCCGCCAGCAGGATCTGCCTGGAATATGGTACCGCATTATCAGGCGGTGGACCGTCCAGTAGAGGAGATTTTCGACTTCTCCGAGGAACAAACCAACGTTCTTCTGTTGCAGTAGTAGCCAAATTTGTATCCTGCACATAAGTGTATTTGTGTTGTAAAGTTCATATATATGTTGTAGATAATTCATTGTCGAATGTCTATAAACAGCTTTGTTAGCGTGAGGTGCGTTGCACTATGCGAGTCCTTTTCGTTGGCCTGGCCATCCCTTGTCAACCTGCCAGGTGCGTTGCAGCTGGGTTGAGTTTGCGTTAAGGGGTTCGATTGATGTGCCAGCTACTCAGGATATCGCGTTATTGGTTCGAAGAACAAATGTATGTAGGGTGGCGCAGCCCTCGAGTATAAAATTGACAAAGTGAAAGAGAAACACAGAGTTTTGGGGCACTTAGCTTTTATTTATTTGAAGAACAGTATGCGGTACAATGTGTGGCTAAGTAGCCTTGGCGGAGTAGCCTTATTTGCGATGTAAAAGTAAAAACAACTAGGGGTAGAAGCGTCGTAGTTGTGCGACGTTCCAAGGGTTGGAGTATGCGACTCCTGGCTCTAGATCTTGAAGGCGATAGGCGCCACCCGGGATTACTTCTGTAATCACGTACGGTCCTTCCCAGGGGGACTTGAGCTTGAGATGCCCCTGTTGCTTCAGTCGCAGGACCAGATCACCTTCGACGAAGGATCTAGGGCAAAGCCTTCTACAGTGGTAGTTGCGCAGGTTCTGCTGGTAGATCGTAGATCTTTCTACGGCAATTTCTCTTGCCTCGTCGAGGAGGTCGACGGAGTCTTCGAGTGCAAGGGATGACTCTTGTTCGCTGTAAGCGACTACGCGCGGCGCCTTGTACCGCACTTCGGCGGGTAGTACTGCTTCTGCTCCGTGCACCATAAAGAATGGCGTGTAGCCCGTGGCGCTGTTTGGAGTTGTACGTAGGCTCTAGAGTACGGATTGCAGCTCATCTGGCCAGCAACCCGCGGCTTGTTCAAGTGGTCAAAGAAGTCGCTTCTTGATGCCGCTGCATACGAGCCCGTTTGCTTTTTCCACCCGACCGTTGGTCTGTGGATGCGCGGCTGAGGCGTAACTGATGTTGATCCCCAGGTTTTCGCAGAATTCTTGGAACTCCTTGGATGTGAAGTTCGTCCCATTGTCAGTGATGATGCTGTGCGGCACGCTGAAGCGATAGACGATGGACTCGAAGAATTTGACTGCGCTGTGTCCTAATTGCTTGGTCACCGGCATGGCCTCAATCCACTTGGTGAATTTGTCGACTGCGACCAAGAGGTAGACGTAGCCTCCTTGCGAGGACCTTGGAAGTTTGCCAACCATGTCGAGCCCCCACTGTGCGAAGGGCCAGGCCCGTGGGATAGGCCGTAGCTCTGTGCCTGGTGTGTGTGTGGCTTGTCCGCGAATGCTGACAAGCGTTGCACTTTTGGACTATGTCCTTGGCGTCACGCATGGCCGTGGGCCAGTAAAATCCAGCTCGTAGAGATTTGGCAACGAGGGCGCGACTGCCGGCGTGGTGCCCGTAGGTCCCTTCATGGATGTCGAGGAGAACTGCTCTTCCATCGGCCAGGGAGATGCATCGTTGTAGCACTCCTGTGATGCTGCGTTTATACAGTTCGCCGTTAATAACGGCGAATGCCTTGGAGCGCCGCGCGATGTGTCGTGCCTCTGTGGGGTCTTCCGGTAGTCTCTTACTGAGGAGGTACGTAATGTACGGCTGCGTCCAGGATTGCTCAATCATCATGACGCTCATTGGTCCCTCGAGTCCTGTGTCCAGCTCCAAGTCATCGAGTGCCATTGGCTCATTGGGTGGCGTAGCCCCCGAGTCCGTTGCTGCACTTGTTTTCTTCTCTGCGGCCTTTGGTGGTATGGGGGCGCATATGCGCTCGAGAAATACCCCAGGTGGTATTGGGGCGCAGGTAGAGCCTATGTTGGCGAGTGCGTCCGCCTCTTCGTTGCTTTCGCGGCCAACATCTCGCAGCTCACAACCATCAAAGTCTCCTTCGAGTGTATCGTAGAGGTCGCGATATGCGATCATGTTGTTGTTCACTGCGTCACACTCATGCATTGTTTGGTCGACAACCAGTTTTGAGTCGCCGTATATGACGAGCCTCTTAGCGCCGCAGGCTTTTGCCATCCTCATCCCGTGCAACAGGGCCTCGTATTCAGCCTCGTTGTTTGAGGCTGTGAACTGCATTCGCAGGATGTATTTCAGCTTGTCCCCTTGAGGTGATGTCAGTATGACACCTGCGCCTGCTCCGTCTTTCTGCTTGGACCCGTCGAAGTGCATTGGCTAGAAGTAGGACATATCTGGCTTATCCGGGAGCTGGTTCTCCATCCAGTGCATGAGAAAGTCAGGGAGCACTTGCGACTTGATTGCGTCGCGTTTTTCATACGTGATGTCTCGTGGAGACAGCTCTATTCCCCAAAGCGCGACTCGCCTCGTAGCATTGGGGTTGTTGAGGATATGTCCCAACGGGGCGTCGTTGACTACCACGATTGGGTGCTCCTGGAAGTAGTGGCGCAGTCGCCGGGCGGTCATAAAGACGCCATATGCCAGCTTCTGGTAGTGCGGGTACCGCTGCTTTGTTGGCGTGAGGACCTCGCTGAGGTAGTATACCGGGCGTTGTACGCCATGGACCTTGGTTTCCTCAGCTTGCTCGACGACGAGCACTGTGCTGACCACCTGGTTGGTGGCAGAGATGTACATCAACAGTGGTTCCCTTTCTCCCGGAGTCACCAAAACTGGCGAGGTGGATAGCAGGCGCTTAAGATCTTCGAATGCTTCTTGCGCTTCGTTTGTCCACTCAAATTTTTCAGCTTTGCGGAGGAGCTGGTAGAAGGGTTATGCCTTTTCACCCATCCGGCTGATAAATCGACTGAGAGCCGCGATTCGTCTGGCCAGTTGCTGAACGCCTCTTATGTTCTTCGGCTTCTGCATGGCCAGTATGGCTTTTATCTTTTTTGGGTTTGCCTCGATTCCTCTCGTGGAGATGAGGTACCCGAGTAACTGCTCCGATGGTACGCCAAAGGCGCATTTGTCCGGATTGAGCTTGATCCGGTAGCGGTCGACGTTGGTGAAGGTTTCGCGCAAATCATCGATTAGGGAGGCTTCCTCCTTGGTCTTGATTACTATGTCGTCGACATAGACTTGGATATTGCGACCCAGTTGCTCCTTGAGGCAAGCCTGCATGCACCGCTGGTAGGTGGCTCCCGCGTTTTTTAGCCCAAAGGGCATTGTGTTGTAGCAGAACACACCGAAGGGCATTGTAAACGCTGTTTTCTCTTGATCTTCCTCCTTCATTCGAATTTGATTATAGCCTGAGTAGGCGTCGAGGAAGCAGAGGCGCTCACATCCAGCGGTGGAGTCGATGATCTGGTCGATCCGTGGCAGCGGGAAGTGATCCTTTGGGCAGTGCTTATTTTAGGAAGTGAAGTCCACGCACATCCGTAGGATATCCGTGTCCTTTTTTGGTACCAGCACCGTATTGGTGAGCCAAGTGCTTTCTTTGATCTCGCGTATGAATTTGGCCTCGAGGAGTCTGTTGATCTCCATTCTGACTACATGCGCCCGTGGCTCAGACAGTCGCCTGATTGTTTGTTTGACTGGCCTTGCGTCGGGGTTGACGTTGAGTGCGTGCTCGACGAATTCCCTGGGAACTCCTGGCATGTCCGCAGGACACCAGGCGAAAATTTCCCAGTGCTCACAGAGGAATTCGACGAGCGCGAGTTCCTATGCGGGACTCAAGTTGTTGGCGATGAGGGCCGTCTTGGCGAGATCCGATGGATGGACCTGCACCTTCTTTGTGTGCACATATGAGTCGAAGGAGAGATCAGGTGAGCTTGGCCTGCTCAGGGGAGGCAAACTGTTGTCTGTCGTCTCCTTTAATCGCGTGAGCTCTTCCTGCATGCCGAAGGACTGGGAGATTCTGTTGAACTCCCTGTCGCAACTGTCAGATCGTTCAAAGCTCCCATTGATCGTGATGACGCCGTTAGGACCTGACATTTTCATCGGTAGGTAGGCGTAGTGGGGTACTGCCATGAACCTGGCGAACGCGACGCGCCCGAGGATGCAGTGGTATTGTGAGGGCCAGTCGATGACCTCAAAATCGATGCGCTCGCGCTGGAAGTTCTTCGGCGTGCCGAAGATGACGTCGAGGTTGATTTTGCCCAGGGGGTATATGCCTTTCCCTGGGACGATGCCGTGGAACGTTGTGTCCGATGCCTCCAAGCAGGTTAGAGGGATCCTCATTGCTCGCAAGGTACTCGCGAATATGAGGTTGATGCCGCTTTCGCCATCCATGAAGACGCGACTCATGTCGAAGCCTCCGATTTGCGCCTCGAGTACGAGGGGGCAATGACCTGGGCGAGGTACTTGAGGCGGGTGGTTGCGTTTGTCGAAGGTGATGCATGACTCGCTTCCACTGAGGTACTCAGTGGTGGATGGTGGCAAGTGCGTGGCCAAGTTGACTTGGCGAGTGATGGCCTTCTGCACCCTGTTGGAGGGGCGCCCCTTTTGAATCATCATGGTACCCATGGCCCGTGGGTACGGTTCTCCTCCGTGGTGCTGGTCCGGTGCGGCTCCGTTCGGGGGTGGCCCAGGTGGTGGTGGTGGTGCGCCATGTGCTACGGCGCCTGGAGCGGCCCCTTAGCCTCTTTCAACTGCGTTGCGGTTCATTCGAACCAATCCCTCGTGTAGCTTGAGGAATTCGTGACAGTCCTTGAGGAGGTGACTGGACTTTCTCTTGCCGTCATGCTTGTCGATGTACAAGTGTACCGTGCATGGCCTAGAAAATTTGTCCTCAATGGAGGTCGCGGGTGCCTCATCGCGAGTGCGGCGTTGCCATACTTGCGTGGTTTTCCCGGAGTCGTGGTATCCGCCGCTGCGGTATCCGCTGTTGCGGTTATCGTCGCGTCTATCGGCGTAGCCAGCGGCGACCATGTTGACGTCATCACGATTGTCGTAGATGCGCATGCGACGCTTGCCTCGGCGGTCGCGTCTGCGCTCGAGTTCTGCCTCCTCGTCAGAGTGAGCGCGATTCTTTACTGAATCTTCTCCATTAGCCCATCGATTCGCGATCTCCATTAGATGGTCGATGGTCTGGGGCTTTGAGCGGCCCAGCTCCTCCCTGAGTTCCATGCGGCGGACACCACCGTTGAATGCATCAATCGCGCGGTCTTCCGAGATGTTCTCCGCGGAGTTCTTGATGATGGACCACCTTTGGATGTAGGAGCGCAGTGATTCGCCAGATCTCTGCTGGCAGCATCTCAACTCTTCGATTGATGCGGGCCGTTTGTACGTACCCTTAAAGTTGCGCATGAAGCTGTACACCAGCTCGTCCCAGCTGCGAATGGATCCGCATGGGAGGTTATTGAGCCATGCCCGAGCGACGCCCTGCAGCTGTAGCTGCAAGCATTGCATGGCAGTGCTTCGACTGCCTCCGTGCAGCCTGACGGAGGAGATGTGGTCCTCCAGCCAGATCTTGGGGTCCTGTAGGCCGTCAAATTTTGGGTTCTTCGATGGGAGTTTAAACCCCTTAGGCATTCGCTTCTGCCTAATGGATCTGCTGAAGCATCGGGCGCCGCAGAGTTCCCCATCTTCTTCTTCCGTGTCAGTCGACCGAGCACGTCGTGCCCTTGATTTTTCGATCTTGCACTGTGTGAGGTCGTCGCGCGCATCGTAGTCGTGGTCATGTCGCCGTGAGCGGCGACGCCGAGACAGGTCGTGACTGTCATCGCTGGATGAGGGCGAGGAGTGGCACTTTGCTAGCGCGTTGCCCTTTTTAGGGTCTGGTACTGGCTCCTTGTCGAGGGCGGCCTCGATCAATCCCAAGCCCACGATCGTAGATCGGTGCATGGTGGTTCGGGGATCTCCAGCTGGCGGCTGGTTATTGAGGAGGTACATGGTGGCTGCCGTTACTGCAGCCTGCGGTGTCCTAGGGACCACGTTGCCTCTCGTGTCGACTGTCATAGAGCCAAAGTCGAGGACTTTCGCAGCTTCTATGCATTCTTGTTCGGTGAGGTGAGCCATCCGCGACTGCCTCTTCTTGGCGAGATGCTCATTGCCTCTTGAGGAGGATCCTCCGCAGGAGGAGAGTCCAGCGCGATGAAGGCTCGATTCGTCTGCTGCCTTTTTACGCGCCTCGAGCTACGCGATTGTCTGGAGCTGGCATTTGAATTCTTCTTTGAGGAGCCAATGATAGCCCATCAGCAGTTCCTGCGGGGTCCCAAAGGGTAGAGGTGTTCCCCGTAAGGCCTCGCGGCAGTGATCCCACTCTTGCTCGTTGAGCTTGATTACGACGCGTTCGCCGGTTTGCTCATTGATTATGCTGGGAGGCTCGACTGCTCCCCCGTTGTTGACGGGGGCACGATTGCCACTGTTACCACCGTTGCCGCCGTTGCCAGCGTGAGGTGGGTCGGTGCCGGTGTTGCCACCGTTGTCGCGATTGGCAGATGTGTCGCCTGGGTTGATGACGGCACACATGAAGTGATTGGGGAAGCTATTGCTTCCACAACTTTCAGATTCGGAACCGTAGGTCCCATCTTCAGTGGCCAGATCCCTCAGATCGGAATCACGACTACTGTCGCTGATCGTGTTCTCGACTGCCACCAGGGCATTGAGCTTGCTGAGGGCGCCGATCGATGGAGGGAACCATAATGCCGGGGCAATCGCCGGTGCTGTCGGCTGATCAGGCATGCGAAGCGTGCCCATGTATCCAACTTGGAAGCGGAAGCTCCCAATCGCCAGGCTGATTCCGTCGCCCATGGATTCGAAGGATGCGCGGGTGGCCGGCGTGTGGACGGTGAAGTCGAACGCGCCGAAGAGCTGGCGAACCTCCGCTGTTGTGGAGTTGTAGATCGCAGTTGATGGGGCCAAAGAAGCCGCAACATCAGCACTCCCACTTCCCACAGACGGCGCCAATTGACGAGGGTTTAACTCATCAATGCCCATTGTTATGGACTTGGGTTTTAAAGAAGGAGGGAGCGCTGGAGACATCTATCGGCTAGCAAACAAGCACACAGGGGACAAAGGATTTACCCAGGTTCAAGCCTCGTAGAGGTCCCTACTCCTCCTTGTCTGCTCGTGGAATTATCGAAGGAGTCGAAAGTTACAATGGTGCGCAGATGCAATCTGGCAAGAGTTGTGGAAACTAGGGTTGCATGTGTCCTCCTCGCCGCCCCTCCTAGCCTTTATATAGATAGGCTACGTCTCGGGTAGCAGGCCGAGTCGGTTACAAGTTAGGGTTTTCCCCTTTAAACTTTCTATCTTTAGCTTCTTCTTGATCTTCAAGCAATCGAGAGTCCGCAGGTTACTCGAATCCTTCCATCTGGGCCTAGGCGACACCGTGGGCCTGTACATATTTGGAGCGTATATACCAAGCTCGAGTACCTGTATGGTATACCCATGTCACTCTCGCATCAAGAGCCTTTTGGAACAAGTCGGGCATGAAGTCAAGGTCAAGGGACAACTCAAGATTTAACTCCACCATGAAGGCTCCTAAGGCAAGATCTTGCTACAATTGCAATGACAAGAGTCATTTCATTGCCCAATGTCCCTTTGAGAATAGAGAAGACAATGAGGGCCGTCTTATCCACAAGAGCAAGCTAAGACCTCCTCATCCAATGAACAAGAACTTCCAAAACAAGAACATTGCTAACAAGGAAAGAGCAATGGTGGTCCATGAAGAGTACTTCTCAGGCGCAAATGATGATGATGATAGTGAAGGTCAAAGTGGAGAGATCGTGGGAGTTGCTGCTATTGCCACTTCTTCTACCCCACGAGTATCTCTCTTTGACTCGCTAAATGAGAACACCATCCACTCCAACCAAAAGTATCTCATGGCTAATGCCACCGAGGTAACACCCGCTTCCAAGTCTCCCTCAAATGAACTTCCTTTGCATGATCTAGATGGTCTAGAGGTAAAGAAAGAGATGGTAAGCATGTGTGAATTTATAGAGAACCTAGATGATGATACTAGAATGTGCTTTGAAACTCTTACAAACCAACTAGACCATTCTAGGGAAGTGCTAGATGAAAAGGAAGAACTAATTGATATGCTTGGTAAAAATGAAAGAGATGTCGCCGATTAAATTGCCTCTCTCTCACAATCTCTTGAAGATGAACATAATATGAGAATAACTCTTGAGGAGATTGTTGCTAATCTTGTAGATGATCATAATGCCTCCATGTCTCAACTTGTTAAAGAATCATACCATGCTCTCGCTTCATTGGATGCCCTTAAAAATGTAAAGGTTGAGTTTGGGGTTGGTCATGAATGTCTAAAGGACTTTGAGAAACTCAAAGAGGAACATCACGCCTTGGAGAGAAAATTCTCAAGTCTTTTTGAAGCCCGTGAGTGACTTCAAACTCAATTGAACAATGAACAATCAAAGTCTTTCGCTATGCCTATGATACATTTGCCTTGTTCTTCTAACCCTTGTTGCAAGCATGCGATTCTTTTTGAGGAAAACAAGGAGTTGAAAGAACAACTTGAAAAAGGGCAAGTTGACAAGACGGGCATTGGGTACTCCCCTAGGCCCAAGAAGAAGAAGAAGAACAAGAAAAGGAAGAAGAGCAAGAATTTTGCTCAAGGATCCGGTTATGGATCTACCTTTGTGCAAAGTGATAACTTTGTCGGGAATAACAACCCTTCCTACATTCTTTGTAAATATTTTGATGGTCATGTCTATGAAAAATACATTGGCACCTCTTATACTCATGATTATCATTGGACTATTTGGGTACCAAAGACCCTTGTGACTAATAAAAGGGGACGCAATGCAAAATGGGTACCTAAAACCAAAGCTTGATTTTCTTGTAGGACTTCACTTCTGGTGGAGCGAAATGGGTGCTTGATAGTGGAGCTACAAGCCATATTATCGGAAGTAAGTCTATCATGTCGGAGATTAGGCCAAAATTTTCCAATACTATTGTATCCTATGGTTATAAAACAAGTTCTCAGGTATTGGGTTTTGGTAAGGCAGTAGTAGCCCCGAATGTATCCTTGGTTAATGTAATGATTGTCAAAACCCTTAGGTATAATCTCCTTTCCGTTCGTGCTTTAGCCATTATGGGTCTTTCATCCTTCTTTAATGAGCATCCCGTGGTCCTCATGTGGATCAAGACTCTCATGGTGGATTTCGTTGGATACGTAGAGCATGACTTGTACGTGGTGGATTTCTCCAGAAAGCCCTCTACACATGCTATATGTCTCTATGCGAAAGCCGACGTGGGCTAGTTGTGGCATCGCCGCTTGGCCCATGTAAACATGAAGTCTTTGCAAAGTCTCTACACGGGGGGCCACATCCTTGGACTAAAATACATTTCCTTTGCCAAAGATCGTGTGTGCAGGGCTTGTATTGAAGGGAAGATGCATGAGAAGCCTCATAAGATCCTCAATCAAATAACCACCGAGCGGTGCTTAGAACTTCTTCACATGGATCTCTTTGGGCCTCCTTCTCATGATAGTCTTGGAGGGAATAAGTATTGTTTGGTGATTTTTGATGACTTCTCAAGATACACATGGGTCCACTTCTTCAAGTTCAAGAGCGAGACGCAACAAACCATCATCGATTTTTCTAATCAAGTTCAACAGAAACACAATGCTACAATCCTTACCATTCGGAGTGACAATGGGACCGAGTTCAATAACTAAACCTTGGATGAAATTCTTAGTGATGAGGGGATCAAGCATCAATACTCAACTCCTTACACCCCTCAACAAAATGGTGCTACCGAGAGGAAGAATCGTACCTTAATGGATGCGGCCCGGACCATGTTGGCAGAATTCAAGTCTCCTTATAACTTTTGGGCCGAAGCCATCTCCACCGCTTGCCATGCTATCAACCACCTCTACCTATGCAAGAAGAAGAACAAAACTCCTTATGAACTTCTCACCGGTCACAAGCCAAATGTCAAATACTTTCGGGTGTTTGGTTGTAGATGTTTCATTCTCAAGAAAGGTGTCCGCTTGTCAAAGTTTGAGTCTAGAGCTCAAGAAGGGATCTTTGTTGGTTACTCCACTCAATCTCATGCCTATAGAGTCTACAATAAAGCAAATGGAAGAGTTGAAGAATCTAGCAATGTTGATTTTGATGAATACCATGAGTCCCCCGTGAGGCAAGATGGTGTTCGTGATCCAAGTGATTAAATTCCTCCCCAAGACATAAGAAGAATGGGTGTGGGATTCTTCCACCCCATTTAGGAACCCCTTGTGGCCGAAGGAGAAGGACCAAACTCTACTCAAGTGGAGCCTTCACTTTCATAAGATCATCTCGTTTCTCAAGGACAAATTGTTGCTACTCAAGACTCTCCAAGCTCTTCCCAAGATCTTCGTGACCATGACTCTCCAAGCTCAAGTCAGCCTCAAGTTTCTCAAGCTCTACCTATCCAAGATTGTGGAACTCCACAATTCAATGTTGATCAAGGTCAAGTTGAAGAAGGACAAGGTCAAGCTATAGAATATCAAGGTCAAGCTAACAATGACCAAGGCCAAGCTAATGTCTCTCCACCCATTGATGATGATTCTCCTATGGTTGATATTCATTAAGATAGTGATCAAGTTCATGCGTATAGTCAAGGTGGGGACTTGAACCGTGGTGATGACCAAGTGGTTGCTCAAGAATCTCGTCTTGAGACCCAAGCCCGCCGTCAAGCATATCGTCTCGCCAAGCTCATCAAAGATGGCCATATCCTTGATAATGTTTATGGAGATTTCAATAGGGGTTCTACTACTAGGAGACAACTAACCTCGTTTAGTTCTCATCATGATTTTATCTCTCATGTTGAACCCCAAAATGTCTTCGAAGCACTTGAAGACGATGATTGGATCGATGCTATGAATGAAGAACTTCACAACTTCAAGAGGAACAAGGTGTGGACATTAGTGAAGCGACCAAGAGATTGCCAAAATGTCATCGAGACCAAGTGGATATTCAAGAACAAGCGTGATGCCAATGGTATAGTTGTCTGCAACAAGGCAAGGTTGGTAGCCCAAGGACACTCCCAAGTTAAGGGCATTGACTATGGTGAAACTTATGCCCCTGTTGCTCGTCTAGAATCCATGCACATGCTTCTTGCTTATGCTACTCATCATAATTTCAAATTGCAACAAATGGATGTTAAGAGTGCTTTCCTTAATGGTCCTTTAAAGGAAGTGGTTTATGTCAATCAACCTCTAGGATTTGAGGATCCTCTCTTCCCGTACCATGTCTACAAACTTGATAAGGCACTATATGGTCTCAAACAAGCCCCACGTGCGTGGTATGAGTGACTTAGAGAGCTTTTATTAGACCATGGTTTTGAAGTAGGCCTTATTCTCCCCACTCTTTTTACTAAGAGAGTTGGAGGAAACTTGTTAATTTGCCAAATTTATGTTGATGACATTATTTTTGGTTATACTAACAAAGCTTTCAATGAGGATTTTGCCAAGCTCATGACCGACCGCTTCGAGATGTCTATGATGGGGGAGTTGTAATTATTTCTAGGATTTGAAATCAAGCAATTGAGAAATGGCACCTTCATCAACCAAGCCAAATACATTCAAGATGTGCTCAAGAAGTTCAACCTTGATCAAGTCAATGGAGCCAAAACTCACATGCCCACAAAGGTTAATCTTGATCTTGATCCCAAGGGTAAGGATGTGGATCAAAAGCTTTATCGCTCGAGGATTGTTTCTTTGCTTTACCTTTGTGCATCTCGACCGGATATTATGTTGAGCATGGGTATGTGTGCAAGATTCCAAGCCGCACCAAAAGAAAGCCACATGGTGGCGGTCAAGAGAATCTTTTTATATTTGGTTCATATCCCAAACTTTGGGTTATGGTACCCCAAGGGAGCTAGCTTTGACCTCATTGGATACACAGATTCGGATTGGGAGGGAGACAAGGTGGAAATGAAGTCAACCTCCGGTACTTGTCAATTTCTTGT
The DNA here is from genome assembly GCA_910589775.1 of Avena eriantha. Taxonomy (NCBI): domain Eukaryota; kingdom Viridiplantae; phylum Streptophyta; class Magnoliopsida; order Poales; family Poaceae; genus Avena; species Avena eriantha. Next base: position 483,821,916 of record OU342745.1, read on the forward strand.
AAGATCCTTGGTGTGTTGGTCCTCTAAGAAGCAAAATTGCATGTCTATGTCCACCTCCGAAGCCGAGTACATCTCCGCCGCAAGTTGTTGTGCTCAATTGCTATGGATGAAGCAAACCTTGAAGGATCTTGGACTTTCTTTCAACAAGGTGCCCCTTCTTTGTGACAATGAGAGTGCCATTGCTATTTCTCACAACCCGGTGTAACACAATCTAACCAAGCACATTGAGATTCGTCATCATTTCATTCGGGATCATGTTGCAAGAGGAGACATTTCGTTGGAGTATGTTCCTACCAAGGCCAATCTAGAGGATCTTTTCACGAAGCCTCTTGATGAAGCAAGGTTCTGGGAGTTAAGGCATGAGCTAAATATCATAGATTCGAGCAATGTGGCTTGAGTGACTTGCACACCTACCCATGACTCAAAGGATATCTTGTTTGAATGGCCGCATGGATTTAGGGGGAGTGTAGTTCCTCACATGAATCAACACTCTCCTTATTATGCACACATTAATGTATTCATTCTCTATGGTCTCTCGAGGAGACAAAATGATCTTCAATGGTGAGTTTTGGTAATGAACCCAAGATATATCTTCACGGTGTCAAGCCAAATTTACTCATATATGGTGGCCTCGGCCACCGACCTATTGTGTATTTTTCTTAGTGTTCATTCTTGGTGTTTTTCTTTGTTTTTGGTGTGTTTGCTCATTTTTGGGTATTTATTTGGTTCTTCACAGTTTGTGGTGTCTATCCCAAGCCTTTATTTCTCCCTAAAACACCTCTATATCCTGCACAAGTTCCTTGCAAAATTCTGAACCTGGGATACTTTGGCTGGTGGCACCGGAAATTCCGGCCAGAGCCGGTAGTAATGCTCCTGGGAGTTTTTCTCCAGAAGTACTCCCTGGGCCGGTACTACCACTCGGGCCTGGAATCTCCATGTCACCATAGTTCCGGCCGCTGGCCGGTTCTACTGGTCGGGTTCGTCGATCTATAAAACTAGGGCCCAGGAAGAAAACGGGGACCACTCCCCATTTCTTCCCTGACCCCTCTTTTACAGAGAACTACGGCTGAAGAACTCCTGTGGAGGTGCCACCGGGGCCTTCGATTCTAGCCATCTTTCCCAGATCTGCTCCGTAGGACCCTTCCCCACCTCGATCTCCTGCCATGGACTCCAGTATTTTCCCCTCACTCCCTCCATTGATGGATATCTTGTCATTCCATTTCTTGAGTAAGGGCATGCCATGTCTAGGGCCTCTTCTTTGGCTAGAACTGTCTAGGGAGATCATGGTAGGCCTAGGAACCTCTGCTAGAGACGATTGACCAAATACATTGGTGGAATCCATGATTGTTGTGCCCCCAAATCTGATGAACCACCACGTTCGTGCTCTCACCGGTACTACCAATGGGGCATGACCGGTACTTCCGATGGGCTCTGCTCCACCGGTAGTTCCGGAGGCTCACTGGAACTTCCGCTACACACGATTTGGACTCCAACTCTGTATTTTCTCAATCTCTCTCGGTTTTTCCTTTCGAACTCGTGCACTTACTGATACGTCCAAAACATATCTACTTTCCCGAACACTTTTGCTATTGTTTCTCCTCTAATTTGTGTGATTTGGATACAACTAATGCGGACTAACACTGCTTTCAGCAGAATTGCTTTGGTGTCTCGTTTTTGTGTAGGAAATCAACTTTCGGGAAAAATCCCAGAAAATATCGCAAAACTCCTATTTTACCAAAAGACTCATGGAGCCAAAAGACAAGACGGAGAAGGGCCACGAGGGGCCCACACCACCTGGTGGCACGGGCCAGGCCAGGCCATGCCAGGGGGTGGTGTGGCCACCTCGGCCTCCGCCTCGACCTCTCCTTTCGCCTATATAAGCCCTCTGACCTAAAAACAAAGGGGGGTTCGACGTTTTTCCACATAGAGTTTCGTTGCGCCGCCAATACCAGAAACCGCGATTCGGAACCAGAAACTCCATTCTAGCACCCTGCCGGGACGAGGAATTGGAGGAGATCATCGCCATCATCATCACCAACGCTTCTCCATCAATCATCCATGATTCCCCCATCCATGAGTGAGTAATCCCCCGCAGTAGGCTATGGGGATGGTAGGGATTGGATGAGATCATTCTTGTAATTGGATCAGATTGTTAGGGCATGGTGCCTAGTATCTATTGTTAGTGCTTTTTGACATTGTTGCAACTTGTTATGCTTAATGCTTGTCACTAGGGCCCGAGTGCCATGATTTCAGATCTGAACATGTTATTGATTCATGATGATATTATTGTTTATGATCTTACCTGGAAGTTGTATACACATATTATTATCTGCAACCCGAGGCCCTAAAGTGACAGAAATCGGGATAACCGGAGGGGATGGCTATGATACGAGGATCACGTGTGTTCATGGAGTGTTAATGATTTGCTCCGGTGCTCTATTAAAAGGAGCACCTTAATTGCTAGTAGATTCATTTGAGGCCCCGCTGCAACGGGTTGGCAGGACAAAAGATGTTGTGCAAGTTCTCATTATGAGCACGTATGACTATATATGGAACACATGCCTATGATTATTTAGTACTTGGATACTTAATCTTATTTACCTGCAATTGCCCTATGTCTTGATTATTACATGAATTGTCTTGTCCATGCAACGCCCATCCATCCATCCCTATGCCTACCGCACTTAATCCTACTGTTTACTGCAATTGTTACTACTGTCTTTATTTTACTGCTGCTATTACTTTGCTATTGCTACTACAAAATTGTTGCTACTGATAAACTACTGCAAGAAAGATTGTTTCTAGGTGCAGCTGAATTGACAACTCAGTTCTTAAGGCTTATAAATATTCTTTGGCTCCCCTTGTGTCGAATCAATAAATTGGGTTTTACTTCCCTCGAAGACTGTTACGATCCCCTATACTTGTGGGTCATCAAGACTATTTTCTAGCGCCGTTGCCAGGGAGCATAGGAGACAACTAGGGGTTCTACTACTAGGAGATAACTAACCTCGTTTAGTTCTCATCATGCTTTTATCTCTCATGTTGAACCCCAAAAGGTCTTCGAAGCACTTGAAGACGATGATTGGATCGATGCTATGAATGAAGAACTTCACAACTTCAAGAGGAACAAGGTGTGGAAATTAGTGAAGTGACCAAGAGATTGCCAAAATGTCATCGAGACCAAGTGGATATTCAAGAACAAGCGTGATGCCAATGGTATAGTCGTCTGCAACAAGGCAAGGTTGGTAGCCCAAGGATACTCCCAACTTAAGGGCATTGACTATGGTGAAACTTATGCCCCTGTTGCTCGTCTAGAATCCATTCACATGCTTCTTGCTTATGCTACTCATCATAATTTCAAATTGCAACAAATGGATGTTAAGAGTGCTTTCCTTAAAAGGAGCACCTTAATTGCTAGTAGATTCCCTTGAGGCCCCGCTGCAACGGGTTGGCAGGACAAAAGATGTTGTGCAAGTTCTCATTATGAGCACGTATGACTATATATGGAACACATGCCTATGATTATTTAGTACCTGGGTACTTAATCTTATTTATCTGCAGTTGCCCTATGTCTTGATTATTACATGAATTGTCTTGTCCATGCAACGCCCATCCATCCCTATGCCTACCGCACTTAATCCTACTGTTTACTGCAATTGTTATTACTGTCTTTATTTTACTGCTGCTATTACTTTGCTATTGCTACTACAAAACTGTTGCTACTGATAAACTACTGCAAGAAAGATTGTTTCTAGGTGCAGCTGAATTGACAACTCAGTTCTTAAGGCTTATAAATATTCTTTGGCTCCCCTTGTGTTGAATCAATAAATTGGGTTTTACTTCCCTCGAAGACTGTTGCGATCCCCTATACTTGTGGGTCATCAAGACTATTTTCTAGCGCCGTTGCTAGGGAGCATAGCTCTATTTATAAAGTTCACTTGGAATTATTATTGTTTGCTGCTATCCATTCATCATGGGTAAAACTCGTGATGGAAAAGTTCCCATATTACCATCCACTACAAGGAGAGGTACAGTTCTGAACACCTCTGTTGCTCTTGATTCACCATCTGTGATGCGTAAGCTCCTTACACCACCACCACATACACATACTGCTACTTCTGCTGAATCTGAAATTGCTTCTGATACTTATGAGGCTACTTCTACTGTGCTTGATGAGAGTGGTTCATTAGGTCCTTCCTAGATGCTACAATTGCTAGAACTATAGTTGGAAATACTAAAACTCCTAATGAAGATACTGCTACACCTGTTAGTTCACCTGAGCCTAGAGAGAGCTATGATCTTGATGATGGTTATATTCAAATGACTGATGAATTTATTGAAGAATGTCAAAACACTCATGGTACAAGTGCTATTAAGAGTCTTCTTGAGAGACGTACTGCTAGACCTAAATTATCTCCTAATGATAAGTTTGCTACATCTCCTATAAACATTAAAGATAAGGATTATGATTTCTCTCTTGATTTTTCTTACATAACCATTGTTGAGAAAGAACCTTTTTGTGGGACTAAAAAATAAAGTGTTGTAGCACATATGACTGAGCTTTCTACCATGAGTGGCTTATTTTCTGATGATATTATGATGCGCACCTACTTTGTTGCTAAAGTTTTCCCTTTTTCACTAAAAGGAGAAGCTAAAGCTTGGTTTAATAGTTTATCTCCTAGATCTATTGATATCCCTGATTGCTTGATTGATATTTTCTTTCAGAAATATTTCCCTCCTAGTGCTCGACATGCCATTTTGCAGGAACTTTTTTATCTTAAATAGGGAGAAAAGGAGAAGTTGCCTAAATCATGGGCAAGGTTTTGTGCTTTAATTCACGCACATCCTGGATGTCCCTTACCTAAAATGAGCTTCTTGATATATATTATAATGGACTAACTGATGAATCTAGGACATACTTGGATAGTTTTGCTGATTGTGTTTTTAGGAAGAGAACTCCCAAAGAAGCTGAGGAATTAATGGCTAAAATAAGCAAAAATTATGATGACTGTACTTCACCTGAGTCAACTACACCTGAGCCAACTGTGCCTGAACCAACACCAACACCAACACCAAAGAAGAGGGGAGTGATTGAACTAAGTAATGAAGAGATGAAGGAAGCTAAGAAATGTCTTAAGGAGAAGGGTATTAAATCTGATGATTTGAAGAATTTACTTCCTATAGAAGAATTATGTAAGCCAATCTCCCACTCATCCACTATTAAGGTACACTCTCTCCAACATTTGGATGAAGGTGATATTCCTTATCCTAAATCTCCTGATCAATGCTTAGAAGAATTTTATATCTTTGTTGTTAAGCAAGATAATTTTAATAAGAGAGTGCAGAATCATTTATTGGAAAACTCTAGAGCTATTAATGAGTTGAAAGATATTGTGGAAAGAACCTCCAATGATGTTAAAATGCTTGTTAAACATTTCCAAATGGTTCAAACTCAAATTGATCAGCTTACTAAAGTACAAAAAGATTTGCTAGTTAATGCTTCTAAACTAAAACATGCTTATGAAATTAGAACTAGGAGTGGTGCTTTCACTCAGGATCCTTTATATCCTGAAGGACATCCTAAAAGAACTGAGCAGGATTCTCAACAAATTGAAAATAATGGTGCTTCTTCTAAGAGAAAGAAAAAGAAACATAAAATAGTTGTAGAATCTTCTGAACCTGCTAAGGATCCTAATAGTATATCTGTCTCTGATGCTGAAACTGAAAGTGGTAATGATAAAAGTAATGCTCCTGATAAAGAAGAAATTAAAGAAGAACCTGAAAGGCATACTAAGAATACTAAGTACACTAAGGAATATTTCATTGCTAACAAACATGGTAGTGAAAGGGAGCCTTGGGTTCAAAAACCAATGCCTTTTCCTGATAAGAAACACAAGTCAAAGGAAGAAGAACACTATAACAAGTTTTGTGAGTGGATGAAACCTTTATTTTTGCAAATTCCTTTTACTGATGCTATTAAATTGCCTCCTTATTCAAAGTATATGAAGGATATTGTCTCTAATAAAAGGAAGATTCCTAGGGAGGAAATTTCTACTTTACTTGCAAATTATTCCTTCAATGGTAAGGTTCCAAAGAAACTTGGAGACCCAGAGATTCCAACTATTCCATGTTCTATTAAAAATAATTATGTTAGAACTGCTTTGTGTGATTTGGGAGCAGGAGTTAGTGTTATGCCTTTTTCTCTCTACAAGAGACTTCAATTGGAAAAAATGATACCAACTGATATATCTTTGCAAATGGCTGATAAATCCACTACTATTCCTGTTGGTATATGTGAGGATGTTCATGTTCAAGTGGCTCATAATTGTTTGATATTAACCGACTTTGTTGTGCTTAAAATGCCCGAAGATGATAATATGTCTATTATTCTTGGGAGACCTTTTCTTAATACTGCAGGAGCTGTCATTAATTGTAATCAAGGAACGGTACCTTTTAATGTTGATGACATGGAGCATACTGTCTATTTCCCCAAGAAGATTGATAAGACTTATGGCTTAAATTCAATTGAAAATATTGAGGGCATCAGAGTTGGAGAAATATATTGTCCCATACCACAAGAAAAATATGAAATTATTATGATTGGGACTATTGCTATCAAGGTTGAGGTAACATAACCATTTAGTGAAATGCAAAGTTTTGCTTCATATAAAATTGTTTTGGTAACAAGACCTGATCAACCTTGTTAACAAAGGGATTTTAATGAACAAAACAATGTTTTCACCATGATTATCCTTGCTTACTTTTATTTTATCCATTTCAATTTTTGCTTCCACCTTGTTTACTTTTCTATTGCTAGTTGCTTGCATATTAGAGTGTTTTAGGACTTCTGAAGTTTTAGTTTAGTTTTGTTTTGCATCATTCCAAAATCATCCTTCTGTCAGAAAAATCATTTAAAAAATACCTAAAAATTGCTCAAAAATAAAGTTTCTCAAAAAATTCCAGAAAATTCATATTAAATTTTTACGCCAAAAAGGGGCAGAGAGGTATATGGAGTGACCAGAGGGGCCCCACCATGCAGGCACACCCCCTAGTGGCGTGGCCACACCAGGGGCACGCCTGGCCATGGTGTGGATCACCCTGGCCCTCCACTTATTCTCCCACTTGCCACTCCTTTCTCTCTCCCAAGAAAACATCGTTTCATTGCTCAAACCCGTGTTCTTGCTATTCTTGCTCACGATTTTCGATCTCTTTGCTCATCCCACCTTTGCTGCTGAGATTTGGAGCATTTGTTCTCTAGTATGTGACTCCTCCGCTTGTCCAAGTAGATTTGTGATTAGTGGATTATATCTTGAGTATTTTGCTACTATAGGTGACAGGTTATGTGAGCTTGCATGCTTGTTCTTTGCTTAGATAAATTGTTTTGATGCATTCTTAGCCTTTTTACAAGTCCCTATAAGTAGTTCCTCTCATTATGTACGCACCATGCAATCATTTTTTGTGATGGTTGTCTAAAATTTCAGAAAAAGGAGAGATGGACAACCATACTTTTGGAGAAGTATTTGAGAGAGACACACCCAGGAGGGAAAGGCCTCCGAGACCAGATTCTCAATTTAGGACATCATATAATGAAGATCTTATTGCGCCACGCTTTGGCAATGAGGGAGATGCTTATCCATCTACCTTCCCATGTTTTTCCTTTTTGCAAGCTACAGGGATCCTTGATGATTTCTTACTCCTTGTTCAGAGGGTTGGTCTAACCACTTACATGCAGGATGAGAGTGAGCAAAATGCCTTGCTCACCAAAACTTCTGTTGAAAGTTTCACTTTCACTAACACCCTTTATAGGTCAACCATTTCATTTAAAATTTATGATATGCCTATTACCATGTCATTGGAAAGATTTTGCAGCATTATAGGCATTGGCATGACTGGGACAGTAAAGAAGATCTAAGGTCGACCCGCTGATTTGCTGGAGCTCTACCGAAGTGTAACAAATGATGATGACCGCATAGCTCAGCGCGGGAAGACAAGAAATATTCAACTCCTAGTTCTTCGATATTTTGCTTACTATCTTGCCACTAGCATTCTTGGTAGGGAGAACACTAGTAATATTTCTAATTATCATTTAGCCTTTCTTGCCGCTGCACTTAATAATGAAACCAAGTATAATCTTGGTTCTCTCATTCCTCGCCGCCTAGCTGCTAGAGGACCCATTTATGGAGGCATTATTGCTGCACATATGGTTGTTGCCTTGGGACTTTCTGTTGATCCTAATGATACTGTGCTAACCCCACAAAGGCTTGATCTTACTGCTATGAAGACACATCACTTTGTTACCACTAACTCTAGTATAGAGAGTTTAGTTTACAGGATGATGTTTACTGACGGGTAAGAGAGGGAAATTCCCTTGCCACAGCCTACTTTGTTCAGTATTTGCAGGAGGCCATGGTCGCTCTCCAAGGAGGAGGTGGACGAGTAGCTCCGCTTGCTTGCTTTCCACAGGCAACACCAGGGGGATGTGCCCTCTTACGACTACTCTGCGCACTACGCCGGGGCGTCCTCGAGTTCGTATCAGGACAAAGGCACTTCTTCGTCATATTATGGAGGCGCTGCTTCTTGGCCAGCTTGGGATTGATCTCCACTTAGGCCAAAAGCCTAAGCTTGGGGGGAGGTATACCGACATCACACTCATCTACATATCTTGTTCTGTCGGTACTTTGTATATCCATGTTTCGCTTTCTTTTTAGTTTTTGTCCTCGCTTTATTTTTTCTTTCCAAAACACAAAAAGACCAAAAATATTCTCGTTATTTCTGTTTGTCTTTTTCTTTATCTTTTAGCCTTGGTTTGCTTCATCCTTTTTAGCTTTGATTTGATTATTCTAAAAACCCAAAAGATTTAGCTTTGTTTGCTCTTTCCTTCGGTTCTTATCTTTAAAAATCAAAAACCCAAAAATATTTGTTGTTCTTCTCTGGTTTCGAAAAGTTCGTTGTAGGATTCAGTGGTCCTCAGTGACTCCTTGGAGTTTGGTTTATCTTATTATTCAAGTCCCACAAGTGAAAGGCAATGCTGATTTATGACAATTCGAGGTGTGGTAAAAGGCTGGTATGAACTCTATTTGTTTTCATTTTTGTACATATACTCATCATTGTGGGCATGCTTAGTCTGTTCATGTAAGGGGTATTTATTTAATGGATGCTTAGTAGTTCTTGCTCTCTTATGATCAGCTCCAATCCACTAATAGTTTGTAACTTGTCATATAAATGTTTGCTTTCATTGTTCTATTCATAACTTGGTATGACATTGTGGTATCCTCCCCTGAATGTTTTATTTGAATTGACTTGGCACATGCTCATGCATGCATATGACTAAACAAAAAGTTTGTTAAGCCTCGATGATTTATTTTCCCTCAGAGTTCTTGTGTCACTTTTATGCCACTATTAATTTTGTTTTGTCGCAAGCATGATTATGACAGTTACTGCTCTCTCGATTGTCGCTCCCTTTATTTTGCTAGCCTTCACTTGCACTGAGTATAAGCTTTACTCGCGCATCCAACTCCCCAAAACCAAAGTTGTCAAAAGGTGTCCACCATATCTACCTATTAGCATTTATGCTTTGTTTTCTTCCAAATAAAAATGTTTGCTTATTATATGAAAATTAGTTAGTAAAGCTCTCACGAACTTGATGGCACACTTTATTTTCTTGCATTTAATAAACCTGAACGATTGTTCGCATCTATGTTGTGTATATGCTTACGCTTTATAAGTTGAAAATTAGCAGAACCATGTACCATGGGGAATGCTTTCATCATTGCACTTATTATTTAGTTGATATCATGTTCTTTTGTTTATGGATCCCGACGGTGTGAAATAAAAGGGGAACTTGTAAGTCCATGGAGTTTGTATATGTGTTAGAGAAACGCCTGGGCGGCTAGCATAAGGCATGCCTAATCATGGTGGAAACTTGCAGCATAACCATAGTGAGAATTATATGAAGCATCCTCAATAAAAACCTATGCAAATAGCAAATAAAACGATCTCTGAGATGCTCATTGTCTGTTACCTTGTCATTTTGATATGGGATAGCTCCTGTGTCATGGGGAAAGGGGTACCCCGTTGGCGGTTCTCCATGATACACATGTACTTAAAATGACAAGAACTTACTTGTTACTGGAGTTGAGTAGCATGAGGTTCGGTACACATAAGCAAGGGGCATGAGATTTTCAACTTATAACTTGTCAAGCATATTCTCATATTTGAGTCACTTTAACCTTAATCACCTCAAGATGCTTATGATAGGGGCAATGAGAGCTCAAAGCTAATGACTACTATACTTTCAACATTTGGAAGCCTTTCAAACTTTTCAAATCTTTTCTTTCACTTTTTATATTGAGTCACCATTTATTCTTTGAGCACCTTCCCGAGAGCATAGCTGTCATTCTTAGTGTAATGTGCTTGTCTCAAAACACAGTTAATTGTGACATAACTTTGACGCTTGTATCTTTGATATTTTTACTTCTAGTCTTCACTTAAACTTCAGAGGTGCCTTGGCATTTGTGTTTTGCTCCAAAAGGAAAGGCAAGCAAGATACCACTTTATCATATCTTCTTATGAGAATTACAATCTTGCATATGCTTATGTGTCATGTTGCTTCTTATTATTGGGTTGGAATCTCTTCATAGCTTGCATGACTACTGGGTAAGCTTATTTGTATACTATTTATTATGAATTGCCTAGGTATTTGATCATATGCTGAGAATATATACATCTTATGAAGCAAATGTGTTCGTGAAAGTTTATTTTATTGCAGTCAGTTTTCAACTGAATTGCTTGAGGACAAGCAATAAGCTAAGCTTGGGGGGAGTTGATACGTCCAAAACGTATCTACTTTCCTGAACACTTTTGCTATTGTTTCTCCTCTAATTTGTGTGATTTGGATACAACTAATGCGGACTAATGCTGTTTTCAGCAGAATTGCTTTGGTGTCTCGTTTTTGTGCAGGAAATCAACTTTCAGGAAAAATCCCGGAAAATATCGCAAAACTCCTATTTTACCAGAAGACTCATGAAGCCAGAAGACGAGACGGAGAAGGGCCACGAGGGCCCACACCACCTGGTGGCACGGGCCAGGCCAGGACACGCCAGGGGGTGGTGTGGCCACCTCGACCTCTCCTTTTGCCTATATAACCCCTCTAACCTAAAAACAAAGGGGGGTTCGATGTTTTTCCAGATAGAGTTCTGTTGTGCCGCCACCACCAGAAACGGCGATTCGGAACCAGAAACTCCGTTCTGGCACCCTGCCGGGACGGGGAATTGGAGGAGATCATTGCCATCATCATCACCAACGCTTCTCCATCAACCATCCATGATTCCCCCATCCATGAGTGAGTAATCCCCCGCAGTAGGCTATGGGGATGGTAGGGATTGGATGAGATCGTTCTTGTAATTGGATCAGATTGTTAGGGCATGGTGCCTAGTATCTATTGTTAGTGCTTTTTGACATTGTTGAAACTTGTTATGCTTAATGCTTGTCACTAGGGCCCGAGTGCCATGATTTCAGATCTGAACATGTTATTGATTCATGATGATATTATTGTTTTGTTGGAGATATTCCCAAGAGGCAATAATAAAGTGGTTATTATTATATCTTTATGTTTATGATAAATGTTTACATCCCATGCTATAATTGTATTAACCGAAAACATTAATACTTGTGTGTTTTGTAAACATAAAAGAGTCCCTAGTAAGCCTTTTGTTAAACTAGCTTGTTAAGTAATAGATGATCATGGTTTCCTGATCATGGACATTGGATGTTATTAATAACAAGGTCATATCATTAGGAGAATGATGTGATGGACACACACCCATAGTAAGCATATCATAAGATCAAGTCATTAAAGTTTGTTTTGCTAAAAGCTTTCAAATACATAGTAACCTAATCCTTTGACCATGAGATCATGTTAATCACCATCACCGGATGAGTGCTTTGATGACATCAAATGCCACTACGTGACTCGGTGGTTATAAAGGTGGAATTGGGTATTCTAAAAGTATGTGTTGAAGCGCATGGATCAAGAATGGGATTTGTCCATCCTAATGACGGATAGATATACTCTGGGCCCTCTCGGTGGAATGTCATCCAATTAGCTTGCACGCATGTGACTAGGTCACAAGGGATGTCATATCATAGTACGAGTAAAGAGTACTTATCGGTAACGAGGTTGAACTAGGTATGGAGATACCGATGATCGAACCTCGGATAAGTAGAGTATCGCGTGACAAAGGGAATTGGTTTCATATGTTAATGGTTATATCGATCATGAAGTCATCATTGAGTATGTCGGAGCCATTATGGATCTCCAGATCCCGCTGATGGTTATTGATTGGAGAAGTGTCTCGATCATGTCTGCATATTCGCGAACCGTAGGGTTACACACTTAAGGTTCGATGTAGTTTTAAGTAGATATGGAATATGCATTGGAGACCGAATGTTGTTCGGAGTCTCAAATTGGATCCGGGACATCACGAATAGATCTGGAATTGTCCGGAGAATGAGATTCATGTAAAGGAAATCTTTTTTCTGGGTTTCAGAAAAGTTCCAGAGTATTTAGGGTTTCTGCATCGAGGTGCTTTTACAGGCGAAGGGGCAAGGTCGGTGGGCGCCCGAGGGGCCCACACCATGGGGCGGCTCGCCCTAGGGATGGCCGCGCCAGCACTAGGTGTGGCCACCTCGTGGACCTACTTCGGCCCCTCCCCTCTATATAAGGAGGGGAGGCGCAACCCCTCCCCCTTGCTCCTTTACCCCTGCCCTAGCCGCCAACCTCCTCCTCCTTCCTTCTGCTCCGGCTTAGGCGAAGCCCTGCATAAATCCTTCTCCACCACCACCACCACGCCGTCGTGCTTCTGGGATTCTGTGGAGATCTACTACCTCCGCTGCTTGCTGGAATGGGGAGAGGAAGGTATGCATCGACTCCGCATGTGTAACCGACTGCGGAAGTGCTGCCAGAACACAACGCCAGAAGGATCGTCTGCACGATCTTGAGATCGGAAAGTGATCGTCTACATCAACCACGAGATCCGATCTCGCCCAAGGCTTTCGGATCTACAAGGGTTAGTATAGATCTATCTTGTTGAACACATCTAATAGATTAGATCTTGGCTTTTCCTAGATTCGATCTTGGTTTGATTCGTTCTTGCGATATAATTTTTTTGTTTTCCCTGCAACGAACCCTACAGTGGTATCAGAGCCGTGTCTATGCGTAGATCTGTTGCACGAGTAGAACACAATGGTTTTATGGGCGTTGATGCTCGTGCTGTCTTTTTGCTTTTGTGTACTTTGCATCTTGCGGGATGGTGGGATGAAGCGGCCCGGGCTAACCTTACATGTCATCGCACATGAGACTTGCTCCATGGTTGACGTGCAACTCGTATTGCACAAGTGGCTTTGCGGGTGTATGTCTCTCCCACCATAGTGTAGATAAATTTGCACTTTGCACTTGATAGCACTTGTATCAACGTTGTGGTTCATGTTCGTAGGTAAGGTCCGTTCTTATTCAAAAGCCCCAAGCCACATCAAACATGCAAAGAAAATTAGAGGTGTCTAACTTGTTTTTGCAGGGGCACGTGATGTGATATGGCCATGATATGATTGTGATTGTATTTGATGTATGCAATGTTCTATGTTGTAATATGGCAACCGGCAGGAGCCTAATGGTTGTCTTTAAATTTGTTAAGACCTGCATGTCTATTCATCATGTAATAGCTTTATTCCAAGTAGTTGTAATAGTTGCTGTTGATGATGGACAACCATGAAGCGGCACCACGGACCTCGACGCCACGCTGGTGATGATGGAGATCATGTCCGTGCTTTGGAGATGGAGATGGAGATCAAAGTCACAAAAAGAAATGCCATGTCATATCACATATTATGAATTGCATGTGATGTTAATCCTTTATGCATCTTGTATTGCTTAGATCGCGACGGTAGCATTATAAGATGATCCCTCTCACTGAAATATCAAGTAATAAAGTGTTCGTCCTTAGTAGGCACCGTTGCTAAGACTCTTCATTTCGATGCATCTCGTGATGATCGGGTGTGATAGATTCTACGTGTGCAAGCCAAATTTGCACATGCGGATACTAAGGTTAACCTTGACGAGCCTAGCATGTACGGACATGGTCTCGGAACACGGAATACCGAAAGGTAAAGAATGAGTCATATGGATGATATGATGAACATGTTGATTGTTCGCCTTTGAAGCTACATCTTCTCTCGTGATGATCGGACTTGGTGTAGTGGATTTGGTTCATGTAATCTCCAAAACAACTCGAGGGATGTTGATTTTGAGTGGGAGTTCATGTAGTAATATGATTAGAGTTGAACTCAATTTATCATAAACTGAACCAAAGTGAATTTACATAGTTTGTTGTAGTCATTGGCATCTTTTCACCACCTTAAGCTTAGTTATAGTTGAGACAAGAGAACTATAGAATTCTAGATATTAACTTTACGAACTGGTATCGTATTGTTTTGAGTGTCAATCGAAAGTTTAAAAGTCCTATATGCAAACTTTCAGCAAACTCCGTTTACTGCGTGAAGTTTAATAATCAGTATTAAATCAAGAGTAACAATTCCAGTGTTACTATCTAATGTATCATGTTTGCCTGCATGATTCTTGATATTCAAAAGATTGTTTTTAATATCAAGTTTGTCTAGGATCTGAAATAAAGGTTTCAGAAACCATCATGTGTGAAAGATATTGCGATATCTTAAGCAATGTTTTGGTTGCAACATGATAGAGTATGTGTTCTCATATTTGATGAGAATTTGAAAGGTTGAAGATGCTAGACATCCTAATCCTCCAAAAGGTTTTGGAAAGTAACATTATACTCATGATTTGCCTTTATAAGCTATAGTGGCTTGATCATGAAGGTTGTCATGATAAGGATGAATGGAAGTTGTAGGTAAAATGTTTACTACACTGAAAGATTACTAAAGAATGGATTTTGAAAGAACGCCAAATATTTGATAATGGTGATCTACTTCAAAGTGCAAGTCCAAAGGTATTAGTATTTGACTATACACGCTTTGGACTGTGTGTCATGTATATGGCGCCACAGTTGATGTTGATAGATTCTTTTAAAAGAAAATGAAATGCTGAAAGAGAATCTATAAAATGTCTGGCAGAAAATAAAAGACTGGAATTGTCCAGCTTAGGTATATAGAAGATATACATGTTATGGTTGTATTCTTTGCTTGTTAAACAATGTGGTTCTTAGGTTTTGGATACCGAATTGGTTGGTATGAAATGTCACACAAAGCAACACAATTCATGAACTACAACGGCCTAAGTAACTAGCAAAAGAATATGTGATGATGTCCATCGAAAACAAATAAAGTGTTGTTGTGTTTCTCGTTGACATCAAAGCTTGCCTTCAAGATTTGTTTTAATAATTGTTATTTAGTTCCGGTATTATGAGAACAATGGTTGTTCAAATAATTACCGTATTCCATAAAGGATGGATGAACTATTACAAGGAGAAATCACATCCATAAACACTATTGCTAAAATGTCAGAAGACAAATGATTGAAAGATCACTTACGAAGTGACATCGCCGTTTAAATTATATTGGAAAGAAAACATATAGAAACTCTATGTTGATGGAATATTGGAGTCTTTTGATTTTGATCAAATGACGCTTGTGAGACTTTCCTGGAGATAATTGAAAGTTTGTTCAAAGACCTAAGAAGAACGAACGACTAACTTATTGGAATTTGTACATATTGATGTATGTAGTCCATTATCTGTAGTCGTGAGCGATGGATTTAAACTTCATATGCTTTCTCCAAAAATTTGAGTGAATACATATGTATATTTACTTGATGAGGATGAAGTGTGAAATATTTGAAAATGTTCAAAGACTTCCAAGATGAAGTGGAAAATCATTGTAACAAGAAAATAAAGAGTTTATGATTGGATCATAAAGAAATATATTTGAGTTACAAGTTTAGCAAAACACCTAAGATTTAAGGAATCGTTCCATGGATTTACATTTCCCGAAACACCATAGGAGTATGGAGTGTTTGAGATATGTAATGAAACCTTGTTTGACATGGTAAGATCAAAGGTGTCTTTTGTAAGACTGCCATTATATTTTAAAGATTAAAAGCTTTAGAGACCAACGCTTTTACACTGAAAAGAGCTCCATCGTGATCCGTTGAAATGACACCATATAAGTCATGGTTTGGGATAAATCCCAAGTTGTCCTTTCTTAAATTTTGGTATGCTAGGCATAAGTAAAATGTTTACAACCAAAGTTAGATGAGCATGTCTTTGTAGGTTGTTTCGAATAACCGTTGGGCATTCCTCCATAACACCAAAGACAAAAATGTTTGTCGCTTAGAACGTCAAGTTTCTTGAGAAGGAATATTTCGTGAAAAGTTAAGATGGAGGACAATAGAACTTTTATAAGGTTATTGAACCTTAGCTATGTGTGCTGAGTTGCATAGCGCTGGCAAGTGTTCTAGAGGCATCCACAATGCTCATGGCTCACGTGCCTTAAAGGTTGTGGTCACGGAGATTTAAGTTCCTATTGAACCAAGTAGGTCGGGTAAATAATCAAATGCCAAGATTTCAGAATTAAATCATTGTTGTTTGATAATGGTGAACCGACTATGTGCAAAGAAGCAACGATGGGCCCTGACTCCATCAAATGGCTTGAAGCCATAAAATCCGTGATATTTCCATGCATGAGAAATCAAGTTTTTGAACTTGGAAAACCCTATAGAAAGGTGTAAAACCAATCGGTCGTGTTTGGATCTATAAAGAAATAGACATGGATGTTTCACATCTATGAAATTGTCGACATGTCGGTAAAGAGTTTACGATAATTTTCAAAGAGTTGACTATGACAAGATTTGATCTTTCATAGTGATATTTTGTCTAAACGGATTAATGTAGCAACCACTACATATATTTTGGTATATGATAGTTGAATAAACAAAACACGTTCTTCAAATAGAATGGTTACCTAGGACGTGTACATGACACGATCCAAAGGGTTTTGTTAAATTCAAAGGATGCTAAAAAGGGTATGCAAACTTCAATGGTTGAAATAAGCATCGCGGAGTTGGAATGTTCACCGTGATGAAACTGTTAAAAGGTTTAATTTCATCAGAGACAATGAAGATGCTTGCATTTGCAAGAAAATAAGTGGGAGCGCTAAGACATATTTCTAATACATTATGTGAAATACATATTGTTGATTAGAAATGATGTATCTTTTATTGACACAGGTTAAGAATTTCATTTCAATAAAAGACTTAGGCATAACCCAAATGTTAGGCATCAATGCCTATATGGATAGATCGAGGCGCTAATATGGTTTTGCCAAATGTACATAGATGAGATATTGAATGATTTCAATATGGAAATGACAAGAAAGGTTCTTGACGCACGGAAAGTATTGAATCAAGATTCAAGTGTGTTGACACGAGATTCAAGTGTTTTGACACTTGGTGAGTGAAATCACAAGAATGTTTTGATCAATCATTCTATGAAATGTACACATCCAGATATGTCCTATGGTCTAAATGTTATGAGCATATACCAGAATGACTCATAATATGATCATTGGACGATAGTAAGGATATTCTTATGATCTTTGAGAGAACTAAGAATATGTTATGTAGAGGTGACAAATAGATGGATAGTTCATTGTAAAGTGTTACATTGATACTAGTTTTGTCATAAATTAAGTTTATCTCAATTTAAACTATGAGTGGCACAATGTAATGGAAAGGAAGTTCCATAACGGATTTGGATGAGTTCCAAAGTTAAGACATCATGACAGATACCACAAAAAAGGCTAAGTATATGACTGCTATTGTAGTAGAAAAAGAGGGCATTTCTGTCAAGTAGTTTGTTTTTCAAACTAGGTGTGGTTCATAGCGGGATAATACTATGAAGATATATTGTACGACAATTGTATCAGCATGATTTAACCCCAAGGAACTGAAGGTCTCACCAAAAGAACAAATTTATACAATGCCATCTCATTGGAAAATGAGTGATGCGTAGAGACGCAAAGACATGCAAATACACACGGACCTGGAAGTGGCAGATCCAAGGATTATGTTTACCACTAGCAATCGTGTATATACAACACCAGAAAGCCATAGGTGTTTAATGCACAAAGTTTTTTCAAACTAGATTATTGACTCTAGTGTAAGTGGGAGACTGTTGGAGATATGCCCAAGAGGCAATAATAAAGTGGTTATTATTATATCTTGATGTTTATCATAAATGTTTACATCCCATGTATTAACCGGAAACATTAATACTTGTGTGTTTTGTAAACATAAAAGAGTCTCTAGTAAGCCTCTTGTTAAACTAGCTTGTTGATTAATAAATGATCATGGACATTGGATGTTATTAATAACAAGGTCATATCATTAGGAGAATGATGTGATGGACACACACCCATAGTAAGCATAGCATAAGATCAAGTCATTAAAGTTTGTTTTGCTAAAAGCTTTCAAATACATAGTAATGTAATCCTTTGACCATGAGATCATGTTAATCACCATTACCGGATGAGTGCTTTGATGGCATCAAATGCCACTTCGTGACTGAGTGGTTATAAAGGTGGCATTGGGTATTCTGAAAGTATGTGTTGAAGCACATGGATCAAGAATGGGATTTGTCCATCCTAATGACGGGTAGATATACTCTAGGCCCTCTCGGTGGAATGTCATCCAATTAGCTTGCAAGCACGTGACTAGGTCACAAGGGATGTCATATCACAGTACGAGTAAAGATTACTTATCGGTAACGAGGTTGAACTAGGTATGGAGATACCGATGATAAAACCTCAGATAAGTAGAGTATCGCGTGACAAAGGGAATTGGTTTTGTATGTTAATGGTTCTATCAATCGCGAAGTTATCGTTGAGTATGTGGGAGCCATTATGGATCTCCAGATCCCGCTGATGGTTATTGATCGGAGAAGTGTCTCGATCATGTCTGCATATTCGCGAACTGTAGGGTTACACACTTAAGGTTCGATGTAGTTTTAAGTAGATATGGAATATGCGTTGGAGACCAAATGTTGTTCGGAGTCTCGAATTGGATCCGGGACATCCCGAATAGATCTGGAATGGGCCGGAGAATGAGATTCATGTAAAGGAAATCTTTTTTCTGGGTTTCGGAAAAGTTCCAGAGTATTTAGGGTTTCTGCATTGGGGTGCTTTTACAGGCGAAGGGGCAAGGTCGGTGGGTGCCTGAGGGGCCCACACCATGGGGCGGCGCGCCCTAGGGCTGGCTGCGCCAGCACTAGGTGTGGTCACCTCGTGGCCCCACTTCGGTCCCTCCCCTCTATATAAGGAGGGGAGGCACAACCCCTCTCTCTTGCTCCTTTACCCCTGCCCAGCCGCCACCCTCCTCCTGCTTCCTTCTGCTCCGGCTTAGGTGAAGCCTTGCAGAAATCCTTCTCCACCACCACCACCACCACGCCGTCGTGCTGCTGGGATTCCGTAGAGATCTACTACCTCCGTTGCTCGCTGGAACGGGGAGAGGAAGGTCTGCATCGACTCCGCACGTGTGACCGACTGCGGAAGCGCTGCCAGAACGCAACGCCAGAAGGATCGTCCGCACGATCATGAGATCGGCAAGTGATCGTCTACATCAACCACGAGATCCGATCTCGCACAAGGCTTTCGGATCTACAAGGGTTAGTATAGATCTATCTCGTTGCACACATCTAATAGATTAGATCTTGGCTTTTCCTAGATTAGATCTTGGTTTGATTCGTTCTTGCGGTAGAATTTTTTTGTTTTCCCTGCAACGAACCCTACATGTTTATGATCTTACCTGGAAGTTGTATACACATATTATTATCCGGAATCCGAGGCCCCGAATTGACAGAAATCGGGATAATCGGAGGGGATGGCTATGATTCGAGGATCACGTGTGTTCACGGATTGTTAATGTTTTGCTCCGGTGCTCTATTAAAAGGAGCACCTTAATTGCTAGCAGATTCCCTTGAGGCCCCGCTGCAACGGGTTGGCAGGACAAAAGATGTTGTGCAAGTTCTCATTACAATCACGTATGACTATATATGGAACACATGCCTATGATTATTTAGTACTTGGATACTTTATCTTATTTATCTACAAATGCCCTGTGTCTTGATTATTACATGAATTGTCTTGTCCATGCAATGCCTGTCCATCCATCCCTATGCCTACCGCACTTAATCCTACTATTTACTGCAATTGTTACTACTGTCTTTATTTTACTGCTGCTATTACTTTGCTATTGCTACTACAAAACTGTTGCTACTGATAAACTACTGCAAGATAGATTGTTTCCAGGTGCAGCTGAATTGACAACTCAGTTGTTAAGGCTTATAAATATTCTTTGGCTCCCCTTGTGTCGAATCAATAAATTGGGTTTTACTTCCCTCGAAGACTGTTGCGATCCCCTATACTTGTGGGTCATCACCACTATTTTCTAGCGCCATTGCCAGGGAGCATAGCTCTATTTATAAAGTTCACTTGGAATTATTATTGTTTGCTACTATCCATTCATCATGGGTAAAACTCGTGATGGAAAAGTTCCCATATTACCATCCACTACAAGGAGAGGTACAGTTCTGAACATCTCTGTTGCTCTTGATTCACCATCTGTGATGAGTAAGCTCCTTACACCACCACCACATACACATACTGCTACTTCTGCTGAATCTGAAATTGCTTCTGATACTTATGATGCTACTTCTACTGTGCTTGATGAGAGTGGTTCATTAGGTCCTTTCCTAGATGCTACAATTGCTAGAAATATAGTTGGAAATACCCACCCTTCCCTCCTTATCCTATGCTTTCTCCTCCGGGGTAGTTCCCGTGGTGAGTCCAAGCGGTCTCGTGCTTTCACTAGTGGTCCTCCGGAGGTTGATGAGGATGATCTCGAGGGTGTGCGTCCACCTAGTCAGACTGCCCATCAGAGAGCTGCTGCTGAGCACCGCGCTGCTGCGGCTGAAGGAAAGAGGCTTGCTCTGGCCAGTCAGAAGAAAACCACCTCTAGGCCTGACACAAACAAGAAGAAGATCTCGTCCTGGCCTCAGACAGCTTATGAGCAGTTCTGCAAGATGGAACCCTATGCTACTCCCCATGACCGTCTATCGCAAGACCCCTTCTTCCACACGAAGCTTCAAGAAGAGATCTATCTTGAAGTGTATGTCTCCAAGAAGAAGAATACTGTTGCCCCCTAGAAACACATCAATGTGGCTCACATGGAGAGCAAGCCTGAGTATTTTGGTGATGCTCTTGAGTTGTGCAGGAAGTTTGGACACATCAAGCTTATGGAGCATCGTCAGGATTATGATGAGAGGGCCATTGCTCAGTTTTACACCACTCTTCACATTGATGCTGATCCTCGGGATAGAACTATGAAGTGGATGACTCATAACAGGTTGCTAACCGCCTGATACCTTCGATTCAGATTACGGATGTAGTATAGCTCTTTTTCCCTAGTAGACCTAGGTTTATTGAATCCTCGGGAAGAGAATGCGTAGTGAAGTTACTTTAATGGACCTTCGGGATTTTTAGAATCCCTTTTGTGTTTTCACCATACCAAGAGTTTGTTGTCTTTTGTTGTTGTTCATGATGGAGAGAGAGAGGGCCTAGGGCATTCGGTTTCACCTATAGCTGTGCAGAACATCTGATGGGAATAAAATATAATAATAAAGTATGCATGTAATTATTAGAGCAAGATAAATTATATGTGGGTAGTGCATCCATAATTGCTATTGCCTCCACAACTGCTTATAGCAATAACCTACTAGTCTCATCCATAGAAGAAAGAGAACTAATGATATGCATAGTGACATCACCATTAATCCCAAGTAAATCCCTCACATACAGCCATATTACCCCTTTTATCACTAGGGTTCCCAACCTATAGATTAGTCATTACTCATACTCCCTATATCTGGCTCAATCCTTGGGGTCTTGGGTACCTGACAAGTCCTATGATTGAGGCAAGAGAGGATACAATAATCATCATGTCATACAAACTAATACATGATCCCATCTATGATAAATAACATGCACACACGCTTCATGGCTAGGCCAAACCCCTTAGCCCAAGGAGAATTACTCACACATAGAGATGAGATCAACAATCACAAACATTTTAATGGAAATCATGAGATTGATAGAAAATAGTCTTACAATGTCACCAACCGAAGATGAGAACTACTATTACAAGTGGTGGAATATGGCTATGGTGATGGAGAAGGGTTTGGAGATTAGATCTAAGTCTATTCCTCCGGCGGCTAATGGTCTGGCAGAAATTTTCGGGGCTCTCCTGTTTCTCGTCGCCCAAGGCCTCTTTATATAGGGGTCCCATCACGAAAGTTGTTCTGTTTGACCTAGCAGCGTCGATGGTAACTATACGACCAGAACTATACGGCCAACAATTTCTTCCCGCCGTATAGTTGGTCGTTAAAGCGTCTGTCTCCACTTCACGACTCCTGGTTTCTTCAGGTCGTTGGAAATCTCATATCTTTGACTTTAATGTAGTGATTCCCATCATCAAACGTCATTATCTACGCAAGGAAAAATAGCAAGAAAGGATTGCATACCCCTTCGATCATTAGGCATTAGTGGCAGGATTTAGAGAGATATTTCATCAAAATATGTAATATCTAGTTTAAATCTGGATGTAGATGGCTATATTTCAGAGCCATCACCGCCAAGTGGTCTGAGTTTGCTGATCTCCTTGGCTATCCCATTCTGCCAGGCAAGTGTGCTAATGGGTGGCGCATCGACAGGTCCAAGGCCTCCGCTCCTGATGCTTTGGAGCCCTTGTACATTGAGGGGTGGGGTGTCAATGGTCAGGTGTCTCATCTCCTTCCTACCTATGATATCATGCGCATAGTTTACCAGAACACCATTGCTCCCAAGGTAGGTAACTTCGATCAGCTTCATGCCTTCCAGATTGATCTCATGTTTTAGACTTATCGCCACAGAGATTCTCAAGAATGTCTTGATGTTATGGACTATCTCTTTGAAGAGATCTGGTCTTCCCTGATTGAGAAGAGGTCGTGTCCTTATGCTCCTTACATCCAAACTCTCATCAATGCCAAGTGGATGGCTGCTACACACACTCCCTTTCCTCAAGATGGCTGCACTATTCATGAGGAGAAGACCCTCCATGTGATGAAACATGACAAACCCCGTTCTCAAGCTGAGAGGGAAGCTGTTGCTTTGAGGGCTGCTAGGGACAATGCTGAGGCATCAGGCCATGCTAGTGATGGGGACCGTGCTGAGGCTTGTCCTCCACCTCGACTTGAGACACAACCATCTTGGGCTAAGAAACTATTGAGGAAAGTGAAGAAGACCTTCTGCTTTATTCAGGACCATGAGTATCATTCCTATGTTGCTCAGAGGCACAATGTCAATAGGGAGAAGGCAATCATGAGGAAGCTTGATATTGAGGTATCTCCTGAGTCCAGCTCTATCACCGTGCCCAAGGATCAGTGGGTCAATACTCATTGCAGGTGGACTGACAGTGATGATGAGCCTGAAGTCACCGGTCCTTATCCGCCCGCTTGGAACAACGCCACATGGGACCTCGAGCCTTCTCCTCTGTATGTTGGTGGGTGGGGCTCTCAGTCTATATCTTTGTCCCTTTTTGGCGTCTTGATGCCAAAGGGGGAGAAAGTGTTCCTCTAGGGCTACAGGATTTGCATGGGTTGTGTCACGAGCTCGTTCTTTCTTTGATCCTTTTATGCTCATGAACACTTTTCTCTCCTTATGAATGTGTGTGGACCTTCGTTATCTATTTGTCCATGGACCTCCGTTATGTATGCAATTATGTGGGTGAGACTATGTATTGTGATGTCTATGTGATGTTCTTGTGGTTGATTATATTGGGCGGAGTTATCTCATTTTATCTTATATTGTCTCACCACATTGCTGTTGGTGCAAAGGTATGACTCTCTCTCTCTTGTATTCATTTCCTTGCACCTATGATGTTGTTGTTATAGGAAGAGGGAGATATCCAGTATGTGTGCTTGTTGTATTCCATAAGCAATCTTTCATAGCTTGCACACATCTAGGGGGAGCTACTCCTATCTTACATAAGGCTTTCCCGCTTTGATATTTTTCCATGCAAATCTTATGGGGTTATCATCAAACACCAAAAAGGGGGAGATTGAAAGGATATTGATTTCTCTTTGTATTTTGGTGTTGATGACAACTTCAATTGTGGTTTAACCGTGTGCCTAAGTTGTAGGTTTTATTTACGGATGGTTTAGTTGGTGGACTTGTCTCTTGAAGGAGTCTGAAGACGGTGTCTTTTTTTCGCACTTTCTCTTCCTTTCTGTTTTAGGAGACCGTACTATCAAGAGGGGGTCCACCTAGGAAGGTTGTGGGAAATCACGCTTTCATGCACATACCATACTTGCACATCACAACCTTCCCTTTTTTCAGCGACATAGTGATCTTCTGAGGTGGCAGAACCTTTTCTGTCCTGACCGGAAGTACCGGTCAGGCACCGGTAGTTCCACCCATGGGGTTCTGTGGGTCTGGTCTAGTGGTATTTTTGGCTCTAGTTCCGGCACTAATTCCGCTCTGCTTTAGGACACTTCTGTGTCCATGTGCTCTATTTAACAGAATTAGCATCAGAACTGGACCGATAGTACCGTTCAGAAGTTTTAGTCATTCCGGACTGGAACTTTCTGCCAGCACTACCAGGCCATACCCCCTTGAGCGGTAGTACTGATGCAACCGGGTAGTACCGGTCAGGACCTCGCGACCCTATATTTTCGACGCTAGTTCCATTCCAGATTCCGCCTGGCACATTTTCGCTTCAGTACACTTCTATCTCGAAGTGTCATATTTGTCGGAATCTGGATCAGAACTTCTGCTAGTAGTACCGGTCAGAGAGTCATGCTTGCTCAGCTGGCTTTTATGACTGTTTAGGGGAGTGGCTTCGGACCATTGGAGCTTACTCACCGGAAGTTCCAGTCCCCTACCGGTTGTACTGGTGGTGTCTCAGACAAAAATGTGCTTGGTTTGAAGGGGCCTATTTAAGGCACCCTTCTTCCTCCTCTCTTATCATCTCTTTGTTTTCTCTCTCCTCCATTAATACAAGAGCTTCAACTGCGTAGATCCCTCTCCCTACCCACTCAAACCTCTTGATCTTTTGAGGAGTGGGAGAGGTGACCTAGATCTACACTTCCACCAGAGGAATCGTGATTTCCCCCACCCATCCTTAGTGGATATTGTTACGCTTGGGTTCTTGGAACCCTAGACGGTCTAGGGCATCCTCAGAGCTAGTGTCGTGGTGTGGAACACGGCAGTGCCATCGGGGATGGCATTAGAGGGGACAATCAGGATGCTATCGGTGGCTATCCGCAATGGGTTGGGCACAGATACTGCGAACACAGTGATGTAACCAGGTTCGGAGCCCTCATGTCGAGGTAACACTCCTACTCCTGCAAGGATCTACTATATGGGGAGCAGATGCTCGATACAAGTGCTCCTTGAGCTGTTTCCCTAGCTGCTATCGAGAGCTAGAGGAAGATGAACTACCTGACTTAGCGATTTTGGCTCACTTGTAGCTCGTAATGTCCTTTTTCCTCTTACCTAGAACCCTAGCACTACCCCTCCTTATATACTGGTAGAAGGGTAGGTTACAATGTGGGTTCTAGGGTTTACTGTTTTGGACTTTGGGTTTACAAAGCGGGCCGGCTGACCGGGTCCAGCCGGTGGTCCAGGACCCAGTCAAGCTTCAGTACTGGTGGGAACAGTGCCACAGTGTCTCGGCGCCTCTGCTTTGGGCTTCACCCGGCACTTTATCCATCAGCTTGGCGCTTTATCCGTTAGCTGGAGCTTTATCCGTAAGCCGGAGCTTTATTCGTCACCTTCTAGCCTTAGCTCTTTGGCGCCCTCGTCTGGTAGTGTTGATAGGGCGACGTGCCAGACTGTCCGGACAAGGGTGTGCTTGGCAAGGAGCATCACCCCCTCCCGTACCTTTGGCCGACAGATCCGAGGCGGCCGGGTAGAGGTGGCCACCTAGCCGGCTTTCCTGGCCCCCGGCTAGACGGGCCAGCCAGGGAATCTTGATGTGGACCGGGTGAAGCGTATCACCCGGCCGAGGTCCTTTGTCTTGTGGCCATCCGACTAGTATTCCCTAGAGCCGGCCAGTTGATCCTGGCTTGTCCTACCTAGGGGTCATCCCCCCGACACTAGTCCCCGAGCGCGTTGGGGCTTGGCCTTGTGGAAAAGTTCCTGCGTTCTCCTTGGCTGCTCCTAAAATGATTGCTGGTGAAGGCTGTGTCATGAATTTGTATTTTAGTACTTGTCATTTTCCGTCTTGAGATGTCCATTTCCCTGGCTGGGGTTCACCGGCTACGGGTCCGGTGGCCCACCCACAGAGTGTGAGCGGAGATTGCGTCTCCTGGATGCCTTGTCCGGCTGAGGAGGAGAGACGCCCAGTTGATGACGTCAATGCAGACATTAGGCGTGCCTGCCTCCTATGCTGCATGTCGCATCAATTTGACCTCTTGGTATGCTGCTACAGTTTTGATAACCGCGCACACTTCTTCATCATAGCGGTTTCTCGGGGATTGTGCGTGCGCTTGGCCTTCACGGTAATGCTTGTTTGATCTTCTGTGGCATTTCCTTCGGCGCAAACGATCCGGCACCGAAGCATCGTGGGGGTAGTGGAGCGGTTCTTGTGCCACGTGGCGTCGGGGAGCGCAGGAGGCGCGTATGCCCTGCCTCGATAAATAGGGGCGCTAGGGGAGGGCTTGTCCCCTACTTCGCCTTCTTCCTACGCCCATTGCCCTTTGCGTTTCTGTCTCCTTGCTGCCACCTTGCGCCACCGCTGCCCTTGAACGCCGCCGCCGCTCCTTGAGCGCCAGCGCCGCCGTTCCTTGGATCTGGCGCCGCCGTAACCGCCCACGGTGAGGACATGGATCTGGCAGAGGCCACCGCGTCGAAGGCTTGCGGGAAGCGGGCTGCTTCGACCAGCACTACCCCAGCCGGAAGTGGGGCGAAGAGGAGCCGCCGTCCAAGGGCTGCAGCCGTCCAAGCGTTGCCGGGTACGTGCCCTTGTTCTCCTTCTGCTATGAATTTGTTGGTATGCGCCTTGCTCACTGTACCTTTTCTCGCCCTTCTTTTAGTAAGGCGATGTCCTTGACCGGCTCTGCGACCATTGCCACCACGTCCGACCCTCCTACGGCTAGGGTGGAAGGGCCGGCTGCTGCCTCTGCTGCCAAGCCGGCGGAGGCCACAGTGGAGACGGTGGTGCCGGCTGGGTCCTTGGTCCTACACCGGGCCTGTTCCGCCTCCAGGTTCACCGACGCGCTTGCGACTCCAGGCCTGGTTCTGACAGACTCTGTCGCCTACAGGGTGGAAGAGCCCGCGGAGGTGGCGGTGGAGGCACCCGTACCGCCGAAAGCGGGAGACGGCGGTAGGGAGGTGGTTCTTGGCTTAGGCTTGGCAGCTCTAGAGCCGTTGCATGTGGCCTCCGGCGATGACGACGAGCTCCAGATTATTGGCAGCCGGTCGGCCCTGATGTCTACGCACTTCTATTCTTGTAGACAGTTGTTGGGCCTCCAAGTGTAGAGGTTTGTAGAACAGCAACAAGTTTACCCTTAAGTGGATCACTCAAGGTTTATCGAACTCAGGGAGGAAGTGGTCAAAGGTATCCCCTCTCAAGCAACCCTAGAATCAAGATACAAGAAGTCTCTTGTGTCCCCAACACACCCAATACACTTGTCAGGTGTATAGGTGCACTAGTTCGGTGAAGAGATAGTGAAATACAAGTGGTATGGATAATTATAAGTGGTAACGGTGATAGAAAATGGCTTGATGGCGTGGAAGAGACTAAAGTAAAACGAAATAAAGATGGAAGCAAGCAAACATGTAACAAATCTAATTGCAAACGGTGTATCAATGCTTAGAAACAAGGCCTAGGGATCATACTTTCACTAGTGAACACTCTCATATAAATATATTCTCTTTATGATACTACTCTTAACTACTCTCCGGTTGGACACTCTAATCGATGGTAGGGCTATAACAGCACACCTCAAAGTAAGCCTTTCCCATCGAGATAACCCCACACTGTCACCTTGAATACTAGACGAGTCCAACAAACACCACAATTTCATAAAGAGATCCAACTCCAAATATAACTCATAACAAGTATTTGTAATCTCTAGCCTAAGTGCCACCATGGTGTGCACGCTGTCACTTTCACACACATGGGGACAACAGAGATCTATTAAAGCACTTGAGTAGCAAAGTAGATCTATAGATTACAAGCTCATGATCTCAATAAGATCATGCATAGAGAGAGAGATGAACACATAGCTACCGGTAGAACCCTTGGCCTCGAGAGAGAACTACTCCCTCCTCATCATGGGAATCAGCAACGGTGATGGAGATGGTGGTGGAGATCGATGGAGATGGCTCCGGGGGCACTTCCCTGTCTCGGCAGGGTGCTGGAACAGAGACTTTCTGTCCCCCGAATCTCCTTTTCGGTGGTGGCGGCGCTGCGGAACTTTTTGTGGCTGGAGGCTTGATGATTTAGGGTTTTGGTATCGGGAGGCTTCTTATAGGCGAAGAGGCAAGGTCGGTGGGCGGCCAGGGGGCCCACACCATGCCCTGGTGCGGCCTGGGGGGACCCGCGCCATGGGGTGGTGTGGCCACCCTGTGGCCCCTCTACGACTCTCCTTCTGGCTCCGTGAGTCTTCCGGGAAAATATCAACTTTGGCTTTTGTCCGGTCCAATTCCGAGAATATTGATTTTCTGACTTTCCTGGAACCAAAAAACAGCAGAAAACAGGCAACTGGCACTGTGGCACTTGTTAATAGGTTAGTCCAAGAAATCATATGAAAAGTACTCCAAAGTGTGGACAAAACACAAGAAAGTAGATAAAACCTAGCATGGAACATCAAAAATTATAGATACATTTGCAATGTATCAACATCCCCAAGCTTAACTCCTGTTCGTCCTTGAGTCGGTTAAGTGATAAAAAGAAAGAATAATTTTTGAGGTGACATGCACCATCAAAGACTTGATCAAAGTATTTGTAAAACATTGAAAAGCTGGGATCAAAGTACTTCAATCATAACATGACTGACAAAGTTCTAGCAATAAGAGAAAGAAACTATGTTGCAACATGAAAAGGCACAAATAAAAGATTCATGAATAACAATGCTTTGCAAGACGTTTGTTTGTTTCACATAAAGAAAACATAGCATAATAGTATTCAGCTTGTCCCTCATAGAGTAGCAAATATAAATGCATAGGACACCTTCAAAGTTCATAAGAGTGACTAGATACAATAGTTTAAAACAAGCAATATCAAGTTATGCATCAATCAAATTGTCTTGGGACAATGCACATAGAACTAAGAATGGCCACTACGCTCTCAAAGTAGGTGCATAAAGATAGAAGGTGGAGACTCAATATAATGGTGGAAGAAAGGCCTTTATAAAAGGAAGCAGGGATTCAAGTCTCATAAAGAGCTTCCAAAAATTATGGTACTTATTAGCTTTCAACTCTCATTACCCCTATCATAAGCATCTTGAAGTGATTAAGGTTAAAGTGAACAAACTATGGTGTACATGCTTGACGAAGTATAAGTTAGAAATCTCATGTCCCTTGAATACGAGGGCCGCTCCCCATGCTACTCCAGTTTAGTCACCGGTAAGTTCTTGTCATCGTAAGAACATATGTATCATAGAGAACTGCCAACGGGGTACCCCTTGCCCGATGATACGAAAGAATCCCCATATCAAAATGACAAGGCAAGCAGACAACGAGCATCTCAGCATTCTTCTTATTTACCATGGGAATATGGTGCCTTTTCTCTCTTTCCTCTTTTCATAATATCTCTTTTTTTTTCTCTTTTTCTCTTTTTTCTCAATATAGGACTCTTTTTATAAGAAGAATGCTTCATAGACAGCTCATTATGGTTACGCTGCGGGTTTCCACCATGTCAGTATGGATTAGACCAGCGGCCCAGGCGTTTCTCTAACACATATACATAACTCCATGGACTTACAAGCTCCCCTTTCATTTCACACCGACGACATCCATATACCAAAGAGCATGATATCAACTAGTTACAAGTACCAAGTGCAATGTTGAAAGCGTTCCCCATGACAGCATGGTTCTGCTAATTCCCAACAAATAAGTGCAAGCATATACAACATAGACAACACAATGGTTCAAGTTTATTAAGGGCAAGAAAAGTAAAGTGCCATCAAGTTCGTGAGAGGTTTAATCACTAGTTTTCTCATAACAAGTTTATTTTGGAAGGTAAACAAAAGCATGAATATACTTGGAATAGCATAAGCTAGTAGGTAGGTATCGTGGAATCTTTGGAATAACTTGGTTTAGGGAGTTGCATGTATGAGTGGAACTCATACTTTGTTGTGGAGGCTAGCAAAAGACTGGGAGCGACAAACTAAGAGAGAAATAATGGTCATAATCATGCAGAGCGACAAAACATCATTGATCAAAGCATAAAGTGGTACTACAAGTTGAAAACTAAATGATCATGAAGGCTATGGTGACTTGGGATAGTCATAACATGGTGTGAGCATGTGCCAAGTGTTGGGGGGATACCCCCGGGTAGGGTCACGCCGGGGTATAATGACCGAGTTAGCCGAGGTTCGGCAAGGCCAAAGCAGACGCGGGCCAGGTCACCTCTAGGCAGGCCGAATCACGGGGTAACCCGGACCAGGGGGCGTCCACCTGACTAAGTCTCATCCGACTTAAGCGGTAAGTCCGAAATGCTTGTTTAACTTGTATGCAGGAACGGGTGTGGCCGGATCAGCTATGTTCCGGGTCACATCAAGCTTCTAGGAGAAGGAAGGAATCTCGCTGTTCAAAAGAAGCCCCGGTACACACTACCTGAGCGAAGCAGACAAGGGCAGGACCACCGAGGCATGGCCGACAAGGGTGACGACGCCCATGTCGGCTGACGCGGACGCCGCAGAGGCTCACGTAGCCTCTGCATGTGTGACGCGGGGGAAAAGCACCCCGGTCGTCTTACTACTTTGGGGGAAGGCATATTCTTAGGAATATGCCTCCACGTGTTCCCAAAGTGGAGACCTAGCTCCCCCTATATAAGGAGGGCTAGGGCCTCTATAGAAGGAGTTCCGCTATTCTGATTTGGCTAGGGTTTTAAGTGTGATCTGTGTGTGAGAGTAAGAGAGCTCCTTCTTCCTCCTCTCGCTAATACAGCTCTAGGAGCACTTGTAACCTTGGAGGCAAATAAAATATAAACTTCGGTGTGGAGAATCACTTGACTATCCCTCCTTTAGCCTATCCATGGCATCTGCCGTGACACCACCACGACAGTTGGCGCCCACCGTGGGGCTAGCGACGCTAGCAGGGGTCAAGATCCGGACGGGAACCTTCATCGCCACCGGAGAACGCATCGTCTCTGGGCTTGTTCAGCGCTTTGGAGCGCTGGATTTCGTCAGCGACAACGTTGGCTGCTTCGGCACGCGCCCGCTTCCGCGCAACGGCCTCTTCGTCAAGCTCGGCGCGCACAAGGTCTACGTTGCTGTGGACGTGTCATGTGTTCATCCGCGGCCGTCGTCGAGGCAGGGGAGCCTCCCCTCACCGTGGTTCGCGGGGCGCGTATCACTCGCTCCCCGAACCATGCAGAGGTGATGATGATTGTGCCTGGTGCAGGCGCGAGCAAGGATCCGGCGCCAGATCCGGAGGTAACACCTAAGGCACCGAGGAAAGGTAGAGGTCCTCCACTAGAGAGGCCAGAAAATGTGCTGAGAGAAGCGATGGATAGCTTGGCAAACCCTGTAGTAGCAGCGGTAGATCTGGCTCGAGCACAGGCCGAGCTAGAGGAAACTAGGCAAAAGATACTAGAGGGGGCAAAAAAGATAGCTGCCGCTCAGCAGTCGTTGAACATGACGCTGCGTGAATACGCAAAGGCAAACAAAGTTGATGCTATAAAAGTAAAGCGGAGAAACCTCATGAGCGAAATGAACAGAGAAGGTGATACTGGAATCGACGAGTCAGAGAACTGTTTGTCCGTGGGGCTGTCAAGGTATAGTACCCCGGCAAAGAACCTCAGAGCAGCGGATGCAGCTGCATCCGAGTTAGAGGGCCTAACGGGTGAGGCCCGGCAAAGACAACAAGATAGGGTCAATGAGCTGGTTCGGATCGCGAACAGACAAAACGAAGAACTACTCAGAGCTAACCCGGAGAGAGCCGGAGCCTCCAAGATCGCTCATTCAGCGATCGGTAACCCGGAGAAATCCGCTGGAGCCGCATCGTCTCCTCATGGCGGTCTAAGGAGAGAAGAGGTAGTAACCTCGGCAAGAAGGAACAAACAGATCGTCCCGTATGACCCAACACGGGCAGGGAAAGGAAAAGAAGCACAGAAGAATGATGATCGACGAAGTGTGAGCCGAGGTGAAGCTGGCCGGGGTAACTGCGACCAAGGCAATGCCGGTCAAGGGAACACCGTCAACAGCAATGCCGGGCAGCGAAACTCGGCCGGAGCAGGACAACCGCAGCAGCGGAATATACCAAGGCAAGAGCAAAGTGTCGGCCAAGGTATGCAACAGAGAGGTTCTCCACAAGAGCAAAACCGATACAACGATGGAGATTCAGAAATGGTGAACGCAAGATAACCAAGGCCGGACTATCATGTGATAGGGTCGAGATTGGGAAGCAGGGATTTGATGCCAGATGATGCCAGGTTGAAATTGGATCGACTATATAGATCGAAACAAATCGAATGTCAAGGTCCACCGGGTCCGGCCTGTTTTGGACCCCGGATCATGAAGGAACCACCGGTACCCAACTTCCAGTTACCCAGGGGCACAAAGACGTATGCCGGCAGTACCAAGCTGGAGGATTGGTTGATAAATTATGCTACGGCCGTGAAGATTTCCACAGGCAACTTGAGGTGGGCCGTACGATATGTGCCCCAGATGTTGGAGGGCCTGGCAAGGGTATGGCTGAACAATTTGCCGCCCGGAAGCATTAACTGCTGGATAGATTTCGAAGAGATATTCATCAACAATTTTTCGAGTACGTATCAGAGGCCAAATAGGCCGCAGACCCTAGCTATGTGCAAGCAAAGACCAAATGAGACGGACCAGGAGTTTTTAACCCGGTGGTGTACCGTGAGAAACTCATGTGAGGCCATGATAGAATCACAGGCCATAGCGTGGTTTGCACAGGGATACAGATATGCAAGCGACCTGTGGCAAAAGTTACAAAGGAAGATGCCCACCACGTTGGCAGAAATGGTCCGGATTGCTGATTCGTATGCTCTGGGAGATCCGACTCAACCTGGGCTTGTGTGAAACGAGTCAAACAATGAGTATTACCAGAGAGATGGAGCCGGATCTTCCCGGAGGAATGACTACAGAGGAAAAAAGAAGAGATGATAGACCGGATCATCAATACGGTTCGCAACAAGTTGTAGCTGTGAATCAAGATCAGCCCGGAGCAGGGGGCAGTCAATGCCAGAAAACTGGAGGGCAATGGACTCCGAGAAGCGATGGCAAGAAAACTTGGACGCCAGAGCAAAAGAAACAGTGGCAAGAAAGGAAGGACCGTCCGAGGTACACCTATGAGTCGATGTTGGATCAGCCGTGTAAGTTTCACACGCCAAATCCAAGTAACCTGGCAGGTCATACAACGAGGCAGTGTGAGTGGATGCGCAAGATTGAACATGGTGGTTCGGGGAATGCTCAGGCACCCCGGAATGATCAGCCTCGGCAGGAGTTACCGTGGCAGCAATTGCTCTCCGGAGCGAACATGCAACAGCTAATGTTGCCTCCCCCTTCGTCGAGGTATGAGAACAATGAGAGAAGGGATGCAGTGCATCAGGTGGAAAATCAGCACCAGCCGGATCAGAGGTACCCCGGAAATGAGGGGAGAAATGAGTACAGAGAGCATCACCAGAGCTATTGTGTGTTCACAACTGAGGAAACAGATAGAAAAAGCTTGCAGCGCCGACATATGGAGGTGAATGCAGTAATGCCTGCAGTGACAAGGTATATGCCCTGGTGACCAAGAAATCATCTGGAGCATCAAGGATCACCCCAAGCTTATGCCAAGCCCTGGTTCGTATGCGTTGGTGCTGGATCCGACATTCATTGGGCCTAGCATTAATGTAAGGTTCTCAAAGGTACTGATCGACAATGGCAGCAGTATTAACATCATGTATGCGGACACAATGCGCAACTTGGGTATCTCGGAAAACATGTTGCGGGCCACGAGGACAACTTTCCATGGCATTGTGCCCGACATTTCTTGTGAGCCAATGGGCAAGGTCCGGGTTGACATGTTGTTCGGCACGAGAGATAACTGCCGAACTGAAAATCTGGAGTTCGAGGTGGTGAACTTGGAAAGTGCATATCACGCGTTACTCAGAAGACCAGCGCTGAACAAGTTCATGGCAAGCTGTCACATAAGTTACTTGAAGATGAAATTGCCCGGGCCAAACGGAGTGATTACCATTGCTGGGGATTTCAGACGTTCCATGGAGTGTGCGTCGGCCGGGTCTAACTTAGCCGAATCACTCGTGATTGCGCAGGAGAAAAGAAAAATTCAATAGGTGGCAGCATTGGCTCAGTCCGCGCAGCAGTATATGCTGGCGCTTAGTAACCCGCATGGAAGTGTCTCCTTCCTGGCCACGAAAGATACCAAGAAGATTCCCGTTGATGATATGTTCCTGGAGCGCACCGTAACAATTGGTGCCGGGCTAAGCGACAAATAGGAAAGCGAGCTCGTCAGCTTCCTCCGTGAGAATCGGGACATTTTTGCTTGGTCCACACAAGACTTGCAAGGTGTTCCGAGGGAGCTGGCCGAGCACTCTTTAAACGTGAGACCCGGAGCTAAGCCGGTGAAGCAACCTCTCCGCCGCTTCGCCGAAGATAGGAGGAAAGTCATTGGGGATGAGATAGCTCGGTTACTAGCTGTAGGATTTATCATGGAGGTTCTTTACCCGGATTGGCTATCTAATCCGGTGCTGGTGGAAAAGAAGAAGGATGATCCGAATGTGGCGGTGGTTTGGCGAATGTGTATCAATTACACGAACCTGAACAAGGCGTGTCCAAAAGATCCATTTCCACTACCAAGGATAGATCAGGTCATAGACTCAACTGCTAGATGTGAACTGTTGTCATTTATTGATGCATATTTTGGTTTCCACCAGATACCTCTGAATCCGGATGATCAAATAAAGACTAGTTTATTACCCCGTATGGGGCTTATTGCTATCGCACCATGCCGTTTGGTTTACGTAATGCAGGGGCAACGTACCAAAGATGTATGCAAAAATGTTTGCACGACCAAATCGGTCAAAACGTACAAGTGTACATGGATGATGTGGTTATCAAGACCAAGGAAAGCAAAACGCTCCTTGACGATATTAGGCAAACGTTTGCGAACCTAAGAAGGTTCCGGATGAAACTTAACCCGAAAAAATGTACCTTCGGTGTCCCGGCTGGAAAATTGCTCGGTTTTCTTGTTTCCAGCCGAGGTATTGAGGTTAATCCAACTAAAATCCGGTCCATCGAACGAACGGAACTGCCGAAGTGTCTTAACGATGTCCAGAAGTTCACGGGTTGCCTGGCATCGCTAAGTCGGTTTGTATGTCGGTTGGGAGAAAAGGCATTGCCTCTTTACCAGCTCATGAAAAAGTCGGATAGGTTTGTTTGGACGCCACAGGCCAATGAAGCTTTTGCCCACTTGAAGAAGATGTTAGCCACTGCACCAGTGTTAGCCTCTCCACTGTCAAAGGAGCCAATGTTGCTCTATATAGCCGCAACCAACCGAGTTGTAAGTGCAGTGATAGTGGTGGAGCGCGACGAAGAGGGTAAGTCGGTGCAAAGGCCAGTGTATTACCTGAGCGAGGTGTTATCAGCCTCAAAGCAGAACTATCCACACTATCAAAAGGTGGCATATGGTGTGTACATGGCCACTAAGAAGCTGAAACACTACTTTGAGGAACATCCTATCAAGGTCATATGTGAGGCCCCCATTTCCGAAATAATGAGTAACAAGGATGCGAGTGGCAGAATTGCAAAATGGGCAATTGAACTAGCTCCTTATGCGCCACAATATGACAGAAGAGAGGCAATCAAATCTCAAGCTGTGGCGGACTTTTATTTGGACTGGGCCGAGGTGCAATACGAACCACCACTTCCTGATCCAAACTATTGGCGAATGCACTTTGACGGATCAAAAACAAAAACCGGGCTAGGTGCCGGAGTTGTACTCACCTCGCCAAAGAAGGACCAACTGAAATATGTGCTGCAAATCCATTTCGCGGCATCAAACAATGTCGCCGAGTATGAAGCACTTGTGCACGGGCTCAAGGTGGCAAAAGAGATTGGGATACGTCGGATCATATGCTTTGGCGACTCGGATTTGGTGGTGCAGCAAGTGTCGGGACTGTCGGACGCCCTTGATCCAAACATGGCACTGTATAGATTTCATGTGCAGAAGATATCTGGTTACTTTGAGGGATGCGACTTTCACCATGTACCCCGGGTGGAGAATGAGGCTGCCGACATGTTGTCGAAGCTCGGGTCAACCCGACAAGCAATTCCACCGGGTGTACCATTAGAGCACCTCAGGAAACCATCTATCAGGCCATCCCCAGAAACCGACTTGATCTACGTCTCGGAAGATACAGAATCAGGAGCTGTGCCCAAGGACATTGACATGGGAGGTGGCGCGCGAAACCTGGGGACTGCCTCGGTGAACCCGGGGACTGCTTCGCAAGACCCGGGGACTACTCATCCTGATCCGGTCGAAGTTATGCCGGTGGATCTAATGGAAATTGATGAGGATGTGTTCCCTGTGCGAGCAATACTAGCTTGGGCACAATCTATATTTCAATTCCTGAAAGATGGAACATTACCCACTGAGGAAGTGCTGTCTAGGCAAACACAGAGGAGGGCAAAGGCGTACACGATCATTAATTCCGAGCTATACAAAAGGAGTGTAACCAATGTCCTCTAGCGATGCGTTGACCCGGAAGAAGGGCTTGACATCCTCAGAGATATACATCAAGGGGAGTGTGGGCATCATGCCTCGTACCGAGGCTTGGTAGCAAAACCCTTCCGGCATGGATTCTACTGGCCAAGTGCCTTAGAGCAAGCAGAAGATCTGGTGAGAAAATGCAATGGTTGTCAGAGGTACGCTACCAAGACGCATATGCCAATGTCGGAACTCAAGACCATACCAATTACATGGCCATTTGTCGTATGGTGCTTGGATATGGTTGGCCCGTTCAAACCAGCAAGGGGAAATATGACTCACATTTTGGTCATGGTGGACAAATTTACGAAGTGGATCGAAGTAAAGCCTATAAGAAAATGTGATGGGGCTTGTCGCGGTGGTGTCACGGCAGATGCCATGGATAGGCTAAAGGTGGGGACTAATACACGCTAGGGGAATCCAGGGAGGGATAGTGAAGTGATTCTCCACACAGAAGTTTGTATTTGCTTAGTATCCAAGGTTACAAGTGCTCCTAGAGCTGTATTGGCGAGAGGAGGAAGAAGGAGCTCTCTTAATCTCACCTACAGATCACACCTAAAACCCTAGCCAAATCAGAATAGCGGAACCCCTTCTGCAGAGGCCCTAGCCCCCCTTTTATAGAGGAAGCTAGGTCTCTGCCTAGGGCATACGTGGAGGCATATTCCTAAGAATATGCCTTCTCCCAAAGTAGTAAGCCGACCGGGGTGCTTTTCCCCCGCGTCACACATGCAGAGGCTACGTGAGGCTCTGCGGTGCCCGCGTCAGCCGACATGGGCGTCGTCACCCTTGTCGGCCATGCCTCGGTGGTCCTGCCCTTGTCTGCTTCGCTCAGGAAGTGCGTACCGGGGCTTCTTTTAACCAGCGAGATTCCTTCCTTCTCCTAGAAGCTTGATGTGACCCGGATCATAGCTGATCCGGCCACACCCGTTCCTGCATACAAGTTAAAGAAGCATTTCCGACTTACCGCTTAAGTCGGATGAGACTTAGTCAGGCGGACGCCCCCTAGTCTGGGTTACCCCGTGATTCGGCCTGCCTTGAGGTGACCCAGCCCGCGTCTGCTTTGGCCTTGCCGAACCTTGGCTTACTTGGCCTTTATACCCCGGAGTGACCCTACCCGAGGGTATCCCCCCAACATTAGTCCCCGAAGCTGGTGCGGTCTTAGCTACCTTGGCCGCTAAGGCCACATCAGGTTCAATTATGTTTGATCTTTGGGTGTTATTTCCGAGTTATCCTCTTGTCTCGGATTATGTGGATTTATGTTCCCTTCGCACATTCCAAGTTTTCACTTGCTGGCCAGGTTACCACTTTGACTCGGACCTCATGGTTTTACTTTTCCTCTGCACATTCCAAGTTTTCACTTGCTGTACGCCAACGCACGTGGAGGCCAATCATTATGTCGTCTTATTTTAAGGGCCAGCATAGTAACCGCCGCAGTAATTGTCAGTTATCACTGTGCGCGAGTCACGTCACGCCTCCCTCCTTGTTTACCACATCAACGCGTCACGTCGTGGGATTGTCCCCACCTTGTGGCCTTCCGTGTGGCTCCCTGCTCATTGGCTGAGGTGTGATGTACACGGCCACACCGCGTGGCACATTCGTAGGGGCGATCCCACTTTCCCCCTTGAGGGAGTGGTTAAATAGGGGAGGGGTGCACCCCTTAGGATTTTTCCCCTTCCGCGCCCATCTGCCCTTTGCTCTCCCTCTTCTTCGTCTTCCTCGCGACTGCGCCGCCGCCAGTAGTTCCAAGCAGCAGCGCCGCCGCCGCACTTTTTTCCCACACCTCTGCTTCTTCGCCACCGCTACGCGCCTCCTCCACCATGGGTCGTTGCCAATCTAGGCCTCTGCCCCTCGCCGCCGCTAGCGCCAGCGAGGGAAGCGAAGACCAGATGACGGAGGAGGAGCTCGTCGTCGCCGAGCAAGAGATGGAGGAGGACACCGCGGCGGCTGACCGTGGTGCGTGGGCTGGGTCTTGGGTCTGCCAAGATGACTTGGACTGGCTCTACCGGACCAGATACATTGCCGCCGGCATCGCCGCTCGTCTTTCCTCCGCCGAACTGGCCCCCTCACCCAATCCGGGTGAGTACGTCGTGTTCTTGTCCCACTTCCAACGGGGGTTCGGTCTGCCGGTGAGCGACTTCTTCCGGGATTGGCTTAGCACCTACGAACTGCAGCCGCACCACCTTCCTACCAACGCTATCACCTCTCTTTCCGCTTTTTCTTCTACGATCGAAGGCTACTCCGGACTGTGGCCCACGAAGGAGTTGTGGATCCGGTTTTTGGCCTTCGTCGTAATGTCATTCCGAACATCCAACTTGATTCGGAGGACAAGCAGCTCACTCAATTCGGAGTTGCGTCCATCTCACCGCGGAGGTTTTCTATTTTCCCCCGGGTCACCGGGCTAGACTCCTGCAAAAGATGGGCCCGGACATTCTTTTATGTCTGGAATACATGCACTGAGGATCTGATCGGGCTGCTTCCCTACACTACGGGTCCACCTAACCCGGAACTGTGGGACGTCGTCCCCAAGAAGCCCACGGCCTTGGCCAACCAGGTCAACAAGAGGTTCGCGGAGCTGAAGAAGCTCGGATTGCGCAACGAGGATGCTATGATCACGTTCGTGCGCAACCGAATCTCTCCCCTCCAGAAGCGCACCCACAAGGTGTGCCACATGAGCTTCGGCCGCGACCCCAACCGGACCTCGTCCTTTGAGTTGAGCAACTCAGAGATTTATCGCTGGGTTAAGGTCTCTTCACCACCCACAAGGACTTCTCCTCTGAGTGGACGTGGGGAATTGAGCATTTTTGCCGGGATAGGCTTCCTCCCTTGGTAAGCCTCGTGGCGCAAATTTACTCCGGATTAAATATATGTCGGTTATTGTTCCATTTTGACTCTGTTGTTCATTCTTTTCTTCAGCAATTTCTTCAGTAGACCCTTGAGGACAGCACCGATCCGACCCTTAAGTGGGCGCTCGACCGGGAGACCCTGGACGAGGAAGAGCCGGACCAGGAGATGTTCCTCCCGATGACCGACGCTACCAAGCGACCCACCGGTAAACCCTCTTCTATTAGAGATTGGCCTGATGATGAAGATGACTCGGATGTCGAGGTGATTGAACCTGTTGATGCTGTCCCCCTTTCCTTTGCCTTTCCGGTACCAGCTAACCCCGGTGGACATATCCACAAGGACCCTCCTCTTTCTACGGGCGAACCGGTTCCGGTGGCGCCGAAGAAGAAGCACGGTGCCGCACCAAGTTCCTCCTCCGGACCTTCCTAGCCCGCAAAAAGGCGAAAGAAGTTCAGAGACAAAACTGCCTCCAAGCCAGTAGGCAAAGCCCCGGCACGAAGGGCTCAGAAACCCAAGGAGCCCCAAACCTCGGACACGTAAGTCTCTTCTCCTTCTACAACTTGTTCTTTCTTGCATTGTTGTAATTTCTCTTCAGACATTGTTTTATTTGGCAGGGCTGCGGTGGAGGTCCATCGGAGTGGATCTAGTATCTCTTCACCGCTCCGTCCTGGCCCTTCTCCCCCTCGTGACGACGAGTCACGCCCGCTGAGCCCTATTCTAGAGGGTTCTGCGGCTGCTCCGAGTTCTGCTCCACCTCGTCAAGAGGGGGGTAACGTCGGAGTGGGGGAGACCGGCCCAGCCGAGGTGGCGGCATCCACAACTTCGGAATCACCGCAACCAGCAACCACCGAGACTACCTCGGCACCAGTACCAGCTCCAGTACCAGCAACCAAACTAGCACCAACTGCAACACCAGCGACCAAACCAACACCAACTCTAACTCCGGCACCAGCGCCAACCTCGGCGGAAAGAACCTCCGTAGCGTCACCGAGTCCAGCAACCAGAGCACCAGCACCAAGCTCCTCCGCCTCGTCCGAGTCATCTCAATCTTGGCGAGGAAGTACCCCGGCAGCCCCAAAGGGAAAATCCGCTACAACCACTTCCTCTTACCATCAAGCAAAGGGAAAGAAGGCTCCTGACGCTTCTAAGGCAGGATCCATTGAAGCTGGGCAGCGTACCCTTGCGTCCATGCTTTCCAAGAAAGCTTCAGCAGCGAAGGATGCCCCTGCCGAGCCAACTGACGTGCAACAGATGGTTCTGCGTACCAGCCCAGCCCTTGCCTTGGTTGAGAGGACAGAGGCGCACGCGAAGGTCTTGGTGGCGCCCCATATGCCCACCGGCGAGCGGTACCCTCCGATGTTGATTGAATTCATCAACAATTGGAACAAGGCTGAGTTCGTCCATGACGACGATCTCCCGGAGAGGTTTGGCCCAGCCGAATTTTCCGCCCAGATGAATACAGCCGCTAAGGCAATCAACCTTGCGGGTCGGATGATGGAGGTACGTTACTTCCCCTTTAGATGCTGTAGATACTGATATAACCATTAGTCCCCGAGCCTCTGGGGGAGTAACTTGTTACTCGGTCGGATGCTCCTTAGAGAATTAACGTAGCTCCGCGATAACTTCGAATATGCACACACCTAGAGCCGGGTTAAGTTCCACTTGGCCCGGATCTTGTACACTTCGAATATGCACACACCTAGAGCCGGGTTAAGTTACACTTGGCCCGGATCTTGTACACTTCCAATATGCACACACCTAGAGCCGGGTTAAGTTCCACTTGGCCCGGATTTTGCACACTTCGAATATGCACACACCTAGAGCCGGGTTAAGTTCCACTTGGCCCGGATTTTGCACACTTCGAATGTGCACACACCTAGTTAATTTATGTTTCTGTACCCATTTCAGGTGACCACCAATCGCCGGAGTGCTGAATTCCAACGCTTGCTGGATACCCACAAGATGCTACGCGCAAAGCAAGCTGCACTTCTCGCGGAGCACGAGAAGAGGGGTAAATTTCTCCCTTGGCGCTTCTCCATTTTCCTTCATCTTCCTCTGCTGAACTAATCTCATTATTCGATTTCCGCAGCTGGGGTGGAGGCTGAGAACAAGATTATGCAGAAAAACCTGGAGCAGATCAAGGGTAAGTCCTTTTTGTCTGACCTTACCATGCTTTCTGTCTTTTCTCCTTGGCTCGGCAAACATTCATACCTCGGCTCTGCCGGGTCAACACACTATTTCAGCATCTCTTGAAGATAGTGTTCCCGTGCCTGATATGATGCTGCATTTTCTCGAACAAGCAGGGCAGCATCAAGCCGAGCTTAAGAAGAAAGACGATGAGCTCGGCCTCCTCCGGACCAAGGACGATGAGATTGCCAGGCTCAAGGCTGAGATGGAGAAAATGAAGGCCCGACACCAATCGGAGCTTCAAAAGGTTGGCCAAGACTTCACAGAAGAGGGCGAGCGCCTTACTCTCCAAATCTCCAAGGACCAGGACCTACTCAAGGAGTCCGACATCCAGCTTGGGTCGGCGAATGCTGATCTTGAGCAACTTCGTAAGAGACGTGATGACTGCACCAAGGAGTTGACCTGGATCCTCAGCCATATATCACGTAAGTTCCTTTCCCTTATCTGACATACTTCTCCGGGTTACCTCATATGTATTTTCTTTACCTTCTTTCTTTGTCTTGTTTTTAGGCAAATTTCCAGAGGGTACTGCTATCGCGAGAGTTGCAGTTGCGGACTTCCGTCGAGCAAGGGGTACTCCCGCCGCTCCTGCCGGTGAAGAGATTCCCTATGACATGGAAGACCTGTTGGTCAGCCTGTCCTCTCGCGTGGAGCTCATCAAGAATTACGGCAAGGACATCCTCGACGTTGCAGTTCGCATCTTCAACACGTTCTGGCCCGGAGAAGATACTCCGGAGACCACCGCAATTCTTGTTGAGAAGCTAAAGGAGATCGAGACCCAGCTTGACCTTTGGAGAGAGTCTGCTGGACGTGCTGCAGCTGATACCGTTCTTCACCACATACTCACGTGGTACGAGAAGATCGATCTCAGCCTCCTTACACGCCTGCGCACAGGATCCAGATGGACCAATGACCCGGAGTGGGTAGCTCGGCGCCAGGCTTGCGCCCATAGCCTCATTGAATACGCTCCCATTCATGAATGGGTTGAAGGACCGAGCTTCCTGGAAGCCGCTGGCGATGAAAATGCTGAGAATGTTGAAGACGGGTCAGACGAGGACGAAGAAGGCGATGCCTCAGACATTGAAGACAGGGAAGATGATGCCGAACTTCCTCCTCCTGCTGCTCCTTAAGTGAAAAAACCTGAAAATTTATCAGATCCCCGGTATGCCGGGTGGAATTGTATCCCACATACATGTGATATTTTGCTACTAAGTTTCTATGTTAGATTAACTTGGGCGTAGTCCCCGAGTTTCTTTTTCTTGTTCGCCCAATCTTTTGGCTTGGATCGTGTCTACCTTGATTCAGTTTTACAACTTACGAATCCGAGCTTCAAAAATTGTCTTAACATTACTGGGAAACTTTTAGACTTAGCTCAAAAATAAAACTGCATAATAACTTGAAAATAAATACAAGGTTATTCCGAAAAACAAACGTCGGCTCGGATAAGTTCCTTCCTTAGTCGCTTTTCATGTGCTACGCAATTCCAAACTTGTTCTGTTGCTTGCCATGAAGGCAATTCTTGTTGGACAGCAGCAAGTCGAAGAGTTGGGTTTTTGGTGCTCACACATTACTAATCCGAGCTAAGTAGAACAACTTATTCCAGCTAACACACAGCAGAGAATAAATATTATTAAGGCAGTCCCCGAGTTACTGCTCGAGGTGCCAACATTTCATTGATAAGCTCATTGCCGGCATACATACTGACATATGAGAAGACTCGGATACATACACTTCTTTGCTAAGTGTAGAACGGCCGAAGTAGAGCTACATTCCATGGACGCTTGGATTCCTCGCCGGACCTGTCCGCCTTGTTCTTTTCCTGTGGCTTTGCATCTATAAGATAATAAGAATCATTGTGCAGTGCCTTGCTCACGATGAATGTCCCTTCCGATGGGGGGGATAATTTTTGCATGCCAGCAGTACGTTGTACCAACCGGAGCACCAGATCGCCTTCCCGAAAGACTCGGGGGCTTACTTTCCGGCTATGATAGCGTCGGATTTTGCTGATAAATGGCGGATCTGGACAATGTCAATTCTCTCGCTTCTTCCAGCAGATCAACATCATTTTGCCGGGCTTCTTGCACTTCGGCTTCTGTGTATTGGGTGACCCAAGGCGAATCATGCTCTATGTCGGCTGGTAATACAGCTTCTGCCCCATATACCAGAAAGAATGGCGTATAGCCTGTTGATCGATTCGGAGTTGTTCTTAAACTCCACAGTACCGCTGGTAGTTCTTCTATCCAGCACCCTGCTGATCTTTGCAGCGGCTCAATGAGCCGGGGTTTTATCCCGGATA
This sequence comes from Avena eriantha, assembly GCA_910589775.1. NCBI lineage: Eukaryota > Viridiplantae > Streptophyta > Magnoliopsida > Poales > Poaceae > Avena > Avena eriantha. Next base: position 483,866,266 of record OU342745.1, read on the forward strand.
ATACTAATCTGTTGGATCTTTCCACTTGTCCGTTTGATGCGGGGTGGGCTACCGAGGCTACATCGAGTCGGATCTTCTTATCTCGGAAGAAACGCGCAAATGCTCCTTCCACAAAGTTTGTGCCGTTATTAGTTATGATACTGTGTGGGTAACCGTACCTCAAGATGATATCCTTGAGAAAAGTTACGGCCGTAGCCCCATCACATTTTCTTATAGGCTTTACTTCAATCCACTTTGTAAACTTGTCCACCATGACCAAAATATGAGTCATATTTCCCCTTGCTGGTTTGAACGGGCCAACCATATCCAAGCACCATACGGCAAATGGCCATGTAATTGGTATGGTCTTGAGTTCCGACATTGGCATATGTGTCTTGGTAGCATACCTCTGACAACCATTGCATTTTCTCACCAGATCTTCTGCTTGCTCTAAGGCAGTTGGCTAGTAGAATCCATGCCGAAAAGCTTTTGCTACCAAGGCTCGGGACGAGGCATGATGCCCACATTCCCCTTGATGTGTATCTCGGAGGATGTCAAGCCCTTCTTCCGGGTCAACGCATCACTGGAGGACATTGGTTACACTCCTTTTGTATAGCTTGGAATTGATGATCGTGTACGCCTTTTCCCTCCTCTGTGTTTGCCTAGATAGCACTTCTTCAGTGGGTAACGTTCCATATTTTAGGAATTTAAATATAGGTAGTGCCCAAGCTGGTATTGCTCCCACAGGGAACACATCCTCATCAATTTCCATTAGATCCACCGGCATAACTACAACCGGATCAAGCTGAGCAGTCCTCGGGTTCTCCGAGGGAGTCCCCGAGTTTCGCGCGCCACCTCCCATGTTAATGTCCATGGGCACAGCTCCGGATTTTGTATCTTCCGGGACGTAGATCGAGTCGGTTTCTGGGGATGGCCTGATAGATGGTTTCCTGAGGTGCTCTAATGCTACACCCGGTGGAATTGCTTGTCGGGTTGACCCGAGCTTCGACAACATGTCGGCAGCCTCATTCTCCCCCCGGGGTACATGGTGAAATTCGCATCCCTCAAAATAACCAGATATCTTCTGCACATGAAATCTGTACAGTGCCATGTTTGGATCCAGGGCGTCCCACAGTCCCGACACTTGCCGCACCACCAAATCTGAGTCGCCAAAGCATATGATCCGACGTATCCCAATCTCTTTTGCTACCTTGAGCCCGTGCACAAGTGCTTCATACTCGGTGACATTGTTTGATGCCGCTAAATGGATTTGCAGCACATATTTTAGTTGGTACTTCTTTGGCGAGGTAAGTACAACTCCGACACCTAGCCCGGTTTTTATTTTTGATCCGTCAAAGTGCATTCGCCAATAGTTCGGATCAGGAAGTGGTGGTTCGTATTGCACCTTGGCCCAGTCCACAAAAAAGTCCGCCACAGCTTGAGATTTGATCGCTTCTCTTCTGTCATATTGCGGCGCATAAGGAGCTAGCTCAATTGCCCATATTGCAATTCTTCCACTCGCATCCTTGTTACTCATTATCTCGGAAATGGGGGCCTCACATATGACCTTGATAGGATGTTCCTCAAAGTAGTGCTTCAGCTTCTTAGCGGCCATGTACACACCATATGCCACCTTTTGATAGTGTGGATAGTTCTGTTTTGAGGCTGATAACACCTCGCTCAGGTAATAGACTCGCCTCTGCACCGACTTACCCTCTTCGTCGCGCTCCACCACTATTACTGCACTTACAACTCGGTTGGTTGTGGCTATATAGAGCAACATTGGCTCCTTTGATAGTGGTGAGGCTAACACTGGTGCAGTGGCTAACATCTTATTCAAGTGGGCAAAGGCTTCATTGGCCTGTGGTGTCCAAACGAACTTATCTGACTTTTTCATGAGTTGGTAAAGAGGCAATGCCTTTTCTCCCAATCGACATACAAACCGACTTAATGATGCCAGGCAACCTGTGAACTTCTGGACATCATTAAGACACTTCGGTAGTTCCATTCGTTCGATGGCTCGGATTTTAGTTGGATTAACCTCGATACCTCGGCTAGAAACAAGAAAACCGAGCAATTTTCCAGCTGGGACACCGAAGGTACATTTTTCCGGGTTAAGTTTCATCCGGAACCTTCTAAGGTTCGCAAACGTTTGCCTGATATCGTCGAGGAGCGTTTTGCTTTCCTTGGTCTTGATAACCACATCATCCACGTACACTTGTACGTTTTGACCATGCAAACATTTTTCCATACATCTTTGGTACGTTGCACGTGCATTACGTAAACCAAACGGCATGGTGCGTTAGCAATAAGCCTCATACGGGGTAATAAACGCAGTCTTTATTTGATCATCCGGATTCAGAGGTATCTAGTGGGAACCAGAATACGCATCAATGAATGACAACAGTTCACATCCAGTAGTTGAATCTATGACCTGATCTATCCTTGGCAGTGGAAATGGATATTTTGGACACGCCTTGTTCAGGTTCGTGTAATCGATACACATTCGCCAAACCACCGCCACATTCGGATCATCCTTCTTCTTTTCCACCAGCACCGGATTAGACAGCCAATCCAGGTAAAGTACCTCCATGATAAATCCTGCAGCTAGTAACCGAGCTATCTCATCCCCAATGACTTTACTCCTATATTCGGCGAAGCGGTGGAGAGGTTGCTTCACCGGCTTAGCTCCGGGTCTCACGTTTAAAGAGTGCTCGGCTAGCTCCCTCGGAACACCTTGCAAGTCCTGTGTGGACCAAGCAAAAATGTCCCGATTCTCATGGAGGAAGCTGACGAGCTCGCTTTCCTATTTGTCGCTTAGCCCGGCACCAATTGTTACGGTGCGCTCTGGGAACATATCATCAACGGGAATCTTCTTGGTATCTTTCGTGGTCTGGAAGGAGACACTCCCATGCGGGTTACTCAGCGCCGGCATATACTGCTGGGCGGACTGAGCCAATGCCGCCACCTCTTGAATTTTTCTTTTCTCCTGCGCAATCATAAGTGACTCGGCTAAGTTAGACCCGGCCGACGCACATTCTATGGAACGTCAGAAATCCCCAGCAATGGTAATCACCTCGTTTGGTCCGGGCAACTTCATCTTCAAGTAACTTATGTGACAGCTTGCCATGAACTTGTTCAGCGTTGGTCTTCCGAGTAATGCGTGATATGCACTTTCCAAGTTCACCACCTCGAACTCTAGATTTTCAGTTCGGCAGTTATCTCTCGTGCCGAACAACACGTCAACCCGGACCTTGCCTATTGGCTCGCAAGAAATGTTGGGCACAATGCCATAGAAAGTTGTCCTCGTGGCCTGCAACATGTTTTCCGAGTTACCCAACTTGCGCATTGTGTCTGCGTACATGACGTTAATACTGCTGCCATTGTCAATCAGCACCTTTGAGAACCTTACATTAATGCTGGGCCCAATGAATGTCGGATCCAGCACCAACGCATACGAACCAGGGCTTGGCATAAGCTTGGGGTGATCCTTGATGCTCCAGATGATTTCTTGGTCAGACCAAGGCATATACCTTGTCATTGCAGGCATTATTGCATTCACCTCCATATGTCGGCGCTGCAAGCTTTTTCTATCTGTTTCCTCAGTTGTGAACACACAATAGCTCTGGTGATGCTCTCTGTACTCATTTCTCCCCTCATTTCCGGGGTACCTCTGATCCGGCTAATGCTGATTTTCCACCTGATGCACTACATCCCTTCTCTGATTGTTATCATACCTCGGCGGAGGGGGAGGCAACATTAGCTGTTGCATGTTCGCTCCGGAGAGCAATTGCTGCCGGGGTAACTCCTGCCGAGGCTGATCATTCCGGGGTGCCTGAGCATTCCCCGAACCACCTTGTTCAATCTTGCGCATCCACTCACACTGCCTCGTTGTATGACCCGCCGGGTTAGTCGGATTTGGCGTGTGAAACTTACATGGCTGATCCAACATCGACTCATAGGTGTACCTCGGACGGTCCTTCCTTTCTTGCCACTGTTTCTTTTGCTCTGGTGTCCAAGTTTTCTTTCCATCGTTTCTCGGAGTCCATTGTCCTCCAGTTTTCTGGCGTTGGCTGCCCCCTGCTCCGGGCTGATCTTGATTCACCGCCGCAACTTGTTGCAAACCGTATCGACGAACTGGTCTATCATATCTTCTTTTCCCTCTGTAGTCATTCCTCCGGGACGATCCGGCCCCGTCTCTTTGGTAGTATTCATCGTTTAACTCGTTTGTTACGAGCCTAGGTTGGGTCGGATCACCCAGACCATACGAATCAGCAATCCAGATCATCTCTGCCAACGTAATTGGCATTTTCCTTTGTAACTTTTGCCACAGCTCGCTTGCATATCTGCATCCCTGTGCAAACCACGCTATGGCATGTGATTTTATCACGCCCTCACATGAGTTTCTCACGGTACACCACTGGGTTAAAAACTCCTGGTCCGTCTCATTTGGTCTTTGCTTGCACATAGCTAGGGTCTGCGGCCTATTTGGCCTCTGATACGTACTCGAAAAATTGCTGATGAACATCTCTTCGAAATCTATCCAGTAGTTAATGCTTCCGGGTGGCAAATTGTTCAGCCATACCCTTGCCGGGCCCTCCAACATCTAGGGCACGTCTCGTACAGCCCACCTCAAGTTGCTTGTGGCAATTTTCACAGCCGTAGCATAATTTATCAACCAATCCTCCGGCTTGTTACAGTCGTCATACGTCTTCGTGCCCCTGGGTAACTAGAAGTTGGGTACCGGTGGTTCCTTCATGATCCGGGGTCCAAATCACGCCTGACCCGGTGGACCTTGACATTCTATTTGTTCCGACCTATACAGTCGATCATTTCAACCTTGCATCGTCCGGCATCAAATCCCTGCTTCCCAGTCTTGACTCTATCACATGATAGTCCGGCCTTGGGTATCTTGCGTTCACCATGTCCAAATCTCCATCGTTGTATCGGTTTTGCTCTTGTGGTGCACCTCTCTGTTGCATACCTCGGCCGGCACTTTGCTCTTGCCTTGGTATATTCCGCTGCTGCGGTTGTCCTGCTCCTGCCGAGTTTCGCTGTCCGGCATTACCGTTGACGGCGTTCCCTTGACCGGCATTGCCTTGGTCGCGGTTACCTCAGCCAGCTTCACCTCGGCTCACACTCCGTCGATCATCATTTTTCTGTGCTTCCTTTCCTTTCCCTGCCCGTGTTGGGTCATACGGAACAATCTGTTTGTTCCTTCTTGTCGAGGTTACTACCTCTTTTCTCCTAGGACTGCCATGAGGAAACGATGCGGCTCCAGCGGATTTCTCCGGGTTACCCATCACCGAATGGACGATCTTGGAGGCTCCAGCTCTCTCTGTGTTAGCTCTGAGTAGTTCTTCATTTTGTTTGTTCGCGATCCGAACCAGCTCGTTAACCCTATCTTGTTGTCTTTGACGGGCCTCACCCGTCAGACCCTCTAACTCGGATGTGGCTGCATCCGCTGCTCTCAGGTTCTTTGCTGGGGTACTATACCTCGGCAGCCCCACGGACAAATAGTTTTCTAATTCTTCAACTCCAGTATCACCTTCTCTGTTCATCTCGCTCATGAGATTTCTCTCCTTTACTTTTACAGCATCAACTTTGTTTGCCTTTGCGTACTCACGTAGCGTCATGTTCAACGACTCTTGAGCCGCAGCTATCTTTTTTGCCCCCTCCAGGATCTTTTGCCTAGTTTCCTCCAGCTCGGCATGTGCCCGAGCCGGATCTACTGCTGCTACTACGGGGTTTGCCAAGCTATCCATCGCTTCCCTCAGTACATTTTCTGGCCTTTCTAGTGGAGGACCTCTACCTTTCCTCGGTGCCTTAGGTGTTACCTCTAAATCTGGCGCCGGATCCTTTCTCGCACCCGCACCAGGCGCAGTCATCATCACCTCTGCATGGTCCGGGGAGCGAGCGATACGCGCCCCGCGAACCACGGTGAGGGGAGGCTCCCCTGCCTCGACGACGTGCCGCGGATGAACACATGACACGTCCACAGCAACGTAGACCTTGTGCGCGCCGAGCTTGACAAAGAGGATATTGCGCGGAAGTGGGCGCGTGCCGAAGCAGCCAATGTTGTCGCTGACGAAATCCAGCGCTCCAAAGCGCTGAACGATCCCGGAGACGATGCGTTCTCCGGTGGCGATGAAGTTTCCCGACCGGATCTTGACCCCTGCTAGCGCCGCTAGCCCCACGGTGGGCGCCAACTGTCACGGTGGTGTCACGGCAGATGCCATGGATAGGCTAAAGGTGGGGACTAATACACTCTAGGGGAATCCAGGGAGGGATAGTGAAGTGATTCTCCACGCAGAAGTTTGTATTTGCTTAGTCTCCAAGGTTACAAGTGCTCCTAGAGCTGTATTGGCGAGAGGAGGAAGAAGGAGCTCTCTTACTCTCACCTATAGATCACACCTAAAAGCCTAGCCAAATCAGAATAGCAGAACCCCTTCTGTAGAGGCCCTAGCCCCCCTTTTATAGAGGAAGCTAGGTCTCTGCCTAGGGAATACGTGGAGGCATATTCCTAAGAACATGCCTTCTCCCAAAGTAGTAAGCCGACCGGGTGGCTTTTCCCCCGCGTCACACATGCAGAGGCTACGTGAGCCTCTACGGCGCCCGTGTCAGCCGACATGGGCGTCGTCACCCTTGTCGGCCATGCCCTTGTCTGCTTCGCTCAGGCAGTGCGTACCGGGGCTTCTTTTGACCAGCGAGATTCCTTCCTTCTCCTAGAAGCTTGATGTGACCCGGATCATAGCTGATCCGGCCACACCCGTTCCTGCATACAAGTTAAACAAGCATTTCTGACTTACCGCTTAAGTCGGATGAGACTTAGTCAGGCGGACGCCCCCTGGTCCGGGTTACAACGTCATTCGGCCTTCCTTGAGGTGACCCGGCCCGCGTCTGCTTTGGCCTTGCCGAACCTCGGCTAACTCGGCCTTTATACCCCCGAGTGACCCTACCAGGGGGTATCCCCCCAACAGGGCTACGGCCGTAACGTTTCTCAAGGATATCATCTTGAGGTACGGTTACCCTCACAGTATCATAACTGATAATGGCACAAATTTTGCGGAAGGAGCATTTGCGCGTTTCTGCCGGGATAAGAAGATCCGACTCGACGTAGCCTCGGTAGCCCACCCCGCATCGAACAGACAAGTGGAAAGATCCAACGGATTAGTATTATCCGGGATAAAACCCCGGCTCATTGAGCCGCTGCAAAGATCAGTGGGGTGCTGGATAGAAGAACTACCAGCGGTACTGTGGAGTTTAAGAACAACTCTGAATCGATCAACAGGCTATACGCCGTTTTTTCTGGTATATGGGGCAGAAGCTGTATTACCAGCCGACATAGAGCATGATTCGCCTAGGTTCACCCAATACACAGAAGCCGAAGTGCAAGAAGCCCGGAAAAACGATGTTGATCTGCTGGAAGAAGCGAGAGAACTGGCATTGTCCAGATCCGCCATATATCAGCAAAATCTCCGACGCTATCATAGCCGGAAAGTAAGCCCCCGAGTGTTTCGGGAAGGCGATCTGGTGCTCCGGTTGGTACAACGTACTACTGGCATGCATAAATTATCCCCCCCATGGGAAGGGCCATTCATCGTGAGCAAGGAATTGCACAATGATTCTTATTATCTTATAGATGCAAAGCCATAGGAAAAGAACAAGGCGGACAGGTCCGGCGAGGAATCTAAGCGTCCATGGAATGTAGCTCTACTTCGTCCGTTCTACACTTAGCAAAGAAGTGTATGTATCTGAGTCTTCTCATATGTCGGTATGTATGCCGACAATGAGCTTATCAATGAAATGTTGGCACCTCGAGCAGTAACTCGGGGACTACCTTAATAATATTTATTCTCTTTTGTGTGTTAGCTTGAATAAGTTGTTCTACTTAATTCGGATTAGTAATGTGTGAGCACCAAGAACCTAACTCTTCGACTTGCTACTGTCCAACAAGAATTGGCTTCATGGCAAGCAAGAGAACAAGTTTGGAATTGCGTAGCACACGAAAAATGACTAAGGAAAAGAACTTAATCGAGCTGACGTTTGTTTTTCGAACTAACCTCGTATTTACTTTCAAGTTATTATGCTGTTTCATTTTTGAGCTAAGTCTAAAAGTTTCCCAGTATTGTTAAGACAATTTTCGAAGCTCGGATTCGTAAGTCGTAAAACCGAATCAAGGTAGACGCGAATCGAGCCAGGAGATTGGACGAACAAGAAAAAGAAACTCGGGGACTACGCCCAAGTTACTCTGGCATAAGAACTTAGTAGCAAAATATCACATGTGTATTGGATACAATTCCACCCGGCATACCGGGGATCTGATAAATTTTCAAGTTTTTTCGCTCAAGGAGCAGCAGGAGGAGGGAGTTCGGCGTCATCTTCGCCATCTTCAATATCCGAGGCACCGCCCTCTCCATCACCGTCCGAGCCATCTTCATCACTCTCAACCTCTTCGTCCTCAGCGGCTTCAAGGAAGCTCGGTCCATCAGCCCACTCATGAATAGGAGCGTACTCAATGAGGTTGTGGGCGCAAGCCTGGTGCCGAGCTACCCACTCTGCGTCGTTGGTCCATCTGGATCCGGTGCGCAGGCATGTCAGGAGGTTGAGATCAATCTTCTCGTACCACGTGAGTATGTGGTGAAGAACGGTATCAGCTACAGCACGCCCAGCGGACTCTCTCCAGAGGTCAAGCTGGGTCTCGGTCTCCATCAGCTTCTCAACAAGAATTGCGGTGGTCTCCAGAGTATCTTCTCCGGGCCAGAACGTGTTGAAGATGCGAGCTGCAACGTCGAGGATGTCCTTGCCATAATTCTTGATGAGCTCCACGCGAGAGGACAGGCTGACCAATAGGTCCTCCATGTCATAGGGAATCTCTTCACCGTCAGGAGCGGCGGGAGTACCCCTTTCTTGGCGGAAGTCCGTAACTGCAGCGCTCGCGATAGCAGTGCCCTCTGGAAATTTGCCTAAAAACAAGACAAAGGAAGAAGGTAAAGAAAAGACATATGGAGTAACCCGGAGCAGTATGTCGGATAAGGGAAAGGATCTCACGTGATATATGACTGCTCAAGCTCCTTGGTGCAGTCATCACGTCTCTTGCGAAGCTGCTCAAGCTCAACATTCGCCGACCCAAGCTGGACGTCGGACTCCTTGAGTAAATCCTAGTCCTTGGCGATCTGGAGATTGAGGTGCTCGCGCTCTTCTGTGTAATCCTGGCCAACTTTCTGGAGCTCGGTCTGGTGCTGAGCTTTCATTTTCTCCATCTCGGCCTTGAGCCTAACGATCTCATCGTCCTTGGTCCGGAGGAGGGCGAGCTCATTATCTTTCTTCTTAAGCTCGGCTTGATGCTGCCCTGCTTGTTCGAGAAAATGCAGCATCATATCAGGCACGGGCACACTATCTTCAAGAGATGCTGAAATAGTGTGTTGACCTGGCAGAGCCGAGGTATGAATGTTTGCCGAGCCAAGGAGAAAAAGATGGAAAGCATGGTAAGGTCTGACAAAAAAGACTTACCCTTGATCTGCTCTAGGTTCTTCCGCATAATCTTGTTCTCAGCCTCCACCCCAGCTGCGGAAACCGAATAATGAGATTAGTTCGGCAGAGGAAGATGTAGGAAAACGGAGAAGCGTCAAGGGAAAAATTTACCCCTTTTCTCGTGCTCCGCGAGAAGTGCAGCTTGCTTTGTGCGTAGCATCTTGTGGGTATCTAGAAAACATTGGAATTCAGCACTCCGGCGATTGGTGGTCACCTGTAAAGAGTACAGAAACATAAATTAACTAGATGTGTGCATATTCGAAGTATGCAAAATCCGGGCCAAGTGGAACTTAACCTGGCTCTAGGTGTGTGCATATTCGAAGTGTGCAAAATCCGTGCCAAGTGGAACTTAACCCGGCTCTAGGTGTGTGCATATTCGAAGTGTGCAAAATCCGGGCCAAGTGGAACTTAACCCGGCTCTAGGTGTGTGCATATTCGAAGTGTGCAAGATCCGGGCCAAGTGGAACTTAACCCGGCTCTAGGTGTGTGCATATTCGAAGTGTGGAAAATCCGGGCCAAGTGGAACTTAACCCGGCTCTAGGTGTGTGCATATTCGAAGTGTGCAAGATCCGGGCCAAGTGGAACTTAACCCGGCTCTAGGTGTGTGCATATTCGAAGTTATCACGGAGCTATGTTAGTTTTCTAAGGAGCATCCGGCCGAGTAACAAGTTACTCCCCCGGAGGCTCGGGGACTAATGGTTATATCATCAGTATCTACAGCATCTAAAGGGGAAGTAACGTAACTCCATCATCTGACCCGCGGGTTGATTGCCTTTGCGGTTGTGTTCATGTGGGCGGAAAATGCAGCCGGGCCAAACCTCTCCGGGAGATCGTCGTCATGGACGAACTCAGCCTTGTTCCAGTTGTTGACGAATTCAATCAACATCGGAGGGTACCGCTCGCCGGTGGGCATATGGGGCTCCACCAAGCCCTTCGCGTGCGCCTCCGTCCTCTCAACCAAGGCAAGGGCTGGGCTGGTATGCAGAACCATCTGTTGTGCGTCAGTTGGCTCGGCAGGGGCGTCCTTCGCTGCTGAAGCTTTCTTGGGAAGCATGGACGCGAGGGTACGCTGCCCAGCTTCAAGGAATGCTGCCTTAGAAGCGCCAGGAGCCTTCTTGCCCTTTTCTTGCTGGGAAGAGGAAGTGGTTGCAGCGGATTTTCCCTTAGGAGCTGCCGGGGTACTTCCTTGCCGAGATTGAGATGACTCAGACGAGGCGGAGGAGCTTGGTGCTAGTGCTCTGGTTGCTGGACTTGGTGCTGCTGCAGATGTTCTTGCCTCCGAGGTTGGCGCTGGTGCCGGAGTTGGAGTTGGTGCTGGTTTGGTCGCTGGTGCTGCAGTTGGTGCTGGTGCCGAAGCTGGTGTTGGTGCTGGTTTGGTTGCTGGTACTGGAGCTGGTACTGGTGTCTAGGTAGTCTCGATGATTGCTGGTTGCGGCGATGCCGAAGTTGTGGATGCCGCCGCCTCGGCTGGACCGGTCTCCCCCGCTCCGAGGTTACCCCCCTCTTGACGAGGTGGAATAGAACTCGGAGCAGCCGCAGAACCCTCTAGAATAGGGCTCAGCGGGCGTGACTCCTCGTCACGAGGAGGAGAAGAGCTAGGACAGAGCGGTGAAGAGATACTAGATGCACTCTGAGGGACCTCCACCGCAGCCCTGCCAAATAAAACAATGTCTGAAGAGAAATTACAACAATGCAAGAAAGAACAAGTTGCAGAACGAAAAGAGACTTACGCGTCCGAGGTTTGGGGCTCCTTGGGTTTCCGAGCCCTTCGTGTCGGGGCTTTGCCTGCTGGTTTGGAGGCAGTTTTGTCTCCGGACTTCTTTCGCCTTTTGGCGGGCTGAGAAGGTCCGGAGGAGGAACTTGGTGCAGCTCCGCGCTTCATCTTCGGTGCCACCGGAACCGGTTCGCCCGTATCAAGGGGAGGGTCCTCGTGGATATGCCCACCGGGGTTAGCTGATGACGGAAAGGCAAAATAAAGGGGGACAGCATCAACAGGTTCAATCACCTCGACATCCGAGTCATCTTCATCATCGGGCCAATCTCTAATAGAAGAGGGTTTACCGGTGGGTCGCTTCGTAGCGTCGGTCATCGGGAGGAACATCTCCTGGTCCGGCTCTTCCTCCTCCGGGGTCTCCCGGTCGGGTGCCCACTTAAGGGTCGGATCGGTGCCGTCCTCGAGGGTCTGCTGAAGGAATTGCTGAGGAAAAGAATGAACAACGGAGTCAAAAATGGAACAATGACCGACATATAATTAATCTGGAGTAAATTTGCGCCACGAAGCTTACCAAGGGAGGAAGCCTATCCTGGCAAAAATGCTCAATTCCCCACGTCCACTCAGAGGAGAAGTCCTTGTGGGTGGTCAAGAGAGCCTTAACCCGACGATAGATCTCCGAGTTGCTCAACTCAAAGAAGGAGGTCTGGTTGGTGTCGCGGCCAAAGCTCATGTGGCACACCTTGTGGGTGCGCTTCTGGAGGGGGAGATTCAATTGCGCACGAACGTGATCATAGCATCCTCGTTGCGCAACCCGAGCTTCTTCAGCTCCGCGAACCTCTTGTTGACCTGGTTCGCCCAGGCCGTGGGCTTCTTGAGGATAATGTCCCACAATTCTGGGTTAGGTGGACCCGGAGTATAGGGAAGCAGCCCGATCAGATCCTCAGTGCCCGTATTCCGGACATAAAAGAATGTCCGGGCCCACCCTTTGCAGGAGTCCAGCCTGGTGACCCGGGGGAAAACGGAAAACCTTCGGGGTGAGATGGACGTAGCTCCGAATTGAGTGAGCTGCTTGTCCTCCGAATCAAGTTGGATGTTCGGGATGACATTACGCCGAAGGCCGAAAAACCGGATCCACAGCTCCTTCGTGGGCCATAGTCCAGCATAGCCTTCGATCGTAGAAGCAAAAGCGGAAAGAGAGGTAATAGCATTGGCAGGAAGGTGGTGCGGCTAGAGTTTGTAGGTGCTTAGCCAATCCCGGAAGAAGTCGCTGACCGGCAAACCGAACCCCCGTTGGAAGTGGGACAAGAACACGACATACTCACCCGGATTGGGTGAGGGAGCCAGTTCGGCGGAGGCAAGACGAGCGGCGACGCCGGCGGGGTTGCGTCTGGTCCGGTAGAGCCAGTCCAGGTCATCTTGGCAGACCCAGGACCCGGCCCATGCACCACGGTCTGCCGCAGCGGTGTCCTCCTCCATCTCTTGCTCAGCGACGATGAGCTCCTCCTCCGTCATCTAGTGATCGCCCTCGCTGGCGCTAGCGGCGGCGGGGGGCAAAGGCCTAGATTGGCAGCGACCCGTGGTGGAGGAGGCGCATAGCGGTGGCAACGACGTAGAGGTGTGGGGGAAAAGATGCGGCGGCGGCGCTGCTGCTTGGGAGCACTGGCGGCGGCGCGGTCACGAGGAAGACGAAGAAGAAGAGCAAAGGGCAGAGGGGCGCAGTGAGGGGAAAAGGCCTAAGGGATGCGCCCCTCCCCTATTTAACCACTCCCTCAAGGGGAAAGTGGGATCGTGTCCTGCGAATATGCCACACGGTGTGGCCGTGTATAGCCCACCTCGGCCAATCAGCAGAGAGCCACACGGAAGGCCACAGGGTGGGGTCGATCCCATGACATGACGCGTGGATGCGGTAAACGAGGAGGCAGGCGTGACATGACCTGTGCACAGTGATAACTGACAGTTACTGCGGCGGTTACTGTGTTGGCCCTTAAAATAAGACAACATAATGATTGGCCCCCACGTGGGTTGGCGTACGAGAGAAGGAAGCAAGACCCGGATAGGACCGTGGTGACCCGGCGAGCAAGTGAAAACTTGGAATGCGCAGAGGGAAAGTAAAACCATGAGATCTGAGTTGAAGTGGTAACCCGGCCGATAAGTGAAAACTTGGAACATGCAAGGGGAACGTAAATCCATATAATCCAAGATAATAAGATAACTCGAAATAACGTCCAAAGCTCAAACATAAATGAACCTGATGTGGCCTTAGCGGCCAAGGCAGCTAAGACCGCACCAGCTTCGGGGACTAATGTTGGGGGGATACCCCCGGGTAGGGTCACGCCGGGGTATAATGACCGAGTTAGCCGAGGTTCGGCAAGGCCAAAGCAGACGCGGGCTGGGTCACCTCAAGGCAGGCCGAATCACGGGGTAACCCGGACCAGGGGCGTCCGCCTGACTAAGTCTCATCCGACTTAAGCGGTAAGTCGGAAATGCTTGTTTAACTTGTATGCAGGAATGGGTGTGGCCGGATCAGCTATGATCCGGGTCACATCAAGCTTCTAGGAGAAGGAAGGAATCTCGCTGGTCAAAAGAAGCCCCGGTACGCACTACCTGAGCGAAGCAGACAAGGGCAGGACCACCGAGGCGTGGCCGACAAGGGTGACAACGCCCATGTCGGCTGACGCGGACGCCGCAGAGGCTCACGTAGCCTCTGCATGTGTGACGCGGGGGAAAAGCACCCCGGTCGGCTTACTACTTTAGGGGAAGGCATATTCTTAGGAATATGCCTCCACGTGTGCCCAAAGTGGAGACCTAGCTCCCCCTATATAAGGAGGGCTAGGGCCTCTGTAGAAGGGGTTCCGCTATTCTGATTTAGCTAGGGTTTTAAGTGTGATCTGTGTGTGAGAGTAAGAGAGCTCCTTCTTCCTCCTATCGCCAATACAGCTCTAGGAGCACTTGTAACCTTGGAGGCAAAGCAAATATAAACTTCGGTGTGGAGAATCACTTCACTATCCCTCCCTGGATTCCCCTAGCGTGTTTTAGTCCCCACCTTTAGCCTATCCATGGCATCTGCCGTGACACCACCACGACACCAAGTCAACCCAAATAAAGCATCAAAGGAGAATACCACAATACTATGCTTTTAATATGCTAAAACAATGCATGATCAATCCAAGGCACATTAAGCAATCTCAATTTTTTATAACATGTCATGCTACAGCAAGGATCACTAAGCATAAAGCCAACACAATATCAAGCATGGCATGACAAAGCATAGGCCACAGTCAAAAACAAGCTCTCTTTACCACTTAAGTATGAACTTTTCCTACTCTTTTCCAATCCAAACCAAACTATTTGAAAACCAATGTATGAAGGAGGGGGGTACAACCAATTTATTCAAGCAAACTAAGAAAACCAAGAAAACGAAAACTAAAAACAAAAACAAAGACGCTCCAAGAACAACACAACTGTGCATGAAACAATAAAAATGAAGCGTTTGGAAGAAACCTGGGATTTTTATTGATGAAGAAGGGGATGCCTTGGGCATCCCCAAGCTTTGACGCTCGTACTTCTTGGATATTTCTTGGGGTGACACACGTGACATCCCCAAGCTTGAGCTTTAGTCCATTCTTCATCTCATTACTCATTCCTTCCATACACCTGAAATTTTAATTCATACAAAACTTCACACAATCTTTATTAGCAACATTAGTGCACTCAAGATAAATAAGTCTTAAAGTTCAGTTATAACACCAAATAAACTTCCATTAGAACACTAGCTACTGTAGAACTTCCCTCAAAAAGCTCAGTTTCCCAAAAGAACTCAAAAAGGAACCAACGGGAACCAAATGCAGAAAATGGCAGAAATCTGTAAAAACAGACCAGCAGGTAAAGACGAATATTTTCGAAGACTTTTTGTTGCTCAAATCAAAAAGTGTTGAACTAATTAAAGTTAGATAACAACCTGGGACAGAAGCAGAAAAATTCACGCCTCAAAAAGACGTTCAGAGATTTTACATGAATTTTTACGGTGAAGCAAAGAAATCTGTTTCGGGACTGCAACTTTCCCAATCATTACTTCTCTCTCATTAGAGGTTACTCTTTTCACAAAAAGCAAATAAAAAGGATAAGGAGTGGTTATTACTGAAGTAATAACTTCCAAGACTCATCTAACACTTTTGGGTTATCTCCGAATAAGTACTTTTCTTTAACGCCTTTAAGTTAGGCATGATAGTTTGAGAAGATGCTCAAATAAGAAATATGAATTGAAGTAAAAGAGAGCATCAAGAAGCAAATTCAAAGCACATTTAAGTCTAACCCACTTCCTATGCACAGGAATCTTGTAAAGAAACAAGTAATGAAAGCACAAAGAAACAAGCATAGTAAAGCAAAACAAGTGCAACTTCAAGACTTTCAACATAAAGAGGGGAAACTTAATATTATTGAGATACATAAGACCATGTTTCCCTATCTCACAATAACTTTCAGTAGCATCATGAATGAAATTAACAATATAACTATCACAAGAAACATTCTTATCATGAGCCACATGCATAAAAGAATTATTACTCTCCACATAAGCATAGTCATTCTTATTAATTATAGTGGGAGCAAATTCAACAAAATAGCTATCATTATTATTCTCATCACCATGATCATCAAATATAGGAGGCATATTGTAGTCATAATTAATTTCCTCCTCAATAGTAGGTGGACTGAAAATATCATATTCATCATTGTAATCATCATAGATTGGAGGCATAGTATCATCAAAGTAAACTTTCTCCTCCATGCTTGGGGGACTAAAAAGATCATTTTCATCCAAACCAGCTTCCCCAAGCTTAGACTTTTCCATAGCATTAGCAATAAGGGTGTTCAAAGAATTCATACTAATAACATTGCTATTAGCACGCAAATAAAGTTCCATAGGATTTTTAATTTTCTCTTCAAACACTTCATGTCCTAACTCAAGATAAATACTATAAAGCTCTCTAATTTTGTTGTTGTCTTTGATTAAGCCTAACTAGTGAAAACAAGAAACAAAAAGACAAAATTGCAGAATTTAAAGGAAATAACTTCGAGCACTCACACCGGAGGATGTGAGTACCTTTTACCTTACCTCCCCGGCAACGGCGCCAGAAAATAGGCGTTTGCCGTTGGAGGTTCTTCTTCTTTAATCCTTCGATGTGAATACCTTTTACCCTACCTCCCCGGCAACGGCGCCAGAAAATAGCTTGATGTCTATGCACTTCTATTCTTGTAGACAGTTGTTGGGCCTCCAATTGTAGAGTTTTGTAGAACAACATCAAGTTTTCCCTTAAGTGGATCACCCAAGGTTTATCGAACTCAGGGAGGAAGTCGTCAAAGGTATCCCCTCTCAAGCAACCCTGGAATCAAGATACAAGAAGTATCTTGTGTCCCCAACACACCCAATACACTTGTCAGGTGTATAGGTGCACTAGTTCGGCGAAGAGATAGTGAAATACAAGTGGTATGGATAATTATAAGTGGTAACGGTGATAGAAAATAGCTTGATGGCATGGAAGAGACTAAAGTAAAACGAAATAAAGAAAGAAGCAAGCAAACATGTAACAGATCTAATTGTAAACGGTGTATCAATGCTTAGAAACAAGGCCTAGGGATCATACTTTCACTAGTGAACACTCTCATATAAATATATTCTCTTTATGATACTACTCTTAACTACTCTCCGGTTGGACACTCTAATCGATGGTAGGGCTATAACAACACACCTCAAAGTAAGCCTTTCGCATCTAGATAACCCCACACTGTCACCTTGAGTACTAGACGAGTCCAACAAACACCACAATTTCATAAAGACATCCAACTCCAAATATAACTCATAACAAGTATTTGTAATCTCTAGCCTAAGTGCCACCATGGTGTGCACGCTGTCACTTTCACAGACATGGGGAGAGAAGAGATCTATTAAAGCACTTGAGTAGCAAAGTAGATCTATAGATTACAAGCTCATGATCTCAATAAGATCATGCATAGAGAGAGAGAGATGAACACATAGCTACCGGTAGAACCCTTAGCCTCGAGAGAGAACTACTCCCTCCTCATCATGGGAATCAGCAACGGCGATGGAGATGGTGGTGGAGATCGATGGAGATGGCTCCGGGGGCACTTTCCTGTCCCGGCAGGGTGCCGGAACAGAGACTTTCTGTCCCCCAAATCTCCTTTTCGGTGGCGGTGACGCTGCAGAACTTTTTGCGGCTGGAGGCTTGATGATTTAGGGTTTTGGTATCGGGAGGCTTTTTATAGGCAAAGAGGCAAGGTCGGTGGGCAGCCAGGGGCCCACACCATGCCCTGGCGTGGCCTGGGGGGACCCACGCCATGGGTTGGTGTGGCCACCCTGTGGCCCCTCTCTGACTCTCCTTCTGGCTCCGTGAGTCTTCCGGTAAAATATCAACTTTGGCTTTTGTCCGGTCCAATTCCGAGAATATTGATTTTCTGACTTTCCTGGAACAAAAAAACAGCAGAAAACAGGCAACTGGCACTGTGGCACTTGTTAATAGGTTAGTCCAAGAAATCATATGAAAAGTACTCCAAAGTGTGGACAAAACACAAGAAAGTAGATAAAACCAAGCATGGAACATCAAAAATTATAGATACATTTGCAATGTATCAGGCCCCGGTTGTGCCGCCGCCGGACTCCACCTTGGCGCAGCTCTCCGAGTCGGCGCCCATCGCGCTTGGCCAGGTTCGCCACCTGGTTGAAGTGATGAAGCAGGGGCTTGGTGAAGCCAGGGCGCTCGGGGCGTCTCTTGAGGTAGATAATTCCTTCATCATATCTTGTTGCCCTTCTTGCTGTCCTTTTTTAGTTCTCCTGCTCTTCTTACAAAAAGCCTTCGCCGAAGTCGCCAAGACCTCGCAAGACCTGGGGCGTAAGATCGTTTGCTCTAATTTGTCTTCCCGGCTGCACGAGTTTTTCGCTTCTTGTTGACCATTGGGCACCCCTTGCAGCTCTGTTAGCGGACAGGGACCAGGAGGTGGAGAGCCTGAAGGTGGAGGTTGTCCGGCTAGAGGAGTCTAACCAGGCACGCCAGGCTCAGATCAACCAGCTGTTGTCTCATCGGCAGCAGATGGAGCTCAGGGCCGGCCAGGCGAAGAAGACCGCCGACATCCGGGCCACGGTGCTGAAAAACCTCGAGCAGATCCAGGCCCGCCAGGCGGAGGATCTGAAGACCGCCCAGACCCGGGAGAAGCGGCTCTAGGGGAGTTGTGCCAGATTGCCGAGATGGTCATCAGCGAGTGCTTCACTTGGTGAGCATGTTTCTCATCCTGTTGTAGCCAGAATTTTAACCGTTTTCTTTTTGCTGTGGTGCAGCTCAGTATCCCCGAGGCGGACGCCGGGCACGATCTGCACCCGGTGGAGTTGGTGACGGTTTTTAGCGAGGAGCCAACCGGCAGCGCAGCGCTGGCCTCGAGGTCAATGACTATGTCTGTACTGACACCACTCGCCCGGCTACCATGTACGCCTTGGCGGAGAAGCTTTTTGATGCCCCGGAGATCTTGGACGTGGGGCGGGACTGGGCGGCACGTGGCGGCGCCGAGATGGTGCTGGCTTTGCTGAAGTCCTGGTACCTAGATGCGGACCTTCGGAGTCGCTCCAGAGGTTTTTGTCAGGGAACCAGCTACGACCAGCTTCGGGCTGAAATCCTAAGATCCGCTCCTGCGGCGTCAAGATTGGAGGCTTCATCTAGCTGGACCGAGACTTCAACGACCCGGAAGGCAAGTAGGGGTACCACTTTAGCCCGCTTTCGGCTTCCGTCGATGTCGACGCTATGGGTGCACCAACCTCTGCCTCTGCCAATGCCGCCTCCAGCAGCCAGCCTCCAGCCGGTGCCTCTGACCCTTCTGATGACCCTCAGGCCTGATCCCTAGAATGCTGGGAGTATTTGTATTTCATTGAAAACTTGCTTGTCTGTGGTACTGACTCTGCTCTTTGGTGGACAGTTGACTTTTGTTCTGTGATGAATTCTATCGGGAGTTTTGTCTCCCTTCTGTGATGTTGTCCTGTGTTGCACTTGTTGTATGCTTTCTTCTATGTGGGGGCGCGTGAGCGCACCCACAGGGTGTATTCCCCGAGGTTCAGGCCGGATGGAGGATCCAGCTAGGTCGAAGCTCCTTTGTGTTGTTGTTTGTTCCAAGTTTCCAGGTGGGGGCACGCGAGCGCACCCACAGGGTGTAGTCCCCGAGGTTCAGGCCGACTGAAGGATCCTAGCTGGGTCGAAGCTCCTTTGTATTCCTTCGCCGTCTGGCGGCTAGCCTCCGGCTCGGATTCTTTGGTTCATGCAAAGATGAAAGATACAAATAATGGTTTGCACATTAGACACGTGTATGATAAACATAGTATTTAGTTGCTCTTTTGGTTGAAAAACTTTTGCCATTTCGCACAAAGCTGGTAACTTAGTCCTTTTCTTAGCGAGCATTGGCCGTTGAAGTTGTGCCCTTGTCAGCGTTTAGCCAGAAGCAAGGGTTTTCTTATTTGGCGTGCTACACAGTACTTCGGATTTTGGCTACCAGCTTCAAGCGAGCTGGCGCAACCAGAATGTCCAGGCGTCTTGTTTTCCTTAGGACTTTTCATGTATGGGTCTTCGAGTTTTCTGCTCTTGTCGTGTCTGCCAGTCGGCTTGCGATATGCACCTGGAATCAAAGAGGGATCTCTTGGAACCGTGTACAGTACTTCGTCTTTTCAGAATGCGCGGCCGTCTGGGCCATCCGGTGAGTCCCCGGGAGAGACTGCTGGGTCCAGGGTTAAAAACAATGCAGCCGGAGAACTTCAAGTATTGCGGTGGAAAATGCCAAATTATTACGGAGTCCCCGAGACTATGTCGAGGCTCCTCGACTTGTTCATTACACAACGGTAGGATATGTTTGCCCTTTACTCATGTGTAGAATGGGCGAAGCAGGTGCATGTTCCATGGGCGCTCAGTTTCCTCACCGAAGCGGTCCATCTTGTTCTTCCCCGGCTAGCGAGCGTCGATCAGGTAGTATGAGTTGTTATGCAGCGCCCAACTGATGATGAATGGCCCTACCCAAGGCGGAGCTAGATTGTGCATCCCCTTGGTGTCTTGTACCAGCCGCAAGACAAGGTCGCCCTCACGGAACAAGACGTTGTGGATCCGGTTAGCGTGGTAGCGGCGCAGGTTCTGCTGATAGATGGCAGACCTGGACAAGGCCAACTCTCGAGCCTCCTCAAGGAGATCAACGTTGTCCTCTCATGCTTCTTTGGCCTGCTGCTCAGTGTACAGCAGTTTGCGTGGCGCGTCGAACTCGATGTTGGTTGGCAGAACTGCCTCTACTCCGTAGATGAGGAAGAATGGCATGAAGCCGATGGAGCGGTTGGGCATTGTGCGTAGGCTCCATAGTACTGCCGGCAGTTCCTCTATACAGCATCTGGGAGTCCTCATCAGCGGCTCGATTAGCCTTGTCTTGATTCTGGCCAGGACCAGACCATTTGCTCGTTCGCACTGTCCATTGGACTGAGGGTGTGCGATGGAGGCCAAGTCCCGGCGGATGCCTTTGTCGCCACAGAAGCGTGTGAAGGCCCCCTTGGAAAAGTTCGTGTCGTTGTTGGTGATGATGCTGTTGGGGTAGCCAAAACATGTGATGATGTTGGTGAAGAACTTGACCACCGTCGGTCCATCCAGTTTCTTGATTGGCTTTGCCTTGATCCACTTGGTGAACTTGTCAACAGCCACCAGCAAATGTATCATGCCGGATCGTGCTGTTTTGAATGGGCCTACCATGTCCAAGCCCCAGACGGCAAACGGCCAGGTGATGGGGATCGTCTTGAGTGCTGATGATGGAGTGTGCTTCTGCTGGGCAAACCGTTGGCATCCGTTGCATGTCTTCACCAGCCGCTCGGTGTCCTCCAGCGTCGTGGGCCAATAGAACCCATGGCAGAATGCCTTTGCCACTATTGCTCTTGATGATGCGTGGTGACCGCATTCGCCTTGGTGGATGTCTACGAATAGCCGGGTTCCCTCCTCTTGGCTTACGCAGCGCTGGTATATTCCTCCCACGCTGCGCTTGTAGACCTCGTTGTTGATGATTGTGTATGCGCATGCCCTGCGCTTCACTTGTCTTGCCTCAACCTCTTCATCCGGCAGCTCTCCTCTGGCCAGAAAGTCCATGAATGGTTTGCCCCATGGAGGTGTTTCCCGGATGGCGTAGACGGTTTGCAAGATCAGTTTGACCTCTTCGCTCCCGGCTGGCTCGGGCTTGTCAGGCGGTCTGCCGGGTGGGAGGACGGAGCCGTCAGCCCCTGGGTGGGGGCGGCAGTCCCCGAGGTGGAGGCGATAGTCCCCGGGTGTGGCGTGGCAGTCCCCTGGTGCGGCGCGGCAGTCCCCGGGGTGGAGGCGGTAGTCCCCGGGTGTGGCGCGGCAGTCCCCGGGTGCGACAAGGCACCCGGTTGCTTAGAGCCGGTAGTTCCTGGGCCCGCTTCCATCAGGATGGAGTAGGATTTCGGAGACGGTATGATGGAGGGCTTGCGCAAGTCCTCGAGGGCGACTCCGGGCGGAATTGCTGCTGTTATTGACCCTATGTGGGCTAGCGCGTCCGCGGCTTCATTATTTGCTCGAGGCACATGGTGGAACTCGCATCCTTCAAAGCAGGCACATAGCTCCTGTACGAAGAAGCGGTATAGCGCCATGTTTGCATCCTTGGTGTCCCAATCTCTTGATACTTTCTACACCACCAGGTCGGAGTCGCCAAAGCAGAGGATGCGCCTGATGCTGATCTCTTTTGCCATCTTGAGGCCGTGGACGAGCACTTCGTATTCGGCGAAGTTGTTGGACGCGCGAAAGTGGATCTGCAGCACGTACTCCAGCCGGGCCCCGTTTGGAGAGGTGATGACTACCCTGGCTCCGAGTCCACCGTACATCTTGGAGCCGTCGAAATGTAGCTTCCAGTGCGTGGAGTCAGGGCATGGAGGCAGGTACCATGTCTCTGCCCAATCGACGAGGAAGTCCGCCAAGGCCTAGGACTTGATCACCGTTCTTGGCTCGTACCGAATGCAGTGCGCAACGAGCTCTATTGCCCATTTCGCCACCCGGCCTTTGGCGTCCTTGTTGCCAATGATCTCTACCAAGGGGGCCAATGCTACCACTCGGATGGAGTGCTCTTGGAAGTAGTGCTTCAGCTTCTTGGCGGCCATGTACACGCCATACACCAGCTTGTGGTAGTGAGGGTAATTCTGCTTTGACAGCGAGAGTACCTCACTCAAGTAATATACCGGGCGCTGAACCGACTGAGCCTTTCCTTCTTCTGGTCTCTCAACCACCAACGCGACGCTGACGACCAGGTTGCTCGCTGCAATGTACATCAACATTGGTTCCTTTGCGGCTGGGGCCGCCAGTATTGGCAGAGGGGATAGCATGCGCTTGAGGTCGCGGAAGGCCTCGTCCGCTTGCGCCGTCCAGACGAACTTGTTCGTTTTCTTCATGAGCTGGTACAGGGGGAGTTCTTTCTCGCCTAGCCGGCTGACGAACCGGCTGAGGGAGGCCAGGCATCTAGTGAATTTCTACATGTTGCGCAGTTTCTGCGGAGGCTGCATTTGCTCTATCACGCCGATCTTCTCCGGGTTGGCCTCGTTCCCACGTTCTGAGACCAGGAAACCAAGGAGTTCCGGCTGGGACACCAAATACGTATTTCTCCGGGTTCCGCTTCATCTGGAACTGGCGAAGGTTGGCGAATGTCTCCTTCAGGTCTTCTAGGAGCGTTCGCTTCTCCTTGGTCTTGACCACCACGTCATCGACATAGGTGAAAGGGTAATGGCCCCTATGTGTGGTTTTGGTGATTAATGACAATCCCTATGGTATAATGTTTTCATTGAGTTTTATATGAAGGAATATTCCATAGGTCATGCTTGTAGTCAATATGTTGGATTCAAGTATGGATGCCATGAAGATAAAGATAAACCTTGAGTATTGGCATCAAGATTATTGAGTTGAAGAGAAGAATATGATATGATCAAGATCTTGAGAGTGTGGTCTCAATAGAATAATTCAAGATATGGCTCTAAGTCGGTGTCATGATAGCCTCATTAGTTGAGCTATGGTTGACTAAGATTAAGAGCATATAATCAAATGAAGAGTTCCTTATGTACCTCAAGATATTGAGATGGAGCATGAGAAGATACTTGGTTGACCAATACAAAGAGTGAAGATTAGATTCAAGCTTGGTCAACATGTGAAGCAAAAAGAATGTACCACATGTCCTGAGGTTAGGGATGTAAACGGATCGGATCGGATCGGATTTGATATTTCCATATCCTTTACCATATTTTTTTAGCAGATTCGGATCGGAGCGGATAATATCCGGATGCGAATTCGAATGCGGATTATATCCGATGCGGATATGGAGCGGATATGGAGCGGAATCGGATCGGAAGAGGACAATCAAACAAATACACATAGAAAATTAAAAATTTATTTAATTTATGCAAGAAAGGATAAGAAAGCATGCAACACTAGATAAGAGTAGTATAAATGTGCAATATTGGTAATAATATAATATAACATGCATACATAGCATCGTCGATAGGCTAACTAGGTTTTCTAGATATTGGGGTTGTGCTACATTTATCGGATTATCCTATTTGAATTCCTCGGATAATTCGCATAGAATGTGGGGTTATCCTTATCCATCGGATATCATCAATACCATATCCGCTACCATATTCATCGGATATCCGCTCGACAAATATCCGCATCCGCATCCATATCGCCGGATACCTAAAAATTCATACCATATCCTCAAAAATGGATGCGGATGCGGATTCGGAGCGGAAATTATCCGTGCCATTTACATCCCTACATGTGGTATGGTAAGCTTGTCAATTATGCTTCAGGAACTAACCCATTATATATGTGCCCTTGTGTTATCTATATTGGTTAGGTATCTTTTCATGGGCATGCTTAAAAAGTGAAGATCTCATATAGCCCACGAGAGGATGGCATCAAGTGGTGATTGTCATCAAGGTTGAGAAGGGAAAGTTCAATATAAGCATCTCGAGAAGATCATTTGCTTGAATCTTGCCGTCCATATTGGTGATAATGGACTTGTGAAGACATGTCTTAATGAAGCTATCCCATAATGGTGTATGGGGGAGCAAATTATGAGTCTTCACGAAGCAACAATGATCAAGTGATGCATTCCGGCTTGGATGGAGCTTGAAGCGTTGTCATCAAGATCAAGCGGGATGCACAAGGCATAGGTATGGCCTTGCTAGGTTTTCCTTTTACCGGTCTCAAGGTGGTTGTTGGGAGACCGGGTTATAGGATAGATAACCGCACTATCAAGAGGGGCTTTCGGTTGGGTAACTTGATCACATCGTTGTAGGGAGCTCAATCCTTTGCATAATTTGCATCTTCCTATTTTGTTGCTTCTTGGTGTTTCTCCATGTGAGGTTCTTGAGATTGTTGCTAGCTATTCAACAAGCCCAAGTTCATCTAAAATGGAATTCGTATGCATCTTCTATGGCGTTTTCGACATTGAAGGTTTTATCGGTTCTTCTTATAGGGAGGCTTCATGCCTTTCTTCATTTGGTTCTATACTCCTTTGTTGGACTATGATGATTTTATGCACCATCTTGTATATCTTCTTGTCCTCATCAAAACAAGCCCAGGATCATCAAAATCAGAGTCAGGATGCAAAAGTTATTGCGTTTTTTGTGAAGTCAGTTTCAGATCCGGTTCAACCGGGATTCAACCGGGTTCAAACCGGGATTCCTGGTTTCGCAACCGAGTCCAACCGGGATTACATTTTGTAACCCTTCCCGGTTTAAATCCGGTTCAACCGGGATTCAGCCGGGTTCAAACCGAGATTCAACCGAACCTGATACTGGACCATCCGGTTTTTGAGTCGGTTC
Organism: Avena eriantha; assembly: GCA_910589775.1. Lineage (NCBI taxonomy): Eukaryota > Viridiplantae > Streptophyta > Magnoliopsida > Poales > Poaceae > Avena > Avena eriantha. The sequence goes on from OU342745.1 coordinate 483,891,390, forward strand.
AACCGAACTTCAAACAAGGTTCGCGCAGGTTTCTCCCAACGGCCATATTTTCTTTCCCCTATAAAAGGGGGTTCTTCCCCCAACGTTTTTAGGAGTTCTTGAGCACAAAATTGACCTCCATTGTTGACCCTCTTGAGCTTGCTTCCTCTCCCTTTCCTCGAGTGAGAGACCATGAGCTTGTTGCTATTGGAGGGTGCCCTCCTAGTTGGCTTGGCGGTTGGTGCCGCGGTGTCCTCTTTGTGGAAGATTGTGAAGTGACCTGGGATTCTCCTTCGTGGAGCTTATGAAGTGGTTGTGGAGCTTTCCATCTCCGGAGTGGAGGAAAAGATAGCCATAAGGAAAGGGCCTTTTCCTTCGTGGGATAGGCTCAGAGAAGAAGGTGAGCCTTCGTGGCGTTGGGAAATCCTTCATGGAATCCCACACCTCTCCAACGTGACGTACCTTCTTGTAAGGGAACACAAGAATACATCTTCGTCTCCGCGTGCCTTAGTTATCTCTATACCCGAGCTTACTTTCCTTGTGATAGCCATCGTGCTTGAAGTACTTATATCTTGCTTATCACTTGTGGTATATTTATCTTGTGCTATGTTTCTTAGCTTAACTTGTTGTTGGTGCACTTAGTTGATCCTAGTGTATTTAGGTTTTGTGCTTGTAAAATAAACTTTAGTTTAATTCTGCATTCTATCAAGCCAAAACCGTAATATTTTTGAAATTGCCTATTCACCCCCCTCTAGGCGACATCTCTAGCCTTTCAATTGGTATCAGAGCAAGGCTCTCCTTGTTTAGGCTTCATCGCCTAGAGTGTAAAGATGTCGGCTAGTAGTATAGTGCACAATGACACAATTATCTTTGATGGGACAAATTATATTTTGTGGAGAAATTGCTTGCTTTGTAATCTTTGGACCTTGTGTCCAAATATTGAGTGATTTCTAGATGTAGATTTTCTCCTCCGATGGATCCTCAAAATCTATCTTTAGAGGATGAGAAAAATTTACATCTCGAAGCTCAAGTATCTAATAAGCTCTTTTTCTCCTTGAGCCCCATAGTTAATTTGTTCTTGACGATTGTGAAGTGCAAGTCATCTCATGAGATGTGGACCAAGCTTAAAAATATATTTGTTGGGTCCATTTCTCATAGGGTCGGTGGTATCGCCGAGGAGCTCTCTTCTCCTTCACATCATGAAGAGGTCCAAGTGGCTTCCACCTCAGGCCACGATGAGATTTCAATTCCCTCCACTTCATCTACATGTGACAAGTCACAAGGTAATGGCATGGTGAGTGGAGAAATCATATGTAATGATGGCAGTGGTTCTCTTTACACCGATGATTCATGTTATATAAATGCTAATGCTGTAGAGAGTTTGGACTTAAAACCTTCTTGCAATGATAATTATATATCCCCGTGTGTTTCTAGTCCTTGCATATTGTCTAGAAATTATTTGAGTACTAGTGTAGATGATATGCTTGATTTGTCTTGTTCCAAGAAACAAAATGCTTCTATTTCCTCTAGTTGTGTATCTAACAATGTAGAGGAAATCAAACACCCTATGGAGCAAGACACGATCATGAATGAAGACTCAAGAATATCCTCATCTTCATCCTATCGTGCTCACATGTCCCTTATGGTAAGAGGATCAAAGGTATCTCCTACTTTGGATCCCAATATATCTTCTCTAGATAATAGCAATGATAATGATGATAGTGATGATGACATTGATGATGATACTAGAGCTCTTGTGCTTGAGTTGAATTTTCTGTGTACCTCTCTTCGTGGCAATAATAAGGTTGTTGCTTACCCCAAACACGTTATGGACACCATAACTAAACAAACGGGAACCATAGAGGAGTTGGATTTCCAACTTGATGATGGGAGTCGGAGATTCAATCTCCTTACGCAAGAGCTTACCTAGGAGAAGCACCCTAATTGTCTCTGCACACAAAAAATTGAATCTTATAAGCTTGAAAAGGAAAAAATCTTTTAATGATGCTAGTGCTACTAACTCTATCTCTTGTGAAGCATCTATATTAAAGTAGAATATTGAGCTAAGGGCGCAACTTGAGTTGCTAACTAGCAAGTATATGAAATTGGAAGAAAGTCATAAAATGCTCTCGGGCTCTCATAATGATCTTCTAATATCCTATGATGGGCTAAAGTCAGCTCATGAGGCAAGTATTACTAAGGTAACATCTTGTGAGCCTCTTTTGGACATTAGCACAACTTCTACTCAAAATGTCATTTTGCCATGTGCTAGTCCTAGTGATCCTTCTAGTCATACTAGTGATAAACCTTGTGTTGGATTACTTGCTTTGCCTTGTTGCTATAACAATGAATCTTTTATTTCCTCTAGTGCCTCTATTTCTACTAACCATGTAGAGGAAATCAAAGAGCTCAAGGCCCAAGTCACTTCTTTGAAGAAAGACTTGGAAAGAGTCATGAAGGTAAATCCACACTCGATAATATTTTGAGTGTGCAAAAATGCCCCAATGATAAAAGTGGACTTGGATTCAACACCAATAACAAGAACAAGTCCAAGAGCAACAAGAAGAAGGGCCAAGACCAAGTCAATAACTCAGCCAAGATTATTTGCTTCAAGTGCAAGGTTGTAGGACATCATGTAAGATCTTGTCCATTAAAGAAAAAGCACTTGAGTGAGAAGCAACAAGGGAAGCGGCCACAAGTTCAAGGTCAATCCCAATCTCAACCTCAAGTTGAAGCTAGGCCACTTCCCAAGAAGAATCAAGTTAAGGCTCCCCAAGCCAAAAAAAATAATGAAGAATATAAAGGGGAGCACTTGTTGCTACATATGTCGTGAGAAGGGGCACTTCGTCTCTTCGTGTTCAAATGGTACCTTATCTAACCCTATCATTGTTGATGATGATTATTCTCTTTGGAAGGATAAGGATGGCAATGTTTTTGCCAAGTTTGTTGGAACTCAAAGTGGTGTCAAGAAAAGAACCATTTGGGTTGCCAAGCCTATTGTGACTAACCTCTTAGGACCCAACTTGGTTGGGGACCAACAAGCTCAAACTTGATCAATAGGTGTTTGTCGAGGGCATTGGATACTTGGCTAACACATGAACAATTAAGGGATCTTCATATACTATATTTGATCAAGCCAATTTATAAGGATTATCATCTCCCTACCATATACCTAATGCGCCTCTTTGCGGTAACTCGAACTCAACTCTTTTATATTGTAAGTTACTTGCCCCTTTACATGTTTTGATTTTGTACCAAGTATGTGTTTGTATTTGTTGTGCATCATGCTTGCTTGTTTTGTGTATTCAAGTATGTCTAGGTGTTTGGCACATCGTTTACTCGTGTGTTTCATTTTGAGCCTCTAATGCATCTTGATGATATCTTGTTTGGCTCTTTTTGAGTGGTTAATGGAACATCCCATGTTGGGGGAGTGATATGCCCCGCGCATCTCTCAAACCTTAAAATCTGTGTACATGAGCACTACACTTAGTATTGATATTGCAAGCTTATCTAGTCACTATGTGGTGTGTCATACTCATGAGACATTCAAATTCTAAATATCCACTAATTATCTCTAGTTGAAGTTGTTTTTCCTCTTATTAAGAAAAAATATCACATTGTGGGGGAGTAATATGCTTCTCTTTTGCATATCAAAATCCTAGGAAATGTGAACATATGAGGTGGTGCGACTTAGAGTTGATATTGTTGATTATATTGTATCTAGGTGGCATGTTACCTCAAACAAGGCCCTATTTTTGTTAGAAGCTTTTATTTCTCGTATTTTTGGTCTTTCTTTGAGTAAGAAATTCTTGGTGTGGCCTTCCTCAAATGCATATCTCCATATCTTATTTGGGAGATCATTTGCTTCAAGTTATTCTAATCATTGCTTTGCATGATTGTGTGACTATTTTAAGATATCAAGAATCTCTATCTTTGAATAGTGCTTAATCTTTTTATTACTATCCTATGCTTTTTATTGTGAAGTTTTATCTTTAATATTCGTGCAATATACCACCGGAAATCAATTCCAATACATGCATTGTCTTTGACAATTGATATACTTGTGTGTGGTAGCATTTGTGGATTATCTTAACCTTGGATTTCACCTCTTATTGCCTTATTTTCTTTCCAAAAATTGTTGTGGCTCCCATTGTCTTCCTTGGCTTTTGAACATCTCTTTGATGATGTTTTTGATTGTTATCAAATGTGTTTTAGTGAAAGACAAACCTTTTGTTCTCAGAACCTTATGCCATTGTGGAAAATGTTAAGGGTTTGGTTTATTTGTTGAAACCTTGCTCATTTGGGAGTTTGTTATATCATTCTTTCTTCTCTATGTTATTTGCTTGAATGAGATAAATCTTTGAGCATTTGTGTTTTTATTTTATCTTTTATGCTCAATAGTTTTTGCTTGGTTCATTTGTTGAACTTTGTTGAACAAATCTTGTGTTGATTTTATTCTTTGCTATAGTTTGGACAACAAATGTGTTTTGTCACACCTTGTATGTCTTCTTGAATATTTTGGTGTTTTGTCCAAATTATATCTTCGTTGGATCTTGAAAGTTTTGTGCATGCATGTTTACTAAATGTATATCGCAGATCATGTTTTGCTTTCTTTGATCCAATATATAGGGTATACTCCATCAAATCCTTAAACGGCTAAGATGTGCATGAAATTCAAATTTCATCTCTAAATATGCACATATTTTTATGGAGCGTGTCCTATGTGTTGTGGTTAGTCTAACCACTTTGGACCCAATAAGTTTGGGGACCAAGATGTACTTGAATGTTGTTTTAGGTACATTGGAGATGCAATGGATGATTGTATCATCTATAAGGAAGGTGTTGTCACCACATGATAATTGGAGCCAAGTGGGGATGATTGAAGAATTATTATCTACTACATCATACCATTGCTATCTCAGTAACAAGTATCTTATTCATGCATACTATTTCTTCCATCCAATCTATTGTAGGTTGCATCTTGGCATGAATTTATTTGTTTTTAAATGTTGCAGTTCTTGCAAGGATCTTTAAAAGACTTCTCTATCCTTATTTCTTATGTGAGTAATTTGAGATGATGCATATTTTGGGGAGTATATAAAATCATGTTTATGATTCACCAATTCTAAATATGCCTTCTAGCAATTTATTGCATATCAATTCCTCAAGGTACTCTCATGTCCAATATTGTTGAAATTGCATTGAATCCTTCCTTTTGATACTTGTTGCCTTTCTCAAAATATCCCAACTAGTATTAATTCCCTTAGCATTGGTTGTGATGTTTTTGAGGTTTTTCTTTTTCTTTGATGAAGTTCATCGATATACCATAAGAGAAAATAGAGCCACGGGCTATATATGCACTTAATCAAAATATCCTTTTTGGTATATCTTATGACTTACTATTGGATATCATGTATTCTTATTTTTATTAACCTCTTATGTGTGGATGTTTCTTTGTGGATTATTCTCATGTTTTGTCCACTCAGAAACTTATATACACAAGAGTGTTAATCTCCTGCCTTGATATCCCCGCTCTTTGTCGACCATCTCTCTTATCATCTTGGTTTCTAATGGTTTGGTAAGGTCTTGATTTATGAGTGCTCGGTTTACTTTCATTGCATCTTCACACACTCATATCTCATATTTGGTTTCTTTTGGACTTAAGCTTGTCTTGTCAACTGTATTGATTCATATCTATACTCCTAGTATCTTGGTTGTGTTCTAAATGATATATAGGGAGTGAGGATTCCATGTTTGTGCATATTGTATTCTAATGAAACAACTAATTTATACACAAACCTTGGGGAGCTTCCTTATTTCATTTAGAGCACTATTTGTCCATTTGATTATTTGGATCTTTTGATTGTTTGCTTCATCCGTTGAAGTTTATTCACCTTGTTATCCTTTTAGCAATATTTGATCCTCCAAGTATTTGTCATTGGATATGTGCATATGATTTCACTCATATTACGAGTAATGCACACCTTGGGTAGGAACTCATACTATATTGTCCTTCTAACCTTGTCATCCATTTTGGCACTTGTTGTCAATGGGGGAGAAGTTTAGAGGGTTTTTAGGGAAATGGTTTTGTACTTAAGATTGGTTTCTTCTTAAGTGTTTGCCTTTCATGCATCATCTTTATTATGTTCTGCATGGTGGAAACTCTCCCAAAGGTTATGCTTGACAATGTATGAAATGAAACTCAAGTTCATCACACGTGCATATATTGTGGGGGAGTTTGCTCTATATATGTTGGTTCTACTCACATCTCGTGCATTAGTTGTAGTTTGTGTGAGTAGAATTGGTTTTGATATGGGCTAGTATCTTTGTGTTAGTTAACTATATCAAATACAACCTCCTGTATACAACTTATTCTCGGATAAGCTGCGTACTTGTTTCTAATATTCATTATATAAACCCTATTGTTGTGATTGTCATCAATTACCAAAATGGGGAGATTGAAAGGGTAATTGCCCCTATGTGTGGTTTTGGTGATTAATGACAATCCCTATGGTCTAATGTTTTCATTGAGTTTTATATGAAGGAATATTCCATAGGTCATGCTTGTAGGCGATGTGTTTGGATTCAAGTATGGATGCCATGAAGATAAAGATATACCTTGAGTATTGGCATCAAGATTATCGAGTTGAAGAGAAGAATATGATATGATCAAGATCTTGAGAGTGTGATCTCAATAGAATAATTCAAGATATGGCTCCAAGTCGGTGTCATGATAGCCTCATTAGTTGAGCTATGGTTGACAAAGATTTAGAGCATGTAATCAAATGAAGAGTTCCTTATGTACCTCAAGATATTGAGATGGAGCATGAGAAGATACTTGGTTGACCAATACAAAGAGTGAAGATTAGATTCAAGCTTGGTCAACATGTGAAGCATAAAGAATGTACCACATGTCCTGTGGTATGTTAAGCTTGTCAATTATGCTTCATGAACTAACCCATTATATATGTGCCCTTGTGTTATCTATATTGGTTAGGTATCTTTTCATGGGCATGCTTAAAAAGTGAAGATCTCATATAGCCCACGAGAGGATGGCATCAAGTGGTGATTGTCATCAAGGTTGAGAAGGGAAAGTTCAATATAAGCATCTCGAGAAGATCATTTGCTTGAATCTTGCCGTCCATATTGGTGATAATGGACTTGTGAAGACATGTCTTAATGAAGCTATCCCATAATGGTGTATGGGGGAGCAAATTATGAGTCTTCACGAAGCAACAATGATCAAGTGATGCATTCCGGCTTGGATGGAGCTTGAAGCGTTGTCATCAAGATCAAGCGGGATGCACAAGGCATAGGTATGGCCTTGCTAGGTTTTCCTTTTACCGGTCTCAAGGTGGTTGTTGGGAGACCGGGTTATAGGATAGATAACCGCACTATCAAGAGGGGCTTTCGGTTGGGTAACTTGATCACATCGTTGTAGGGAGCTCAATCCTTTGCATACTTTGCATCTTCCTATTTTGTTGCTTCTTGGTGTTTCTCCATGTGAGGTTCTTGAGATTGTTGCTAGCTATTCAACAAGCCCAAGTTCATCTAAAATGGAATTCGTATGCATCTTCTATGGCGTTTTCGACATTGAAGGTTTTATCGGTTCTTCTTATAGGGAGGCTTCATGCCTTTCTTCATTTGGTTCTATACTCCTTTGTTGGACTATGATGATTTTATGCACCATCTTGTATATCTTCTTGTCCTCATCAAAACAAGCCCAGGATCATCAAAATCAGAGTCAGGATGCAAAAGTTATTGCGTTTTTTGTGAAGTCAGTTTCAGATCCGGTTCAACCGGGATTCAACCGGGTTCAAACCGGGATTCCTGGTTTCGCAACCGAGTCCAACCGGGATTACATTTTGTAACCCTTCCCGGTTTAGATCCGGTTCAACCGGGATTCAGCCGGGTTCAAACCGAGATTCAATGAAACCTGATACTGGACCATCCGGGTTTTGAGTCGGTTCAACCGAACTTCAAACAAGGTTCGCGCAGGTTTCTCCTAACGGCCATATTTTCTTTCCCCTATAAAAGGGGGTTCTTCCCCCAACGTTTTTAGGAGTTCTTGAGCACAAAATTGACCTCCATTGTTGACCCTCTTGAGCTTGCTTCCTCTCCCTTTCCTCCTATGATTCTTGCATCTTTTTGAGGGCTTTGGAAGAGGTGATCTAGATCTACAATCCCCACCAATCAATTCCTCCTCTAAGTGAGGGGAACCCTTTGGATCTAGATCTTTAAGTTAGTGGTTGACTTCCACCATTGTTCTTCCTCTCTAATTCCTCCCTAGTACTTGTTGCTTTGGTGGGATTTGAGAGTGAGGGATTTGAACACCCTTGGTGTTCTTGCTTTGCATTCTTGCATAAGTGTTTTGCTCTCCATTACGATTTGTTCGAGTGAGAGACCGTGAGCTTGTTGCTATTGGAGGGTGACCTCCTAGTTGGCTTGGCGGTTGGTGCCGCGGTGTCCTCTTTGTGGAAGATTGTGAAGAGACCTGGGCTTCTCCTTCGTGGAGCTTGTGAAGTGGTTGTGGAGCTTTCCATCTCTGGAGTGGAGGAAAAGCTAGCCATAAGGAAAGGGCCTTTTCCTTCGTGGGATAGACTCGGAGAAGAAGGTGAGCCTTCGTGGCGTTGGGAAATCCTTCGTGGAATCCCACACCTCTCCAACATGATGTACCTTCTTGTAAGGGAACACAGGAATATATCTTCGTCTCCGCGTGCCTCGGTTATCTCTATACCCGAGCTTACTTTCCTTGTGATAGCCATCGTGCTTGAAGTATTTATATCTTGCTTATCACTTGTGGTATATTTATCTTGTGCTATGTTGCTTAGCTTAACTTGTTGTTGGTGCACTTAGTTGAACCAAGTGTATTTAGGTTTTGTGCTTGTAAAATAAACGTTAGTTTAATTCCGCATTCTATCAAGCCAAAACCGTAATAGTTTTGAAATTGCCTATTCACTCCCCTCTAGGCGACATCTCTATCCTTTCAATAGGCGTGCATGTTTCTTCCAATTTGCGACTGTAGGCACTTCTGCATGCAGCGCTGGTACGTGGCGCCTGTATTTTTCAGTCCGAATGCATGGTGGTGTAGTAGTACGCCCTGTATGGGGTGATGAATGCTGTCTTTATTTGATTAGCGGGGTTTAGCCAGATCTGGTGGTAGCCGGAGTATGCATCCAGAAACGACAACAGTTCGCAGCCGACCGTGGAGTCGATCATTTGGTCTATCCTTGGCAAGGCGAACAGATCTTTGGGGCATGCTTTGTTGAGGCTGGTGTAGTCAACACACATGCGCCAAGTTTTGTTCTTTTTCAGCACCAGCACCGGGTTTGCCAGCCATTCCGGGTGGAAAACCTCCATGATGAATCTAGCTGCGAGCAGCCGGGTGATTTCTTCACCAATGGTTCTTCTCTTCTCTTTCGTGAAGCGGCGTAGTGATTGCTTTAGCGGCTTCACGTCTGGTCTGACATGTAAAGAGTGCTCAGCGAGCTCCCTCGGGACACCATGCATGTCTTTGGGGGACCATGCGAAAATATCCCGATTCTCACGGAGGAAGTCGATGAGCGCGCTTTCCTATTTGATGTCAAGGCCATCTTCGACCAGGACGAACTTGTCCGGCTCGGCCTTGTTCAACAGGATCTTCCTGGTGCTCTTTGATGGCTTGAACTGTGCTTCCCCGGCCGGCTTCGGCTCGCTAGCCGGCATGTCTGCCTGCGGGGCTGCCACGTTCTGCATGATGATGCGCTTCTCCTCTGCGATGATCATGGCCTCAGCGATCTTGGAGCCGTTTGTGGCACATTCCACCGATCGTCTGTAATCACCCACGGTGGTGATTACCCCCTTTGGCCCGGGGAGTTTCATCTTGAGGTACGCATAGTGCGGCACCACCATGAACTTGGTGAGCGTGGGGCGTCCCAAGATGGCGTGGTAAGAGCTGCAGAGGTTGACCACTTCGAACCAGATAGGCTCGCGGTGGAAGTTGTCCTCCGTGCCGAAGATGACGTCCAGCCGGATCTTGCAGATGGGCGAATGCGATGGACCCAGAACGGCTCCGTGGAAGGAGGTGCTGGACGGCTCCATCTGGGACTCACTGATGTCGAGCCAGTTGAGGGAGCTGCAATACAGGAGGTTGATGCTGCTTCCTCCGTCCACCAAGACGCGGGAGAACCTGCACGAGTGTTTCTTGGAGATGATGGTGGCGTCCAAGACCATGGCGTATGTGCCCGGATGCGGTAGCACGTCGGGCTGGTCCTTCCGGTTCCACTCGACCTCTTGTTTGGACCAGTTCCGGAACTGGGGAACGGGAGGGACGATTGTGTTCACCTCCGCCTCGCGGTGTCTTTTGTTGTGCTTGGTTTTCGGCTCGGTGGTGAAGATGTGGTGTCCTGGCGGTTCTAGCGCTCGTGATTATCTTGCTGCCCACCGGCTGGTGGGAGAGGGGGTGGTGGTGGTAAACCACAAACCTCGGCCATCTTCTTTGTCTAGGTGCACTGGCGGGTTGTATGTGTAGCCGGCTTATTGCCGCCGCTATGGAACTTGCATGGGCCATCAAGCATCGATTCGATGGTGTACTTGGGCCAAGGTGGCCGGTCGTCGGGCTTCTATCTCTGGCTGCCGCCTGCAGTCGGGTCCTCTTGGACGGCTGCCACCTGCCTGGAACCAAATTGGTTATCCGACTGGTCGTCTTTCCTCTTGCCGTGGCGGTTGTCATGCCGCCTGGAGTTGTGGTTGTTCCCTTCCAACTGGCGCCTATCTGTGGAGACCTCCACGATAATTTGTCCCTGGTCGTCCAGCCGGATGGACCTTTTCATTGCCGCATCCGCGGTGGCGTACTTGTCCGTGATCTTAATGGTCTTGGCCATGGTATCAGGATCCACCCGGCGAAGCTTATGCTTGAGCATGGTGCCGACCCTACAGCCGTTGATGAAGAAGTCGATCGCTTGGTGCTCACGCACCCCTCGCAAGAGTTGTGCATGCTTGTCCACCTGGTGATGTAGGAGCGGTCGCTTTTGTCCTTGCCTTGGACGCACAGGGCGAGCTCGCCAGAGCAACCCGGGCGCTTGTAGGTGCCTGTGAACTTGCGGACGAACGCCTGCTCGAAACTAATCCAAGCGTTGATGCTGTTGTCGGGGAGGCTGTTGAGCCATGTCCTGGCTGAGTCGAGGAGCATGAGCGGGACGTAGCACACGGCCACCAGGCGGTTGCCGTTTGCGATGCGCACGGTGGTGGTGTAATCCACCAGCCAGTCTTCCGGCTTGACCATACCATTGTACTTTGGCGTGTCCCTTGGGAGCGAAAATCCCTTTAGAAACGGTTCATTCCGAATACATGGTCCGAAACACCTCGGGCCAGCCGGACTTTCTTCCTCCAGTACGCATGACTGGACCAACAGGTCGATGCGCGCGCGTGCGTCTCGCGGCTCCTCCGGTTCGAGCGGACCAAGCCATCCTGAAAGGCAGGACCTGGGTGGCGCGTTGGTTCTTTCAGCTTCGTTAGCCGGATCGTGGTTCCTGCTGGTGGCTTCGCGTGGGTTTTGCCCGCGGCCGGCTGATCCGCCATGCGGACGGTTGTTGTGCCTTGTAGAGTTTGGAGAGGAGGCCTTGCTTCCACCTACAGCCGGATCGCCCACCCAGCGAGGCTGCTGGCTTTTGATGTTTCCTCCGAGGCTCACGCCTGCTTCGGCCTACTGCCTGTTTACCATTGTGACGAGGAGCTGGACGCTTTCCTGTTGGTGACGCAGCTCTTGACCCTCCAGATGGCTAAGTTCCACGACTACGGCTTCCGTGGCCCTCATGTTCTTGGTCGGGGTACTGTAATTCGGCTGTGCCGCGGCGACATGCGAGTCAGCGGCTCGGTCCAGCTCCAAGCCCAAGTTGTGGCCCTAGGGCGGCGCTTGCCGGTTGGCATCGGGTAGGCAGGAGAAACCGTGCGCGGTGTTGTACTCGCGCATGGTTGCGTCCAGGCGTCATTGGCGGGCGGCGACCTTGCTGGCCTCCTCCAGGAGGTTCTGGTGTGTGGTCTCAAGCGCGGCTGCTATAGTGGCTAGGTCCAGCTCGGGGGCGATGGGGATACGGAGGTTCTAGATGGAGTCCACCAAGGGGTCCGCGCCTTGCCCGCGCGGGGCGGCGTCTTTGGCGCCCGCATCACGCTCCAGAGGTGGGCGACGTCCGTCGCCTGTGCCGGCCATCATGACCTCGACGTTGCCGCTGGCGAGGAGCGGGGCGGAGAAGCCTGGGGGTACACCGAAGACGGTGATGACCTCGCGAGGGAATTCCTCGGAGATGGTGGCAACGTAGACATGATGCTCGCCGAAGTGCATGACAGAGCCATCAGTCGGGAAGGTTTCCCCGTTGAAGCAAGATGTGTTGTCAAGGACGCAATCGAAAGAGCTGGAGGTGAGGACGAGTCCAGAAGCGACTCTCTCACCGGCGACGAGCAGTAGTCCCATGCGAAAAATGATCCCAGCCGAAGCGCTGTGCCCCACGGTGGGCGCCAACTGTCGTGGTGTGGAACACGGCAATGCCATCGGGATGGCATTAGAGGGGACAATCAGGATGCTATCAGTGGCTATCCGCAACGGGTTGGGCATAGATATTGCGAACACAGCGATGTACCTAGGTTCGGAGCCCTCTTGTCGAGGTAACACTCCTACTCCTACAAGGATCTACTATATGGGGAGCAGATGTTCGATACAAGTGCTCCTTGAGCTGTTTCCCTAGCTGCTATCGAGAGCTAGAGGAAGATGAACTGCCTGACTTAGCAATTCTGGCTTACTTGTAGCTCGTAATCTCCTTTTTCCTCTTACCTAGAATCCTAGCACTACCCCTCCTTATATACCGGTAGAAGGGTAGGTTATAATGTGGGTTGTAGGGTTTACTGTTTTGGGCTTTGGGTTTACAAAGAGGGCCGGCTGACCGGGTCTAGTCGGTGGTCCAGGACCCAGTCAAGCTTCAGTACTGGTGGTGACAGTGCCACAGCATCTCGGCGCCTCTTCTTTGGGCGTCACCCGGCGCTTTATCCATCAGCTTGGCGCTTTATCCGCCAGCCAGAGCTTTATCTGTCAGCCGGAGCTTTATTCGTCACCTCCCAGCCTTAGTGCTTTGGCGCCCTCGTCTGGTAGTGCCGGTAGGGCGGTATGCCAGCCTGTCCGGTCAAGGGTGCGCTCAGCAAGGTGCGTCACCCCCTCCCGTACCTTTGGCCGACGGATCCGAGGCGTACGGGTTGAGGTGGCCACCCAGTCGGCTTTCCTTGCCCCCAGCTAGACAGGCCAGCCGAGGAATCTTGATGCGGACCGGGTGAAGCGTATCACCCGACTGAGGTCCTTTGTCTTGTGGCCATCCGGCCAGTATTCCCTAGAGCCGGCCAGTTGATCCTGGCATGGCCTACCCGGGGGTCATCCCCCCGACAGCTGGGGAATTTGTTGTGAAGCTCCATGGTGTCGTTGAAGGCCTCCAGTTGAGTTGTGGAGTCTCCCCTCAACCTTGGTGTAAAGGTTTCGGTTGGCGCCTTCAAGGTCACTGGTTAGTGGATTGTGAGGCCGCCTTTGTGGTGGTGCTTACCGGAGAATAAGGTGAGGCCTTTGTGGCGCTCGGGTGACCTTTTGTGGCCCCGACACCTCTCCAATATAGACGTAGCTTCCTTGGAAGTGAACTATGGGAATTACATCTCCATGTCCCTCGCTGGTTTACTCGTTCCTCTCCTTTAGTACTTGCAATTACCCTCTTGTTTACTTGTTGTATCGTTTGGCATATAGGTTGTTCATCTAGTTACATATCTAGATAACTTAATTTTTTGCAAAGCCAAAATTTGTAAGAAAAGACTAAAAATTGGTAGTCTCCTATTCACCCCCCTCTAGTCAACCAAAGTTTGACCTTTCACCAGGGATCTATGTAGTTTCTTCTTATCTTATGGGGTCCTCTGTAACAATTTATACTTCCACCATTTGGATTTAATGTAACGCTTCCCGTCCCTTCGGGGACCCTCCTTGTTCAAAAAAAGGGGGTTGCAACCTTTCTATACCGTTCACTCAGGTCCTAGTTCTCCCAGACATTAGCTTCTCACTGTTTTGGGACTTCTAGTTTCAGCAGCAAATAAGTCCTCTCCAAAAATGTGCACTGAAGCAAACCCCAGTCTGAAAATCCTGAATATTGCAACCTTGTTGTCATCCCATTTGGCTTAATTTGGGACTTCATCAACAACCCAGCTGAGGCTCAGATGGAAGCAGACACATTTCACGAAAATGCTAGACTTACGGAAAGAAGGTTACCGAAAAATCTTACGGACAAACGTGGTAGAAAATGATTGGTTTAATTCTCTACACCTCTGTGATTTTCGGCGTGTGAACCCTCTGCCTGATATCTACGTCTGTCCGTATAAAAATATTTCCGTAGTTGTAGCATTACTGCACATTTCAGCTCGGATTGCAGAGCAGCTCGGAGGTACGTCCAATTAGAAGGCACATTGAAATAAATCATGAAGAAAACTTGCTGATGGATCAATCTATAGTGTTCAAGTGCTTGCATAAGTTTTGAATCAATACAGAATTTTGGAGAGACATACCTAAGAAGGCCCAATGCCGAAGATATTCAGAGGCTACTTCATATAGGGTAGGCTCGTGGCTTTCCGGAAATGTTCGGAAGTATTGATTGCATGCAATGGGAGTGGAAAACTTGTCCAGCGGGATTGAAGGGTCAATATACCTGGGGTGATCATGGAGTATCCACTGTCATGCTTGAAGCGGTGGCATCACAATACACTTGGATTTGGCATGCGTATTTTGGTGTTGCTGGATCAAATAATGACCTCACTACAAGGGATCTGATATATTGTGACAAGTTCAGAACGTCATGTAATAGCAAAAAATGTCATGAAAAACCCCTATGTGACGTTTTTCGAGCGTCACAAGCATCGTCACGGAATCCCGTCACAGATTCCTACTAATGACGCGACGCGCGAAATAATGTCATTGAGTATGGATGACATCATACATGATGTCAACACCTAGGAGACCATCGCTTGGGTAGAAAACATCACATATTAGTGTCACATATGTGCATGATGTCATGTGTGATGTCATTTGATTAATTTCAAAAAATGATTCTTTCGGTTTTTTTTGATGTTTTCATAATTAGTGTTTATAGTTTTGCAAGAATTATTATTTTCTTGATATTTTGTAGGCATTATTTTCTAGAATTATCTTTCTGTGTAATATTAATTCCTTTATATCTAATACTATGCTAAATTATCATGGGTAACAATTTCTAAATTTAATATACATTAGATCTGAATTAAAATTAAATTTGTATACATACAAGATATACTCGATTTTCATCAAAATCACAAAATATATCTAACTGACAACCAAATATATCATACATAACTAAATAAGTTGTAATATAAAATTGCATAACTAAAGCTATTGTACTAGTTTCATGATAGAATAGCACCACCAAGTATGGTGCTTGCATGCCTGTTTCCTCTTGATTCTTTTCATATTATTTTCAGTCTTTCATCTTCTCTTCCTATCTCTTCTTCAAGCTTTCAGTTCTTCTCGTTGATTCCTTCGCATCACTTGAAGTGCATCCTCTTGCGTTTTAGTTTTGTTGGTGGTGCGTCTCATGTGCATCTATTATCTCTGTTTTGTTGTTCAACTCTTTCTTATAAGTCTTGAACGTGTTCTACAGAAGCAGATTCCTAGACCTCCCAAATCTTGGATGGTACCTCATGCTAGAAAGGAATGTGGTTGAGGAGCTATGCTCTTTTAGAACTTCGGTCAGAATCTTCTGGTTGTGTTTCATTCCTTTTATTTTACATGGAAGTCTGTACTGCTGGCTACTTGCTGACTCAACATAGAAACAACCAGCGGCACAACAAGCAGCTAGCAGCACAACAAGGAGCAAGGAGCATAGAAACAGCCAGCAGAACAACAAGTAGCCAACATCACAACAAGGAACAAGCAGTATAGAAACAGCCAGCAGAAAAGCAAGCAGCCAACATCACAACAAGCAACTATCAACATATGAAGGGATGATGAAAACAACCAGCTCCAGCCAGCAACAGTAGTTACTTAAGTCACCAGAAATAGAGAGGAATCTCACATAAGCGTCAAGGGCATCTACACTCACGCATCCCATATTTCTTTTTGTATGGGTCTCTTTGAAAAACTCAATTGGACTAGGGTCCTTGTTGTACTCTTCTTTTTTCTACAAGATGTAGGCATTCATATAATTAGTATTCCATATATGAATAGATGTTGTATTAGACATGGGACTACAAAGAGGTTGGTAGAATACTTACATAGCGGGATAAGACCTAGAGCATGAAGTTTGATGATGCTCGATAGCTTCTTGGTTCTCCTTGTTCTTTGCACAAATTTCCTATATGAAGCAAATGAATAATGTTATTAACAGTAGCAACGATTATATATAAAAACAACAAAAACGTTATCATTGAGTCTGTTACCGGCCCCAAAGCTTAGATTTCACATCACACTATACATACTACAAGATAACATAGAATGTGCTCCGCATTTAACTGCCAAGGCACACATTGTCCAGATGTAATATTGACCAGAGTTATATTTTCTATTCATCAGCTTTTTGTACGAATCAAACATTACTACAAAGTGCCAACACACTATCAGTTGATTCTGAAGTATAGGAGAGTAAAAGCAGATTGCTACCAGCTAAGCCGTGAGCATGCACAAGCTTTAAAACAGGATACTAATTGAAGCAATGAAGTTACAGTAGATTGAATAAACTGGTCAAAAAAATTGAATCACTTTGGTTTGAGTCACTTTGGGTGGCTTACACGATAAAGCTTCTTCAACAGTACAATCCATGAAATAAACCCTCGTCAAGATGTATTAGTGTTGTCGAACACCCTTCTAGAGTATCTTTGTGCATAAACCTCTGAAATGACAAGCACACAACAAGATGATCATAAACAGAGTGCTGCTACAGCAGTTTTAACTTTCAGATTGTTGCGACTGTAATTTTTAGAGGTAGCATAGTTCGGTTCAATTCTGAACTCCACATTTATTTTATACTAGCATGCGAATAAAACACTAATTAACAGAGTCATATTGATCCTATGCTAGCAAAAAAATGTACCTCAATGTACAGTACACCCAAAACAGAGACGTGTGTGCCTCTATTCATCTAGTTAACATATGTATACACTATTGTCTGCATGTGTACACTGACATCAGCACACCACACTAATGCTGGTTAACTGCAGAAATTTATAAGAATAAACACTTCAAACTGAAACATCAACATGTAGCAGTAGATGGCTGTTATTTAAGTACAATCACATAAAACATTTCAGAGCAAGCAACTTTACAAGCAAGTATATGATTATTGAAGAAGGAAACTCATACCGCCCAATATGGTTCCTTCGTATTCTAGATTGGCTGTAATTTGCAATAAAAAAAACGTTGAAATCACTTCCAAGTAGCTGACAATATAATCAAAAATCAGTCCCAATAAAATTAAGTACTATGAAAAGCCAAGTGTCATTCAGTAAAGTGAGAAAAGTCCATTGTCAAACTGAACCGATGACTTAAGGCACCGTGATATTCAGCTCTGAAATAAAATAGAAAGCTGCGGAGTAATGTTTTTTAAATATGGACCAACCTATCTAAATATGCCAAGCAAATGCTAGTCGGACAAAATGATGGGCTGTTGCACCCAAGTGTGATGTGTTATTACTACAAAACAAGTTTAGAAGCAGTGTATTATGAACGAAGTAATATACATAGTGCAATCTTGAGTCGCAGCAAAATACATTGTTTTTGTGCAGGTAAGTTTTTTTTTTTTATGGAGGAATGAGATGTTACTTCTATCCGTGTTTCATGAGTTTCTGAATGTACATTGAATTACTGCTAGGCATTTTGGATAGGGGACATCTTGGAAATCACTTATAATCCAACATATGTCTAAAAGCACTTAGAAATCTTGTCAACCTTGAACCGAAACTAGATAAAGATGTGCAAGAAATAGAGGTAACTTCTTTAATCTACGAGTCAGAACATAAGCTGCAAGGGGCGAAGAAAGGAACAAACAACACAGCCTGGAACAACGATGGTGGCAATAGCAACCAATACACGAAGTACTTGCAATTTCCGCTACTGCGAAGGTTTGTATAAGAGATTGTTACCTTGAGGAGGGAGGCGACGTTCGCGTGGGGTGCGGGTGGCGGCATTCTCGCGGGTACAGGCGGCGACGTTCGAACGGATGCGGACGGTGGCGGTCTCGCGGGTGCAGGCGGCAGCGTTCGCGTCCGTTCGGACGGAGCATCACACGCTGGAGGGACCAGATAATGGGCACGGAGGAGTACGTCGTCGTGGGTGAGGCCGGCGGCTCCGATCCCGACGGTGAGGAGGACGGAAGCGTTCGAGCGGGCTGGGGCACGGAGGAGAACGTCGCAATTGTGGCCGCCAGCGCTGATCCCGCAGATGAGGAGGGCAGCGCTAATCCTGCAGATGGGGAGGGCGGGTGGATCGCAGCCGCCTCCGATCTGGTGTGTGGCGAGAATCGGGGGCATAGAGGAAGTGGGCGCTTGCTCCCCGCAGTATTAGATTACGGGATGGAATTATTTTCAAGTGACCGACAGGTGGGGACATAGGGTAGGGAATAGGTGAAGTGGAGGGAAAACTGTATTTTGGGTGGAGGGAAAATATATATCTAGTGAAAAAAATTGGAGGCAGTTGGTCCATCGGTAGAGGAAAAAATATTTTTACATAAAGATGGACTGCATAAATGACCCTTGAAACGAAATAAATGCAAGTAGATTTTACATCGGGTGCCACACAGTGATTGAATGAAGCGTGTTTTATTATAATAAGACTAACAATATTTATCATGAGAAAAGTCATTTTTTGGACCTTGTCAATCTAAGGTCATATTGCAAACTTGACGTTGACATCATAGAAATTTCAGGGGTAATGATACAGCTCCCCCGGGGGATCGAACAAAACGATCACTGGGTCGCTGTCGCTCCGTTCGTTTTGGAGGCCCACCAGCACGTCTCCTTCCTTCAACCTCCCCTCATGTTTCCTCCCGTGTCTCCTTCCTTAACCTCCACGCACATTCGTCGTTGCACCGGATCAAGCCTGCCGGAGCAGGCAGCCCCCGCCGCCGGACCTGATCCCCGCCACTGGACTGGATCCCCGCTGCCGGACCGGATCCCGCCGCCGGACACCTTCTTCGCGTGCCGCCCGCCATGGGATCGACTCTCTTGACCTCATGCTCACCCTCAGCCATGGCCACCGCCGAGTTTCCGCCGAAGGAGTCTGCTGCAAGGCCACGACCAGACGAGGGCGCCGCCAGTGCCGTATTCAAAGCATGGTCGTGCTTGCCACTCGTCGTGGATGCGCTGCCGCCCGCGTTGATGGTGGGCTGCCAAGCTCAACAGAAGTCGTCGATGGCCAGAGGGACCAGGTCGCGGTCGTCGTGGACCTCCCGGGCCGCCACCATGGCAAAGTCAGGTGGTTGCGCCGCCTCCAAAGGTGGTTTGCTACATGCGACCGTCGGCGGTGCTGCCAAAGAACACGGGCGCTGCTACATACGACGTCGAGTTTTGCTAGGGGCATGGTCGTCGGCGGTGCTACAAGCGGCATCGATTTTTGCTACAATGTCGTAATTTTTCTGCTATAATTGTACAAAATATTTGCTACAATGTCTCCGACAAAATCTGTGACAAAGTTAGTTTTGCCTCATTATGACAAAAAAATTTACTTCAAAGTTTATGGCGAGGTTTTTTTTTGCTACATTATCATATTTTTTTTGCTACCACCTTTTTCTGATTCTGCTACAATAGTATAATATTTTTGCTACGAGGTCTCCGGCGATATTTTTTCCGCGAGTGTCTCCGGTGAAGTCGTTTTTGCTACGTTAGGATATTTTTTCTGCTACACGGCCGCGGGCGAGGTCTCCGGCGAATTCTCCGGCGAGGTCGGGTCTGTTCGTTCTTTTCTTGGACCGAACCGTTTTCTGTTACATGTAGCAAAAGCGGGACTATTTGTAGCAAAAGCGAGGCAAATATAGCAAAAGCGGGATGAAGTCAGGAGGGAAAAATCTGGACCATTCATTTAGATCGATCCGACGGCTCGGGACCCGTGGGATGGGAAGTTTCCATCCCGGGGACGCGTAGCACTTCCCAAATTTCAGTGTGATTCTTTTTGTTTGCATGGAAATTTCAGTGTGATTCGACCATGGTTAAAAGAAGCACAATGGTATCAACTGAAAAAAGTCGCCAACAGAAAACATGTTAACAAAGTTGATTTTTGATCTTTCCAAATCAAGATCATACGAAATATTGACAATGAGATTACTAAAATTATCGGTGTGCTTCAGCAACGGCGCGGCGTCCCGATGATCAACAATAGGAGGCCGGGAATGTAACGCCGTACCCAATGATCAATCTAATATTACCTAGTACTATGTCCGATTACAATTCCAAATTCATCTGTCATGGATCGGTTCAGAAATTTACCTCCAGCAAGTACTTTAGGAAAAATATATAGTACTGTATAATATAATTTATACGGCGTACGTATAAATAATCAATAGAATCAATTCGGTAGCACTCCTTGTGCACACTTTGAATGTCGCCGGTTCAATTCTCCTTGTCCACAATTTTAATTTTCACCAATTTCCGGTTTCTCCTTGCGCATGTTCAACTTTTGCCTAGACGCATTTCACTCTAGCTTTCTATACATTCCTTAGTTCTAATTTTTTTTATCGATTCTCATTATTTCTTTCTAACATTTGGGTCCACCTCCCTGTGTCCTATTATTAGATGATAACTAACCCTACCGATTAAATTCTTCTGTAACCCACCATATTCGTCATGGAAACTAGCACCATCGTCATAGAATATGGTAACGAGTGACAGCAACCGTCACGGATTTCTAGGAGTCCGTGATGCTAGGTGTGAAACGTCACACATTACCATATTCCATGACATTATGAACCACCGTCACGAGGATTTTCATAATAATATATCAGATCTCTTGTAGTACCTCAATGTGTTAAACAAGCCAGCTTTATTCACCGAAAAGCTACAAGGGCTCCGGAGGTTCGGTTCACAGTTAGGGGAATGAATATAACATGGGCTATTACTTGGCAGATGAAATTTATCCAGAGTGGGAGTGGGCAGCATTTGTGAAAACAATCCCGCTTCCTCACTGCGACAAAGATAAACTATATGCAAAAATACAGGAGGGAGCAAGAAAAGATGTTGAGCGGATATTTGGAGGACTACAGGCTCGCTTTGCCATCATATGTCAATGTCATCCAGCTCGTATGTAGCATACGAAAATACTTGCTAGAATCAACAATGGCAAGAAGAACCCACCCCTCGCGATCCCTTCCCCAGGCGATGGTAGGGGCACAAACCGCGCTTCCGCCGGGGGCTCCCAGTCCAGGCTTTACCGGACACTGCCGTCGCTAGCCTCCTTCGCGGCGGTGGCAGCCATCCCCCGCTACCAAAGGTGGTCGGGGGTCCTTGGTTCTCGCGTGGTGGCGACCGGCTCGTGGGGGCGACGGCGGTCGGAGAGAGGAAGCTGAGCCGGCGGGCTCTGGCAGAGGTGGTGGTTGTGGTGGCTCGCCGTCATCTGTGTTAAAACAGGTCTAGTTGTAGTAGTCTGTCATATATTTGTACACACGTGTACGTATATAACTTGTGCTAATCATTATATATATTGACCCCGTGGTGAGCCAATTGCCCCACGGAAACCCTAAACTTTAACTTGGTATCAGAGCCGCGCGAGCCTCTCTACCGCGCTGCCTCCGCAAAAACCCTAGCTATGGCGATCCGCCGCCGGCGCGATGACTGAGTCAGCGCTCACGCAGGCCACTGTGGGCTCCTTGTCCACGACCCCCGCTCGCCCCATCATCGCCCCGCCGTCGTCTACGGCTCCCGTCCCCTTCGTGACAACGATCACGGTCCGCCTGGACAGCACCAACTACATGTTGTGGGGGGCGCTGAGCCTCCCCAACTTCTCTAGCGCCCGTCTCCACGGCTTCCTCGACAGCACGGCCACCGCACCACCGCAGACCTTGACCACCGGCACCGGCGATGCCGCTCGTACCGTCAGCAACCCCGACTACAAGCAGTGGTGGACCCTAGATCAGAAGGTCCTCGGTCTTCTTCTCGGGTCCATGACCGAGGAGATCGCAGCCCAACTCATTGGCTGTAAGACGGCCGCGTCGGCTTGGGCAGCCATCGCCGCCATGTTCGGCGCCGAAAATAGCGCCAACGTCTATCACCTCCGGCGCCAGATCCAGGCGCTGCGCAAAGGGGACAAGTCCGCCAGCGAGTACATGAACCAGGCGAAGGCTATGGCCAATGCCATGGCTGATGCCAGATCCCCTCTCCACGATGACGAGGTCATCGACTACATGTTGACCGGGCTAGGCCCGACCTTCAACCCCATCGCCGCCTCGATGAATTTTTCGGCGGTCGCGATCACCCTCGACACGTTCTACGCCAATGTGCTCAGCTACGAGGCCCTCCAGAAGCAGCAGCAGGCGGAGGTCGACGACTGGTCCTCGTTGGCTAACGTTGTATCGCGCCCGGTCTACCACAACAATCCCGGAAGCCAAGGCGGAGGAGGAGGAGGACATCCTGCGGGTGGTGCCCCGCAGGGCCAAGGTGGCCAAGGCCAGCATGGCAACGGCCGCCGCAACAACGGAGGAAACAGCGGTGGCGGCAATGAACACTACCGCAATGGAGGAGGCGACAATGGCCGCAACCGGCGCTGGCGCCCCTAGTGCCAGATTTGCAAATACTGGGGGCATGAGGCGGACAACTGCAGGAAGCGCTACGACTACGACAACCGTGCGGGTAACTCCGCCTCCACCTCATCCGCCACCGAGCCACCGCAGTGGATCATGGACTCCGAAGCTTCGGACCACTTCACCAGCGAACTAGAGCGCCTCCACATGCATGAGCGCTACGGAGGCAAGGATCAAGTGCAAGTTGCCAACGGTGCATGTTTGTCTATTTCGCATATTGGTCAGTCGAATTTATCCGGTTCATCCCTCCGTTTGAGAAATATTCTTCATGTTCCTCATATCAACAAACATCTCCTTGATACATTGCAAATGTATCTATAATTTTTGATGTTCCATGCTTGGTTTTATCCACTTTCTTGTGTTTTGTTCCAACTTTGGAGTACTTTTATTATGATTTCTTCGACTAACCTATTAACAAGAGCCACAGTGCCAGCTGCCTGTTTTCTGTTGTTTTTAGTTCCAAAAAAGTTAGAAAATGAATATTCTCGGAATTGGACGAGACAAAACCCAAAGTGCCTATTTTTCCGGAAGGGATCAAGTGCCAGAATACGAGACGGAGAAGGGCTGGGGGCCGGCCACACCACCTGGCCACGCGGCCAGGCCTAGCCCGCGCCAAGGGGTGGTCTGGCCGCCCCCAGCACCCCCTCGGCCTCTCCTTCCGCCTATAAGTTGCCCTCGGGACGAAAACCCTAAGTACCCGATCAAAAATCCATGAAAGAGTACGTAGCCACCGTCATCTCCATCCCTAGATCGGGAGGGATCTGAAGTTCTTCCCAGCACCCTGCCGGAGAGGGGAATTCACCCTGGAGGCCTTCTTCATCACCATGCAAGCCTCTGGTGTGATGCGTGAGTAGTTCATCCTTGGACTATGGATCCATGTAGTAGCTAGATGGATGGTTTCTCCTCCTTTGTGCTTTCATGTTTAGATCTTGTGAGCTCCGTTCATGATCAAGATCATCTATTTGTAATTCATACATGTTGTGTTTGCGGGGATCTGATGGATATTGAGATGCTATTTCAGATTGATTCTTGATTCTATCATGTCTTTGTTATTTGAGATCTTGCATGCTTTCCGTTGTTAGTAGCTATCTTGGCCAAATAGATGCTAGCAACTCCAAGAGTTAGTATTTATGCTCGATAGTGGGTTCATGCCTCTGGTAATCTGGGGAAGTGACAGAAATCTCTAAGGTACTAGATGTGTTGTTGCTACTAGGGAGAAAACAACGATCTTTTGTTCATAGAACAATTGTATTGTTTACTTTACACGCAGTTCGTAAAGCAATAATCTGTTGCTTGCAACTTAATACTGGAGGGGGTTCGGATGATAACCTGAAGGTAGATTATTATTCATAGATGCAGTTGGATGGCGGTCTATGTATTATGTTGTAATGCCCAATCAAGTCTCAGAGGAGTCAAGATGATTAGTATATGCATGTATTGCTTTCTCGGTGTTTGTGAATTTCCTCGCTGTAATTTGTTCACCCAGCATGTTATGTATCTAAGGAGAGCCACCTCTAGTGAACTATGGATCCCGGTCCTTTATTTTACATACAATCTACAATCTTTTACTGCTTTGTGTTTACTTTCTGCAAACTTTTACTTCTTTCCATTCGATACGTTTAATCCTTTGTTTTCCGCAAAACACGGTGAGATTGACAACCTCATCGCAAGTTGGGGACAAAGTTATGTGGTTGTGTTGTGCAGGTCTCCACGTTGCTACTAGCACCGGTAGTGCGCCCTGCCAAAGCTCAGCTAGTAACACCTTTGAGGTGTTTCCTTGCTCCTACTGGTTCGATTAAACCTTGGTTTCATAACCGAGGGAAACTTGCTGTTGTGCTCATCATACCTTCCTCTTGGGGTTCCCAACGAGCTCTACATAAACACCGCCATCAAGCATTTTTCTGGGCGTCGTGCATAGAGCCATCAAGCATTTTTCTGGCGCCGTTGCCGGGGAGTCAAGGACATCTTCACAAGGGGAGTCCCTCATAACCAATCTCTTTACTTTGTTGTTTTTGTTTTGCTTAGTTTCTTTTTTTCTTTGTTTGCTTGTTTTGTTCTTCAAAAATCCAAAAAAAATAGTTTTGCTTGTTTTGCTTTCTTATTTGAGAACCCAAAAAATGACTACTCTTGAAAACACTAAGTTGTGTGACTTCACTAGCACCAACAACAATGATTTTATGAGCACTCCTATTGCTCCACCTATAGCTGCAAATACTTTCTTTGAGATAAAACCTGCTTTGCTCAATCTTGTTATGAGAGAGCAATTTTCTGGTATTGGTAATGAAGATGCTGCTTCCCATCTAGATAACTTTGTTGAAATTTGCGAGATGCAAAAGCATAAGGATATATATGATGATATTATTAAACTGAAATTGTTTCATTTCTCTTTGAGAGGAAAAGCTAAAGAATGGTTGATTTCCTTAACTAGGAATAGTATTGATTCTTGGACTAAGTGCAAAGATGCTTTTATTGGAAAATACTATCCTCCTGCTAAGATTATATCCATGAGAAGTGAAATAATGAAGTTTAAACAACTTGATAATGAGCATGTTGCTCAAGCTTGGGAGAGAATGAAATCTTTGGTAAAGAATTGTCCCACTCATGGACCGACTGCTTGGATGATCATCCAAACTTTTTATGCAGGATTGAACTATTCTTCAAGGAACCTATTGGATTCAGCTGCTGGAGGTACCTTTATGACCATCACTTTGGGTGCTGCAACAAAACTATTGGATAATATGATGGTTAATTATTCTGAATGGCATACTGAGAGAGCTCCACAAGGTAAGAAGGTAAATTCTGTTGAGGAAACCTCCTCCTTGAGTGATAAGGTTGATATTATTATGTCTATGCTTGTTAATGGGAAAGCCCATATTGATCCAAATAATGTTCCTCTAGCCTCTTTGGTTGCTCAAGAAGAGCAAGTTGATGTGAACTTCATAAGAAATAACAACTTTGGCAACAATGCTTATGGTAATAATGCTTATAGGAACAGTTTTGGCAACACCAATTATAAGCCATATCCTCCCAACAATGGTAATGCTTATGGAAATTCTTACAACAATAATAAGAGTGCTCCCTCTGAACTTGAAGTTATGCTTAAAGAGTTTATGAGTAAACAAACTGCTTTCAATAAAACTATTGAGGAGAAACTCTCTAATGCTGAAAGAAATATAGCATCTTTGGCTGAAGCTCAATCTTCTTTGAATAAAATGGCTGCTAAACCTGAAACTAATGAGAATCCCTTTGTAGCTACTAATGCCATACAAGTAAGAATTGATGAAAATGTTAGACTATTAGCTGAATTACATGCTAAGTGGGAAAGAGAAGATGAAATTGCTAGAAACATTAGTGTTTCTACTATCACCACCACTAGTGTTGAGTATAGTAATTGTCCCACTACTTTAGATGATAAAGTTGATTTTGATCTTGATGGTTGCAACATCTCTGAAGTTATTAAGTTCCTACAAAAGCTTGCAAAAATTCCTAATGCTAGTGCTATGAACATGGCTTTTACAAAACACATTACTGATGCTCTCATAAAGATTAAAGAAGAAAAGATGAAACATAAAGCTTCTATTCCTATAAAGCAAGAAGATGGTTGGGAACCCATCATTAATATGAAATTTAATGACTTTGATTTCAAAGCTTTGTGTGATCTTGATAGTAGTGTCTCTATTATGCCTAGAAGGATTTATGATATGCTTGATTTGCCTCCTCTTGAAGATTGTTATTTGAATGTCCCACTTGATGCTAATGATAAAAGGAAACTCATGGGGAGTCTTAATGATGTTCTTATTATGGTTAATGATTCCTATGTCCCCATTGATTTCTATGTTTTTGATGTTGAATACAATGCTTCTTGTCCTATTACTTTGGGAAGACCTTTTCTTAGAACTGTTGGTGCCATCATTGATATGAAAGAAGGCACCATTAAATATCAACTCCCACTCAAGAAAGGTATAGAACACTTCCCTAAAAAGAGAGAAAAGATTTATTTTGCTTCTCCTATGAAAACAAAATTTGGTCTTAATGCTTCTTTATTTGAGAACACTTGATTCTTTCTTTGGTTCTTATGCCTAACTTAAAGGCGTTAGAGAAAAGTACTTGTTGGGAGATAACCCAAGAGTTTTAGTTGAGTCTTGGAAGTTATTACCTCTGTAATAACCTCTCCTTATCCTTTTTATTTGCTTTTTGTGCCAAGAGTAACCTCTAATGAGAGTGAAGTAATGATTGGGAAAGTTGCTGTCCCGAAACAGATTTCTGTGCTTCATCATAAAAATTCCTGAGGGAACCCTGTACGTCGGATTGAGCTGTACTTTTTTGTGCTTCTGGCCCAGGTTATTATCTAACTTTCGTTAGTTCAACACTTTTTTATTTGAGTAACATAATGTCTTCGAAAAAATTCTTCTTTACCTGCTGGTCTGTTTTGACAGATTTCTGCCATTTTCTGCATTTGCTTCTTGTTAGTTCCTTCTTAAGTTCCTTTGGGGAATTGAGATTTTTGAGGGCAGTTCTACAGTAACTAGTGTTCTAATGGAAGTTTATTTGGTTTTAGAACTGAACCTTGAGACTTATTTATCTTAAGTGCACTAATGTTGCTAATGAGAGTGTGCGAAGTTTTGTATGAAGGAAAATTTTCAGGTGTATGGAAGGAATGAGTAATGAGATGAAGGATGGATTAAAGCTTAAGCTTGGGGATGCCACGCGTGTCACCCCAATAAATATCCAAGAAGTACAAGCGTCAAAGCTTGGGGATGCCCAAGGCATCCCCTTCTTCATCAATAAAAATTCCAGGTTTCTTCCAAACGCTTCATTTTTATTGTTTCGTGCACAGTTGTGTTTCTCTTGGAGCGTCTTATTTTTTGTTTTAGTTTTGGTTTTGAGTTTGCTTGGTTTGCTTAGTTTTCTGAATAAATTGGTTGGACCCGCTCTTTCATACTTTGGTTTGCAAATAGTTTGGTTTGGTTTGGAAAAGAGTAGGAAAGTTCATACTTTTGTGGTAAAAAGAGCTCGTTTTTGACTGTGGCTATGCTTTGTAATGACATGCTTGATATTGTTTTGGCTTTATGCTTAGTATTATTTTCTGTAGCATGATTTATTATAAACAATTGAGATTGCTTAATGTGCCTTGGATGAATCATGCGTTGTTTTAGCATATTAAAGCATAGTATAGTGGTATTCTCTTTTGATGCTTTATTTGGGTTGACTTGGCACATGCTCACACCATGTTATGACTATCTCAAGTCACCATAGCCTTTATGATCCTTTAGTTTTCAACTTGTAGTATCACTTTATGCTTTGATCAATGATGTTTTGTCGCTCTGCATGATTATGGCCATTATTATTCTCTTAGTTTGTCGCTTCCAGTCTTTTGCTAGCCTCCACAACAAAGTATGAGTTCCACTCATGCATCCAACTCCCTAAACCAAGTTATTCCAAAGAGTCCACCATACCTACCTACTAGCTTATGCTATTCCAAGTATATTCATGCTTTTGTTTACCTTCCACTTGTTATGAGAAAACTAGTGATTAAAGCTCTCACGAACTTGATGGCACACTTTACTTTATTGCCTCTAATAAACTTGAACCATTGGGTCCTTCTTTGTTGCGTATATGCTTGCGCTTTATAAGTTGAAATTAGCAGAACCATGTTTCATGGGGAACGCTTTCAACATTGCACTTGTACTTTGTACCCCGTTGATATTATGTTCTTTTGCTTACGGATCCCGGCGGTGTGAAATAAATGTGGAACTTGTAAGATCATGGAGTTTGTATGTGTGTTAGAGAAACGCCTGGGCCGCTAGCCTAAGCCATGCCTAATCATGGTGGAAACTTGCAGCATCACCATAATGAGCACTCTATGAAGCATCCTCAATAAAGACCTATGCAAATAGCAAATAAAAAGATCGTTGAGATGCTCATTGTCTGCTTGCCTTGTCATTTTGATTATGGGAAAGCTCCCGTGTCATGTGCAAGGGGTACCCCATTGGCGGTTCTTAATGATACACATATACTTACAATGACAAGAGCTTACTCGTGACTAAAGTTGAGTAGCATGAGGATCGGTCTTCGTAAGTAAGGGGCATGAGATTTCAGTTTATAACTTGTCAAGCATATCCTCTTAGTTGTGTCACTTTAACCTTAATCACCTTCAAGATGCTTATGATAGGGGCAATGAGAGCTGAAAACTACAAGTACCATAATTTTTGGAAGCTCTTTATGAGACTTGAATCCCTACTTCCTTTTACAAAAGGCCTTTCTTCCACCATTATATTGAGTCTCCACCTTCTATCTTTATGCACTACTTTGAGAGCATAGTGGCCATTCTTAGTTCTATGTGCATTGTCCCAAGACTAGTTGATTGATGCATAACTTGTTATTGCTTGTTTGAAACTATTGTATCTAGTCACTCTTATGAACTTTGAAGGTGTCCTATGCATTTATATTTGCTACTCTATTGAGGGACAAGCTGAATACTTTTATGCTATGTTTTCTTTATGTGAAACAAACAAACGTCTTGCAAAGCATGTTATTCATGAATCTTTTGTCTGTACCTTTTCATGTTGTATCATAGTTTCTTTGCTTATTGCTAGAACTTTGTCTTTCATGTTATGATTGAAGTACTATGATCCCAGCTTTGAGTTTTGCAAATACTTTGATCAAGTTTTGATGGTGCGTGTCACCTCAAAAATTATTTCTTTTTATCACTTACCTACTCGAGGACGAGCAGGAGTTAAGCTTGGGGATGTTGATACATTGCAAATGTATCTATAATTTTTGATGTTCCATGCTTGGTTTTATCCACTTTCTTGTGTTTTGTTCCAACTTTGGAGTAATTTTATTATGATTTCTCGGACTAACCTATTAACAAGAGCCACAGTGCCAGCTGCCTGTTTTCTGTTGTTTTTAGTTCCAAAAAAGTTAGAAAATGAATATTCTCGGAATTGGACGAGACAAAAGCCAAAGTGCCTATTTTTCCGGAAGGGATCAAGTGCCAGAATACGAGACGGAGAAGGGCTGGGGGCCGGCCACACCACCTGGCCACGCGGCCAGGCCTGGCCCGCGCCAGGGGGTGGTCTGGCCGCCCCCAGCACCCCCTCGGCCTCTCCTTCCGCCTATAAGTTGCCCTCGGGACGAAAACCCTAAGTACCTGATCAAAAATCCACGAAAGAGTCAGTAGCCGCCGTCATCTCCATCCCTAGATCGGGAGGGATCTGAAGCTCTTACCGGCACCCTGCCAGAGAGGGGAATTCACCCTGGAGGCCTTCTTCATCACCATGCAAGCCTCCAGTGTGATGCGTGAGTAGTTCATCCTTGGACTACGGATCCATGTAGTAGCTAGATGGCTGGTTTCTCCTCCTTTGTGCTTTCATGTTTAGATCTTGTGAGCTTCGTTCATGATCAAGATCATCTATTTGTAATTCATACATGTTGTGTTTGCGGGGATCCGATGGATATTGAGATGCTATTTCAGATTGATTATTGATTCTATCATGTCTTTGTTATTTGAGATCTTGCATGCTTTCCGTTGTTAGTAGCTATCTTGGCCAAATAGATGCTAGCAACTCCAAGAATAAGTATTTATGCTCGATAGTGGGTTCATGCCTCTGGTAATCTGGGGAAGTGACAGAAATCTCTAAGGTACTAGATGTGTTGTTGCTACTAGGGAGAAAACAACGATCTTTTGTTCATAGAACAATTATATTGTTTACTTTACACGCAGTTCGTAAAGCAATAATCTGTTGCTTGCAACTTAATACTGGAGGGGGTTCGGATGATAACCTGAAGGTGGATTATTAGTCATAGATGCAGTTGGATGGCGGTCTATGTATTATATTGTAATGCCCAATCAAGTCTCAGAGGAGTCAAGATGATTAGTATATGCATGTATTGCTTTCTCGGTGTTTGTCAATTGCCCCGCTGTAATTTGTTCACCCAGCATGTTATCTATCTAAGGAGAGCCACCTCTAGTGAACTATGGATCCCGGTCCTTTATTTTACATACAATCTACAATCTTTTACTGCTTTGTGTTTACTTTCTGCAAACTTTTACTTCTTTCCATTCGATACGTTTAATCCTTTGTTTTCCGCAAAACACGGTGAGATTGACAACCTCATCGCAAGTTGGGGACAAAGTTCTGTGGTTGTGTTGTGCAGGTCTCCACGTTGCTACTAGCACCGGTAGTGCGCCCTGCCAAAGCTCAGCTAGTAACACCTTTGAGGTGTTTCCTTGCTCCTACTGGTTCGATTAAACCTTGGTTTCATAAGTGAGTGAAACTTGCTGTTGTGCTCATCATACCTTCCTCTTGGGGTTCCCAACGATCTCTACATCAACACCGCCATCAAGCATTTTTCTAGGCGTCGTGCATAGAGCCATCACTCCTCTCCGTGTTTCGTCATTGTTGTGATAATGACGTCTGCATTGAGTTTCATCGTTTGTTTTTCCTTGTCAAGGACAAAACCACGAGGAAAATTCTGCTTCACGGTAGGAGTCGCAACGGGCTATACCCCATCCCGTTTAGGAGAGCTTTCGCCACCCACCGCCAGGCATCCTGCGGCGTCAAAACCACCGCATCTCGGTGGCATCATCATCTTGGGAACCCTACCAATAATGTCGTTCAGTCTATTGTTAGAAATAATGATTTAGAGTGTTCTTCCAATAATCATGCCTCTGTGTGTGATGCTTGTCAGCGTGCTAAAAGTCGACAATTGTCTTATAATAATTCCAGTCGTGTTTCTACTATGCCTCTTGAGTTAATCCATTCTGATGTTTGGGGTCCTACTATTGCATCCTCAGGGGGGTATAAATATTATGTTAGCTTTGTCGATGGTTACTCTCGTTTTTGCTGGATTTACCTTCTCAAGCATTAGTCTGATGTTGAGCAAGTTTTCTACAACTTTCAAGCTCATGTTGAGCGTCTCTTAGACACTAAAATAAAAGCTGTCTAGTCAGACTGGGGTGGTGAGTATCACCATTTACACCAATACTTTCAGTGCACCGGCATATCTCATCGTGTTTCGTGCCCTCATACCTCGCAGGAAAACATGGTGGCCGAGCGCAAGCATCGCCACTTGGTAGAAACCGGGCTTGCTTTACTTGCACATTCATCTCTCCCATTGCGTTTTTGGGATGAAGCCTTCCTCACTGCATGCTACCTTATTAATCGCATGCCTACTCCGGTGCTGCAAAACGACACGCCCGTCCATCGTCTCCTCAAAGTTCCACCCACATACTCCTCACTTCACGTTTTTGGCTGTGCGTGTTGGCCGAGTTTGCACAAGTATAACACCCATAAGTTGTCTTTCTGCTCGACTATGTGTGTGTTCTTAGGGTATAGTCCGATGCATAAGGGGTATAAGTGCTTGGATCGCTCCACGGGACATATTTATATTTCTTGTGATGTCGTTTTTGATGAGACAGTGTTTCCCTATGCTACTCCTGGTGTAACCGTTGATGTGTCCACTCTCGAAAAAGCCATCACTTTTCCTTCTGATGAACCGGTGACGAGTGATTGTATGCGTAAATATGACTTATCTTATTTGGACACTAATGCTCCTATCCCAGGCGGCGTTGATCCTGTGTAGGTACCCGTCTCGCCGCAGCCATCTGCCGCGATCGATGTGCATGGCGCACCCGTGATCGAC
Source organism: Avena eriantha (assembly GCA_910589775.1). Classification (NCBI taxonomy): domain Eukaryota; kingdom Viridiplantae; phylum Streptophyta; class Magnoliopsida; order Poales; family Poaceae; genus Avena; species Avena eriantha. The sequence continues at coordinate 483,923,819 of OU342745.1, forward strand.
GTGCATGGCGGCACACGTCACGAGGCCAATCCGGCGCCAGGGAGCCCGGCTTCCTCCCCGGCCCGTTCCCCCTCGCCGCCCAGCACGGGAGATAATGCCAGGCCCTCGGTCTCGTTGCCCCTGACTGGGCCGTCGCCTTTGGTGTCCCCCTCGGTGACTCCCGCTCAGCCCGTGTCGTCTCATGTCGCGAGTCCCTCGCCGACCGCGATGCCCTCGGCTGAGCCCGTCCACACAATGGTTACTCGCGCTCGTGATCATACACGTCGTGAGAAGCAGTTCATTGATGGGACGGTGCGCTATAATCCTCAGTGTCGCGCCTTCTTCGCCACGCCGTAGACTCATCGTGATGCTCTCCGTGACGCTGCGTGGCGTTCAGCCATGACTGATGAGTTCGACGCGCTTCGGCACACCAAGACGTGGGTCCTTGTGCCTCATCCGAGTGGTGTGAGTGTGGTTGGCTACAAGTGGATCTTCAAGACCAAGCAGCATCCCGATGGTTCAGTTGATAAGCGCAAGGCGCGCCTTGTTGCTCGTGGGTTTACTCAGCAGCATGGTATTGACTATGGAGACACGTTCAGTCCGGTTGTGAAACCTGCCACTGTTTGTTTGGTTCACTCTCTCCCTGTGTCCAAGGGATGGAGTCTTCGTCACGTTGATGTGAGTAATGCTTTTCTCCATGGTTTTCTGATGGAAGATGTGTATGAAGGAGATATTCCCTAGAGGCAAATGATAAATAGGTTTTTATTGTCATATCTCAATTAGTTTATAATAGTTTTATTTTGTGCTATAACTGTGCCAAGTAGAAACATTGGTACATGTGTGGTATAAAACAACAAAGTCCCTAGTAGCCTCTATTCATACAAGTTCGTTGGTCATGAGGATGATCTGGGTTTCAAGATCATGGACATTTATGCCAATTGACAACGGGATCATATCATTGGAGAATGATGTGATTGGAAATTTTCGAAGGATTGCAACACGATCAAGTCATATAGTTCATTGTTGCAACAGCTATACCTAGACTCCTTTTCCTTAGACCGTGAGCTCATATTACTCACTGTTTCCCGAGGCTGCTTTGACTGCATCAACCGTCATCTGGTAATACGGTTGCCATAAAGGTGTACGTTGGGTATTCCGAAGGAACAGTAGATGACATGTGACTGCAAGACCGGGATTTGTTCATCCACATGATGGGTAAAGATATATACGGATGTCTTGGTGAGATTACATCCATAAATGTTGCAACATGTGACTCGGTCACGGGGATGTAATATCACGGTAACAAGAAAACAGAACTTGTTGTGAACGAGATTGAACAAGGTATGTAATACCAATGATCGGATCTCGGACAAGTCGTATCGAGAAACAAAAGGAATTCGACGCTACATTTAGCGGTTCAAACGACATTGTCATCAGGAATGCATAGGGGTCACATGGATATCCCTGGTCCCTCTGTTGATTATTGATACAGATCATGTCTAGAACATTCCCGAGCCGTGAGAGGATACACTTAAGGGTACGATGAGAGCGATCATTCGTAAGACAGAACCACAGTAGAGAAAGTGAAAGTCGGAATCGTTCCGTGGAGAGATCCGAAGTTGTTCGGAGAAAGAATAAAGGAAAAGATCGGAAAAGTGTTTTCGGATAAATGGGAATTTAAATATACATTTATTATATGTTAATTATGAATTAATATATACTAAATAATATTTAGATTAAGATTTATAAAGGCAACTTTTATATTAGGCCAAATCCCCGAAGGGAAATAGCCTAGAAGAAAACCACAGGAAAAAGACATGAAAAACAGCAGAGAAAAACAGAAACAGCCCACGTGGGCGGCAGATAGTTGCCGCACCACGGGGGAAGACTGCTAGTGCCGGCTGCCGAAGCGGGCCGCTCAACCCCCGGGCCCATGCGGGCGCGCGGGAGAGAGCAGGCCGCCGCTCGGGCAGGCCAAGCACGCTGGCGGGCTGCGGTGCCGAGGCAGCCCACCCGGGCCACTGCTGCGGGCTGGCAAGCCTTGCACGTGCGGTGGGCCGCGGGATGGCGCCGGCCCACCAAGTCGCTGGGCACTGCAGTGCTGGCTGCTGCTGCCAGCTTGCTGGGCCGCGCGCCGGCCCGCCTGCCTGTGCTGCTTCTGTTTGCTGTTTTGATTATTGGGCTGAGTGCTTTTGGCCCATCCGCTGTTAGTCGAAAAATCCTGTTATTTTCTTTATCAATTAGTCCCACATGGCTTAGCTTTTAAGACAGGCACACCCTGTTAGCCTATATAAAGGGGTGTCCACGGGTGGGATTAAAACACACAACTTGAGAAGTCTTTTAGTTGAATTTCTCCCTCCCTCTCTATATACCTTGTGACCATGGCCCCAAGTCTGGGCTATGCGATCGAGGCACACATGCAGTACGCCGTTGCGCTACAGGGATTACTAGCCGGATATCAACTTCCGCATTTCCGGCGGGATCGGGGAGCCGGAGGTCTCATTGTGCACCGGATGTGTACGAAGACATGAGGCGCAACACTTGGGGCGCTTAAATGTCGTGAGCCGGAGCTGCTGCACGATAAAGACTAGTAAGTAGCACGTGCTTTGCACGTTGCGACATATATCATTTTCAAAAAAAATATTTTATTTTATTTACTGAGTCCTAGTTAAATCATAATTTGACTTTGAATTTTTTTTGTTTAATCCATCTGTTCCAAAATGAAGTTGTTTTAACATTTTGTAATACGTATGAATCTAGACATCTTTTAGTATATAAATTCGGAGAAAATTGAGTGAACCCTATGCACTAAAAGTTGGTTGGATACACGTGTTTTAGAAAATATCTAAAACATTTTATATTTTAGAACGGAGGGAGTACATGTTCCTCTGGCCAGCATATTATTTGTTTTTTCTAAATACATCTATCTACCCCCAAAAAAATTAGCTCGGTATAGCTAATGTATGCAATTCTTTTCATACATATTACTTGTATACTTTATCCAACCATTTTTCTCACTTATTTGTTCAGTACCTGCTCCAGTTCCACAGGGTAAAATACCTTTGTAAATGGTCGAACCATTGTAAGGAAATTAAGAAGTAGCTACACTCATGTATTATGTAAAAAAAAACTGAACCATTAGTTGCCATGACGTGATTAGTATGTAGGCAATAAATTAAAGTTTAGGAAACGATCACTTCTTTGTCAACGGTTAGTTCTAACTAAATATCAAGATGTCACAAAGATAAACAGTAATTAATTATACATCATTTATATGAACAAATATTTTAACCGAAGCATAATTAAAAATCATCCAAGAGAAGAATCAAATTGCTTGCCACGATAGACTTATCCCAATATTTGGTGGATTTTTTAAGATCACTTCAAGGATTTGTAACTGACACTGAATCGACAAAAAGCCAAACATCTAGTGTGCAAAAAAAAAAACGGAGATAACACTCAAAGGATGACCAAATAATTTTACTATCAGGACCAACAAGAAGCTTTATACGTGCAGTAATTTACGTACTTCCTCCGATCCATATTAGTTAACTTAGATTCATCTAGATACGAATATATCTAGCCAATTTTTAGTGCTAGATACACGTACCTAGACAAATTTGAGTCAACTAATATGGGTCAGAGAGAGCAGATGAATTGAGCAAACTCATAACCATCGTAAGAAAAGTAAACAAAGAGCAGGAGCCACTCACATGTGGTTCCTCTTGCGGTATTGGCTTTCCACACTTTGTCTTCTACAGGGCGTGACTTAGATATGTACGTACGTACACGACGGCGCCGCCGGAGAGAGCCAGGACGCTTCAGCTCAAGAGGGACCAATCCGGAATCAGCTCAGCCCGGAATTGTGATCTGCTCAGCAAGGCTGTTGAAGAATGCAAGCACGGTATAAGAAGATGGAAGTAGAGCTAAAGAGATGGAAGTAGAGCTGTATTCGGATGTGAGCAGAAAGAAGTAGGCGATGGAAGCACGGTGATGTGCTGTGTGCGGGACGAAGGAGCAATAGTACAGGAGCATGGGTGGCCACTGGCCAGCAACAGTTCCCGTTTTCAAAAAGCGCAGCGGGATGTGGAGCTATCGGGAAGGGCGTAGCACCTTCCAAAACATGCGCGCGCGAGGGAAAAAAAGCAGCAACGAATCCAGCGCATTATAGCCGTCCATTCTGACAAGGCATCTTGAAATCAACGGTCAAAAGTGACACCTCATTGATTGGCGGGAATAGAGAGTGGTTTGAAAATCCAAATTTAAAACTGATGCATTATAGTAGTACAGATGAAGAAGGAGCTTCGTGACCTTAAGGTCAGCTACGAGTACGACTACTTCAACCACGTTTTCCGTGGAACATTAACCGCGTACGGTCTATAAAGATATGTATTCTATACGCATCGGCCGTTACTGCATTACTACATGATAGATTCTAGACGGTTTTTGGGGTTCCATCGTAGGAATTTTTTGTTTTCTTCTGCGGATCCCCTTCAGTGGTATCAGAGCCAATCTACGCGTAGGAGTGCTATACGGCCAGTACGCACAAGTATTGTGCGCGCATTGATCCCTTAGTTGTTACCCTCTAATGTGTGCTTGTTTATATCGCGGTATTGTTTGATGAAGCGGCCCGGACTGACCTTACGCGTATTCGTACGCTAGACTGGTTTCACGCTCAACATACGGCTTGTACCGTATAAGTGGCTAGCGGGTGTCTGTCTCTCATTCGATAGTTGATATAGGATTTACAATGGAGGGCCCCGGAAGGAGTGTAATAGAGACAACTATCAGATCCATATTGTGGTTGGAAAGTTCGTAGATTAGAAACGGTTCTATTGCAAAAGCCCTAACAACCACGTAAAACTTGCAACAGCTAAAGTAGAGGCGTCTAACTTTATTTTGCAGGAGGGCATGTGATTATGATATGGCATTGGTCGTTGCGAAGGTAAAGTAGTTTACTTTTCTGTTACTGAGTAGTATAGTAATAGTCATCGTTCCGATGGACGACCTGGTGGAGGCGTCGTGGACTTGGCGTCAAACCAATGGCAAGATGGAGATCATGCCGGAGCGCTCGATGGAGATCAAGGCGCAAGAAGGACCATATCATATCACATTATACATATGATGTTGATACCTGTTTTACATCTTATTGTGTGCTAGTATTTAGATACTCAACGGTAGCAAATAAGATAATCCCTATTGAATTCCAATGTTCCGTGTTCCCCTTGTGTGTGCACCACCAAGAAAGTTATTCGGTATGAGACGCCCTACGGTGAGTAGGGTCAGACATATCTATGTTCGCATACAGTGGGTGTAAGCCATGTTGCACAGCGAATACACACAAGTTAGATTTGACGAGCCTAGCATGTTACAGAGACGTGGCCTCAGAACACAAGAGATCGAAAGATCGAGCATGAGTCACATGGAGGATGTGATTGGCATTAGCGAATGTCTACCTTTGATAATGCACTGATGGCCGTGTTGATCGGGGGAGGTGCAGAGGATAGGGATCATGCGATCACTAAAATCGTCCAGGGGATGACAATTTTACTGGAGACCAATTATAAATTGATCTCTTATTATAAACTTAGTCTAGATGTCTGTTTGCAAATATCTTAGTAGATCTTGTCCTATCCCATTGAGGTCCTTTGTGACCATGGGAATATATTGCTTGATGTGGAACTTAGCAAAAGGGTCCAACTTCATAGATTAATACCCACGCCTGAGGGATATCCTCGTAAAAGGTGATATTCTCTTCTTGATACAATAACCATTAGGATATAATTCGATGACTCCGCAATGTTTGTGTTTTCTCTATAATCATCCAATAAGCCATTCTCCATTCGATGGACAGTTGGGCTACATTTTGTATTCTACAGAATAAGGCACATAAAGTATGAGCCGTTAGATGGGTTTTTCTCCATCATGGATGAAAAGGTTATTTGGAAAATCACTTGGCGATCTTGCATTAGAGTTAAGAACTCTTGGAAGAGCTTGATTGCAATGGAGGTCATGGATGAAAATGGTATATGTAAGATATACAAAGTTATAAATGTAATTCTTGCAAAACTCGTTGCAGTTTGCAAAGTATTTGATACTTGTCCCGTTTTGTGAAAACAGGAGGATCTTCTTGATTGCTGGTTTTGAGGCAACGCGACTTGATGATGGCAAACAAATCAGTTGATAGCTGACATCACCTCTTTCCTCAAAGTTTATCATTTGGATTAGTGGACTTGAATATAATTTGTAATCCTTGTAAGTCTGTCTTGATTTTGGCGAGACGATTATTCATATGAACAAGTTACAAGCCAGTTTATACTATTCTTATGAATAATACCGTTATGGTCGCATTACGATTACAAACAAGTTATTCTCATCACTATGTTAATGATAACAGTTTAAACATTTATAAAGGATTAGAATGCTAAAAGATATCCAAAATTTAATAATGAAATGACACTATAGTTTAAGTCATTTTGGTTATTGGATGTTGTTCATTGTAAATGAAGATCGGGGTCCTCGATGCTTGATCTAGAGACTTTGCAAAACCATGCCTCTTGGGCAGAATGACTGAAACTACGCATTGTGGTAAAACGGTAATATGCGAAGAAATGTTGAATCTTATACATAGTGATGTATCGTATTTTCAACAAATAGTGGAAATCATTAGTTAATTGTGGACTTAAGTGAATAAGTGTTTTTACTTAATGAAACATGAGTTTAAAATGATTTGAATTGTTCAAATGAGTTCACAATAAAGAGTGTATTGAATTAACAAGTCTCTTCGATTTGATTGACACGACTAAACTATTCAAGTTAAGTTTAGCATGAAAGGGAATTGTGAAAGATGTTTCACAAATTATGATAATTGGATGAGTTCAAACTATGTTGAAATATCTAAACATCATAATCATTATGTATTAAGATACATATGGTATAATATTATCTCTTATCGGGTTATAGTTGTCGTTTAGAGTTAGAGATCAAAATAAGTAAACACTCATTTGAAATACAAAGGAACATCTGAAAGATTCGTGGAAACAACACCATAAGTGTTATGGCAAGTTCGAGTTTCTGGAGATTTCGATAAGTCGAAGTCGTGGCGAATAAACAAGTCTTTTTAGAGAATTCTTAGGAAGCTATGAATGCATCTTCCATAAAAGGGGCAAACATGTTGTTGTCCAAAATTAACATGTCTTGATGAAGATACAGGTGGAAGAAAGTAAAAGACTAAAACAAGGTATTAGACCTTACCTCTGGATTGTTGAATGGCGCAGCGGAATTTGTTTCGTGAACCAAACTCTTCAAGTAGAGGAGAAACTAATGATAATGATCATAAAGTTTCATCGAATACTTTTACTAAGGTAAGTAGGATTCAACGATATATTCTGCAAGTCTGCGGAATTATATCTTTGATTCACTTGTCATGTTTTGAACAAGACATACCTGTGAAATACAAAGAAGCGTGATGGACCTAAGTGCGAGAGATGAATGTTCATTGAAATCTCGTTAACGAAATTCTCGGTTTGATGATGATCAAAGAATTTTGGAATGTCCAAGATTATCGAGAGGACCTAGATTTGAGTAGGAGCAAATCATCTTGGCTAATTCATAATATGTAGCTGACATATTTTGAGTGGGTGCTAAGTGAAATCCCTGGATCTCAAACATGAATGTCATATTTGAGTTGGAGCGTGAAATCATTCTGTGATATGTGGACGACATATGTGAATGATGTGATTGGTGTTAATAACATTTAAGTTAGATAAATAAGGACGAAGTTGAAGTTATTAAACAATAAGATCTATCGAGATAGATTAGTGAGTTTAATAAACACCGAATGTCGAATGCTTCCTGGACTTGATTCTGAAAGATGTTCAGAAAGTCCTAAGACAAGATTCTGAAGAAGCTCAGAATGGAACAAGGTAAGAAAGTAGTTCTTACTGTATGAAGCATTGAGTTAGTTGAAAGAAAGAGATGCATTCCATCTCCTATGCCTCAGCCATAGGTTCTTCCATACAACCATGTTGTATACTCGACGTAATGTGACCTGAAGTTCTGGTTGGTAGGACAAGGTCTTAACTGTAAGAACATGTCTTTAAGTGATTGATACGTCCAAAACGTATCTACTTTCCCAAACACTTTTGCTATTGTTTCTCCTCTAAACTTGTATGATTTGGATGCAACTAACATGGACTGACGCTATTTTCAGCATAATTGCCTTGGTGTCTAGTTTTTGGGCAGAAAATCAACTATCAAGAAAAATCCCGGAAAATATGCCAAAAATCATATTTCACCAGAAGTCTCGTGGGGCCAGAATATGAGACGGAGTGGGGCTGGGTCCCACCCACACCACCTGGTTGCGCGGGCTAGGCCTGGCCGCGCCAGGGGTTGGTCTGGCCGCCCTAGACACCCCCTCGGTCTCCCTCTTCGCCTATAAGATACCTTCTGACCTAAAAACTCAGGGGGTTCTGATGGGTTCGTAGCATGGAAAACAAAAAAATTCTACTGCAAGAACGAACAAAACCCAGATCTAATCTAGATAAAAGCCAAGATCTAATCTATTAGACATGTGCAACGAGATAGATCTGTACTAACCCTTGCAGACCTGAAAGCGTTACGAGATTGGATCTCGTGGTTGATATAGTCGATCACTTGCCGATCTCAAGATCGAGTGGACGATCCTTCCGGCGCTGCGTTTCGGCAGCGCTTCCACAGTCGGTCACACGTGCGGAGTCGAAGCCGACCTTCCTCTCCCCGTTCCAGCGAGCAGCGGAGGTAGTAGATCTTCTCCACGGAATCCCAGCAGCACGACGGCGTGGTGGTGGTGGTGGAGTAGAGAATTCTGCAGGGCTTCGCCTAAGCCTGAGCAGAAGAAAGGAGGAGGAGAGAGGCGGCTACGGCAAGAGTGGAGGAGGGCCAGGGGTTGGCGCCTCCACCCCTCTATTTAAAGGAGGGAGGCGCCATGGGGAGGTGGAGTCCTTGTAGGACTCCCCTCTCCCTTGGCCGGCGGATCAAGGAGGTGGGGGCAGAGTCCTACTCCCCCACGAATCCTTGTCTTACCCCACAAGGATTCCTTGATCCTTTCTTGGTTTTCAAGTAAACTCCAAGAAATCTTCCAGAACCTTCCGGAACATTCCGAAACCTTCTAGAATCCCTATACAAATACTCCGGAACATTTCCTACCTCAGAAAAAGATCCCCATTATATGAATCTTACTCCCCGGACAATTCCGGAGCTCCTCGTGATGTCCTGGATCCAATCTGAGACTCCGAACAACATTCGGTCTCCAACGCATATTCCATATCTACTTAAAACAACTTAGAACCTTAAGTGTGTCACCCTACGGTTCGTGAATATGTAGACATGATGGAGACACATCTCCGATCAATAACCATCAGCGGGACCTGGAGATCCATAATGGCTCCCACATACTCAACGATGACTTCGTGATCGATAGAACCATTAACATACGAAACCAATTCCCTTTGTCACGCGATACTTTACTTATCCGAGGTTTGATCGTCGGTATCTCCATACCTAGTTCTACCTCGTTACTGACAAGTACTCTTTACTCGTTCTGTGATATGTCATCCCTTGTGACCTAGTCACATGCTTGCAAGCTAACTAGATGACATTCCACCGAGAGGGCCCAGAGCATATCTATCCGTCATATGGATGGACAAATCCCAATCTTGGTCCATGCGCTTCAACACATACTTTCAGAATACCCAATGACACCTTTATGACCACCCAGTTACGAAGCGGTGTTTGATGTCATCAAAGTATCCATCCGGTGATGGTGATTAACATAACCTCATGGTCGAAGGATTAGGTTACTATGCATTTGAAAGCTTATAGCAATACGAACTAAAATGACTTGATCTTATGCTACACTTACTATGGGTGTGTGTCCATCATATCATTCTCCTAATGATATAACCTTGTTATTAATCACATCCAATGTCCATGATCAGGAAACCATGATCATCCATTAATCAACAAGCTAGTTTAACAAGAGGCTTACTAGGGACTCTTTTATGTTTACAAAACACACATGTATTAGTGTTTCCTAATAATACAATTACAGCATGGGATGTAAACATTTATCATAAACATAAAGATATAATAATAACCACTTTATTATTGCCTCTTGGGCATATCTCCAACAGTCTCCCACTTGCACTAGAGTCAATAATCTAGTTAAAAACTTGTGCATTTAACACCTATGGCTTTCTGGTGTTGTATAGACACTATTGCTAGTGGTAAACATAATCTTCGGATCTGACACTTCCAGGTCCGTGTGTATTTGCATGTCCTTGCGCCTCTACGCATTACTCATTCTCCAATGAGATGGCATGTATAAATTTGGTCCTTTGGTGAGACCTTTAGTTCCTCCGGCTCAAAATATGTTGATATTATTGTCACACAATATATCTTCATAGTATTAGCCAACTTTGAACCACACCTAGTTTGATAAACTACTTAACACAAATGCCCTCCTTTGTTGCTACTACAGCAGTTATATACTTAGCCTTTTGTTGTAGTATCCGTCACAATGTCTCAACTTTGGAACTCATCCAAATCCATCATGGAACATCCTTTCCATTATATTGTGACACCCATAGTCTAAATTGAGATAAATTTAATTTGTATCTTGGGACAAAACTAGTATCAATGTAACACTTTACAATGAACTACCTTTAACTATTTGTCACTTATACATGGTATATTCTTAGTTCTTCCAAAGCTCATAAGAATATCTTTACTATTGTCCAATGATCATCTTATGAATCATTCTGGTATATGCTCATAACATTTAGAGCACAGGACATATCTGGATGTGTACATCTTAAAGAATGATTGATCAAAATATTCTTGCGATTTCACCAAGTGTCAAAACACTTGAATCTCGTGTCAACACACTTGAATCTTGATTCAGTCCTTTTCGTGCGTCAAGAACTTTTCTTGTTGTTTCAATATTGAACTCATTCAACATCTTATCTATGTACATTTGGCAAAACCATATTAGCGCCTCAATCAATCCATATAGACATTGATGCCTAATTCTTGAGTTATGCCTAAGTCTTTCATCGAAATGAAATTCTTAACCTGTGTCAATACAAGATACATCATTTCCAATCAACAATATGTCCTCTACATAATGTATTAGAAATATTCTCAGCGCTCCCAGTTAATTTCTTGCAAATGCAAGCATCTTCATCATCTCCGATGAATTTAAACTCTTTTAACAGTTTCATCATGGTGAAGATTCCAACTCCACGATGCTCACTTCAACCATTGAAGTTTTGCATACTCTTTTAACATCCTTTGAATAAACAAAACCCTTTGGATCGTGTCATGTACACGTCCTAGGTAACTATTCTATTAGAAGAACTTGTTTTGTTTGTTCAACTACCATATACCAAAATATATGTAGTGGTTGCTACATTAATCCGTCCAGAGTAAATATCGCTATGAAAGATCAAATCTTATCGTAGTCAATTCCTTGAACATTGTCGTAAACTCTTTACGACATGTCGACTATTTCATAGATTTGAAACATCCATGTCTATTTCTTTGTAGATCCAAACACGACCGATAGGCTTCACGCCTTTCCGGAGGGTCTTCAAAGTTCAGAAACTTGATTTCTCGTGTATGGATGCTATCACGGATTCCATGACTTCTAGTCATTTTATGGAGTCAGGGCCCATCATCGCTTCTTTGCATGTAGTCGGTTCATCATTGTCAAAACAATAACGACTTGCTTATCAAATCTTACTATTTGATTCTTACCGACCCACACGGTTCTATAGGAACTCTAATCTCCGAGATCACACCTTTTGTAATCACGAGAGCCATGAGCATTGTGGCCGTCACCGGGTCACTTTCCGGCGCTGCGCTACTTAGCACATATAGCTAAGGTTCAACAACCTTATCAAAGTTCTATTGTCCTCCCACTTAACTTTTCACAAAAAATTCTTTCTCAAGAAACTTGACATTCCAAGCAACAAACTCTTCTGTCCTCGGCGTTGTGGAGAAATTCCCAACAAATTCTTTGGAATAACCCACAAAGACATGCTTATCCGACTTCGGTTGTAAACATTTTACTTATGCATAGCATACCAAAATTTAAGAAAAGACAATTCGGGTTTTATCCCTAACCATAACTCATATGGTGTCATTTCAAAGGATCACGATGGAGCTCTTTTCAGTGTAAAAGCGGTAGTCACTAAAGCTTTAATCTTTAATATATAGTGGCAATTTTATAAATGACACATGCCAAACAAGGTTTCATTACATATCTTGAACACTCCATACTCCTATGGTGTTTTGGGAAATGCAAATCCATGAAATGATTCCTCAAATCTTAGGTGGTTTGCTAAACTTGTAACTCAAACATCTTTCTTTATGATCCAATCATAAACTCTTTTATTTTCTTGTTACAATGATTTTCCACTTCATCTTGAAAGTCCTTGAACATTTTTCAAATGTTTCATACTTCTACCTTATTGAGTAAGTACATACATATACTCACTCAAATCTTCGGAGAAAGCATATGAAGTTGAAATCCATCGCCCACGACTACACATAATGGACTATATACATCAATATGTACAAATTCCAATCAGTTAGTCGCCCGTTCCTCTTTTGGCCTACGAACGGAGTTTTAATTATCTCCAAGAAAGTATCACAAGTGTCATTTGATCCAAATCAAAGACTCCAAAAATCCATCAACATGGAGTTTCTTCATGTATCCCTTTCAATATAATTTAAACAGCGATGTCACTTCGCAAGTGATCTTTCAATCATTTGTCTTGCGACATTTTAGCATTAGTTTTATGGTCGTTATTTCTCCTACCAGACTTGTATATTATCCATCTATTATGCAATACGGTAATTATTTGAACAACCTTTTGTCGTCATAATACCTGATCAAAATAACAATTATTGAAACAAATCTTGAAGGCAAGCTTTGGTGTTTAACGAGCAACACAACAACCCTTTGTTTGTTTTCGATGAACATCATCACATTTTCTCTTGCTAGTTACTTAGGCCATTGCAGTTCATGAATTGTGTTGTCCTGTATGACACTTCATACCAACCAATTCGATATCCAATACCTAAGAACCACATTGTTTAACAAGCAAGGAATACAACCATAACATGTATATCTTCTATATGCCTAAGTTGGACATCTCCAACCTTTTATTTTCTGCCAAATATTTTATAGATTCTCTTTCAACAATTCCTTTTCTTTTAAAAGAATCTATCAACATCAATAGTGGTGTCATCAACATGACACATGGTACAAAGCGTATATAGTCAACTACTAATACCTTTGGACTTGCACTTTGAAGTGGATCACCATCATCAAATGTTTGGCATTCTTTCAAAAATCCATTCTTTAGTAATCTATTAGTGTAGTAAACATTTTACTTACATCTTTTATTCATCCTTATCATGACATCTTTCATGATCAAGCTGCTATAGCTTATAAAGGTGAATTGCGAGTATAATGTTTCTTTTTCAAAACCTTTTGGAGGATTAGGACGACTAGCGTCTCCAACCTTCACAAATTCTCATCAAATATGAGGACGTATACTCTATCATGTTGTAACCAACACATTGTTTTAGATATCACAATACCTTTCACATATGATGGTTTCTGAAACATTGCTTTCAGCTCTTAGATAAACTTGATATTAAAAACAATCTTTTGAGTATCAAGAATCATGGAAGCAAACATGATACATTAGATACTAACACTAGAATTGTTACTCTTGATTTAATACTATTTATTAAACTTCACAGAGTAAACGGAGTTTGCTGAAAGTTTGCAACAGGACTTTTAAACTTTAGATTGACACTCAAAACAATACGATACCAGTTCGTAAAGCAAATATCCAGAATTTCTATAGTTCCACTATCTCAACTATAACTAAGCGTAAGGTAGTGAACGGATGCCAATGACTACAACAAACTATGCAAATTCACTTTAATTGAGTTTATGATAAATTGAGTTCGACTAATCCAAATTACAAATGAACTCCCACTCAAAACAACATCCCTCGAGTTGTTTTAGTGATTACATGAACCAAATCCACTACACCAAGTCTGATCATCATGTGAGATGATGTAGCTTTAAAGGCGAACAATCAACATGTCCATCATATCATCCATATGACTCATGCTTTACCTTTCGGTATTCCGTGTTCCGAGACCATGTCTGTACATGCTAGGCTCGTCAAGGTTAACCTTAGTTTCCGCATGTGCAAATCTGGCTTGCACCCGTTGTATGCACACGTAGAGTCTATCACACCCGATCATCACGAGATGCTTCGAAACGACGAGTCTTAGTAACAGTGCCAACTAAGGACGAACACTTTATTACTTGATATTTTGTGAGAGGGATCATCTTATAATGCTACCGTCGCGATCTAAGCAATACAAGATGCATAAAGGATTAACATCACAGGCAATTCATAATATGTGATATGATATGGCCTTTCTTCTTGTGCCTTTGATCTCCATCTCCAAAGCATGGACATGATCTCCATCATCACCTAGCGTGGCGTCAAGGTCCATGGCGCCGCTTCATGGTTGTCCATCACCAACAGCAACTATTACAACTACTTGGAATAAAGCTATTACATGATGAATAGACACGGAGGTCTTAAACAAAAATTTAAAGACAACCATTAGGCTCCTGCCGGTTGCCATATTACAATAAGGATCATTGCATACATCAAATATAATCACAATCACATAATGGCCATATCACATCACAAAACCCCTGCAAAAACGAGTTAGACGCCTCTAATATTCTTTGCATGTTTTATGTGGCTTGGGGCTTTCGAATAAGAACGGATCTTACCTACGAACATGAACCACAACGTTGATACAAGTGCTATCAAGTGCAAAGTGTAGATTGGATCTATACTATGGTGGGAGAGACAGACACCCGCAAAGCCACTTGTACAAAGCAAGTTACACGTCAAGCGTGGAGCAAGTCTCATGTGCGATGACATGTAAGGTTAGCCCGAGCCGCTTCATCCCACCATACCGCAAGATGCAAAGTACACAAAGCAAAAGACGGCACGAGCACCAACGCCCACAAAACCATTGTGTTCTACTCGTGCAACAGATCTACGCATAGACATGGCTCTGATACCACTGATGGGTTCGTAGCATGGAAAACAAAAAAATTCTACCGCAAGAACGAACAAAACCCAGATCTAATCTAGATAAAAGCCAAGATCTAATCTATTAGACATGTGCAACGAGATAGATCTGTACTAACCCTTGTAGACCTGAAAGCGTTACGAGATTGGATCTCGTGGTTGATGTAGTCGATGACTTGCCGATCTCAAGATCGAGTGGACGATCCTTCCGGCGCTGCGTTCCGGCAGCGCTTCCGCAGTCGGTCACACGTGTGGAGTCAAAGCCGACCTTCCTCTCCGCGTTCCAGCGAGCAGCGGAGGTAGTAGATCTTCTCCACGGAATCCTAGCAGCACGACGGCATGGTGGTGGTGGTGGAGTAGAGAATTCTGCAGGGCTTTGCCTAAGCCTGAGCAGAAGAAAGGAGGAGGAGAGAGGCGGCTAGGGCAAGAGTGGAGGAGGGCCAGGGGTTGGCGCCTCCACCCCTCTATTTAAAGGAGGGAGGCGCCATGGCGAGGTGGAGTCCTTGTAGGACTCCCCTCTCCCTTGGCCGGCGGATCAAGGAGGTGGGGGCAGAGTCCTACTCCCCCACGAATCCTTGTCTTACCCCACAAGGATTCCTTGATCATTTCTTGGTTTTCAAGTAAACTCCAAGAACTCTTCCAGAACCTTCCGGAACATTCCGAAACCTTCTAGAATCCCCATACAAATACTCCGGAACATTTCCTACCTCAGAAAAAGATCCCCATTATATGAATCTTACTCCCCGGACAATTCCGGAGCTCCTCGTGATGTCCTGGATCCAATCCGAGACTCCGAACAACATTCGGTCTCCAACGCATATTCCATATCTACTTAAAACAACTTCGAACCTTAAGTGTGTCACCCTATGGTTCGTGAATATGTAGACATGATGAAGACACATCTCCGATCAATAACCATCAGCGGGACCTGGAGATCCATAATGGCTCCCACATACTCAACGATGACTTCGTGATCGATAGAACCATTAACATACGAAACCAATTCCCTTTGTCACGCGATACTTTACTTATCCGAGGTTTGATCGTCGGTATCTCCATACCTAGTTCTACCTCGTTACTGACAAGTACTCTTTACTCGTTCCGTGATATGTCATCTCTTGTGACCTAGTCACATGCTTGCAAGCTAACTAGATGACATTCCACCGAGAGGGCCCAGAGCATATCTATCCGTCATATGGATGGACAAATCCCAATCTCGGTCCATGCGCTTCAACACATACTTTCAGAATACCCAATGACACCTTTATGACCACCCAGTTACGAAGCGGTGTTTGATGTCATCAAAGTGTCCATCCGGTGATGGTGATTAACATAACCTCATGGTCGAAGGATTAGGTTACTATGCATTTGAAAGCTTATAGCAATACGAACTAAAATGACTTGATCTTATGCTACGCTTACTATGGGTGTGTGTCCATCATATCATTCTCCTAAAGATATAACCTTGTTATTAATCACATCCAATGTCCATGATCAGGAAACCATGATCATCCATTAATCAACAAGCTAGTTTAACAAGAGGCTTACTAGGGACTCTTTTATGTTTACAAAACACACATGTATTAGTGTTTCCTAATAATACAATTATAGCATGGGATGTAAACATTTATCATAAACATAAATATATAATAATAACCACTTTATTATTGCCTCTTGGGCATATCTCCAACAGGTTCGACGTTTTTCCAGAAGGAGTTTCGCTCCGCCGCCACCACTAGATTCCACATTTCAGAACCAGAAACTCCATTCTGGCACCCAGTCGGGATGGGGAATTGCAGGAGATCATCGCCATCATCATCACCATCGCTTCTCCATCGATCATCCATGTTTCCCCCATCTATGAGTGAGTAATCCCCCGCTGTAGGCTATGGGGATGGTAGGGATTGGATGAGATCGTTCATGTAATGGCATCAGATTGTTAGGGCATGGTGCCTAGTATTTTCTATTAGTACTTTTTGACTTTGTTGCGACTTGTTATGCTTAATGCTTGTCACTAGGGCCCGAGTGCCATGATTTCAGATCTGAACATGTTATTGATTCATTATGATAGTATTGTTTATGGTCTTACCTGCAAGTTGCATACACATGTTGTTGTCCGGAACCAAAGGCCCCGAAGTGACACAAATCGGGATAACCGGAGGGAATGGCTTTGATGTGAGGATCACATGTGTTCACGGAGTGTTAATGCTTTGCTCCGGTGCTCTATTAAAAGGAGCACCTTAATTGCCAGTAGTTCCCTTGAGGCCCCGCTGCAAACGGGCTGGCATGACAAAAGATGTTGTGCAAGTTCTCATTGGGAGCACGTATGACTATATATGGAACACATGCCTAGGATTATTTAGTACTTGGATGCTTTATCTTATTTATATGCAATTGCCCTATGTTCTGATTGCCATGTGAATTGTCTTGTCCATGCAACTCCCATCCATCCATTCCTATGCTTACCGCACTCGAATCCTACTATTACTGCTATTGGTACTGCTGTCTTTACTTTACTACTGCTGCTACTTTACTATTCCTACTACCAAACTATTGCTACTGATAAACTGTTGTGAGCAAGACTATTTCTAGGTGCAACTGAATTGACAACTCAGTTGTTAAGACTTATAAATATTCTTTGGCTCCCCTTGTGTCGAATCAATAAATTGGGTTTCACTTCCCTCGAAAATACTGCGATACACCCCTATACTTGTGGGTCATCAAGACTATTTTCTGGCGCCGTTGCCGGGGAGCATAGCTTTATTTATCAAGTTCACTTGGATTCATTATTGTTCGCTGCCATCCATCCATCATGGGTAAGTCTCGTGATGGCAAGGTTCCTATTTTACCATCCACTACAAGAAGAGGTACGGTTCTAAACACTTCTGTTGCTCTTGATTCACCATCTGTTATGAGTAAGCTCGTTACACGACCACACACACATGCTACACACACTGCTACTACTACTGAATCTGAAACTTCTGATACTTATGATGCTGCTTCTACTGTGCTTGATAAGAGTGGTTCATTAGGTCCTTTCCTAGATGCTACGATTGCTAGAACGATAGCTAGAAATATTGAAACTCCTAATGAAGACACTACTACACCTGTTAGTTCACCTGAGTTTAGTGAGAGTTATGATATTGAAGACAGTTATGTTGAGATGACCGATGAATTTATTAAAGAATGTAAAAACACCCATGATAGGAGCGCTGCTAAGAGTCTCCTTGAGAGGTGTACTATTAAACCCAAATTGTCTCCTATTGCTAAGTTTGCTGCTTCTCCCATAAACATTAAAGATAAATATTATGATTTCTCCCTTGATCTATCTTACATAGCTATTGTTGAGAAAGAACCTTTTTGTGGGACTAAGAATGAAAGTGCGGTAACACATATGACCGAGCTTTCTACCATGAGTGGCTTGTTTTCTGATGATATTAAGATGCGCACCTACTTTGTTGCTAACATTTTCCCTTTTTCACTGAAAGGGGAAGCTAAAACTTGGTTTAATCTACCTCATGGATGTATTGATAGCCCTGATTTCTTGATTAGTACTTTCCTGCAGAAATATTTTCCTCCTAGTGCTAGACATGCTATTTTGCAGGAACTTTTTGATTTTAAACCGGGAGAAAAAGAAATATTGCATGAATCATGGGCAAGGTTTTGTGCTTTGATTCATGCACATGCTGGAAGTCCATTACCTAAGAATGAGCTTCTTGATATATTTTATAATGGACTAACCGAAGAATCTAGGACATACCTAGATAGTTGTGCTGATTGTGTTTTCAGGAATAGGACTCCCAAGGAAGCCGAGGAATTAATGGCTAAAATAAGCAAGAATTATGAAGATTGTACTCCTCATGAACCAGCTATACCTGAAACAATTATACCTGAACCAGCTATACCGGCACCTATTTAAAGAACATGTGTGCCCCATGTGTGGTTTTGGTAATTAATGAAAATCTTTATGGACATGTTTGCATTGAGTTTTACTTGTAGGCTTTGTCCATAGGAAATGCTTGAACCATATGTTAGCTTCAAGGTTGGAAGAAGAAGAAAGTGAAGAAGATCAAGTGTTGATCAAGAAGGTTTCAAGGAATAATCTGGAGATTGGTTAAGTAGAAGTTGAGCCTATGGCAAGTGTGTCTTGAATAATAAGATGATATCAAGTGTAGCTTGCCATCCTTATGGTGATCATGGATATGTGAACATATGCCTAAAAGAGAGGATCTTCCATAGTGGAGTATGGGGGAGCAAATTCCAAGTCTTCACCAAGCTAGCACAATTAAGAAAAGTGTTCCATCTTGAGGTGTAGAAGATCGTCATCATCAACATCAAGTGGAATATACACAAGGCAATTGTTTGATCTTGATAGGGTTTCTTTCTTACCAGTCTCATGGTGTTAGTTGGGGAGACCGGTTTATAGGATAGATAACCGTACTATCAAGAGGGGCTCTCGAATGAGTAACTTGATCATATCTCTCGGTGAGAGCTCAAACCTTTGCATACTTGGCATAATCTTTCTTGGTTCTTATTTGGGTCTTACTCATGTGAGTATTTAGAGCTTGTGTTAATCTCCATGACAAGCTCAAGTTCATCGAAAATGAATTTCATATGCATTCTCTATTGCATTTTCGATGTTGGAGGTTTTATCGGTTCGTCTTTTTGGGAGAGGTCAAACCTTTCGTCATTTGGTTCTATCCTACCTTACTGTACTATGATGTTTCTCTGCATGATCTTGTAGAGCTCATTGTCCTCTTTAAAACGATCCCAAGATCATCAAAAATGGAGTCCGGATGCAAAAGTTATGATTGTTTCAGTTTTGCTGTTTCTGACAGTTTTTAGAGGGGCGGATTATCCGGCCATGGGGGCGGATTATCCGGCCCAATTTTTGGGAAACGGCTAAGGAATTTGAGGCATGTCTCTCTGTAACAGGGGCGGATTATCCGGGCCTCCGGGGGCGGATTATCCGGCCCAAACATCCGCCCCTATACAGAGGGTCGCACCGATATTTTGGCCCGGGGAACATGGAATATCCGGGGGAGGGGCGGATTATCCAGCCTAGGAGGTCCCAAACGGTCATATTTCATTGGGGAGGGGTATAAATAGACTCCTTCTTCCTCCTTAGGCTGGTATCTTGCATTCTCTCCCTCCTCCATTGTTTTGACCTTCAAGAGCTTGCAAATACTCTCAATCCCTTCCATATTTCTTGAATCTTTTTGGGGGATTTGAAAGGGGGATCTAGATCTATAACTCCACCAATCCATCTCTCCTCTACGTGAGGGGAACTTATTGGGGTCTAGATCTTGGGGTTTCTTTTGTGGATTTCCTCTTGTGTTCTTCCTCTCTTATTTCCCCAATAGCTTTTGCAGCTTTGGTGAAATTTGGGAGAGAAGGACTTGAGCACTTCTTGTGTTCTTGTCATTGCATTTGGTGCATCGGTTTGAGTTCTCGGTGAGAATTTGATTGGGTGAAAGGTGAGAAGCTTTTTACTCTTGGGTTCTTGGAACCCTGGATGGTTTAGTTGTTTTGCAGGTTTGTTGATTACTTGGGGCCTCCAATTAAGTTGTGGAGCTTTCCCAAGCTTGTTTGTTGGGAGCCTCCAATTGAGTTGTGGAGAAGTGCCCCAATCTTTGTGAGAGGTTACGGATTGCCACTGACAAGTGCACCGATAGTGAAGAAGTGAACCATGCCTCTTGTGGCGAGGTTCACAGGAGAATAGGGTGAGGCCATTTGTGGCATGGTGGTCCTAGTACCGCCCACCCCTCCAACGAGACGTACTCCCTTTATGGGAGGAACTCGGTAATAAATCACTGTCTCCACGTGCCTCGGTTATCTCTATACCCGAGCTATTACTTATGCACTTTACTTTGTGATAGCCTTCGTGCTTGAAGTCTTATATCTAGCTATCACATAGTTGCTTGTATTGCTTAGCATAAGTTGTTGGTGCACATAGGTGAACTGTAGTTTATATAAGGTTTGTGCTTGACAAAGTAAACGCTAGTTTTATTCCGCCTTTGTTAAGCCCATATTGTAAAAGTTTTAAACCGCCTATTCACCCTCCCTCTAGGCGGCATCTGTATCCTTTTCAATTGGTATCAGAGCTTGGTCTCTCATTTTAGGCTTCATCGCCTTGAGAGTAAAGATGTCGGCTAGGGAATTAGTGCATAATGACATTTTCATATTTGATGGCACATATTATGAGATTTAGAAAATTCGTATGCTTAATCATTTTCGCGCCATGGACCCAAATTTGGAGCAAATTGTAGATATAGGTTTTTCTCCTCCAATGGATTTCCTAAATCTATCTTGTGAAGATGATAAAAACTTATATCTCGATGCTCAAGCTTCTAATGTGCTTGTTAATGCTTTGAGCCATGTAGTTACTTCTTCAATCATACCTTTTTGGAGCGCTCACGAGTTATGGATAAAACTTCAAGATAAATATGATGTGTCCAACATTATTGAGGATGATTGTATTGCTTCCACTTCCGGCCGTGATGAGTTCTCATCTTCTTCCACTTCACCAAAGTGTGGCAAGACACAAGAGGAAACTGAAGATTCTACGGGTCAAGACAACATCTTGAATGAAGCCTCAAGTAATTCTTCATTATCATTATCTCACGGTTCCCATCTATGCCTTATGGCTCAAAGGTATCTCCTACTTTGGAACCCAATACCTCTTATGATGACGAGGATGAGTATAATGAGGAAGAAGAGATTGATGTTGATTTGTTACATGAAAAGGGTGAGATTGTTTATCATGGTATTGTTAAGAATAATTTTGCTTGCTCTAACTTCGTTGAAATCTTGGGTTTTGCTATTGAGAGCAAAGAACATATTGATAAGTTAGAAGCTCAAGTTGAGGAGCATGAGAACACAATTGACAAAATGAGTAGCTTTGAGCGTGAGTACGCTAATGATATTGCAAATCTAAATGAAGCTCTTGAAGAAGCACAAGCAACCAAAGAATCTCTTGAGGAGACATTTATTCTAGAAGTGTCTAAAGTAAAGGAAACCCGTGATAAAGCTCTTGAGGTGGCAATTGATCTCAAAAGAAAATATAATGAGATTGACAAGTTGTCTTCTTCTATTGCTAATTATAATGATTCTTGTGCTACTAACTCTATTTCTTGTGAAGCTTCTATTTTGAAGGAGAATGTTGAGCTAAAGGCTCAACTTGCTTTTCTAACTAGCAATTATGGGAAATTGGAAGAAAGTCATGTTATGCTATCAAGCTCTCATGAGGATCTTCTAGCCTCCCATGATAGGCTAAATTTAGCTAATGAGGCTATTGTGTCAAAGGTAACATCTAATGAGGCTCATGTGGACATTAGCACTACATCCACTACAAATGTCATACTGCCATGTGCTAGTCCTAGTAATTCATCATCTCATATTATTTCTACATTTTGTAATGAATTACATTCCTTGACTTGTTGCTCTAACAATGAA
Source organism: Avena eriantha (assembly GCA_910589775.1). Classification (NCBI taxonomy): domain Eukaryota; kingdom Viridiplantae; phylum Streptophyta; class Magnoliopsida; order Poales; family Poaceae; genus Avena; species Avena eriantha. The sequence goes on from OU342745.1 coordinate 483,946,438, forward strand.
GCTTCTACTTCCTCTAGTATTTGTGTTGATACTAACCATGTAGAGGAAATCAAATAGCTCAAGGCCCAAGTCTCATCTTTGAAGAGGGACTTGAAAAAGGGTCATGAAGGGAGGGCCACACTCAACAAGATCTTGAGTGTGCAAAAATTCCCCAATGACAAGAGTGGGCTTGGATTCAAATCCAATGTCAAGAACAAGTCCACTAACCATAATAATCTCAAGATAAACAAGAAGAAGGGCCAAGAACATGTCAAGAATTTGGCCAAGATTGTTTTCTTCAAGTGCAAAATTAAAGGGCACCATGTTAGATCTTGCCCATTGAATAATAAGACTCTTAGTGAGAAGCAAAAAGGGAAGAGGCCTCAAGTTCAAGGTCATGGTGTGCCTCAAGTTGAAGAAAGGCCACTTCGCAAAAAGAATCAAGATAATACTCCCATGGTGGATAAATCAAGTGTGAAGAAATGGAAGAAAAGAACTTGCTACATATGTTGTGAGAAAGGTCACCTCTCTTCTTCATGCACTATTGGTAACTCCTTGTCCAACCCTATCATGATTGATAATGTTTATTCTCTTCGTAAGGATGTAGTTGGAAATGTGTTTGCCAAATATGTTGGTTCCCAATGTGGTGTCAAGAAAAGAACCATTTGGGTTGCGAATCCTATTGTGACTAACTTCTTAGGACCCAACTTGGTTGGGGACCAACAAGCTAAAACTTGATCAATAGGTGTTGGTGGAGGGCATTGGAGACTTGGCTACATCATGGAGAATTAAGGGAACTTCATCAATTATATTCTCTCAAGGCAAGTAATTTATATTATCTTATCTCTCTCATATATCCATTGTTCCTCTTAGCGGTAACATGTTCTCAACTCATTTACATTTAAAGTTACTCCCCCCTTGTGCATGTGTTGGTTTTTTGTACCTTGCATGTGTTTTTATATGTTGTGCATAACCACTTACTTATCTTGAGTTATCAAGTTTATTTGTGTATGTTGGCTTGCACACCATGTACTTGTTTTTTTGTTGAGCCTTTATTGAATCTTCGTGTTATCTCATTTTTCGATATTTCTTTGACTTGAAATCGTTAATGCTCTATTTGATGTAGGTAGAGATGATGATCCCATGTGGGTGCATTTTGTATTCAAATACAAAATCTTAAATAATGCACTAATCATGGGGGAGTTTTCCTATATTGTGTAGAACACTCCTTTTATGCTTCTTCACAACATGTTTTTCTTCATATCGTGTTTTATGTCTTTGGAAGATAAATTTTCTTTTGGTACTTTGTGACATCTTGAAAAGTGTTGAGATTTTGGTGTGGTTTTTTAAACCTTTCTCTTTTTGGGAGTTGGCTTTATCTCATTCCTTGCTAACTTTTTTGACCTTTTAGAATGAGATAAATCCTTGAGCATTTGTGTTTTTGTCTATCGCTTTCTCTTTGTTTTTGACTAGTTCATTTGTTGAACATGTGGTCTTTCATGAGTTGATTTGGTTATTTGATATAATTTGAACAACCTTTTATCATGTCACACTTTGGTGTTTCTTCTTGGTTTACTTGGTATTTTGTTCAAATTGTATCTCCTTTGGTTCTTGAAAGTAGTGTGCATGCATATTTACTAAATGTATATATTATGACATGCTTGTTTACTTGATCCAATATAAAGGGGAAACTCCACAAAATCATAATTGGCTAAGATGTGCATGAAATTCAATTTCATATCAATATGCACATATTTATGTGGAGTCTCTCCTATGTATTGTAGTTGCTCTAACTACTTTGGACCCAATAAGTTTGGGGACCATATTGTACTTGAATTTTGTTTTAGGTACATTGGAGGTGCATTGGATGCTTGTATCTTTCATAAGGAATAAGTGATGACTCAATGATAATTTGAGACAAGCAAGGATGATCAACAAACTCCTATCTACTTCATCACACCAATGATATCTCGATAACAAGTATCTCTTACTCATGCATACATATATTGCTTCCAACCTCTTGTAGGTTGAGTCTTAGCATGAATTTTTGTGTTTGAAATTTTTGTGGTTCTTGCTATGGTTTTAAATAAAACTCTTTATTGCATATGTGAGTAAGTTGGGATGAGTGCATATAATTGGGACTATACAAAATCACGATCATGATTCACCAATCCCAAATTTGTCAATCAAGCAATTATTTTGCCGATCTCTTCCTCAAGTCATGTGCAATATTGATGAATTTGAAAAGTTGATTCATTCTTTGTGATACTTTTTTCCTTTCTCAATACATTCTAACTATCTCCTTTTCCCTTAGTGATAGTGATATATTTGATATGTTTGTGGTTGAAGTTCATCAATATACAATAAGACAAAATTGAGCCGTTTGGCCATGCTATCAAGCAAAGATCTTATTGGTGTATTGATGACTTCGTTTTGGATATCATGATCTATTTTTTTAATCTTTTTTGTGTGTACATGTTTATTTGTGGATAAATATCTTCGTGAGATTGTCCACTTAGAAACCTATACACATGAGCGAGGTTACTTCTGTATTGTTGATATCTTCTTTGATTCTTGTGTGTTGTATGGTCATACTAAGCAATATCATTCATTGAAGACTATGTTGATGCTCAATGATCATCCTTGAATTAGTCTTCTAATATTCTTTGTCATGCCTCTCACACATCCTTGTGGTTGAGCCTACTATTATGTTGTCTCTTACTCGTTGCTCAACCATTTGTTTAATGCAAGTTTTATGCCTTGGTTTATGCTCTTTTGTACATAGTTGGGTTTTAAATAATATCGAGGGAGTGAGGATGCCATGTTTGTCCATATTGTATTCAAATGCAAATCATAATTTTTGCACAAACCTTGGGGAGCCTCCTCGTATTATGTAGAGCACTCTCTTTTCAATCTTACCATAATATCAATCTTTCTTTTGGTATGTTCTTTTTGTCAAGTGGTTCTTTGGATCTTTTGAGTGCTTGTTTCATTTGTTGATGCTTCTTCACCTTGTTAATTTTTTTGCAATCTTTTGATCCTCAATATTGTTTAACCTCCTCCTAAGTATTCGTCATTGTATACGTGCATTTTATTCCACTCACACTATGAGAAATGTACACATTTTGGAGTTGATGATGGCAAACAAATCAGTTGATAGCTGACATCTACTCTTTCCTCAAAGTTTATCATTTGGATTAGTGGACTTGAATATAATTTGTAATCCTTGTATGTGTGTCTTGATTTTGGCGAGACGATTATTCATATGAACAAGTTACAAGCCAGTTTGTACTATTCTTATGAATAATATCGTTATGGTCACATTACGATTACAAACAAGTTATTCTCATCACTATGTTAATGATAACAGTTTAAACATTTATAAAGGATTAGAATGCTAAAAGATATCCAAAATTTAATAATGAAATGACACTATAGTTTAAGTCATTTTGGTTATTGGATGTTGTTCATTGTAAATGAAGATCGGGGTCCTCGATGCTTGATCTAGAGACTTTGCAAAACCATGCCTCTTGGGCAGAATGACTGAAACTACGCATTGTGGTAAAACGGTAATATGCGAAGAAATGTTGAATCTTATACATAGTGATGTATCGTATTTTCAACAAATAGTGGAAATCATTAGTTAATTGTGGACTTAAGTGAATAAGTGTTTTTACTTAATGAAACATGAGTTTAAAATGATTTGAATTGTTCAAATGAGTTCACAATAAAGAGTGTATTGAATTAACAAGTCTCTTCGATTTGATTGACACGACTAAACTATTCAAGTTAAGTTTAGCATGAAAAGGAATTGTGAAAGATGTTTCACAAATTATGATAATTGGACGAGTTCAAACTATGTTGAAATATCTAAACATCATAATCATTATGTATTAAGATACATATGGTATAATATTATCTCTTATCAGGGTTATAGTTGTCGTTTAGAGTTAGAGATCAAAATAATCAAACACTCATTTGAAATACAAAGGAACATCTGAAAGATTCGTGGAAACAACACCATAAGTGTTATGGCAAGTTCAAGTTTCTGGAGATTTCGATAAGTCGAAGTCGTGGCGAATAAACAAGTCTTTTTAGAGAATTCTTAGGAAGCTATGAATGCATCTTCCATAAAAGGGGCAAACATGTTGTTGTCCAAAATTAACATGTCTTGATGAAGATACAGGTGGAAGAAAGTAAAAGATTAAAACAAGGTATTAGACCTTACCTCTGGATTGTTGAATGGCGCAGCAGAATTTGTTTCGTGAACCAAACTCTTTAAGTAGAGGAGAAACTAATGATAATGATCATAAAGTTTCATCGAATACTTTTACTAAGGTAAGTAGGATTCAACGATATATTCTGCAAGTCTGCGGAATTATATCTTTGATTCACTTGTCATGTTTTAACAAGACATACCTGCGAAATACAAAGAAGCGTGATGGACCTAAGTGCGAGAGATGAATGGTCATTGAAATCTCGTTAATGAAATTCTCGGTTTGATGATGATCAAAGAATTTTGGAATGTCCAAGATTATCGAGAGGACCTAGATTTGAGTGGGAGAAAATCATCTTGGCTAATTCATAATATGTAGCTGACATATGTTGAGTGGGAGCTAAGTGAAATCCCTGGATCTCAAACATGAATGTCATATTTGAGTTGGAGCGTGAAATCATTGTGTGATATGTGGACGACATATGTGAATGATGTGATTGGTTATAATAACGTTTAAGTTAGATAAATAAGGATGAAGTTGAAGTTATTAAACAATAAGATCTATCGAGATAGATTAGTGAGTTTAATAAACACTGAATGTTCAATGCTTCCTGGACTTGATTCTGAAAGATGTTCAGAAAGTCCTAAGACAAGATTCTGAAGAAGCTCAGAATGGAACAAGGTAAGAAAGTAGTTCTGACTATATGAAGCATTGAGTTAGTTGAAAGAAAGAGATGCATTGCATCTCCTATGCCTCAGCCATAGGTTCTTCCATACAACCATGTTGTATACTCGACGTAATGTGACCTGAAGTTGTGGTTGGTAGGACAAAGTCTTAACTGTAAGAACATGTCTTTAAGTGATTGATACGTCCAAAACATATCTACTTTCCCGAACACTTTTGCTATTGTTTCTCCGCTAAACTTGTATGATTTGGATGCAACTAACACGGACTGACGCTGTTTTCAGCATAATTGCCTTGGTGTCTAGTTTTTGTGCAGAAAATCAACTATCAGGAAAAATCCCGAAAAATATGCCAAAAATCCTATTTCACCAGAAGACTCTCGGAGCCAGAATACGAGACGGAGTGGGGCTGGGCCCAACCACACCACCTGGCCGCGCGGGCTAGGCCTGGCCGCGCCAGGGGTTGGTCTGGCCGCCCTAGACACCCCTCGGTCTCCCTCTTCGCCTATAAGATGCCTTCTGACCTAAAAACTCAGGGGGGTCGACGTTTTTCCAGAAGGAGTTCCGCTCCGCCGCCACCACTAGATTCCACAGTTCAGAACCAGAAACTCCATTCTGGCACCCAGACGGGACGGGGAATTGCAGGAGATCATCGCCATCATCATCACCATCGCTTCTCCATCGACCATCCATGTTTCCCCCATCTATGAGTGAGTAATACCCCGCTGTAGGCTATGGGGATGGTAGGGATTGGATGATATCGTTCATGTAATGGCATCAGATTGTTAGGGCATGGTGCCTAGTATCTTCTATTAGTGCTTTTTGACTTTGTTGCGACTTGTTATGCTTAATGCTTGTCACTAGGGCCCGAGTGCCATGATTTCAGATCTGAACATGTTATTGATTCATTATGATAGTATTGTTTATGGTCTTACCTGAGAGTTGTATACACACGTTGTTGTCCGGAACCAAAGGCCCCGAAGTGACAGAAATCGGGATAACCGGAGGGAATGGCTTTGATGTGAGGATCACATGTGTTCATGGAGTGTTAATGCTTTCCTTCGGTGCTCTATTAAAAGGAGCACCTTAATTGCCAGTAGTTCCCTTGAGGCCCCACTACAAACGGGCTGGCAGGACAAAAGATGTTGTGCAAGTTCTCATTGCGAGCATGTATGACTATATATGGAACACATGCCTAGGATTATTTAGTACTTGGATGCTTTATCTTATTTATATGTAATTGCCCTATGTTCTGATTGCCATGTGAATTGTCTTCTCCATGCAACGCCCATCCATCCATTCCTATGCCTATCGCACTGGAATCCTACTATTACTGCTATTGGTACTGCTGTCTTTACTTTACTACTGCTGCTACTTTAGTATTCCTACTACCAAACTATTGCTACTGATAAACTGCTGTGAGCAAGACTATTTCTAGGTGCAACTGAATTGACAACTCAGTTGTGAAGACTTATAAATATTCTTTGGCTCCCCTTGTGTCGAATCAATAAATTGGGTTTCACTTCCCTCGAAAATACTGCGATACACCCCTATACTTGTGGGTCATCAAGACTATTTTCTGGCGCCGTTGCCGGGGAGCATAGCTTTATTTATCAAGTTCACTTGGATTCATTATTGTTCGCTGCCATCCATCCATCATGGGTAAGTCTCGTGATGGCAAGGTTCCTATTTTACCATCCACTACAAGAAGAGGTACGGTTCTAAACACCTCTGTTGCTCTTGATTCACCATCTGTTATGAGTAAGCTCGTTACACGACCACACACACATGCTACACACACTGCTACTACTGCTGAATCTGAAACTTCTGATACTTATGATGCTGCTTCTACTGTGCTTGATAAGAGTGGTTCATTAGGTCCTTTCCTAGATGCTACGATTGCTAGAACGATAGCTAGAAATACTGAAACTCCTAATGAAGACACTACTACACCTGTTAAATCACCTGAGTCTAGTGAGAGTTATGATATTGAAGACGGTTATGTTGAGATGACCAATGAATTTATTAAAGAATGTAAAAACACCCATGATAGGAGCGCTGCTAAGAGTCTCCTTGAGAGGCGTACTATTAGACCCAAATTGTCTCCTATTGCTAAGTTTGCTACTTCTCCCATAAACCACTAGTGGAAAAAGGGCCTCCAGTCCCGGCCTGTAAGGGGCTTTAGTCCCGGTTCAGCCACAAACCGGGACAAAAGGCCCTCACGGGACAGTATCGTATTACAAACCGGGACTAAAGGGTTTTTTCCAAAAAAAACTAATTTTTTTTGAATTTTTTTTCAACATTTGAATTATCTGACTCGCTTATCTCTCATATCTCTAATTTTTCACACTAACTATATTTAATATTAGGTCAAATTACACTTATAGTCAAACTTCCTGATCGGTCACCCATCCAAGCACTACTCCACCCCTAGCACGCTTAACTTTCCCATTCCATCTCTCCCACCTTGCGCAAAGGACTCTTATACCTTGTTGTTAAGACTAGTATTCAATCCTATTTGCTCATATCAATATGTCAACCATCTTTATTTTTCGAAATTACGAATAAATATTTAAGTAAATAACAATAAATAAGTAATAATAATATTTTAGTCCAATGAAAAATTCAAAATTAATATTTTATTCATTTTTTGCCATTTATTCATTTAATATGACATAAATAATATCTTCTAATCTGTAAATCGAAATTTGACAAATAATATATCCATTATTATCAAAAAAATGTGAGGAATTCAAATATGACATAAAAATTATTATTATAAAAAAAATTGAAATAACTTTTTTCCATTATTACGAATAACTTTTTTTCAAATATGACATAACTTTTTTTCGAAATTACGAATAACTATTTTGAAAATTTTGAAATAATATATCCATTATTACTAAGAAAATTAAATTTTGAAATAACTTTTTTTCTTTTCTAATTTTGAGAACCTAAAAGAATCCAAAATGGCCTAAGGCTATTGAAATCGAAGAGGAAATTTTTTCTGCATGTTTTGATAGGTTGTACGTATTTTTCTGATATCGTATGCAAAAGTTATGGCCATTTGATTTTTTTGCCTATTTTCTTTAGTCCCAGCTGGTAATACGAACCGGGACTAAAGGTTACCCCTTTAGTCCCGGTTGGTGATACGAACCGGGACTAAAGGGGTCGGCACCGGTCGCAGCCTGCCACAACCCCTTTAGTCCATGTTGGTGTCTCCAACCGGGACTAAAGGTCCCGTTTGACCCGGGACTAAAGGTTGTTCTGTTGGAACCGGGACTAATGTGAGTATTAGTCCCGGATACAACCACAACCAGGACTAAACGGGTGGACGAAAGGCTCTTTTTCTACTAGTGAACATTAAAGATAAAGATTATGATTTCTCCCTTGATCTATCTTACATAGCTATTGTTGAGAAAGAACCTTTTTGTGGGACTAAGAATGAAAGTGCGGTAACACATATGACCGAGCTTTCTACCATGAGTGGCTTGTTTTCTGATGATATTAACTTGCGCACCTACTTTGTTGCTAAGATTTCCCCTTTTCACTGAAAGGGGAAGCTAAAAATTGGTTAGTAATCTACCTCATGGATCTATTGATAGCCCTGATTGCTTGATTAGTATATTCCTGCAGAAATATTTTCCTCCTAGTACTAGACATGCTATTTTGCAGGGACTTTTTATTTTAAACAGGGAGAAAAATAAATATTGCATGAATCATGGGCAAGGTTTTGTTCTTTGATTCATGCACAGGCTGGAAGTCCATTACCTAAGAATGAGCTTCTTGATATATTTTATAATGGACTAACCGAAGAATCTAGGACATACCTAGATAGTTGTGTTGATTGTGTTTTCAGGAATAGGACTCCCAAGGAAGCCGAGGAATTAATGGCTAAAATAAGCAAGAATTATGAAGATTGGACTCCTCCTGAACCAGCTATACCTAAAACAATTATACCTGAACCAGCTATACAGGCACCGATTGAAAGAACATGTGTGCCCCATGAGTGGTTTTGGTAATTAATGACAATCTTTATGGACTTATGTTTGCATTGAGTTTTACTTGTAGGATTTGTCCATAGGAAATGCTTGAACCATATGTTAGCTTCAAGGTTGGAAAAAGAAGAAAGTGAAGAAGATCAAGTGTTGATCAAGAAGGTTTCAAGGAATAATCTGGAGATTGGTTAAGTAGAAGTTGAGCCTATGGCAAGTGTGTCTTGAATAATAAGATGATATCAAGTGTAGCTTGCCATCCTTATGGTGATCATGGATATGTGAACATATGTCTAAAAGAGATGATCTTCCATAGTGGAGTATGGGGGAGCAAATTCCAAGTCTTCACCAAGCTAGCGCAATCAAGAAAAGTGTTCCATCTTGAGGTGTAGAAGATCGTCATCATCAACATCAAGTGGAATATACACAAGGCAATTGTTTGATATTGATAGGGTTTCTTTCTTACCAGTCTCATGGTGTTAGTTGGGGAGACCGGTTTATAGGATAGATAACCGTACTATCAAGAAGGGCTCTCGAATGAGTAACTTGATCATATCCCTCGGTGAGAGCTCAAACCTTTGCATACTTGGCATAATATTTATTGGTTCTTATTTGGGTCTTACTCATGTGAGTATTTATAGCTTGGGTTAATCTCCATGACAAGCTCAAGTTCATCGAAAATGAATTTCATATGCATTCTCTATTGCATTTTCGATGTTGGAGGTTTTATCGGTTCGTCTTTTTGGGAGAGGTCAAACCTTTCGTAATTTTGTTCTATCCTACCTTGTTGTAATATGATGTTTCTCTGGATGATCTTGTAGAGCTCATTGTCCTCTTTAAAATGATCCCAAGATCATCAAAAATGGAGTCCGGATGCAAAAGTTATGATTGTTTCAGTTTTGCTGTTTCTGCCAGTTTTTAGGGGGGGCGGATTATCCGGCCATGGGGGCGGATTATCCGGCCCAATTTTTGGGAAACGGCTAAGGAATTTGAGGCATGTCCCTCTGTAACAGGGGCGGATTATCCGGGCCTCCGGGGGCGGATTATCCGGCCCAAATATCCACCCCCTATACAGAGGGTCGCGCCGATATTTTGGCCCAGGGAACCCGGAATATCCGGGGGAGGGGTGGATTATCCGGCCTAGGAGGTCCCAAACGGTCATATTTCATTGGGGAGGGGTATAAATAGACCCCTTCTTCGTCCTTAGGCTGGTAGCTTGCATTCTCTCTCTCCTCCATTGTTTTGACCTTCAAGAGCTTGCAAATACTCTCAATCCCTTCCATATTTCTTGAATCTTTTGGGGGGATTTGAAAGGGGGGATCTAGGTCTACAACTCCACCAATCCATCTCTCCTCTATGTGAGGGGAACTTATTGGGGTCTAGATCTTGGGGTTTCTTTTGTGGATTTCCTCTTGTGTTCTTCCTCTCTTATTTCCCCAATAGATTTTGCAGATTTGGTGAAATTTGGGAGAGAAGGACTTGAGCACTTCTTGTGTTCTTGTCATTGCATTTGGTGCATCGGTTTGAGTTCTCGGTGAGAATTTGATTGGGTGAAAGGTGAGAAGCTTTTTACTCTTGGGTTCTTGGAACCCTAGACGGTTTAGTTGTTTTGCAGGTTTGTGGATTACTTGGGGCCTCCAATTAAGTTGTGGAGCTTTCCCAAGCTTGTTTGTTGGGAGCCTCCAATTGAGTTGTGGAGAAGTGCCCCAATCTTTGTGAGAGGTTACGGATTGCCACTGACAAGTGCACCGATAGTGAAGAAGTGAACCATGCCTCTTGTGGCGAGGTTCACAGGAGAATAGAGTGAGGCCATTTGTGGCGTGGTGGTCCTAGTACCGTCCACCCCTCCAACGAGACGTACTCCCTTTATGGGAGGAACTCGGTAATAAATCACCGTCTCCGCGTGCCTCGGTTATCTCTATACCCAAGCTATTACTTATGAACTTTACTTTGTGATAGCCTTCGTGCTTGAAGTCTTATATCTAGCTATCACATAGTTGCTTGTATTGCTTAGCATAAGTTGTTGGTGCACATAGGTGAACTGTAGTTTATATAAGATTTGTGCTTGACAAAGTAAACGCTAGTTTTATTCCGCCTTTGTTAAGCCCATATTGTAAAAGTTTTAAACCGCCTATTCACCCCCCCCCCTCTAGGCGGCATCTGTATCCTTTTCACCTATACCAACATCAAAGAAGAGGGGAGTTATTGAACTAAATGATGAAGTGATGAAGGAAGCTAAGAAATGTCTTAAGGAGAAGGGAATTAAAGCTGCAGATGTCAAAAATTTACCTCCTATAGAAGAATTATGTAATCCAACTCCCCATTCATCCACTATTGACGTACACTCTCCCCAACATTTTGATGAAGGGGATATCCCTTACTCTAAACCTCTTGATCAATGCTTAGAAGAATTCGATATCTTTATTGTTAAGCAAGATAATTTTAATAAAAGGGTGCAAAATCACTTAATGGAAAATACTAGAGCTATTGTTGAGTTAAAATATATTGTGGAAAGAACCTCTAATGATGTTAAAATGATTGTTAAACATTTTCAAATGGTTCAAAGTCAAATAGATCAACTCATTAAAGTGCAAAAAGACCTGCTAGTTAACGCTGCTAAAGAAAAACATGCTTATGAAATTAGAACTAGAAGTGGTGCTGCTACCCAGGATCCTCTATATCCTAAGGGGCATCCCAAAAGAATTGAGCAGGATTCTCAACAAGCTGAAAATAGTGGTACTACTGGTAAGAAAAGAAAAAAGAAACGTAAAACTATTGTAGAATCCTCTGAACCTGCTAAAGATCCTAATAGTATATCTATCTCTGATGCTAAAACCGAAAGTGGTAATGAAGAAAATGATGTTCCTAATGAAGAAAAAGTTGAAGAAGAACCTGAAAAGCACACTAAGAAAACTAAATACACTAAAGAAGATTTTGTTGCTAAGAAACATGGTAGTGAAAGAGATCCTTGGGTCCAGAAACCTATGCCTTTCCCTGATAAAAAACACAAGTCAAAGGAAGATGAACACTATAATAAGTTTTGTGAGTGGATGAAACCTTTATTCCTGTAAATTCCTTTGACTGATGCTATTAAACTGCCTCCTTACTCAAAGTATATGAAGGATACTGTCTCGAATAAAGGAAGATCCCTAATGAAGAAATTTCTACTTTGCTTGCTAATTATTCCTTTAATGGTAAGGTTCCAAAGAAACTTGGAGACCTAGGGATTCCAACTATTCCTTGCTCTATTAAAAATAGTTATGTTAGAACTGCTTTGTGTGATTTAGGAGCTGGAGTTAGTGTTATGCATTTTTCTCTCTATAAGAGACTTCAACTAGAATAACTGATACCTACTGATATATCATTGCAAATGGCTGATAAATCTACTACTATTCCTGTGGGTATATGTGAGGATGTACCTGTTCATGTGGCTCATAATTGCTTGATATTAACTGATTTTGTTGTGCTTGAAATGCATGAAGATGATAATATGTCTATTATTCTTGGGACCTTTTCTTAATACTACAGGAGGTGTTATTAATTGTAATCATGGAAAGGTGACCTTCAATGTTAATGACAAGGAACATACTGTCTATTTCCCCAAGAAGATTGATAGGAATTATGGTTTAAATTCAATTGAACATGTTGATGGCATTCAAGTTGGAGAAATATATTATCCCATACCAAGAGAAAAATTTGAAACTATTATGATTGGGACCATTGCTATCAAGGTTGAGGCAACATAATCATTAGTGGAATACAAAGTTTTGTTTCATATAAAATTGTTTTGGTAACAAGACTTGATCAACCTTGTTAACAAAAGGATTTCATTGAGCAAAACAATGTTTTCACCATGATTATCTCCGCTTACTTCTATTATATCCATCTTAGTTTTTGCTTCGTTTAGTTTTCTTTTCTGTTGTCAGTTGCTTGCATGTTAGAGTGTCTTAGAACTTCTATAGTTCTAGCCTTGTTTTGTCATTGCATCATTCCAAAAAAAATCTGTCTGTCAGAAAACATTCATCTATACCTGAAAATTGCTAAAAAATTAAGTGTCTCGAAAAATTCCAGAAAATTCATATTAAATTTTTACATGAAAAAAGGGGCAGAGGAGTGCCTGGAAGGTACCAGGGGGCCCACCAGGCAGGCACACCACCTGGTGACGCGGCCAGCCTAGGGGCGCGCCTGGCCATGGTGTGGGCCACCCCTGGCCCTCCACTCACTCTCTCACGTGCCACTTTCTTCTCTCTCCCGAGTAGACTCCAGTTCATTGCTCGAAATCGTGTTCTTGCTGTGCTTGCCCTCGATTTTTCGATCTCCTTGCTCAGCCCATCTTTGCTGCTGAAATTTGGAGCATTTGTTCTCCTATACGTGACTCCTCTGCTTGTCCAAGAAGATTTGTGTTTAGTGGTTTATATCTTGAGTATTTTGCTCACTAGTGGAAAATAGGCCTCTTCCCGGCCCGTAAGGGGCTTTAGTCCCGGTCCTGGTAACCGGGACTGGAGGGGCGGGACTAAAGGCCTACCCATTAGTCCCGGCCCTCTTACCAGCCGGGACCAATGGGCATCCACGTGGCTGTCTCTGCGGGCGTTGGGTGCCCCCTCCATTAGTCACGGATTGTATTACGATCCGGGACAAATGGTTCTCTGCCGCGGCATAATTTTAGGCACTTTCTCTGCCGCGGCCGAGAATTTAATTTGTATTCTTTTTTTTCATTTCAAAATAGTTTTCTACGCTACCACATACTGTACATGTTCGTACATACATAAGATAACTTCTCTTAAGATCGAGCATACAAATATATACATGATAGTTACACATGGAGATCACAATTCTCGGGACTAGAGCCCGTCTATTCAATTACACGGTCGGGGATCATCGGCGCCTATTCACACTAAATTCTCCGGCGTCATCTATCATCTCGTTCATCAAGAATCCTTCCAGTTCTTCAGCAATTGCTACTACGCGTTGTTGTGGTAGGAGCTGATCCCACATTTTCTCGAACTATATAAGAAAAGGAGATTAATATGAATATCAATCATGTTATGAATGTATTGCTTACATCGACTCTATAATCATTCAGCTCACTGGTAAACGTGCGAATGAACTCGCAAACATAGAATCCACATAGATTCGTCCCCTGCGGCTGCCTCGCGCACTTTACGAGAATAGAATTCAATCAAAATAATAATCCAGCATCATAATTGTATTGAAACTAGAAGTAAAGAGATGCGCCTACTACTTACCGAGACCGGCTTAAACGTCAGCTTCTCAGTAAAGTCACCCGTAACCGCACTCTTGAACTAGTTCCAAACCCTACCTAGTAAAGAAAATGAATGAGTTATTTATTACGTGATATCTCAGGAAATCAACGAAAGAGACCGTTGTAGCGCAAAAATTACCTCTGGAGCATGTCCTACATGTCACTAAACTGTTCCAGGGGTCTCTTTAATGGGTCCATGACTTCAACTCTTCCCTTATCAAGTTGAATGTCCATGAGAATCCAGTGGAAACTGTACACGTTTCTATATACATCAGTAACTCATCAATTACACTTAACATCGAGTAAGCAAAAGAGAATGTGTATGTTGCAGGATACTCTGATGATGAGTAGGGTTGGGGGTCTACACTCGACATGTTTGCCTATGGCGCATGAAGACCAAAGACTCTATTATTATACTATGCAATGTGAACCTTGAGTATCATTAGCCTTGGGCTAAGTGAGTTGTAAGAACCATTATATTCCTAGATATGCGATGTAATAATGACCTTTGTTTCTGTGTACTTCATCTTAAACTGTGGGTGCTAGCAATTTGATCCAGGGACTAGCACTGCAATCACAGGGATCTTACCTTATTATGGTGAGATCTTACAATTCTCGGCGAATTCCCTGGGAACTCCTGGCATGTCCACAGGACACCAGGCGAAGATTTCCTAGCGCTCGGGTGGATCTGGACCACTTTAATGTTCACCGATGAGTCGAAGGATTGGTCGGGTGCATTCTGCTTGACTACGGGAAGGAGACTATTGTCTGTCCACTCCTTTAGTCTTGCTAGCTCCTCCTACATGCCGAAGGATTGGGAGATTCTGTTGAATTCCCAGTCGCAACTATCAGACTTGGTGAAGCATCCTTTGATAGTTATGATGTTGTTTGGCCCTGGCATCTTCATCTGGAGGTACACGTAATGTGGTATCTCCATGAACCGTGTGAATGCCACTCGCCCGAGTATGGTGTGGTATTGAGATGGCTAGTCGACCACCTCGAAGTCAAGGAGCTCACGCCAGAAATTTGCGGGTTTGCCGAAGATGACGTCCAGCCAGGTTTTGCCCAAAGGGTAGACTCCTTTCCCTAGGATGATGTCGCGGAAGGTTATTTTGGATGCCTCTAGGCTTGAGAGGGGCATCTGGATGGATCGCAAGGTGCTGGCGAATATTAGGTTGATACCGCTATCGCCGTCCATGAATAGTCTGCTCATCTCGAAGCCACCGATTTGTGCCTCGAGCACCAGGGGGCAGTGACCTGGGCGAGGAACCTGACGCGTGTGATCGCTCTTGTCGAGTGTGATGCAGGACTCTGACCCGTTGAGGCACTCAGGGGTTGAGGGTGGAGTGTTGATAGCCAAGTTGACTTGGTGGGTGATCGATTTCTGAATTCTGTTGAAGGACGCCCCTTGTGGATCATACCCACGTTCCCAAGCGGGCGTGGTTATTGCTCTCCTCTGTTCTGTTGTACCGGCATAGCCACAGGCTGCGTGGGTCCTCCTGGTGGTGGTGGTGGTGCTCCGTAAGCTATGGCACCTGGTGCGGATCCATACCACTGGTTTGTCGCGTCGTAGTTCAGCTTGCTGTATGCTTCTTGGAGCTTCTGGAACTCACGACAATCTTTAAGGAGATGGATGGATTTCTTTTTACCGTCATGCTTGTCGATGTAGAAGTGGACATTGTAGGGTCCAGACAATCTCTCCATGGAGCTAGGTGCACCAGGTGCATCATCACGTGTGCGGTGCTGCCACACTTGTGCAGTTTTCCCACTAGCATGGTAGTTTCTGCTATGATGTCTGTTGTTGCGGTTACCGTCATCACGTCTGTCGGCATAGCCAGCCGCAACGATGTCGACTTCCTCGCAGTCATTGTAGCCGTGCATCTGGCACTTTCCTCGATGGTCACATCTGCGCCGAGGTCGTCCTTGTCATTGGAGCATACGCGATTGTTGTTGACCGAATCTTCGCCGTTGTCCCACCAGGGGGTCGATTGTTTTGGGCTTCGTGCATCCCAACTCCTCTCGAAGTTCCGTGTGACATACACCACTATTGAATGCATCTATGGCACAATCCTCGGAGATGTCCTCCGCGGAATTCTTGATGATCGACCATCGCTGGATGTAGGAGCGGAGGGACTCGCCAGGCTTTTGGCAGCAGGCATGAAGTTCTTTGATTGACACGGGTCACTTGTAGGTGCCTTTGAAGTTGCGTACCATGTTGTACACCAACTCCTCCTAGCTGCGGATCAATCTGTGAGGCAGGTTGTTGAGCCATGCCCAAGTAGCGCCCTGCAACTGCAGTTGTAGGCACTACATGGATGTGTTCTTGTTCCCACTATGTAGCCTGACGAAGGAGATATGGTCATCCAACCAGATCTTCGGGTCTTGGAGGCCGTCAAACTTGGGGTTCTCTGAGGGGAGCTTGAAGCCCTTTGGCATCTGAGTTTTCCGTATGGCCCTGCTAAAGCAGTTGGCACCATAGAGCTTTGTTTCTTCCTCCTCCGATTCTATCGAGCAAGCACGCTTGGCGCGCATCTTGTCCACCTTGTGCTGTGTTATATCATCACTCATGTCATAATCGTGGTCATGTCACCGCGAGCTGTGGCGTCGCCGCGATAGGTCGTGGTCGTCATCGCTAGAGGTTGCGAGTAATATCTTGGTGGCAGGGCCTTTTGCTTTTTCGGCTCCAGCGTTGGATCCTTTGCTAGAGCTGTTTCCACCTGTCCGAGTCTAGCAATGGCGGATCAGTGCACCGCAGACTGTGGGTCCACAGCTGGTGGTTTGTTGGTGAGCAAGTATGCGGTTGTCGCCATCACCGCGGCTTGCGGTGTTTTTGGCATCATATATCCTTGTGAATCCACCAATATGAATGAGAAGTTGAGGGATCTTGTGGCCTCCTACCCCTCCTTGTCGCCGAGGTTGTCGATTCAAGAGCGTCTTTTGGCAGCTGCTGCTATGTTTCCCTTCAAAGAAGATACGCCGATGGAAGAGAGTGTTGCCCGCTGGGCACTCGACGCATCAGTGGCTTGCTTGCGAGCCACTAGTTCTTCTTTTATCTCCTGTGAGCGATTGAATTCCTTGACTAGAAGCTAGTGATATCCCATCAGCATGTCGCGAGATGCGTCTATTGGGAGGGGGTTGCCTTGTAGGGCTTCCCTGACTCATGCCCACTCAGCCTCCGAGAGTATGATCTGTTGGCGCTCCGACCCACCGGCATCATTGGTGTTGTGGTTGGGAGGGACGTGCTGCTCTCCATTGATCGGGTCATTAGTAGGGGACCGTTTGCTGGCTCCATTCGTCGGTGCTCCATTACCAGTGTTTCCTTTAGTGGTGCTGCCGCCGTTGTTGATGACAGCGCATATGTAGTGGTTGGAGAAGTTGTTGCTTCCACAACTCTCAGATCCAAAGCCGCAGAGGTCATCTCTCGATTCTAGGTCCATAAGATCAGACTCACAACTGTTGTTGCTATCCGTGTCATAGGTAGACACTAAAGGATCACTCAGTGTGCCGATCGGTGGTGTGAACCATGAGGCCGGGGTAATCGAAGGTGCCTGCGGGTGATTGGGGAATAGTAGCGTTCCAATCTAGCCGACCTAGAAGCAATCCGATCGTCATGCCAATTCCGTCGCCCACAGACTCAAAGTCCGGGCGAGTCGCTGGCGACTGGATGGTGAAGTAGAAGGTGCTGAATAGGAGGCGACTATCTGCTGTAGCAGAGTTGTAGATCGCGTTTGATGGGGCTGAGGAAGCCGCAACATCAGCACTCCCGTTTCCCGCAGACGGCGCCAATTGACAAGGGGTTAAATCGTCAATGCCCATTGTTGATGGACTTGGGTTACAGGAAGTGGGGAGCGTTGGAGGCATCGATCGGCTAGAAAATAAACACATGGGAGCACACAGTTTACCTAGGTTCACTCCCTCGGAAGGGACCCTACTCCTGCTTGTCTGCTCTTTGTTAATGGAGGAATCAAAGATTACAGGGGTGTGCAGATGAGATCTGGTGAAGTTTATGCTAGGGATGTGAATATCCTCCTCAATGCCCCCTCATGGCCTTTATATAGGGAGACCAGCTCTCGGGATAGCAGGCCAAGTCGGTTACGGGTTAGGGTTTTCCCTTTAAGTTTCTATCTATTCCTTGTCATGTTCTTCGAGGAGTCGCCTTCCTTTGGGCCACCCGAACTCGTATTGGGCTTCGATTGTCTTGTAATTCCTCTTGGGCTGAACCATATAGGCTAAACACAAGTACCCGTAGGGCATACCCATGTCACCTTCCCACTTCCTTGTCGCTATGTGGGAACCCTTCCCGCCCGATTGGCGGGAAGAGGACAAGGGCAACAATAATACAAGGGGTGTGGCACCGTAGTTGACAACTTCTTCTACCTTGGAATCACTAGCTTTCACTTAGCCAGGGACCCACGATCTGATCGCCTGATTAGTACCTTGTATTGTAACCTCGCCAAGCGATACAAACAATCCATAAAAGCGGAAGTAGGGTTTTACACCGCACGGTGGCCTTAACCTGGGTAAATTCTCTATGTATCCTTGCCGTGATTTCTGATGTTCCTCACCAAGGTCGCCAAGAGGTCTTGGGGAGATCGTGTTCACCCTTGTGTTAGATATCTTCCTACTTCGCGAGATACCCAACTGGGATAAATCTCCAATAACATCTAACTCCATCACTTACTATCGAGGTGTGGAACACGGCAGTGCCATCGGGGATGGCTTAAGAGGGGACAATCAGGATGTTATAAGTGGTTATCACAACAGGATCAGGCACAAGCACTACAAACATAGTGAAGTACCTAGGTTTGGGGACCTCTCGACGAGGTAATGCCCCTACTCCTGCAAGGATCTCTATATCACGGGTGTATTCCCAATACAAATGCTCCTTGAGTTGTTTCCCTCTCGAGCTAGAGAAGAACTAGAGGTAGGAGATGGCTATCTCAAATAATGAAGTCCTGCCTGTAGGGCTTGTTGGTTTGCGGCCCCAAAGATGTCGGGCGACTGCATCGCGGGGTATGACTTACCTGTAATTGCCAGGTTTCACAAAGTTGGACTGCTAACTACCGATAGGGCCCATTTCGAGGCAACCTTATCTCACCCCTACCAAATTCAAACATTTTGTTAAACTGCCCCGTGAAGAAGACGGTCGGGACCCTCATGTCAGTACTCTATCCGTGACACGAGTGCCAACGTGGCAACCATGTAGGCAAAACAAGGAACTAAGGGCCTTAGTGCGTTGACCAAATTCACAAATTTACTCCCTCCTTTTGCATGAACCCTAGCAACGGTGGCGGTGAAATCCACCCTCCAACCAGAACGATCCCTATGGACATTTGACTTCCGGTGCCAAGTTGCTGCGCCCAATCGCTGATCCTGAGCTCCAATGTTGCATGCCGTGCCCACCTTTGCAAGGCTCTAGCCCGCCTCTGCCGTCGATGAGCTGAGTAGCACGGAGTATGGAAAATCCTACTACCAAGGAACAAGAAGTTCTAGCTACATGGAGGTGAGCTACCCTTCCCTTTGCTATTCGCATTAACTATAACTGTTAGTTGCCTATTGGCATTATAGAGATAGATTGAACCTAGAATTGTTTTCTAGCCCAACACTGACAAACAATTCTTATTTTTTGTCCCCAAATTTCTGTAAAGTGGGATTTTGGCGGACCAACCTTACCTGGTTACGATAACCCTCTTCATCTTCGACTCTAAATTAGCCAATGGGAAGGGAAAGTGGAATGGACTTCATTGTCTCACGATGGAAGAAGCGCCTGCTCGGATCTGAAGTGTCCCTGGTATGGTTACTGCTCTTCGTAAACATACTAAAATAGGATCGAAGCAAACTGCACAGTTCAGCTTCATGGATGAACGAGGCATCATTATTCATGTACCATATAATAGTCAGCTAATTCGGTTGATGAAAAAGTCTTCTTGGCTTGCATGTTTATGCTGAATTGTAATGTACTGGATGTGGAAGCTGCTGCTACTGGGAGTCACCCTGCTATTCTTGGACAGGGTTGTCACTCGAACCCCTACTACTGGTAAGCAAAAGTCTCTTGGGGTTCGCATGTTTATGCTTAATTGTAATTTTTTGTTCACTCTGTAGATACTATTAGGTAGTTAGCCGTGTCATGTTTCTGTGGCAGGAAGCACAAGGTTAGAAACATGACTGCCGAGTCGGACATTTTTCTGCGGGAAGAAAATCAAAACGAGTGGAGTGATGATGTTGGACATGATTTTGGTGCTGATTGTCCCGGAGATGCAAAGTACGTGAAGGTAAGAAAATTGGCACCCATGAAGTGGAAGAAGGTAGGCAATGAAGAAGCCAGTGGATGTGAAGGCAAGCAAGTTGGCACCCAGGCAGGGGAAGAAGGCTGGCAATGAAGATGCATAATAATGTGTTGAACTTGAACCTATATATGTAATTCGGTTAAATTCTAGAGCTGTGTGCGTGGAACTTATCAGGCAAAACAATCTACCCCTATTCTCGGAGTAAAATGTACCCCGAGTTGAGGTTTGGAAATGGCCGAGTCAGTAGTTGAATCAAAAATTATGATTGTGCCACTACAATCTGAAAAATCACACCACGGGACCGCGATTGCTGAGGGGGAGGGGGTCTCCAAATTAAATGGATGTTAGTGGAACAAAAATAAATTATTTAAGCGCTTCATAAATCTATGTTTTGGGGATTACACTTATTATAAGGTTCTGAGCTGAAAAACAAATTCTAAGCTACTACACTCCATGAAGCAACAACTTATTTCAGCTGTTGGACAATCACATGGCAACATAAACAGCAATGGCAATCGATAATGCCCAGATAATGAGGAAATTGTTACCACTTCCTAGCCTAATCATGATCCCGTCTATCTCACCACCTCCCTGCTCCTGCCTCCCCTGCATCTGGCGAAG
Source organism: Avena eriantha (assembly GCA_910589775.1). Lineage (NCBI taxonomy): Eukaryota > Viridiplantae > Streptophyta > Magnoliopsida > Poales > Poaceae > Avena > Avena eriantha. Next base: position 483,967,483 of record OU342745.1, read on the forward strand.
CTCTCGGGTCTCTCGCTCCAATGCACTAACAAGGTGTACATGCTTCCACTTTATAAATTATGTCTGTGCCATTTGCATATGGCAGAATCCACATAGATTACATTTAACAAACCACCAAAATCAGATTACAACCATCATCAGACAAAAGAAAGAAATGAAGGGCTAAGACAGAATAACAGATGACCATTTTTTTCTCCCAAGACTCTGAGACACTAGTTCAGACCACTTGGTCAATTACAATTAAAAAGTATGGAGATCTAGCTAAATATAACTAGTTATCACACATATCCTTGATCTTCCTAATCTTAGCCCGATGCACATCTTCCTGCGAGTGCAAGGATTGAATCGTCTGCGACGTGCTTTTAACATCTTCTTTGTATATCTTCAATTGTTTCTCTGCACTTATGCTCATGAACTTGTCCATACCCATAGTTGTAGCCTACTGGAATTTGGTCTGTTAAAGTTCAATCCTTGCTTTAGTCAGTTCTTGCTCTGCTTTAGCCATCAGGGCCAACGCCACATTCCTATCCTCCTCGACTTTGCTAACCTTGTCTTGCAGCCTCCTGAGATCACAGTGAAGCTTCTATGTGTCACCATGGTCAAATAACTTCATCTCAGCACTCTCCAGAATTGAGCTGACTATGGCTTCTTTCAACTCAACAGTCATATCCCATAGTTTGTCCAGTGATTTCTGCATCGATTTTGGCCAGTCCAGATCTACCCATTTGACAACACCGCAACTTCTGCATGGCAACATTGCACCCTATCCTTAACACCCTAAAAACCTCATGCATGTGTTGCATCCTTCGAACGCTAAAAATTTCGCAGGCACATCTCCCTATTTACATTGCAGAGGATTGTCTCCCTCCATTAAACTGTGATAATCAGAGTCGTACAATGTTTGTTTGGCCTGACACATCAAACGTGCATGATTAATCAGAGTAGATCTAGCTCAAAATATATAAATGGCCACATATGTTAGAGATGAGACGACTCATATCAAAATCACAGTTGTTGTCGTCTCAACACGTTTCCGCACCGTCTCCTTGTGAACCCATGGAGAAAGGGGGTGGGAGACTGGGGAGGGTGTGGGAGAGGTCATTGTAGGCGCCGTCGACTTGCAGCTACAGCAGGATGGAAGAGAAGTGGGGACAGTGGCTTCAAGGGGAAGAACGAGAAGTAAAGGGGACATGCCACTGGCAGGTGGGACCATGGAACACATGACACTGGCAAGTGGGAGCACGTGGTATTGCTAGTTTGTCCAGAGCTAGCGGATAATAAGCGCGACCAATCATGTCACAGAACAGCCTACTCGCGAATCGCTCTTACGAAGAACCATCTCAATCGTCCAAGCGCCCCGATCGAACGGTTTGTAACAGTCGGGATGCAGAACTAGTGCCTTGGGGCAGGCCTTCTAGAAGACTCGATCTAACGGCTACCATTGGGCACTAACATTACGATCAATGATCCACATGACCACACGCACTCTAGTGGATGTGGTGGTGCAACCCATGTCATGCTGGTGCACCATTGCATGTCCCAGTTGCATCCCTCTATGTTCTTTGGGCTTTCTAACCATGATCTGACACATGGAGTGTCATTGCATGTGTTATTTTACAAAACACCTTGATCCACATGACCACACACACTCCAATGGATGTGGTGGTTCAACCCATGTCATATTGGTGCACCATTGCATGTCCCAGTTGCATCCCTCTATGTTCTTTGGGCTTTCTGACCATGGTCTGACACATGGAGTGTCATTGCATGTGTTGTTTTCCAAACCACCTTGATCCACATGACCACACAAACTCCAGTGGATGTGGTGTTGCAACCCATGTCATGCTGGTGCACCATTGCATGTGCCGGTTTCATCCCTTTGTGTTCTTTGGACTTTCTGACTGGTCTAACACATGGAGTGTATATTTGAATTGCAAATAATTTGATGTATGCCAAGATGTATTTCATTGTATAAAACAGTCGTTTTCCATTTTTTAAATCTCTATCTATTTTCTATTTGAATACCTTAGCCTTTTTTGCCCTTGGTTTTCTGATACTACTCACAATCACGAACTCTCATAAAAGCCTAAACATGTGCTTACTCTAGCTACTACGCCTTGATTAGTTGACACAGTTGTCATGCAGATCGTGCGCACCATCCGTTGATCCTCTGTGATCCAACGCGGTTTGTTGCACGCGTCGTGCCCTTCACACTACAGCGTGAGAATGCACAGATGTCTCCCTCAGTGACAATTCTACAAGAAGGAACACGAAGCCATACATTAAATAATTTGTCAAGTGGTCATGTCACATTTAATCTCGTCTGAAAATCCTACTACTCCTCCTATGCCACAACACATGTATAGGGAAATGGGTCATCGAGTGCACGGTCATCCACATGCGCTGCAAATTATTTTCACTGGGTTTTAAGGCATATCCCATTTTTATGCAGCGCGCTTTCAATCTCAGTTCCAACTAGGACCCACCACAAGAAACTTCCATGCGTCAGCCGGGGGCCAAAGAGCTGCCTGCGGCGCCACCAAATGGGCCTCGAGGATGGGGCCCTCTCCAAGAGACCTAACGTCCCCACCTTCATTGTGTCCCTCGCACTCATCCACACATCCCTCTGCCCGATCTAGCAAAACCCCACAAGTCTCACCGTATAGCCACCTACATTCTCCATTACATTTTCCCATTTATTTATTTGTATCGCCAATTTTATAGCCATGTCAACCTTGGTACCTAGAAATTGTGTCTATGCCCTTTGCATGCAGCAGAATCCAGTACAGCCATGCATGGTCTAGGAAAAAACATGACTTACCATGCGCATTTCACGGTGCACGGTGTAGTAGAGTACGCGGTTAGTACACGATGCACGGTTGTGCAAGGAAATGTACCTTCCCTTCACCTTTATTATAGATCCCCTCTCCCTCTCTGCATGCCCACTCTCACTCTCGCACACTCTCCTAACACAACCATATCAACTGTCCCATCACCTTCTGCAAACTCCCGAGAAAACCCCAACCGCGCTGACAATGGAGAAGGAGGATATGGTGGCCATCGTCGCCTTCAAGGCCACCAGGGAGGAGGCCCCCATCTCCGTCTAGGCCCCCCTCGAGGCATTGAAAGCAGCCGCCGTCCCCGTCTAGGACCCCGTCGAGGCATCGATGGCAGCCGCCGTCCCCGTCCAAGCCCCCGTCCCCACTTCTGATGTAGCCGCCAACGAGGGGCCCCCCATCGGTCGCGGGCAGATCCCGCTCTATTGGGACCCCTACGATTCGGAGGAGTACATCTCTCCAATGAACCCCTACGACACCGGGATCGTCGACCCATGGTCGGAGGTAACTAGGGTTTGCTCCTCTTCCTTGGTTCTTCTCCCATTCCCATCGTTGGATGCTAGATCTTGGGTTATTAGGGTTTGGTTGTTCGCATTTAAATCGTTGGATGCTAGATCTATCTTCTTTCATCATCTAATCCTCTTGTGTTGGATGCTATATTGATCTTGTGTTTCGATGAAACTGCATGTTCGCATTCAATCCTATTTTATTTTGTTTGATCTTGTGTCAACGGATCTCAATCAGTTAATTTATGCAAACAATCAATCCCGACAATTAAGGGATCTCAATCATGTCATTATCATCATGCACGCTAATATTTTGCTCCAACGGGTGCACAACAGCGACGTATGCAGTGATGATGAGTAAAGAAAAACCAAGACTCGTCAGGTGCTGAGGAGGCTGAAGGCCGACCAGTAAAATGCCTACTTTGCTAGCAGCATCTACAGGTGCCCCTTCTATAGGAGGAGACTCGCCGCCACCGACTTCAATTTCCTCGTGATGCATGCAGAGGGCTCGAGCTCCTGTAACCCCAATGTCGGCACGACCGTGCACGTCAATGCCTTCTTTGCTCACCACAAGGTGCATTCACCTCCGCAACCTCTAGAGGGTGGCCATCAAAGAGGGTCGCATGCCTCTGATCAAGCCCAAGGTCCCCAAGATCAAGGGACTAGGCAACAAGAAGTGGAGGAAGCGCCAGAGGGAGGAGGCAGGGCTAGGAGGGGCTGGACATGTGTGTTGCTGCTGCTATAAAGCAGTTTCTTTTGTTTTTGTATGTTGCGTGTTGGATGCTGAGCAGCGAATCTATCGAACCTCGTTAAGTACCCTATATTAGCTGCTGAGCAGCGAATGTATCAAACCTCGTTAAGTACCCTACTATCTATTGCCATATCCTATATTAATTGTGCACAGCTTTATCTACATGTGTTTTTGGTTTTTCGAATGTATGTATTTTGCTGGTATTATTTGCTGCTCTAGATTTTCTACCATATCAGGCAAAAATGAGGGCCAAAAGGAATGAATGATTGAAGAGAGAAGCTGCTCTAGATTTGCTACCAATTTGGGAAAAAAGAAACATAACTGTAAGAGAGAAGCTGCTCTAGATTTGGGCAAAAATAAACATAATTGTTAGTGACAGAGAATCTCTATCAGCAGTTCATAATGTATTTCATGTCAATCAGCTGAAAAAGTGTCACCCAGAGATGGAAGAAACTTCGTTGAAAGACACTATACTGTTAGAAGAAGTTCAGCTAGAGAATGATCTCACTTATGAAGAGAAACCTATTAAGATTCTGGAGACAGCAGAAAGAATTACCCGTACCAAGACAATCAAATTCTGCAAAGCGCAGTGGAACCATCACACTGAATTAGAAGCAACATGGGAGCGAGAGGATGAACTTCGGAGAGATCACCCTCACCTATTTGCTAGCCAACCCGAATCTCGAGGGCGAGATTCATCTTAAGGGGGTTAGATTTGTAACATCCCAAAAAATTTCATCTGAAAACCATCATCATTGCACTCATATCATCATGGCATGTATTTCATTGCATCTAGTTGTCCTCCAAAAATTTGGTGAAATTTTGAGGCAATTTGGAGCCCTTTTGCTAAATCCAAAACCTAGGAAAAGAAAATCTAAAAGGAAAAAGAAAAGGGGAGAAAAAAATTAAACAGCAGCAGAAGTTCTGGCCTTTTCGGCCCAAACCAGCCCAACAAGCCCACCCGGGCCACTCCTCTCCCTCTCTTTCTTTTCTCACACCCCCACTACATGCCCCCTCCCACTTACCTCCTGGCCCCACTCCCACATCATCGCCACCTCATCTTCTTCCACACGAGACGAGTTGCATCCCCTCCCCTCCTCTGTCGTTTCGAATCGGCTCAAATTCGAGTGTTTCTCGCATTAATCCTCCACGGCGATCACTCCTTCTTAATCCCCTCTCACTCCTCTTCCGTTTCCCCTCATCCACTACCCCCGGAGAGCCCCAGGCTCCCCAATTACAAGCTCGAACCGCCGCTGTCCGGCGCAACCCCGACGACATTTCCGGTAAGCTCCGACCACCTCGCGCCCTCCTCTCTGCCCTATCTCCTTTGCCGTGTCCTGGCGCATCTTCTAACTCTGGTCGCGTGCCTTTTCTTGCCCCAGGTCGACGACGCGATCAGTGCCGGTGACCTCTCTCCTTTCCTATTTGAGCCCCAGATCATCGTCACCAACGCAGAGACACGAGCTCCGCCGTCGACAGAACTCCGGCGAGGAACCTGGAGCGAAGCAGAGCTCCCCTCCCTCCACCATGACCTCCATCGAGACCACCACGGCTGCCTCGACCCCTGGTAAGAGTCCACGGACCCCCTGCCTGTTTAGAACCATCGGAACACCGCCGCCCGACGCTCCGCCGCCGCGTGTAGTAGGTCAGCGCCGCCCATTCCTGGCCGACCGTAGGAGCCGTTGGATCTGTTGCCAGCGGCTCAGATTAGATGGACGACCGAAGCGATACGGGCTGATCCGATCAGTCCATTTGCCACTTAATAATCTGATAGCCCACAGCGGTCGATCCGACCGAACTGGTACAAACCAATAGGGTTGCGCCACGTCGGTTAGGTTATCTGTTTAATTAGAAAATAGACAGATTATATATGAAACTTAGAAATTCAATAACTTTTGATCCACAATTCAGAAACAAATTTGGTGTCTATGGATTCAGAAAAATGAGACCTTTATTATAGAGGCCTTGTTTCACACTTTTGCTTATGAAAATTGAAGTTATAGACAGAACCTTTTAAGGAGTATTTTGCTCATAAAAATTATTCCATAAATTGTTTTTAGGTTTTTCTGATGCCTTTAGATAGGATATTTTAACCTCTGTATTGTAGACTCTGTAAGTTTTAGAGCTTTGTTCATATCATTGCATTTGCATGCATTCATATTTTTGTGACACTATATTGATTGAATTATTGTTATTGTATTGTTCTATGTGTAGATTGTGTGGATTGTGAAGTTTGTTGCTGTGAGGATTGTACCTATTCCCCTAGCTACCAAGGCAAGTGATATTTCATATTATGTCCTATTACTTTCACTATTGAACTAGTGATATTTTTGGTGGATCTTAGCATGGTAAGATTATTTATATGTTACTATACTATGATATGCTATCCTATAGATTATATCTTGGTAGTATTTCCTAGTTGAAAACCCTCGTATGCTAGAGTGCTTAGCCATGCTATTAGAATTAGTGGGTGGAAATTCATACCAAGATAGTATGGAAGGATATCATTTTGTTTGACTAAGAAAACAACTAATGTTAATGAAACACCTGGGTGGAATGGGACTTGCTTGGATTATGTTGAGTGGTTACTCAGGGGCCATGTCTATGGTCAGCTGGTGTATCACACTTGTGGATGGCCACCCAGGAACAAAGAGATTGGAGACGTTCTTGTCATGAAGCTTCTAGTGCAGCCACATGGCATATGGGCTCTGCCTTGACCAACTAAGTTGCAAGAACTCAGCCAGACGGACATAGGGTGGTAGTTATGATAGGATGTAACGTGTCCGTGGTGGTCTGAGGGATTGCTTCTGAAAAGTCTCGTCTCGATGCATGTCGAGTCTTGTGGGGAAAGTGCACCACCTCTCGAGAGGGTAAAACTAAGTACTTAGCCGAGTCCCCGGTTATGGACAATTTCTGAGCCTCAAGATAGTGAAGCAGTTCAATAATCTCCTCATCCAAATTTCTCCAAGTTAAAACTTGTGGGTGAACAAGGGTAGAGGTTCGGTGATGTCTATCAATGGAACTTTAGTATTTTGAAAGAGAAAACTTACTCTTCAAAACATGAGATAAAACCTTGCTTTTAGCAAAGTCAGCCAAAACCACACTTAGCCATATATTCATGTAGTTTTTGGATTATACTAAGTATCTATGGTATCACTTGCCAATACAATTCCAAATGCATTGACCCTTTGTGGCTATAACTTATTGTACAATAGAGTAAGACACTCATGTGAAATTGTAAGGAAACAGTATGTGGTCACAGAAATTTTGCTCCGTTTGAAACCTTAGAAGGTTTTCCTGTGTGTCCTCAGGTTTATCCTTTAGCGTCCGACAATGTATTTTATCTGGGTCAATGAACCCAACACTGAAGATTGACCTTCTTTTACATTCCATGATCTTCATTCTGCATAATAATAGAGTACAAAAGGATATAATTAGGATAATTACATGAATGAACTGAACAACTGAAAAAATGAACAGCTTATATATAGACAATGAATTCAACAACTTACAGACAATAGCAACTCATGAGACTTTTGTCGAGGGCGTCGAAAGTGTATAACTGGAAGAGTTCTGGAAACTCAACATGGACCTCTTCTTCTCGGAAGTAGTAGTCATGTGGGACTTTCGCCACGATCATTATTCTCTCCTCCTTTACGGCTTTCAAGTACCATTTATGTAAACTCCGCATTTGTGTTGGCAGTTGTTGGAACTGCTCAAAGCTGACCAGAGGCTTCCCTGGGACATATGTAGGGACTACCTGAGCCTTGGGTAACTTGTCGTCCTGGGAACCTAGGAATTCCTCAACAGTCACATTCATAGCGGCCGCAAGCTTCTTAGCTTCTTCCATATCCTGCTGGGGAGTGTCATAGGATACCACCTTGAGGGGTGGGGTCGATTTTTTGGCCTATTCCCCGAGCTGGGGGACGTCCTTTCTTTTCCCAGTTGCACTTTGACTTGATGATTTGCTCCCGCTTGCACTTCTACTTGATTTGCTCTTCTTCACTTCCTTCTGAAGTGTGCGTCGATAGTCATCTGGCTTATGGTGCAAGTCATATTGCGATTTTGTGTTCAGAAAAGAAAGTGCATACGCTTTTTTCTTCTCGGTGTATACTGGGGCGGGCTCGGGTTTCTTCTTTTGAAGCTGCGCAACACATTCGGCCTTTACGATCATGTCAGTTTCCTCGTCAGTACGATCGTAAGGTCTGATAGGAAGATTCTTATGAGGTACTCTTGGGAGGGGTGACATTTGTCGTTTTGGGCTCCTGTGTCGTTTAGTACTAATCGGAGGCTGCGGCGGAGATCGAGATGGACTCGGGCTGTGGTGGTTGTAGTCATGGGGTGGGATTCTTGGAGGTGATGTACGTGAAGGTGACATGCGACCACTCGGAGGCGATGTTTGCTTTGGCGTCCAGCCTGGAAGCTTGATGTTGTTCTTGTCCCATAGAATGATACCACCCAGTACTTCTCCGAGTGTCCTCTCACCTTCAGGTCCGGGGATGTCAAGCTCCATTGAGTCCCACCCCATTGCGATTTCATCCACACCAACTTTAGCATAGCCAGTTGGAATCTCACGGCCATGCCAGCGTGCGCCAGGTGGACAAGGTAAAGCACATCCGTCCGCCACCTTGATGGATAGGTTCTTCACCTTCTGATGGAGCTCACAAGATGCCTGCTCCTTGATTCCATCCACGGGTAGCCGGGACTGCCATCTACCATACGTGCATCATCAGAAGGGACCTCCGATTCAGCCAAGCTGCTTTTCCGCTGAGATGGGACGGCGGTAATATCGAGTACAGGATCTTGCAGGCGCGCTGCTCCTCGAAGTTCGTCAATCTGTTGCTGATGCATTCGAAGTGTTCCTAGCAACTCGGTGAGCCTGTCTCCCTCCTCCTCCTGCCGTCGCCTCTTTGCTCTCTCTCGGCTCCTATAAGTATCTCTGTCTTTGGGAAACCCCATCTCCCACGTATAACTAGGGCCAAGGCCTCGTACACATCCTCCGCATTCGTCATTCCCGAGGACCTTTGTCAGCAAGTCTTTCTCTCTATTGGGACAGAACTTTGTTTTCCCCGCTTTAATCTCCTTCACCACTTTCTGCCATGTATCCCGGGGTATCCTAATCCTGTCACTGCAAATAAGGTCCCCTGTACTTTCGTCATACTCACTCCCATGCCCAAGGAACCAATTCCTTGCCCTCAGATCCCATTCTTCGCGTATTGGTTCTGGAGTGATCCCTTTAGCAAGCAGCTCATTCTCTTTAGCATCCCATTTTGGCATGGCAGCCGCGTAGCCCCTGGCCCCAGGTGATGGTGATATTTCTTCATCGCGACATTTTTCTTGTTTTTTCCGACATTTCCATAGCAGGTTGTGACTCCTTGTACTTCACAAATGCATCCCAATTAGCCTGCTGCTTCGTTAGATATCATTCAAATTTAGGAGTCTTCTCCATCTTCTAATACTTTTGCCATAATGCTTTCTTCCAGTTCTTGAATAGTTCGGCCCTCTTCGTAAGAGTCCACTGCTTGACTTTCTTCCTCAATGCAGCTGTGTCGGCATCATCCTCACATTCTGGCAGGGTGAAATGTGTCATGAGGTCATTCCAAAGACCCTCTTTGCACCTGTCGGAGACATACTCACCCTCTTTTGCCCCTTTGGTCTTATTCCACTCTCGAACGGTGATCGGGATGCGATCCCTAACCATAACTCCGCATTGTTGTTTAAATACAGTTTTAGCCTTTTTGGGTTCCACCGGTTCACCCTGTGGTGATACCCGCGTAATTGTATAATGCGTAGATGCGTCCAACTTTTTGGCCGGGCCTCGTTTGGAATATTTTTTGCTCGATGTGGAGGCCTAAGAGAAGAAACATTCATCAATTTATATATATACAACTCAGTTAATGCCTCTACTGATCACCAGACTTCATATATACCTCGCCGTCGGCTTCTCCACCACCGGAGCTGTCGGCTTCTCCTTGATCATTTCGGTCGACCTCCTCTCCCTCACCGGAGGGGTCCAGATAAATCGACGGAGATTCGGGTGGATCAACATGGGGGGTGTCGTTGATCATATCCTCAAGAATTTCTTCCTGTGCTAGGTCTCTCTGGATTGGATCCATAGTTTTCTACAAAATGCACACAATAATATTTTTCATTCAATATTGCTGCATAAAATAATATTAAACAATTATATGAACACGCAATTTGCTACAATAATACTAAACAATAGTAAAATTCTAGTGATGCCCTAACCCTAACCCTAAGTCCGGGGGCCCGCGAGCACTACCACATTAACCCTAAGTCCGGGGGCCCGCGAGCACTACCACCCTAACCCTAAGTCCGGGGGCCCGCGAGCACTACCACATTAACCCTAAGTCCGGGGGCCCGCGAGCACTACCACATTAACCCTAAGTCCGGTGGCCCGCGAGCACCACCACCCTAACCCTAAGTCCGGTTGCCCGCGAGCACTACCACCCTAACCATAAGTCCAGTGGCCCGCGAGCACCACCACCCTAACCCTAAGTCCGGCTGCCCGCGAGCACTACCACCCTAACCATAAGTCCGGGGGCCCGTGACCACCACCACTCTAACCCTAAGTCCGGAGGCCCGCGACCACTACCACCCTAATATATACACTACTATTACACTAGCTACTAAATAATATTACAACTACTAAATAATGTTACAATTATACACTACTATTACACTATACTAAATAACACACAAAATTAAATAATATTACACTACAAAATAAAATTAACTATATACTACAAAAATACTATTACAACTAAATATTACAACTACTAAATACTACAGAAATACTATTACACTAATACAAAATACTACAAAAATAATATTACACTAATACAAAATACTATTACAATTAAATATTACAACTACTAAATACTACAAAAAAAGAGCCAGCCAGAAGGCCAGGCAGCCAGCAAGCAAGCCACCCAGCCGCCAGCCAGCCGTCAGCCAGCCGCTAGCCAGCCAGGTGCCAGCCGGCCAGCGCGCGGGAGGAGCGAAGGGGAGGGGGCGGCCCGGCCTGCTCGCCTACAGTGCTGGCGCCGCCGCGTCGTCGCGCAGCCGGACGGGGGAGCGAAGGGGAGGGGGCGCGGGGTACCTCTGGCGGGGGCGCGCGCGGCGGCTGGAGTGGCGGTGGCGGTTGGGGGCGGTGGCGGCGGCGGTTGGGGTGTTGGCGGCCGGAGAATCGGGCAGCCTGCCGGCGTCAGGTCGTCCTTCGCGTGCGTGGGGTGCTCTGCGTGGGGAGAAGAAGGGGCGCGCGGGGAGAAGAAGGCACCAAATGTATAGTGGGGGACCTTTAGTCCCGATCCGTATAACGAACCGGGACTAAAAGGTCTTTAGTCCCGGTTCGTTATACGGACCGGGACTAAAGGTCCCCCCTTTAGTCCCGGTGCGTGCCACCCACCGGGACTAAAGGGTTTTCGGCCCAGCCCAACAGGCGTGCGCCAACGCCACACCTTTACTCCCGGTGTGTAGCACGCACCGGGACTAAAGGTCCCTTTTTCAAAAAAAAACTGGGACTAAAGGTCCCTTTTTTTTTAAAAATCACCCTCGGGCGCGCCTGTTTAAAAAAATCAATTAGCATATTATTTAAACATTTGAATTTTATAGTTTTTGCATACTTATGAATTTGAGAAAAATTTCAACATGAAAAGTTCTTGAATTTGAATAACTAATCCAAATCTATTTTCTGTTTTATAAAATAATTATTCTAACTAGTGAAACTAATAACCATTTTGCCATTTTCAATTTAAAAATGCATTAAATATTATATTTTGCATATTTTTAAATAAGTGATTCAAATCAATTTTCTGTTTTATAAAATAATTATTCTAACTAGTCAAACTATTAACCATTTTGCCATTTTCATGTAATTCCGACGCTCCGGTGGTCTTGAGGAAGGAATGAGTAATGATTGCCCTGCCCGAGACAACTAACCAGGCTTGCTCCTGCCATGTAAAAAAGGAATCTACTTCCTCCAGAAGGGAAAGACTTTTCCCTTCTCCAAGCTAGGAGTGGTCGACAAAACTATACCAGGGGGACCACCTCCTCCTCTATAGGGACATGGAGAGCATGATGAAGGTGAAAGGGAGCATCTTTGACCCACCTAATGACGAGGAGTTAACTCGTCAATGCCCATTGTTGATGGACTTGGGTTACAGGAAGTGTGGAGCGCTAGAGGTATCGATCGGCTAGCAAACAAACACATGGGGACACACGATTTACCCAGGTTCAGGCCCTCGGAAGGGACCCTACTCCTGCTTGTCTGCTCTTTGTTAATGGAGGAATCAAAGATTACAGGGGTGCGTAGATGACATCTGGCAAAGTGTATGCTAGGGTTGTGAATATCCTCCTCGCTGCCCCCTCCTTGCCTTTATATAGGGAGACCAGATCTCAGGATAGCAGGCCAAGTCGGTTACAGGTTAGGGTTTTTCCCTTTAAGTTTCTATCTATTCCTTGTCGTGTTCTTCAAGGAGTCGCCTTCCTTTGGGCCAACCGAACTTGTATTGGGCTTCGATTGTCTTGTAATTTCTCTTGGGCTGAACTGTATAGACTGAACACAAGCATCCATAGGGAATACCCATATCAGTAGCCCCCGAGTATCCAGCCGAATCGCAGATTCGGGTGGAGACTATAATTTTTTTGAGTGCGTAATCAACTGAAAGTTCTTTCGGGTGCCTCAGTTTGTTTCATGAGGATTGTCGATATGTGTGCCTGATACGTCTGACGGATCGGGATCAGTTAACTACCTTATGGAAAAACAATGCTTATCTACTCAAACTGAAGTCCCCGGACTCGAATTCGGAAAATTGCTGGTGTAATTCAACTCATGTCGTGGAGGCCTTACAGAGTCGAATTCCAGTGTAAATGTGTGCAATCGACGTGTCCGTCAAGGCATTTCATTGTACCTATAGGCATGGATTATTTCTAGCAGAGCACAATAGGTGCGTTACCAGGCCTTTTGCATGTCTTATCTTCACATTGTAAACGCGACATTCAAAGTTTTGTCACCGTGGAGGTGTTTCGGGTGGCCCAGGAGACGTTGTCTCTTTGTAGGGTATTTCTTAAAAATGAGGCAGATTCGCCGAATGCTTTGAGTGTGGACGTGATTAACGCACTTTTCATGATTAACTTTTTATTTTTTCATAGGGTGCGCGGCTAGAGCTCCCTATGGGAGTAGCCCACGAGTTCCTATATAAGTCGCAGACTCGAGTGTGGACTTTTGTACCTTTTCAACTGTTGTCGACAGTCACATGGTTAGTCAAATGTGCTTCCAGCACTCCCTATGGGAGTAGCCAATCGAGTCTGTCATCGAGTCGTAGATTCAATGAAAGGAGTTGGGGCTAGATCTGCTTTCACCGAGGCAATTCTATGCCCATAAAATCTTTGGCTGCGCGACCAGCGCTCCTATTAGGAGTAGCCCCCGAGTGTTTGGTCAAGTCGAAAAGTCGCGCAAAAACTAAACCAGTCGAAAGGAACTGCTGCTAGACTATGTATCTAGATGACGTCAGTGTTGACGATCTCATGAGCTCAGTTGCCCGCATAAGTGGTGCTGATGGGACGAGACAGAAGTGGGCCCCCAAGTCTGAATGGAATTTGACCAGTCACGCGTAAATCATGGTTTTAACTGTGTCTCCTTGATTTCCGCGTAGAGTGGGGATCGTGTAGTCACGATTTAGTGCACACATTGCCACGTGTTTTTATCGTTGTGTTCCACACATATGGATGGAGATTTTTGGGCCGTTGGATGGCAATCCACGGTGCTTAAGTAGGGATCCGGTGCGGTAATTTCTAGATTGTGCTTCTTCCTCCTTCGCACACTGCTGCCATTGTTGTTTGTCTTCTCTCCCCTGTGCTTCACTTCCTTCCGCACTAGATGTGCTTAGGGCATTTCCAAGTTACTTTCTACGGTCATTCCACCGGATAAAAATGGGCAAGAAGAAGGGCACCAAGTCCGCCGCCACCACGAAGCCGAAGAAAGGTGTCAGGACCCGTGTGACCAGTGGGTTCTGGATCTTCAACTGGTCCGAGGCAAGGAAGTTACCGGCGTGGATCTCATTCGAACATGGTTGCGGCGTCGGGTCCAGCCGCTATAGGATAGAGCATACCCAATGTGTCTCTGGACCAGCGTGATGGACCTGACCCGCATCTCTTCTAAGGATATGTCTTCGGTGAAGGTGGATAAGAGAGTCAGGGTGCTGACTAAATTCACCGTGAAAGACGTTCTTCTTGGGGATTCAACCACTCTACCTTTTCGTGCAACTCACTCTCGACCTGCAATAATTGTTCTACTAATTTTTTCCTTCCTTTTTGTTCGTGGGACATTTGTAATTGTAACCTGATGCTTGCGACAAGACTAGAAGGTAGAGAGTGTACTGCCTCCTCAGCCGGAAGGGATACTTCCTCCCGAGGCTATGGAGGAGGACGAGTCAGGGTCGACTATGCCTGTCACCGAGGCACGGGGAGCCCCTGAGTCCAGCAAAGGTGGCACTCGCAAGTGCTCCCAAAGCGAGGATTCGGATGTGTCCACACCAAGGACACCGAAGGATCCTTCGCCTGCGATAGGTACCGAGGATCCAATTCCAGTGGTACCCATTCATAGCGTGGCCCTTCCGCCCCAGAAGAAGCCGGAGAAGCTGAAGGAGAAGCTAGATGAGGAGTTAGACCTCGATGATTTTGTTGCGTGAGCCTTTGTTGCTTGCTTGATGTGTTTTTATGTTGTTCTAGCTTGCAGTTTCTTTGTGCTGAATTTCTTCTTATGCTTGTTGAAGCATGACTACATCATCATCGTCTGACACTTGCCGCGTCCTGGAGGACATAGGAGTCGAGGACTCGGAAGGTAAGGATGCAGAGGAATCTGAGCCTTCCCCGAAGACAGCAGCCACCTCTGGAGCGAGTTCCTCGAGTTCACCCAACTTGGGGAACATAGGGTTCTTGCCCGGACGTCAACCCAGAAAGAGCCTTCGGAGAGTTTGGGTGACCATGTAAGTGCACATAGGTTCGTTACTTAGAGGTTCCCCGGTGTCACCTATTTTCTTGACACATTTTCTTCTGCAGCCTATCCTCCAGGACACTGTTCATCTTGGCAAGCAGATTGTTAACCTTGGCCAGCAGCACGCTCGGCTAGATACTGACCACCGCTAGCTGTAGAGTGAGTTTTCTATTCTTGTCGTGATTTGCTAAATACAGGTTTCGATTGTGCTTGACATGTCGGCTTCATTTACCAGAGGAAAACAATGACCTTCTTCGTTGGCTAAGCTCCCTTGAAAAGGGGCTCAGCGTAGTAGAGATCAAGCGGGACAAAGCACTTGAAGCCCTTGGGCGCTCCAAGCAAGATTCGAAGAAGCGCGAGGAGGACTTAGTGGCTGCTGCAGTCGACAGAGAGAAAGGGTTCGCTGAACAACTTCTCTCTATTTGCCAAGCACAATCTGGTATGCCTTGATGTGGCTTTGCTCTGTTTGGACTCTTCTTCTTTGGTTTGCTTTATTTCCAATACTAATTTGTGAGAATCACTCGCAGATGTCGCCGAGGTGGACTTCGACCGCCAGGTTCTAGCCCACGAGGATGTCTTGGCCGGTCTTGTGGCTGCGATCAAAGATCGCGGCATCTGCACCCAAGACACGCTCAAGAAGGCCAAGACCGTGCTTGGATGCCTTCGAGAGGAGATGCTTCCCAAGGCCAAACTTGTTGAAGATATTGATGGCCTAGCCGAATCCTTTACTGGGGGCATTCCTACAGACTACAAGAACATGCAGAAGGGAGCTGGTGCTTCATTGGGGTTGGCGATGGCGTGGGCCTGCGGTGATGACCTGGACATGAGCAAGATTTCTTCGAGGATGACGACGACCGCGGAGGGCGAAGAGGTAGCTTTTGCTCCTTTTGCTGTTTGTTGTCAAAAATATGGGCCCCGGCTCATAGATACGCTCGCGAAGTACTCTACGGAGCGAAAACGACTAAGGGCGGCGAAGGGCATAGCGCCAGGGGCTGCTGCTGCAAAGGCCACGACATCAGAAGCTGTGACGGAGTCCGTGAAGCCCGCGAGTGCCAATGTTTAGGCCTAGGTGTCATTTTGTTGATTGTATAATTGTGCCAGAAACTTGAATAGATCCCTAGTAATTTTGTGGGAGTGCTCTTCTATCTGAACTTGCTTTTAAGTGTTATATATGAATGTTGGTTGCTAAATGCCTTTACTCTTCCATTCACACTTGTGCTCATCGATCTGTGATTCTTATCCTGCGATTGCTTCCTTGGCTAGGATCTTCCAGTGGTGTGCCAGTTGTGCCTCCTTCTGTTGTACCTTTGGTGCCACCACGTTTGAAGGTGGAAGCACTGTCTCTCTTATCTCGACTTCGTGATTGCATGAAGGAGTTGGAGAGGAATATGCTAATGATCTGCGGTAGTGCTGATATCTGGAAATCGAAAGTAGAAAAGGCAGCGGAGCGAGAAACTTATCTCCTTAGCGTGGTGGCTCAAATCAATGAGCAGTTGCAACGTGGGTGTTTCTCGACTCATTTGTTCTTGTTTTCTTGTATCGTCATATTGTTGACTGATACTTCGTTGTTGTTATCTGTGTAGTTGTCAATCTCATTCTGCAGGAGGAGAAGGATCGCATCAACATTCGACTTAACTATTTGGCTTAGGAAGAGCCGGAAGCTGGTGGGTTCTTCTGGATCGACAGAAACCATGTGACTGTGCTGGCAATGCTGTAGGATCGCGTGTCACAACTGTTGTATTTCTTGAAGAAGGCATGGTTGTGCTTGAAGCATATATTTGTGGCGATGTACCCATTGGATGTTGTCCCGATGAGCCAGTTGGCGTTGCTTTGGAGGTTTAATGTTGGTGCTATACGCGACTGCGTCCACCAGCAACTTGTCGCGGGTCCCAAGTCTACACTGGAACTTGTGCGCATGCAACCTCCAGACGTGGACTTGGAGGAAATCGCAGAAGGTCCACCAGCACCTCTAGAGGAAATGGCATGGAACATGGTTCCGCACTATTGCGGTGACCCAGCATACCAGTACATGATGTAGTACGCTATAGTCGTTGACATAACACCAATGGAACACCGTTCCACTAGTATTGCATCCCTCGGAGTGGTACACCAGAAACACAGCAGGTCCACGACATGACTATAGATTACAACTCGACTCTTTACAAAAGATCTAGAGAACATCCTAGGTTAAAGAGGAAGAAAGAAACTTCTTACAACGAAGAACCAGAAATAACAACTCGTAACTATATTGCTAATAGTACTAGTATCTAAACTATTTGGCTTGCATTTGCTACTATTGCAATGCTCTACATAAATAGGTTTTATGGCTAGAGAGTATACTCCTACTAATTAGGAACTTCGTCTTCACTTCATTTGATGTATATGTTGACTCCATTGACTTGACTGAAGAACTAAAGCTTTCAGTGATGATTTGTTGAGCATGAGTTGGTTTTGATGACATCTTCGAAGGCTTAGAACCTAGAAAGGATTAAGAAGGTATGGTTGAGTACAAGCATACTCAGCAAGTTCACTAAAAAGGAGTGTTTGATGCACTATCTACAGCCACATACCAAAGGCCGTAGGCTATGCAGGTTTTCATAAACATTTCTTCAAAGGTTGCTTTTATTCTGAAAAGCTATGTTTGTTAGCCTTCATAGGTTTACTAGAACTTTCATGGTGTTCCTTTACTGCCACGGTCATAGCTCCTTCCCGGAACAGGAAGTAACATGTCATAGTTCTTACACTCTGCAGAGGTGTCTTGCTTTACCCATGAGAGATCTTAAGCCTTGTGTCACATCCGGGCGCGCATTCCCTTTCATCCTTCCTTGGTATGAGGTCAGGTCTAAGATCCAATCCAATCACTTCCCTTCTCCACGACCCCGCATGAATACACGACCCTTTAGGCAAGCCACATCTTTGTTAAGCCCCCCTTTCGGGAAAGCTACAACTCATATAGGCCCCCAAAGACTCTAGTGAGCAGACAATGTCCCTAGTTGCCTCATCGATATGAGGACCTACCTACCACCGTCCCTCACAGATAGTCTAGACACCAATATCGTGGGGAACTAAGGGGTCCCAACCCATGATGAGCCTCAAGAGGTACTCTAGCCCATGAGATGGTCATCCGTCCATGCGAAAGGAAGAATATCTAGCTGACTCCTCCGTCCCATTCCAAATCTCATGGTTAACGCGTAATATACGGCGCAAGAATCACTAGTGACATTGGTTGATTAAGTCCTAGATATTATTTTCCTTTACCACTAGAACCATAATAGTAGGTTATTACCATTTGGTAAATAACCCATAATCATATTATTATGAAAATAGTGTTTTCTAACCTTTTTGATGTGTAGGTGATGACAACATTTGTTTTGCAAATACTTGGTAGAAAATAATTAAAGGACATGAGCAAGTGTGAACTTGCCTTTTGTGATTGCAAGATTATGCACTCACGGTCTTCAAGACAAAAGAAGATTCAATATTTGAAATCAGCATCATTGGTCTGGTAAGGTAATGTAATGCAATTTTGTAAACTCGAATTCCCTAGAAAAATCGTCTATGATCTAGGTTTTGGGAGTTTGTGATAATTTCTTTGGAATGTGTTGCACTTTAATATTTTTTTCACACATGTGCTTCTTATTAAGGCTTGTGAGTGTGTGTGAAACAACATGTAAGTATAATATGTAACAAAAGTATATCCAAGTATTGAATGACATTTAAA
The DNA here is from genome assembly GCA_910589775.1 of Avena eriantha. Classification (NCBI taxonomy): domain Eukaryota; kingdom Viridiplantae; phylum Streptophyta; class Magnoliopsida; order Poales; family Poaceae; genus Avena; species Avena eriantha. The sequence goes on from OU342745.1 coordinate 483,986,315, forward strand.
AGACCTCTTATTTTAAGATTTGTTATTCTATTTATCCTCTAGAGAAATGCTTAGTAATTATTTTTAAGGTATCTTAAAATAATAACTTTTGAAGAAATACATATTTTACAAAGTAAAGTAATTTAACTTGATGAATAGGCACTCCTAGGGTTTTATTTTAACTCACGTTTTATGAAAGAATCATGGCCTTGATTAAGTTAAGTGGATTACTTAAACTTAAGACTTGTCTATCCTTGATATTAGATGATATTATAATTTGTTCAATTCATAATGCTTCCTAGAGGTTATCTAAAAGTGGTATTGCTTTTATTTGAGTAATGTTTTCTTAATATTATAACTGAATAGAATCATTTATCTCCTTAAAAATGAGTGGTTATAATTTCTAAATATGGAAACAACATTACTTAATTATTTATGAATTATCCTTGGTTTCTTAATATATTTATGCACTTGTGGTTGAAATAATGGTAAAAAAATTAATAAGTCAAAAATAAGATTCTTGAGGATTTTAAATTTGATAAAATTCCTTTTGGTAAATAATATACATATATTTGTGAATGATAATTTTAGGAAATGCATTTAGGATGTTTTGGACTATCTTTACTATATGCTAACAATATTTAAAGACTAATATTATTATTAGACATTAAATGAATAATATTAAAAGTATTGGCATTTTAATATGTCTTTTATGAATTATTAAATAAGGAAATAATTTTTTAATTCAAGTTTAGAATATTAAACTTTTATTTTACTTCACAAGTGGAGTATTATATTTTTAGTATGTAGATATTATTTTTGTGATCATTTTGATATATTATATGTATTTTTATGCTTTTTAAATAATAAGATATGATTTTTATAAGTAGTATTACTTTATAAACACTTAATAAATAATAAATATTTAGTTAAGTGGCACAAAAATGTATGAAATAAGTTTATAATTGCATATTTTGTTTTTTCTAAGTATGTTGATATATTATAGTTATTTGTCTAAATTTTAAATAATAAGTTATTAATTTTATAAGATTTAGTTATCTTATAAAAATAACTATAAATAGTAAAACCTTATAATGATTATTTAATACTACATGGTAATAGATTTTAATTGTAGATTTTAATTTTCTCAAAAAAAATGATATATAATTTACATTTTCTGAATTATAAAACAAAATTTATTGAATTTATAAGGTTTAATCATTTTTTGAAAATCCTAAAAACAAAATGATTAAATGATTTTAGTGTGTCATGCTAACGTCAACTCTGCATTTCAAACTTTTTGTACTCAACTAAATCTAGCTCGAAGTCACTGACGGGTGGGGTCTCCACCATGTCTCTGCTGATGTCACCTCGCTGGAGAGATGACGTCATACCACTAGAGCATAGCAGCCACGCCAGTGTATGGCACCAGGGACATTGCTAAGGTGTGCATTCGATCGCATGAATCAAGGCAAACCTAATTGAGGCGGTGCCGCCCTCTAATGGTCGCCAGAGCATCGGCAACAATAATGACTAGCGGCGGCACTCGATGGTTCACGTCGCGGGCGTGGAGCAAAGTGAGGGAAAGATGGAGGAGACATGCCTGAGCAGCGCGGGCTCACCTTGGTGGCAGGGAAGATCTCGATTATGTCGATTGGAGACGGTAGCAAGCACAACTTCATGGATTGCGGTGATGTCCGGTGAAAGGGAACGGAGAAATTCGAGAGATTGTATCCCATTTGGCTTGATTCCTTCCTCCAGAATACCCTTATAGCTCTGGCGCTTCTCCTAATATTCTCCTTGGCCTCTAGCATGGCTTCCATCGACGACGGCGACGAGAAATCCAGTGAGCAGTGCCTAGTGATTTTGAAGAGATGAAGAAGGATACAGAGAGATTGAATGGGCTTCGAAGAACTAGGGTTTCCTGGCGATGCTCTTGTTGATTTTATAGCTCTCGACAAGGTCATGCTCGTCATTTCACCGTCGGCGATAGTGGAGATGCAACGGTGGCTATTGAGCTCTTCCGAGGTGGGAATCTTGACACTGCACTTTCTAGTGGGCGCGGAGAAGATAGGGACGTCAACATGGAGGTCAGCTACGACCGTGGGTCAAGGAAAACGGCGGCTCGGGACATGGATTCGTCGTCGATGTGTTGGCGCCCTCGCGAAGGAGACGAAGAAGAAGGTCTCCTTCTCCTCCTCAAAACGGTATCTGGGCTGAGCTGATATTGAGCCATAGCGGGGCGAGCAGGAGGCTGCGGTACACGCGTGGGTGACGGGGTAGGGCTAGGCTATGTTGGGCCATGGCCAATATTGTTTGCCTTTTCTTTTTTATTTCTGTTTCTATTTTCTTTTCTAGTTATCATACTTTTACAAAACATTTTTCAACCAGAATTTCTACAAGATTTAAGATACCAAAACTTTTTGTAAATATTCAAAATATTTTAGGGTTCACTCTTATTAAGTGATTTCCATAATTTTTGTCATTTTAAAATTAAAATTATTTGAGAGATCCACATGAGGAGCAACTCATAGTAATTTTGGGTTTGATTTATTATTTATGGAATATCCACAAAATGAATTTCATTTCTATTTGATTTATTAGGATTTTAAATTGTGAAGATGATTAAGGATAACCATAGAACCTTTTATATTTTGTATCATTTAGTAGTTTTAACATGTATATATAGTGGTTTAGGTTTCGTGGTTCTCAAAATTTGGTGATTTCTCCTATTCAAAACCTACTTGGTTTTAGTGTATAGAATTATGTAACATCCCAAAACTTTCATCCAAGGTTATTAAGATCCAAATCATCAAAATTAGGGTTTACAAAAACTTTTCCAATTAAAGTTAGTAAAGCATTCATGTGTATGTGCATTTAAATAGGAGTTGATTTGAATTGTCATGATTAAGTGATCCATTTTTTGTAAAATGATTCTTAGGTGAAATAAACATCATCAAAATCATTCCCAAACATTTCCCAAAAAAAAAAATTAAAATGAACAAAAGAATCAAATGGTCATTTTTGCCAAATTAACTACCATACCTACTTTGGCTATTCCTAGGACTCAAAACCTAACAGAAAAAATTGTGGATCTTTGCACCCCTTGCTAGTACACATAATGAGGTACCAAGGCCCACTTTGTGATCTGCCAAAAACATTCAAATACTAATTTTAAATGGCATTTTAAAATTGAATCTATTTCATATGGGAAGATCCCACTATTTCAAAAACCACTCAAACAAGCTCAATTTTCAAAACCCAAGCACCCACAGAGTCTCAAGCTTAGGACTAGCAAACCCACCAAAAATCTTTTCAAAATTCAAAATTAAAGTTCATGCGGCCATTTCATTAAACACCTTGTGGACAGATTTCAAACAAAACCAAATTCACGATTTTGAATAGTGTTCTGGCCAAACTTGTCTCCTATTTGACCCCCATTTGCTCCCAGTGTCTCCAAATGATCTAACCAAGGCTTAACTACCCCATCCCCTACCCCCTAGTGGCATGGACATGCCAAGCCGAGCACCAACTCGCCGGATGACCATGCCATCACCCCAGCAGACCACCTCCCCCTCTCTCGCCATGTCTAGCAGCTAGCTAGCACCTCACCGCCACCCACTGTCCCCTCCCCGAGCCAGGCCAAGCTGTGGACCACCGAGAAACCCCCGCGCCCAGTGCGACTGCGCCATGCCGAGCACGCGCCAGAGCGCCGCGCCCGGCACGCGTGCACAAGCCGCCGCTCGACCGCAGCCCGCGCCAACCGCGTCGCCATGACCCGGGGAGCACGCCAGACACCCCCATTCATCGTCCAATGCCTCACAGCCACCGCTCGCCGTCGAAGCCGCCGTCTCTGCCGCTCAGAGCGCCAGCTCCGCCCGACCGCATACCACCGCCCCTAAGCCCACATTAAATTCCTAGAGCACCGCCAAGAGACCGCGCTTCGATCGCCGCCCGCGGCCATGCCTCTAGCAGCCCGTAGCCATGTCGCCATTGTCGCCTGGCCATGCCACGCTATCCCGTCGTCGAGCCTATAAAAGGAGGGCACCCCTAGCCATTTGTAGCACACCATTCACCTCCCCTCACCTCACTGATCGTCCCACACCTCTAGCCGGAGCAAAGGGAGCAGCCGTTCACTGGAATTGTACCGGAGCAGGCCGCCTCTAGAGGAGAAGGGCGCCGCTGATTGCGACCACCCCCGGAGCTGCCTCGACCGTCCCTGAGCTCGCCGTCGACCACCAGTTCGTTTGCCCACCTCGCTGTCATCGCCGGAGCCCTGGTACGCCCCCTATGCACCCCCACCAAGCCGCTAGGGTTAGATCTCGCCGGCGACAGGTCCGTCGTCGACGACGATCCCCAGCCGTTGATTCCCACTCTAATCCAACGCCCCACATTGCCCCGTACCGCTTCGCGCGTTATGAGCCGCTGACTGGTGGACCTCCCCTGTCAGCTAAGCCCCGCGCTGCGGAGTGACACTAGGCCGTCCCATTAGCGTTTCCCGTGCAGCCCAGTTAGCGCCCGACAAGCGTGCACAAGCCGCCGCTCGACCGCAGCCCGCGCCCACCGCGTCGCCATGACCCAGGGAGCATGCCAGACACCCCCATTCTTCGTCCAATGCCTCACAGCCACCGCACGCCGTCGAAGCCGCCGTCTCTGCCGCTCAGAGCGCCAGCTCCGCCCGACCGCATACCACCGCCCCTAAGCCCACATTAAATTCCTAGAGCACCGCCAGGAGACCGCGCGTCGATCGCCGCCCGCAGCCATGCCTCTAGCAGCCCGTAGCCATGTCGCCACTGTCGCCTGGCCATGCCACGCTATCCCGTCGTCGAATATATAAAAGGAGGGCACCCCCAGCCATTTGCAGCACACCATTCACCTCCCCTCACCTCACTTATCGTCCCACACCTCTAGCCGGAGCAAAGGGAGCAGCCGTTCACTGGAATTGTACCGGAGCAGGCCGCCTCTAGAGGAGAAGGGCTCCGCTGATTGCGACCACCCCCGGAGCTGCCTCGACCGTCCCTGAGCTCGCCGTCGACCACCAGTTCGTTTGCCTACCTCGCTGTCATCGCCGGAGCCCTGGTACGCCCCCTATGCACCCCCACCAAGCCGCTAGGGTTAGAGCTCGCCGGCGACAGGTCCATCGTCGACGACGATCCCCAGCCGTTGATTCCCACTCTAATCCAACGCCCCACATTGCCCCGTACTGCTTCGCGCGTTATGAGCCGCTGACTGGTGGACCTCCCCTGTCAGCTAAGCCCCGCGCTGCGGAGTGACACTAGGCCCTCCCATTAGCGTTTCCCGTGCAGCCCAGTTAGCGCCCGGCAAGCGTGCACAAGCCGCCGCTCGACCGCAGCCCGCGCCCACCGCGTCGCCATGACCCAGGGAGCACGCCAGACACCCCCATTCGTCGTCCAATGCCTCACAGCCACCGCACGCCGTCGAAGCCGCCGTCTCTGCCGCTCAGAGCGCCAGCTCCGCCCGACCGCATACCACCGCCCCTAAGCCCACATTAAATTCCTAGAGCACCGCTAGGAGACCGCGCGTCGATCGCCGCCCGCAGCCATGCCTCTAGCAGCCCGTAGCCATGTCGCCACCGTCGCCTGGCCATGCCACGCTATCCCGTCGTCGAACCTATAAAAGGAGGGCACCCCCAGCCATTTGCAGCACACCATTCACCTCCCCTCACCTCACTTATCGTCCCACACCTCTAGTCGGAGCAAAGGGAGCAGCCGTTCGCTGGAATTGTACCGGAGCAGGCCGCCTCTAGAGGAGAAGGGCGCCGCTGATTGCGACCACCCCTGGAGCTGCCTCGACCGTCCCTGAGCTCGCCGTTGACCACCAGTTCGTTTTCCCGCCTCGCTGTCATCGCCGGAGCCCTAGTACACTCCCTATGCACCCCCATTGAGCCGCTAGGGTTAGAGCTCGCCGGCGACAGGTCCGTCGTCGACGACGATCCCTAGCCGTTGATTCCCACTCCAATCCAACGCCCCACATTGCCCCGTACCGCTTCGCACGTTATGAGCCGCTGACTGGTGGACCTCCCCTGTCAGCTAAGCCCCACGCTGCGGAGTGACACTGGGTCGTCCCATTAGCGTTTCCCGCGCAGCCCAGTTAGTTTGAATTAGGATTTTTCTTTTTAGTTTAAACTTAGTTCTGTCCCCTAGTTTGAAAATCAATTCAGAGAGATTTACAAATCCAAATGGAGTGATTCCAATTTTGTTAGAAAGCTACTGAAAAGATCTACCCAAGCCTGTTGGATTTAATTCAATCAGAGTTAGAAAACTCTCCTAGTAAAAATAATAATACAGAAGCATTTGCACCTTGCAACATTTTTATAAAATCAACCAAGATAGCTTTTGAGTTGATTCCAACTCTGAAAAATCACATTTCACTATGTATATCTGAATATGTAATAATATTAAGGTTGGCAGTGACTTTGGACTAGTACCAAAGTAATGCTATAGAAGCATTTCTAGTCACTTTAAATCATTAAATAATGAACTTAAACCAAAGTAATTATGATCCAACCCTTAAATCACATTCCCACATGTTAGAATATGTGGTGATGACATGTGTCCACATGATCCCATATTGAAGTGGTGAATATTAAATCTTAGTTAATTTTTCAATGAGTAGAAATTACTTTTCTAAAATAAAAAGGATGAAACTATTGAATAAAAGTTGTGATGCTTGTGATGATAATAGATTATCAACTATATGCCTTAGAGTGCTAATTAGACTAGTTAATTATTTTTTGGTGATTGTGTACTCCGTATGTATTTATAGACGATAGTACCGACCAAGTCTACGAGGAGGAGGAGTTCTACCAAGAAGACGAAGAAAACCTCAACCACTGCACTACCCAAGGCAAGCTAGCACTATCCAAGTTAACCCTTGCAAAATAAACTTACAAGCCACCATTAACAATGCAAGCTAACCCTTGCAAGCTAGATAATCTAAGCACATGCATTAGGCATGCTTTGGTTATACCACTTTGACTATTACTTACCCCAAGTATTATTTTCCAACCTTTACTTCAGTTACTTACCCATAGTTCTTTACTTGTTTAGAAGGTAGCATAAAGAGTATAAAACTTGGCCTATATAGAATCCTTTAGATGTCATTCTATGGCATGAGATTTATCCCATCTTTTCCACCTTAGTGAACACTCTTAACTTAGTAGATTAAAGCTAGATCAAAACTTGAGTCACTTTAGATGGGAACACTTGGTGAAAATGAATTATGAAAACCTTAGAATGATGAGTCATTCTATTGAGATGTTTTGACATGTGTTGAGAAACACAAATGGTTTATGATGATGAAAATGTTGAGGCATGAGCCTTAAACCTTTTATAAAACTAATGGTTGGATTCGGATGCGATACCATTCCAAATTTACCGTACAACCACATTACCTGAATTGGGTAAGGCTTCGCCGGAAGTTTATATGCATTAGTATTAGTTCCCTCGCGGGAGAGGTTTGAGCTGAGGCTACCTCTCAATGTTGTCCACCTATGCAGTGCCCAAGATGACAGATAGTCATGGTTGGGAGGCCATGCTCATAGGAGAGGTGCTTATACTAGGGTGTGTAAAGGAAAGGTTATGTTTGATTATCTGCGTACTAAGTATGATGATTCAGGGTTATCCCTGACAGATGTATCGAAACTTGTGGTGAAAGTGTACCACCTCTACAGAGTGTCAAACTATTCCAATAGCCGCGTCCACAGTTATGGACAGTTGGAATGGCCATACTGTTTCGTTGTTAGATGTTTTCAAAATGACTTATGAAAAGAATGATGAATCTTGACTTGACCACCACAGGGTTGTGTTTATGACACTATCTTCCCAACTTAAGTGATTCTAGAACTTTATTTTATCTTTCTTTGCTTCTGAACTCAGCTTAGGTTTCAAACTTAACTTTATAGTTAAACTTAGAGTTAGCACTTTAACTTAGAACTATCCTACTTATTAGTGGTAGTTTGCGAGTACTTAAAGAGTACTCGTGGCTTTTGTCCCTGGCTATTCTCATGGCCAGACTATGAAGGAGACTACGAAGATGATGGCCAGCAGGACGACTATGATAAGTAGGACTATATGCCTTTGTCAGCATTGCCTGTGCCCCTGAAGATGCCCCCCACCGCTACGCTTATCTTTTATTTCCGCTGCTTGTTGTATTAAGACTGGATCATGAGATCCTTATTTGTGTAAGACCTTATGTATAGTTTGTAATGGATGATGTACTGTGATATCCAATCCGTTATGTCTCGCAAAAATGGTAATCCTGGGATTGCGAGGTATGGCATAACAGGCATCTGGGATTAAAAATCCGGGTGTTGACAAGTTGGTATCAGAGCCATCCTGACCATAGGAGACCCTAGTTAGAATGGACGTCCAAACAAAAACTTAGTTTCAAAACCAAAGTGAGTATTTATGAATAACTATTTCCTATGTTATCCTTGGGAGTTCATTCTTTATCTCAAAAATTCATATGCCTCAAAATTCTTACATTACTACTTAAAAATTTGACACACTTGATCACTTCACTAACTTCCTCATCCTAAACACTTGTAGATGGAGTCTCAGTTCAGCAAGTTCTACCAGTTGGGAAACGGAGGTCAACTGATCTTCAAGAGGGATCTGGATTCACTATCGGAGTTACTGGGACGCCCACATCCGGAGTTTCTTGGATCTCAACTTCCAGGACCCCCAGGAGGAGACTTACAGTGGCTAGTCACCGCGGATCTTAGAGGAAGCATCGAAGCACCAACTTCTGGGAGAATTCAGTTCTCCATGAGAGAGAACAACTGGCTAGATGGATTAGCCAGGGCAATGCATGAAGCTCTCGCACGTCTATGTGCCCTCAGCTTCAACCAGATCCAAGGAACCCGTTTTGCTCACTATGCAAGACGTGACTTCATGGGAATGCCGATGGAGAAGCCAAGTCATCCAGCACTGTAGCGCCAAGTGGAGAACCTCGACTTTTTGTTGTATGATCGTCAGAAGGAGCTAGACAATGCTAGAGAGTTAGCCAACCAGAACCGTGCCATTGCTGACCAGAAGGCCTAGACTTTCGCACTGCTCGTCCAGGATCGCCAGTCTCTTTGTCGCCAGCGTGCAAAGAAGGATCGCACCATCGCCCGTCTTCGCAAGAAGGTGGCTGACCTCGAGAAGACCGTCAAGGAGTAGGAAGCTCAGCTTGCAGCAAAGGAGGAAGAAGAGGAGGTGAAGACATCCAGGGAGACATGGATTCTTACCTCAGCAATGATGACTTTCTAGAGGAGGATGTTGTGGACTTCTACACGGACGATGATGACTCCGACTTCATCGATGATGAGTAGATGCACTAGAGCACTGTCGTAGCATGAGATGTATCGGTCCCACTGTATCGTAGCTTACAGAATGGTTCTTCAAACCATCAGTTTCCCTTTGATTGTTGTGGTGTGTGTTGTATCGTGTGTTTGCTTTCATGAATGAAATTAAGTTAGTGGAAACACCTGAGTTAAACTCAAAGTTTTAGCTTTGAAACCAAAACCCTGAACCTTAGAAAATTCCCTCTTACCCCCGTATCTATCTCAACCTTCAGATGACTCATGGAAACCATACTGTTTGCAGCTCGTCTCAAGACCCAATGCTGCAGATTATGCAGATGTTAGTTGCAGGCCGTGAAGCAAGCAGGGCAGAGCGCCAAGCCAACTTAGCAACATTATAGCAAATAGCTCAGATGGCCCAAAACAACCAAGGACATGGAAACCAGGATCACCATGGATCCAAACACAAAAACTTTCAGAATACCAGTCCCCCAATCTTTAACCAAGCTGAAAACCCATTAGATGTGGATGACTGGTTGCAGACAATGGAAAACAACTTAGAAGTTGCAAGAGTTGATGAAAACGAGAAAGTTCTCTTCGCCACCCACTATCTGGCCGGAGATGCAAGAGCTTGGTAGACTAGTATCCGCAACATGAACCATGGTCAAGTGATGACATGGGAAGCATTCAAAGTCAAGTTCAGCCGCACCCACGTGCCGCAGGGTCTAGTCAACAGGATGAGAGATGAATTTTGCGACTTGAAGCAAGGTACAATGACTGTGGTGGATTACCGTGATAGATTCCTATCGCTTGCCGGGTATGCACCTTACTAGATCAACACGGAGGCCAAGAAGAAGGAGAGATTCTTGAACGGACTGCATGATGAGATGCAGACTGTCCTCGTCAACATCCGTTTCTAGGATCTCGAAGAGCTAGTCGACTCTGCCATTCAGATGGAAGGGAAGATTAACCAGGCAAATGACAACCGCAAGCATCGTATGATGCAGCAGTCTGGATCCAGCAGTCACCAGAACTACCATCACAACCCCTTACCAGGATATGCACCAAGGAACAATCGACCCCCGATGTCTCGCCCAAGCTACCCCAACCGTAGCAGAGGCAATGTGAAGTCTGGAGGAAATAATCACAACTCCGGAAATGCCAACAACTTCAACCGTGCACCTCCCAAGGCCAACAACAACAACACTACACCCAGAACTGGCAGCAATGTTGTACATGTCGCAGTCAAGGACAAGTCTCAGATCACTTGTTTCGAGTGTGGAGTGAAGGGTCACTATTCCAATGAGTGTCCCAAGAACACTGCCGCCAATGCCAATGTGAATGCCCCAGCTCAACAGCAGCGTCGTGTTCAACCAGGGAGAAGATTTGCCCTAGGGAACCCCCACAACCGCAACGGTCGTCTCTTCCACATGAATGCAGAAGAAGCCCAAGAAGCGCCAGACGCAGTGCTGGGTATGTTTTCTGTCAACTCAGTTTTAGCAAGAGTATTGTTTGATTCGGGAGCATCACATTCATTTGTCACCGAAGAATTTGCATGCACTAGTAAGATTCACCCAACCAACCTGAAGCATGTCATGATAGTTCAAATCCCCGGTTCAACAACCAAAGCTAGAAAAATTTGCAAAGCTGTGCCTATCAGAATACATGGGATAGATTTTTATGCCAACCTAATTGTACTTGGAACCAAAGGATTGGAAGTAGTACTAGGTATGGACTGGATGTCAAGGCATAAAGGACTGATAGACTGTGCTAAGAAAGCCATCACCATGACCAGTAGCTCTGGAGTCACCGTAGAGCATATCTCTGAAACCTTACCCCGTCAATTCAAGTGCAACAAGAGTGTAGCCCTGCCCACCATTGACTAGGTCAGAGTAGTCTATGAATACCCCGACGTATTCCCTGATGAATTGTCAGGTATGCCCCCGGATAGGGATATTGAGTTCATTATCGAACTAATCCCCGGAATCGGACCCATAGCCCAGAGACCCTATAGCATGAACCCCTCAGAGTTAGTGGAACTGAAGAAGCAGTTGGATGCCATGTTAGAAAAAGGCTTGATTCAACCAAGCGCTTCGCCATGGAGATCACCAGTGTTATTCGTCGACACGAAAGATGGAGGCAATCGTTTGTGCACAGATTACAGAAAGTTGAATGACGTCACCATCAAGAACAAGTACCCCTTGCCAAAGATAGAGGATCTATTGGATCAATTGATTGGAGCCCAGGTATTCTCAAAGATTGATCTTAGGACTAGTTATCACCAACTTAAGATTCGTGCAACGGATATTCCGAAGACCGCCTTTACTACTCTCTATGGTTTATACGAGTATACGGTTATGTCTTTTGGATTAACCAATGCCCCTGCTTATTTCAGGAACCTCATGAATAAGATCTTTATGAATTTCCTAGATAAGTTTGTAGTTGTATTCATCGACGACATCCTTATCTACTCCAAGTCAGAAGAAGAGCATGAGGAGCATCTGAGAATCATCCTAGAAACCTTGAGAGACCATCTATATGCCAAGTTCAGCAAGTGTGAGTTTTGGCTGAAAGAAGTAGGATTCCTAGGACATATTGTGTCTGCCGGAGGAGTCTCTGTTGATCCCGCCAAGATCAAAGATGTCGAAGAATGGGAAGCCCCAACCACTCAAACCCAAGTCTGTGCATTTCTCGGATTAGCGGGATATTACCGCAAGTTCGTAGAAGGATTTTCGAGCATCGCCAGACCCATGACCCAATTGTTTAAGAAGGACAAGAAGTTTGAATGGATAGACAAATGTGAAGCCAGTTTCTAGGAGCTGAAGAAGAGATTGATATCAGCCCCAATATTGATCATGCCAGACATCAAGAAGCCGTTTGATGTATATTGTGATGCATCCAAGATTGGTCTCGAATGTGTATTGATGCAAGAAGGCAAAGTCATCGCATATTTGTCTCGACAACTGAAGCAGCATGAGCAGAATTATCTGACCCATGATCTTGAACTAGCAGCCGTAGTGCTGGCATTCAAGACATGGCATCATTATCTGATGGGTAATCGTTGTGAGATTTACTTAGATCACAAGAGCTTGAAGTATATTTTCACTCAGAAGGAGCTGAATATGAGGCAAAGGAGATGGATCGAGTTATTCAAGGATTATGACCTTGACATTCACTATCACCCCGGCAAAGCCAATGTGGTAGCGGACGCTCTTAGATGATTGCCTTGTAGGCTAAACACTATGATCAAGGAGAAGCAGCCAAGCTTGTATGAGGAGTTGGAGCAGTTCAGAACTGAAGTAGTTAGCAAAGGATTCTTAGCTAGCATTGAACTTCAACCCACTTTGATTAGCCAAATCAAGGTAGCCCAGAAAGGTAATGAAACTATCAACGGAATCAAACATCGTATTGGTACAGGAAAGGTACCTGGATTCACGGTAGACGAAGAAGTTATTCTGTGGTACAAAGGACGTATATGTGTGCCCGTAGATTTGGAGCTGAAGCAAATTATCATGAAGGAAGCTCATGATACTATTTACTCTATCCACCCCGGAGGAACAAAGATGTATCAGGATTTGAAAGAGCAATTTTGGTGGCACAAGATGAAGAGAGAAATCGAAAGCTACATCGCCAAGTGCGACATCTCTCAAAGAGTGAAAGCAGAGCACCAGAGGCCTGTAGGACTGTTGCAACCATTGCAGATTCCAGAATGGAAATGGGATTCCGTCGGAATGGACTTTATCACCGGTTTGCCCACTTCCAGTAGGGGAAATGACTCAATCTGGGTCATAGTGGATAGACTGTCCAAGGTAGCTCACTTTATCCCTGTCAAGACAACCTACCAAAGTTCGAAGCTAGCAGAACTATATATTGCTAGGATTGTTAGTCTGCATGGGACCACCAAGACCATCGTATCAGATCGAGGAACCTAGTTTACCTCAAGATTTTGGCAGAAAGTCTAGGAAGGATTGGGAACCAAGTTGAACTTCAGCACCGCTTATCACCCGCAAACTGATGGACGGACTGAGAGAGTCAACCAGATCCTAGAGGATATGTTAAGAGCTTGTGTGTTGGAATACGGATCAAAATGGGAAGACTACCTGCCTTTCGTAGAATTCTCATATAACAACAGTTATCAAGCTAGTTTGCAGATGGCACCATTTGAGTTCCTATATGGAAGAAAGTGTCGTACCCCTTTGAATTGGTTGCAAGTAGGAGAGAGTCAGATCTTTGGACCCAACATTCTCCGAGAAGCAGAAGAAAAGGTTCACAAAGTCCATGAGCACCTCAAGACCGCCCAATCTAGACAGAAGAGTTACGCTGACAAAAGAAGGAGAGACCTGACTTTTAATGTCGGAGATTTTGTCTATCTCAAGGTTTCACCATTGAAAGGAACCCAACGCTTTAGTCTAAAAGGAAAGTTAGCCCCCAGATATATCGGGCCCTTCAAGATTCTGAACCGTCAAGGAGAAGTATCATATCAGCTGGAACTGCCTGAAGAGATGTCAGCCATCCATAATGTGTTCCATATCTCGTTGCTTCGCAAATGCTTAGAAGTGCCAGAGAAGACTGAAGTTTTCAAGAACATCGATCACAGAGCTGTTGAGATCAACAATGACCTGACATATCGTGAAGCACCCATCTGTATCCTAGAGGAATCTTACAGAACCACCAGGACCAGGAGTATCAAGTTTCTCAAGATTCAGTGGAGCAACCATACCGAGGAGGAAGCCACTTGGGAGCGAGAAGATTACATTAGGACAGAATTCCCAGATCTCTTTAGTTCCTAGTTTCTTTGTAAATCACGAGACGAGATTTTGTTTAAGAGGGGAAGATTTGTAACATCCCAAAACTTTAATCCAAGGTTATTAAGATCCAAATCATCAAAATTAGGGTTAAAAAAAACTTTTCCAATTAAAATTAGTAAAGCATTCATCTGTATGTGCATTTAAAATAGGAGTTGATTTGAATTCATGATTAAGTGATCCATTGCTTGTAAAATGATTCCTAGGTGAAATAAACATCATATAAATCATTCCCAAACATTTCCCAAAGAAAAACAAATCAAAATGAACAAAAGAATCAAATGGTCATTTTTGCCAAATTAACTACCATGCCTACTTTGGCTATTCCTGGGACTCAAAACCTAACAGAAACAATTGTGGATCTTTGAACCCCTTGCTAGTACACATAATGAGGTACCAAGGCCCACTTTGTGATCTGCCAAAAACATTCAAATACTAATTTTAAATGGCAGTTTAAAATTGAATCTATTTCATATTGGAAGATCCCACTATTTCAAAAACCACTCAAACAAGCTCAATTTTCAAAACCCAAGCACCCACAGAGTCTCAAGCTTAGTACTAGCAAACCCACCAAAAATCTTTTCAAAATTCAAAAGTAAAGTTCATGCGGCCATTTCATCAAACACCTTGTGGACAGATTTCAAACAAAATCAAATTCACTATTTTTAATAGTGTTCTGGCCAAACTTGTCTCCTATTTGACCCCCATTTGCTCCCACTGCCTCCAAATGATCTAACCAAGGCTTAACTACCCCATCCCTACCCCCTAGTGGCATGGCAATGCCAAGCCGAGCACTAACTCGCCGGTCGACCATGCCATCACCCTAGCAGACCACCTCCCCCTCTCTCGCCATGTCTAGCAGCTAGCCAGCACCTCACCGCCACCCACTGTCCCCTCCCCGAGCTAGGCCAAGCCATGGACCACCGAGAAACCCTCGCGCCCAGCGCGACTGCGCCATGCCGAGCACGCGCCAGAGTGCCGCGCCCGGCAGGCGTGCACAATCCGCCGCTCAACCGCAGCCCGCGCCCACTGCGTCGCCACGACCCAGGGAGCACGCCAGACACCCCCATTCGCCGTCCAACGCCTCACAGCCACCACTTGCCGTCGAAGCCTCCGTCTCTGCCGCTCAGAGCGCCAGCTCCGCCTGACCGCATACCACCGCCCATAAACCCGCATTAAATTCCTAGAGCACCGCCAGGAGACCACGTGTCGATCGCCGCTCGCAGCCATGCCGCTAGCAGCCCGTAGCCATGTCGCCACCGTCGCCTGGCCATGCCGCGTTATCCCGTCATCGAGCCTATAAAAGGAGGGCACCCCCAGCCATTTGCAGCACACCATTCACCTCCCCTCACCTCACTGATCGTCCCACACCTCTAGCCAGAGCAAAGGGAGCAGTCGTTCACCGGAATTGCACTGGAGCAGCCCGCCTCTGGAGGAGAAGGCGTCGCTGATTACGACCACCCCCGGAGCTGCCTCAACCGTCCCTGAGCTTGCCATCGACCACCAGTTCGTTTGCCCACCTCGCCGTCGTCGTTGGAGCCCTGGTACGCCCCCTATACACCCCCACCGAGCCGCTAGGGTTAGTGCTCGCCGACGACAGGTCCGTCGTCGACGACGATCCCCAGCCGTTGATTCCCACTCTAATCCAATGCCCCACATTTCCCCGTACCGCCTCACGCGTTATGAGCCGTTGACTGGTGGACCTCCCCTGTCAGCTGAGCCTCGCGCTGAAGACTGACACTGGGCCGTCTCGTTAGCGTTTCCCGCGTAGCCCAGTTCGTTTGAATTGGGATTTTTCTTTTTAGTTTAAACTTAGTTCTGTCCCCTAGTTTGAAAATCAATTCAGAGAGATTTACAAATCCAAATGGAGTGATTCCAATTTTGTTAGAAAGCTACTGAAAGGATCTACCCAAGCCCGTTGGATTTAATTCAATCAGAGTTAGAGGTCTCTCCTAGTAAAAATAATAAGACAGAAGCATTTGCACCTTGCAACATTTTTATAAAATCAACCAAGATAGCTTTTGAGTTGATTCCAACTCTCAAAAATCACATTTCACTATATCTATCTAAATATGTAATAATATTAAGGTTTACATGCAATGACTTTGGACTAGACCAAAGTAATGCTAGATAAGCATTTCTAGTCACTTTTAATCATTAAATAATGAACTTAAACCAAAGTAATTATGATCCAACCCTTAAATCACATTCCCACATGATAGAATATGTGGTGATGAAATGTGTCCACATGATCCCATATTGAAGTGGTGAATATTAAATCATATTTAATTTTTCAATGAGTAGAAATTACTTTTCTAAAATAAAAAGGATGAAACTATTGAATAAAAGTTGTGATGCTTGTGATGATAATAGATTATCAACTATATGCCTTAGAGTGCTAATTAGACTAGTTAATTATTGTTTGGTGATTGTGTACTCCGTATGTATTTATAGACGATAGTACCGACCAAGTCTACGAGGAGGAGGAGTTCTACCAAGAAGACGAAGAAAACCTCAACCACTGCACTACCCAAGGCAAGCTAGCACTATCCAAGTTAACCCTTGCAAAATAAACTTACAAGCCACCATTAACAATGCAAGCTAACCCTTGCAAGCTAGATAATCTAAGCACATGCATTAGGCATGCTTTGGTTATACCACTTTGACTATTACTTACCCCAAGTATTATTTTCCAACCTTTACTTCAGTTACTTACCCATAGTTCTTTACTTGTTTAGAAGGTAGCATAAAGAGTATAAAACTTGGCCTATATAGAATCCTTTAGATGTCATTCTATGGCATGAGATTTATCCCATCTTTTCCACCTTAGTGAACACTCTTAACTTAGTAGATTAAAGCTAGATCAAAACTTGAGTCACTTTAGATGGGAACACTTGGTGAAAATGAATTATGAAAACCTTAGAATGATGAGTCATTCTATTGAGATGTTTTGACATGTGTTGAGAAACACAAATGGTTTATGATGATGAAAATGTTGAGGCATGAGCCTTAAACCTTTTATAAAACTAATGGTTGGATTCGGATGCGATACCATTCCAAATTTACCGTACAACCACATTACCTGAATTGGGTAAGGCTTCGCCGGAAGTTTATATGCATTAGTATTAGTTCCCTCGCGGGAAAGGTTTGAGCTGAGGCTACCTCTCAATGTTGTCCACCTATGCAGTGCCCAAGATGACAGATAGTCATGGTTGGGAGGCCATGCTCATAGGAGAGGTGCTTATACTAGGGTGTGTAAAGGAAAGGTTATGTTTGATTATCTGCGTACTAAGTATGATGATTCAGGGTTATCCCTGACAGATGTATCGAAACTTGTGGTGAAAGTGTACCACCTCTACAGAGTGTCAAACTATTCCAATAGCCGCGTCCACAGTTATGGACAGTTGGAATGGCCATACTGTTTCGTTGTTAGATGTTTTCAAAATGACTTATGAAAAGAATGATGAATCTTGACTTGACCACCACAGGGTTGTGTTTATGACACTATCTTCCCAACTTAAGTGATTCTAGAACTTTATTTTATCTTTCTTTGCTTCTGAACTCAGCTTAGGTTTCAAACTTAACTTTATAGTTAAACTTAGAGTTAGCACTTTAACTTAGAACTATCCTACTTATTAGTGGTAGTTTGCGAGTACTTAAAGAGTACTCGTGGCTTTTGTCCCTGGCTATTCTCATGGCCAGACTATGAAGGAGACTACCAAGATGATGGCCAGCAGGACGACTATGATAAGTAGGACTATCTGCCTTTGTCAGCATTGCCTGTGCCCCTGAAGATGCCCCCCACCGCTACGCTTATCTTTTATTTCCGCTGCTTGTTGTATTAAGACTAGATCATGAGATCCTTATTTGTGTAAGACCTTATGTATAGTTTGTAATGGATGATGTACTGTGATATCCAATCCGTTATGTCTCGCAAAAATGGTAATCCTGGGATTGCGAGGTATGGCATAACAGGCATCTGGGATTAAAAATCCGGGTGTTGACAAGTTGGTATCAGAGCCATCCTGACCATAGGAGACCCTAGTTAGAATGGACGTCCAAACAAAAACTTAGTTTCAAAACCAAAGTGAGTATTTATGAATAACTATTTCCTCTGTTATCCTTGGGAGTTCATTCTTTATCTCAAAAATTCATATGCCTCAAAATTCTTACATTACTACTTAAAAATTTGACACACTCGATCACTTCACTAACTTCCTCATCCTAAACACTTGTAGATGGAGTCTCAGTTCAGCAAGTTCTACCAGTTGGGAAACAGAGGTCAACTGATCTTCAAGAGGGATCTGGATTCACTATCGGAGTTACTGGGACGCCCACATCCGGAGTTTCTTGGATCTCAACTTCCAGGACCCCCAGGAGGAGACTTACAGTGGCTAGTCACCGCGGATCTTAGAGGAAGCATCGAAGCACCAACTTCTGGGAGAATTCAGTTCTCCGTGAGAGAGAACAACTGGCTAGATGGATTAGCCAGGGCAATGCATGAAGCTCTCGCACGTCTATGTGCCCTCAGCTTCAACCAGATCCAAGGAACCCGTTTTGCTCACTATGCAAGACGTGACTTCATGGGAATGCCGATGGAGAAGCCAAGTCATCCAGCACTGTAGCGCCAAGTGGAGAACCTCGACTTTTTGTTGTATGATCGTCAGAAGGAGCTAGACAATGCTAGAGAGTTAGCCAACCAGAACCGTGCCATTGCTGACCAGAAGGCCTAGACTTTCGCACTGCTCGTCCAGGATCGCCAGTCTCTTTGTCACCAGCGTGCAAAGAAGGATCGCACCATCGCCCGTCTTCGCAAGAAGGTGGCTGACCTCGAGAAGACCGTCAAGGAGCAGGAAGCTCAGCTTGCAGCAAAGGAGGAAGAAGAGGAGGTGAAGACATCCAGGGAGACATGGATTCTTACCTCAGCAATGATGACTTTCTAGAGGAGGATGTTGTGGACTTCTACACGGACGATGATGATTCCGACTTCATCGATGATGAGTAGATGCACTAGAGCACTGTCGTAGCATGAGATGTATCGGTCCCACTGTATCGTAGCTTACAGAATGGTTCTTCAAACCATCAGTTTCCCTTTGATTGTTGTGGTGTGTGTTGTATCGTGTGTTTGCTTTCATGAATGAAATTAAGTTAGTGGAAACACCTGAGTTAAACTCAAAGTTTTAGCTTTGAAACCAAAACCCTGAACCTTAGAAAATTCCCTCTTACCCCCGTATCTATCTCAACCTTCAGATGACTCATGGAAACCATACTGTTTGCAGCTCGTCTCAAGACCCAATGCTGCAGATTATGCAGATGTTAGTTGCAGGCCGTGAAGCAAGCAGGGCAGAGCGCCAAGCCAACTTAGCAACATTATAGCAAATAGCTCAGATGGCCCAAAACAACCAAGGACATGGAAACCAGGATCACCATGGATCCAAACACAAAAACTTTCAGAATACCAGTCCCCCAATCTTTAACCAAGCTGAAAACCCATTAGATGTGGATGACTGGTTGCAGACAATGGAAAACAACTTAGAAGTTGCAAGAGTTGATGAAAACGAGAAAGTTCTCTTCGCCACCCACTATCTGGCCGGAGATGCAAGAGCTTGGTAGACTAGTATCCGCAACATGAACCATGGTCAAGTGATGACATGGGAAGCATTCAAAGTCAAGTTCAGCCGCACCCACGTGCCGCAGGGTCTAGTCAACAGGATGAGAGATGAATTTTGCGACTTGAAGCAAGGTACAATGACTGTGGTGGATTACCGTGATAGATTCCTATCGCTTGCCGGGTATGCACCTTACTAGATCAACACGGAGGCCAAGAAGAAGGAGAGATTCTTGAACGGACTGCATGATGAGATGCAGACTGTCCTCGTCAACATCCGTTTCTAGGATCTCGAAGAGCTAGTCGACTCTGCCATTCAGATGGAAGGGAAGATTAACCAGGCAAATGACAACCGCAAGCATCGTATGATGCAGCAGTCTGGATCCAGCAGTCACCAGAACTACCATCACAACCCCTTACCAGGATATGCACCAAGGAACAATCGACCCCCGATGTCTCGCCCAAGCTACCCCAACCGTAGCAGAGGCAATGTGAAGTCTGGAGGAAATAATCACAACTCCGGAAATGCCAACAACTTCAACCGTGCACCTCCCAAGGCCAACAACAACAACACTACACCCAGAACTGGCAGCAATGTTGTACATGTCGCAGTCAAGGACAAGTCTCAGATCACTTGTTTCGAGTGTGGAGTGAAGGGTCACTATTCCAATGAGTGTCCCAAGAACACTGCCGCCAATGCCAATGTGAATGCCCCAGCTCAACAGCAGCGTCGTGTTCAACCAGGGAGAAGATTTGCCCTAGGGAACCCCCACAACCGCAACGGTCGTCTCTTCCACATGAATGCAGAAGAAGCCCAAGAAGCGCCAGACGCAGTGCTGGGTATGTTTTCTGTCAACTCAGTTTTAGCAAGAGTATTGTTTGATTCGGGAGCATCACATTCATTTGTCACCGAAGAATTTGCATGCACTAGTAAGATTCACCCAACCAACCTGAAGCATGTCATGATAGTTCAAATCCCCGGTTCAACAACCAAAGCTAGAAAAATTTGCAAAGCTGTGCCTATCAGAATACATGGGATAGATTTTTATGCCAACCTAATTGTACTTGGAACCAAAGGATTGGAAGTAGTACTAGGTATGGACTGGATGTCAAGGCATAAAGGACTGATAGACTGTGCTAAGAAAGCCATCACCATGACCAGTAGCTCTGGAGTCACCGTAGAGCATATCTCTGAAACCTTACCCCGTCAATTCAAGTGCAACAAGAGTGTAGCCCTGCCCACCATTGACTAGGTCAGAGTAGTCTATGAATACCCCGACGTATTCCCTGATGAATTGTCAGGTATGCCCCCGGATAGGGATATTGAGTTCATTATCGAACTAATCCCCGGAATCGGACCCATAGCCCAGAGACCCTATAGCATGAACCCCTCAGAGTTAGTGGAACTGAAGAAGCAGTTGGATGCCATGTTAGAAAAAGGCTTGATTCAACCAAGCGCTTCGCCATGGAGATCACCAGTGTTATTCGTCGACACGAAAGATGGAGGCAATCGTTTGTGCACAGATTACAGAAAGTTGAATGACGTCACCATCAAGAACAAGTACCCCTTGCCAAAGATAGAGGATCTATTGGATCAATTGATTGGAGCCCAGGTATTCTCAAAGATTGATCTTAGGACTAGTTATCACCAACTTAAGATTCGTGCAACGGATATTCCGAAGACCGCCTTTACTACTCTCTATGGTTTATACGAGTATACGGTTATGTCTTTTGGATTAACCAATGCCCCTGCTTATTTCAGGAACCTCATGAATAAGATCTTTATGAATTTCCTAGATAAGTTTGTAGTTGTATTCATCGACGACATCCTTATCTACTCCAAGTCAGAAGAAGAGCATGAGGAGCATCTGAGAATCATCCTAGAAACCTTGAGAGACCATCTATATGCCAAGTTCAGCAAGTGTGAGTTTTGGCTGAAAGAAGTAGGATTCCTAGGACATATTGTGTCTGCCGGAGGAGTCTCTGTTGATCCCGCCAAGATCAAAGATGTCGAAGAATGGGAAGCCCCAACCACTCAAACCCAAGTCTGTGCATTTCTCGGATTAGCGGGATATTACCGCAAGTTCGTAGAAGGATTTTCGAGCATCGCCAGACCCATGACCCAATTGTTTAAGAAGGACAAGAAGTTTGAATGGATAGACAAATGTGAAGCCAGTTTCTAGGAGCTGAAGAAGAGATTGATATCAGCCCCAATATTGATCATGCCAGACATCAAGAAGCCGTTTGATGTATATTGTGATGCATCCAAGATTGGTCTCGAATGTGTATTGATGCAAGAAGGCAAAGTCATCGCATATTTGTCTCGACAACTGAAGCAGCATGAGCAGAATTATCTGACCCATGATCTTGAACTAGCAGCCGTAGTGCTGGCATTCAAGACATGGCATCATTATCTGATGGGTAATCGTTGTGAGATTTACTTAGATCACAAGAGCTTGAAGTATATTTTCACTCAGAAGGAGCTGAATATGAGGCAAAGGAGATGGATCGAGTTATTCAAGGATTATGACCTTGACATTCACTATCACCCCGGCAAAGCCAATGTGGTAGCGGACGCTCTTAGATGATTGCCTTGTAGGCTAAACACTATGATCAAGGAGAAGCAGCCAAGCTTGTATGAGGAGTTGGAGCAGTTCAGAACTGAAGTAGTTAGCAAAGGATTCTTAGCTAGCATTGAACTTCAACCCACTTTGATTAGCCAAATCAAGGTAGCCCAGAAAGGTAATGAAACTATCAACGGAATCAAACATCGTATTGGTACAGGAAAGGTACCTGGATTCACGGTAGACGAAGAAGTTATTCTGTGGTACAAAGGACGTATATGTGTGCCCGTAGATTTGGAGCTGAAGCAAATTATCATGAAGGAAGCTCATGATACTATTTACTCTATCCACCCCGGAGGAACAAAGATGTATCAGGATTTGAAAGAGCAATTTTGGTGGCACAAGATGAAGAGAGAAATCGAAAGCTACATCGCCAAGTGCGACATCTCTCAAAGAGTGAAAGCAGAGCACCAGAGGCCTGTAGGACTGTTGCAACCATTGCAGATTCCAGAATGGAAATGGGATTCCGTCGGAATGGACTTTATCACCGGTTTGCCCACTTCCAGTAGGGGAAATGACTCAATCTGGGTCATAGTGGATAGACTGTCCAAGGTAGCTCACTTTATCCCTGTCAAGACAACCTACCAAAGTTCGAAGCTAGCAGAACTATATATTGCTAGGATTGTTAGTCTGCATGGGACCACCAAGACCATCGTATCAGATCGAGGAACCTAGTTTACCTCAAGATTTTGGCAGAAAGTCCAGGAAGGATTGGGAACCAAGTTGAACTTCAGCACCGCTTATCACCCGCAAACTGATGGACGGACTGAGAGAGTCAACCAGATCCTAGAGGATATGTTAAGAGCTTGTGTGTTGGAATACGGATCAAAATGGGAAGACTACCTGCCTTTCGTAGAATTCTCATATAACAACAGTTATCAAGCTAGTTTGCAGATGGCACCATTTGAGTTCCTATATGGAAGAAAGTGTCGTACCCCTTTGAATTGGTTGCAAGTAGGAGAGAGTCAGATCTTTGGACCCAACATTCTCCGAGAAGCAGAAGAAAAGGTTCACAAAGTCCATGAGCACCTCAAGACCGCCCAATCTAGACAGAAGAGTTACGCTGACAAAAGAAGGAGAGACCTGACTTTTAATGTCGGAGATTTTGTCTATCTCAAGGTTTCACCATTGAAAGGAACCCAACGCTTTAGTCTAAAAGGAAAGTTAGCCCCCAGATATATCGGGC
Source organism: Avena eriantha (assembly GCA_910589775.1). Lineage (NCBI taxonomy): Eukaryota > Viridiplantae > Streptophyta > Magnoliopsida > Poales > Poaceae > Avena > Avena eriantha. The sequence continues at coordinate 484,009,824 of OU342745.1, forward strand.
CCTTCAAGATTCTGAACCGTCAAGGAGAAGTATCATATCAGCTGGAACTGCCTGAAGAGATGTCAGCCATCCATAATGTGTTCCATATCTCGTTGCTTCGCAAATGCTTAGAAGTGCCAGAGAAGACTGAAGTTTTCAAGAACATCGATCACAGAGCTGTTGAGATCAACAATGACCTGACATATCGTGAAGCACCCATCTGTATCCTAGAGGAATCTTACAGAACCACCAGGACCAGGAGTATCAAGTTTCTCAAGATTCAGTGGAGCAACCATACCGAGGAGGAAGCCACTTGGGAGCGAGAAGATTACATTAGGACAGAATTCCCAGATCTCTTTAGTTCCTAGTTTCTTTGTAAATCACGAGACGAGATTTTGTTTAAGAGGGGAAGATTTGTAACATCCCAAAACTTTAATCCAAGGTTATTAAGATCCAAATCATCAAAATTAGGGTTAAAAAAAACTTTTCCAATTAAAATTAGTAAAGCATTCATCTGTATGTGCATTTAAAATAGGAGTTGATTTGAATTCATGATTAAGTGATCCATTGCTTGTAAAATGATTCCTAGGTGAAATAAACATCATATAAATCATTCCCAAACATTTCCCAAAGAAAAACAAATCAAAATGAACAAAAGAATCAAATGGTCATTTTTGCCAAATTAACTACCATGCCTACTTTGGCTATTCCTGGGACTCAAAACCTAACAGAAACAATTGTGGATCTTTGAACCCCTTGCTAGTACACATAATGAGGTACCAAGGCCCACTTTGTGATCTGCCAAAAACATTCAAATACTAATTTTAAATGGCAGTTTAAAATTGAATCTATTTCATATTGGAAGATCCCACTATTTCAAAAACCACTCAAACAAGCTCAATTTTCAAAACCCAAGCACCCACAGAGTCTCAAGCTTAGTACTAGCAAACCCACCAAAAATCTTTTCAAAATTCAAAAGTAAAGTTCATGCGGCCATTTCATCAAACACCTTGTGGACAGATTTCAAACAAAATCAAATTCACTATTTTTAATAGTGTTCTGGCCAAACTTGTCTCCTATTTGACCCCCATTTGCTCCCACTGCCTCCAAATGATCTAACCAAGGCTTAACTACCCCATCCCTACCCCCTAGTGGCATGGCAATGCCAAGCCGAGCACTAACTCGCCGGTCGACCATGCCATCACCCTAGCAGACCACCTCCCCCTCTCTCGCCATGTCTAGCAGCTAGCCAGCACCTCACCGCCACCCACTGTCCCCTCCCCGAGCTAGGCCAAGCCATGGAACACCGAGAAACCCTCGCGCCCAGCGCGACTGCGCCATGCCGAGCACGCGCCAGAGTGCCGCGCCCGGCAGGCGTGCACAATCCGCCGCTCAACCGCAGCCCGCGCCCACTGCGTCGCCACGACCCAGGGAGCACGCCAGACACCCCCATTCGCCGTCCAACGCCTCACAGCCACCACTTGCCGTCGAAGCCTCCGTCTCTGCCGCTCAGAGCGCCAGCTCCGCCTGACCGCATACCACCGCCCATAAACCCGCATTAAATTCCTAGAGCACCGCCAGGAGACCACGTGTCGATCGCCGCTCGCAGCCATGCCGCTAGCAGCCCGTAGCCATGTCGCCACCGTCGCCTGGCCATGCCGCGCTATCCCGTCATCGAGCCTATAAAAGGAGGGCACCCCCAGCCATTTGCAGCACACCATTCACCTCCCCTCACCTCACTGATCGTCCCACACCTCTAGCCAGAGCAAAGGGAGCAGTCGTTCACCGGAATTGCACTGGAGCAGCCCGCCTCTGGAGGAGAAGGCGTCGCTGATTACGACCACCCCCGGAGCTGCCTCAACCGTCCCTGAGCTTGCCATCGACCACCAGTTCGTTTGCCCACCTCGCTGTCGTCGTTGGAGCCCTGGTACGCCCCCTATACACCCCCACCGAGCCGCTAGGGTTAGTGCTCGCCGACGACAGGTCCGTCGTCGACGACGATCCCCAGCCGTTGATTCCCACTCTAATCCAATGCCCCACATTTCCCCGTACCGCCTCACGCGTTATGAGCCGTTGACTGGTGGACCTCCCCTGTCAGCTGAGCCTCGCGCTGAAGACTGACACTGGGCCGTCCCATTAGCGTTTCCCGCGTAGCCCAGTTCGTTTGAATTGGGATTTTTCTTTTTAGTTTAAACTTAGTTCTGTCCCCTAGTTTGAAAATCAATTCAGAGAGATTTACAAATCCAAATGGAGTGATTCCAATTTTGTTAGAAAGCTACTGAAAGGATCTACCCAAGCCCGTTGGATTTAATTCAATCAGAGTTAGAGGTCTCTCCTAGTAAAAATAATAAGACAGAAGCATTTGCACCTTGCAACATTTTTATAAAATCAACCAAGATAGCTTTTGAGTTGATTCCAACTCTCAAAAATCACATTTCACTATATCTATCTAAATATGTAATAATATTAAGGTTTACATGCAATGACTTTGGACTAGACCAAAGTAATGCTAGATAAGCATTTCTAGTCACTTTTAATCATTAAATAATGAACTTAAACCAAAGTAATTATGATCCAACCCTTAAATCACATTCCCACATGATAGAATATGTGGTGATGACATGTGTCCACATGATCCCATATTGAAGTGGTGAATATTAAATCATATTTAATTTTTCAATGAGTAGAAATTACTTTTCTAAAATAAAAAGGATGAAACTATTGAATAAAAGTTGTGATGCTTGTGATGATAATAGATTATCAACTATATGCCTTAGAGTGCTAATTAGACTAGTTAATTATTGTTTGGTGATTGTGTACTCCGTATGTATTTATAGACGATAGTACCGACCAAGTCTACGAGGAGGAGGAGTTCTACCAAGAAGACGAAGAAAACCTCAACCACTGCACTACCCAAGGCAAGCTAGCACTATCCAAGTTAACCCTTGCAAAATAAACTTACAAGCCACCATTAACAATGCAAGCTAACCCTTGCAAGCTAGATAATCTAAGCACATGCATTAGGCATGCTTTGGTTATACCACTTTGACTATTACTTACCCCAAGTATTATTTTCCAACCTTTACTTCAGTTACTTACCCATAGTTCTTTACTTGTTTAGAAGGTAGCATAAAGAGTATAAAACTTGGCCTATATAGAATCCTTTAGATGTCATTCTATGGCATGAGATTTATCCCATCTTTTCCACCTTAGTGAACACTCTTAACTTAGTAGATTAAAGCTAGATCAAAACTTGAGTCACTTTAGATGGGAACACTTGGTAAAAATGAATTATGAAAACCTTAGAATGATGAGTCATTCTATTGAGATGTTTTGACATGTGTTGAGAAACACAAATGGTTTATGATGATGAAAATGTTGAGGCATGAGCCTTAAACCTTTTATAAAACTGATGGTTGGATTAGGATGCGATACCATTCCAAATTTACCGTACAACCACATTACCTGAATTGGGTAAGGCTTCGCCGGAAGTTTATATGCATTAGTATTAGTTCCCTCGCGGGAGAGGTTTGAGCTGAGGCTACCTCTCAATGTTGTCCACCTATGCAGTGCCCAAGATGACAGATAGTCATGGTCGGGAGGCCATGCTCATAGGAGAGGTGCTTATACTAGGGTGTGTAAAGGAAAGGTTATGTTTGATTATCTGCATACTAAGTATGATGATTCAGGGTTATCCCTGACAGATGTATCGAATCTTGTGGTGAAAGTGTAGCACCTCTTCAGAGTGTCAAACTATTAGAATAGCCGCGTCCGCGGTTATGGACAGTTGGAATGGCCATACTGTTTCGTTGTTAGATGTTTTCAAAATGACTTATGAAAAGAATTATGAATCTTGACTTGACCACCACAGGGTTGTGTTTATGACACTAGCTTCCCATCTTAAGTGATTCTAGAACTTTATTTTATCTTTCTTTGCTTCTGAACTCAGCTTAGGTTTCAAACTTAACTTTATAGTTAAACTTAGAGTTAGCACTTTAACTTAGAACTATCCTACTTATTAGTGGTAGTTTGCGAGTACTTAAAGAGTACTCATGGCCAGACTATGAAGGAGACTACCAAGATGATGGCCAGCAAGACGGCTATGATAACTAGGACTATCTGCCTTCGTCAGCATTGCATGTGCCCCTAAAGATGCCCCCCACCTCTACGCTTATCTTTTATTTCCGCTGCTTGTTGTATTAAGACTGGATCATGAGATCATTATTTGTGTAATACCTTATGTATGGTTTGTAATGGATGATGTACTGTGATATCCAATCCGTTATGTCTCGCAAAAATGGTAATCCTGGGATTGCGAGGTATGGCATAACGGACATCTGGGATTAAAAATCTGGGTGTTGACAAATTACCATAGAACAATCTTGGTTAGGTCATTATGGATGAATAACAATCACTAATGGAGAAATGAAGATGTTCATTTACAAGTAGTTACCATGAGTTTTGAGAGGATTTAATAGACTCATTTTCTATTATGGATATGGATGAAGATTAAGGGCTAAGACATATTGCCATCATGTTTTGTGACCATAGATGATATCTGAACTTAGAGTGAGTTGTATAGATTACTCCTTAATGTGGTCTTGATGGTTCTATGATTCTAGGTTTCTATTAGGGTTTAAGGGAATAAGGTAGACAAGGCTTTCGTCAATACACACTCAACTAGTATTCTAATTATCTCATAGAAGCTTCATTTGACTAAGAGATATTATTCAATGGTTACCTAGAAATAAGAAATGATTCCATAGCCAACTTGATTCTAGGGTTTTGGACAAACAAGTAGACATGGGACCTATCATGGCTTGCTATAATCTTGGTTAAAGGTTTCTCAAGAATTCCTATCATCAATACTTGACTATGCATGACTTTAGTTAAGGAATTACTTTCCTAAATATACTCTGTATATTTATCTTATCTCATTCACAAAGGTTACACTTTTCTAAATAAACTAATCATCTGACTTCACCATATCCATCAACACCTAATGACATGGTCATGCCACTTCTTCATTATTCAATCTCCATTCTTCCTTTACTACATAACTTCCATTTCTTAGCTACCCTTGATGAATCTATCAATGTAGTTATTTCTAGTTCCATCCATTAACGCTTTTATATTCTCCTTGCATCTACTTCCAAGGCTTGCAATATTACAATCCTCACTAAATCACAAGTGATATCAATCCTCTGGAAGAGGTATGGTATTGTTCCCCATAATACAATATTGTTCTTGTATTAGCCTGGTTAACATTACCGTTCCTTCAACCACTCCCTTTAACTCAGATTCTATATTTCATCATACACTAGCTTGTTCTCTTGATCAAGATTGGTGCTTAACTAACTAAGTTTTAATGTATTTTGATAAAGCAATATCAACTCTTCAACACATAGTCACTTATCCTCAAGTGACTTGAGTATAATGACCACTATCTATTATGTACACTAAGCTTAGGCTTCTAATTGTCTGACCAAGATCTATCCTCAACTAAATAGTAGGCTTATACTGGTCTCTTTATAAGGTTTATCCTGTTAATGAAGTTTACTTTAGGTTTGTACCTACTTGATTTAACAATATTATTCCTTAACACTCTATCTTCTCTAACTTCTTCATAACTCCTTAAGTACTTGTTAATTCTTAGGTTTAGATGCTTCTTCTAGTTAAATCATGGGTGAGTTAACTTCTCCAACATCAAATGGTCTGATCTCCACTAGGGATCTCATTCTAATTAAGATGGCTCATGCTATCTTAACTAGTTCCTTTTTCCTATTGCTTTACTTAGGACTTTGGAAGCTCAACATAATAGGTCAAGGGCTAAAGGTCAACAATTGCTCAGTTAAATCTTGATCACTCTACATCAATGGTCACATGCCCTAGAACATGGTTCAATAGGTGTTGGGGGGATACCCCCGAGTAGGGTCACGCCGGGGTTTACAGGCCGAGTTAGCCGAGGTACGGCAAGGTCAAAGCGAAAGCTGGCCGGGCACCTCAAGCCAGGACGACTTACGGGGTAACCCGGCCTAGAGGATGACTGCTTAACCGTGTCCCGGCCGACGTATATCATATGTCGGCAAGCTCTATGTAACTCATCTGCAGGTACCCACGGGGCCGGATTAACCAGGCCTGAGCCGGGTTATATCAGGCTTGCAACAGAAGGAAGGTATCCCGCTGGTCAAAAGGTGGTCTCTGTGCGCTGGAGCGTGAGCGAAGCGGACAGAGGGAAGGACCAGCAGGGCGTGGCCGACAAAGGTGACGTAGCCTATGTCGGCTGACGCTGGCACCGTAGAGGGTTACGTAGCCTCTGCATGGCTTACAAAGGGAAAAGGTGACCCGGTCGGTTTGCTATTTTGGGAGAGGCATATTCCCAGGAATATGCCTCCACGTAAGCCCTAGCTGGTAGCCTCGCCTCCCCTTTATAAGGAGCGCTAGGACCTCAGTAGAAGGGGATCACGGGCTGGAATGCTGGCGATTTGGTAGTTCATTGAGTAGAAGTAGTGGTGAGAGTAAGAGAGTTTCTTCTTCCTCCTCTCCCCAATACAGCTTAAGGAGCATCTGCAAACTTGGTGAACTTGAAGAATACAAAGCAACTGTGTGTGGAATCACCACACTATCCCTCCCTGGATTCCTCTAGTGCATATTGGCCCCACCTTTAGCCTATCCATGGCATCTGTCGTGACACTGCCACGACAGTTGGCGCCCACCGTGGGGCTAGCGGCACTAGCAGGAGTGAAGGTCCGGACGGGAAGCATCATTGGCACCAGCGAGAGCATCGTCTCTGGGCTCGTTCAGCACTTTGGAGCGCTCGACTACGTCAGCGACAATGCTGGTAGCTTCGGCAGGCGACCTTCACCGTGCAATGGCCTCTTCATCAAGCTTGGCGCCCATAAGATCTACATCAGCGTCGATGTGTCTTGCGTTCACCCGCGGCACGTCGTCGAGGGAGGCGAGCCACCCCTTAGCGCGACTCGTGGTGCGCATATCACTCGCTCCCATGACCGCGCCGAGGGGATGATGACAGCGCCTGACGCTGGCGCGAGCAAAGACCTGGCACCATGTCCGGAGGTAACACCTAAGGCGCCTAGGAATGGTAGAGGTCCTCCACTAGAGAGGCCAGAGAATTTGATGCAGTAGGCAATAGATAGCTTGGCATCCCCCATAGCACCTGTGGTAGATCCGTCTCAGGCACAAGCCGAGTTAGAGGAAACTAGGCAGAAAATACTAGAGGGTGCGAAAAAGATAGCCGCGGCTCAGCAGTCATTGAACATGACATTGCGCGAGTACGCAAGAGCAAATAAGGTAGATGTTGTAAAAGTAAAAGGGAGAAACCTCATCAGTGAAATGAACAAAGAGGGCGATACTAGAGTTGAGGAATCAGAGAACCTTTTGTCCATGGGGCTGCCGAAGTACAGCACCCCGGCAAAGAACCTCAGGGCAGCGAATGCAGCTGCATCTGAATTAGAAGGGTTGATAGGTGAAGCACGGCAAAGATAGCAGGAGAGGGTCAACGAGTTAGTTCGGATTGCTAACAAACAAAATGAGGAGTTGCTCAGGGCTAACCCGGTAAGAGCTGGGGCTTCCAAGGTCTTTTCTTCGGCAGTGGGTAACCCGGAGAAATCTGCTGGGGCAGCATCATCCCCTCATGATGGCCCTAGAAGAGAGGAGGTGGTAACATCGGCAAGGAGAAACAAACAGATAGTCTCGTATAACCCGGCAAGGGCAGGGAAAGGAAAGGAAGTGCAAGGAAATGAGGATCGACAAAGTGTCAGCCAAGGTGAAGCTGGCCGAGGTAACCGCGACCAAGACAATGCCGGTCAGAGAAACGCTCGAAACGGCAATGCCGGACAGTGTAACTCGGCGGGTGCAGGGCAAAACCTAACTCGGCAACAGCAGCAGCGGAGTATACCTCGGCAAGAGCAAAGTGCTAGCCAGGGTATGCGGCAGAGAAATGCTCAACAAGAGCAAGACAGATACAACGACGGTGATTCGGAAATGCTGAATGCAGGATACGATAGGCCGGATCATCATGTGATAGGGTCAGGGTTGGGAAGTAGGAACTTGCTGCCGGATGACGCTAGGCTAAAGCTAGATCGGCTCTATAGGTCGGTGCAGATTGAGGGGCAGGGTCCTCCGGGTCCAGCGTGCTTTGGGCCCCGGATCATGAAAAGAGCCTCCGGTACCTAACTTCCAATTACCCAGAGGCACGAAAACATATGACGACACCACTAAGCCGGAGGATTGGTTGATTAACTACACAACGGCAGTAAAAATTGCTACAGGCAATTTGAGATGGGCAGTGAGATACGTACCTCAGATGCTGGAGGGGCCAGCGAGGGTATGGCTAAACAATTTGCCACCCGGTAGTATCAACTCCTGGCTGGATTTTGAGGAAATGTTCATCAGTAACTTCTCAAGCACATATCAGAGGCCGAATAGACCACAGACCCTAGCAATGTGCAAGCAGAGACCAAATGAGACAGACCGGGAGTTCCTAACTCGCTGGTGCAACGTGAGAAACTCATGTGAAGGCGTGATTGAGTCACAGGCCATAGCTTGGTTTGCACAAGGGTGTAGATACGCAAGCATGTTGTGGAAAAGGCTACAAAGGGATATGCCAACTACACTGGCAGAAACAATCGGGATTGCTAATTCGTATGCTTTAGGTGATCTGACTCAACCCTGGCTTGTGTCAAACGAGTCAAATGAGGAGTACTACCAGCGAGATGGAGCCGGATCATCCCGGCGAAATTACTACCGGAGTAAGATAAGAGATGATAGACCGGATTACAGGCATAGTTTGCAACAAGTTGCTGCTGTAAATCAAGATCAACCCGGAGCAGGGAGTAATCAGCGTCAGAAAACTGGAGGGCAGCAGTGGACTCCAAGAAATGATGGCAAGAAAACTTGGACGCCGGAGCAAAAGAAACAGTGGCAAGAAAAGAAAGACTGGCCGAGATATACGTATGAGGCAATGCTGGATCAGCCGTGCCAATTTCACACGCCAAATCCAAGTAACCCGGCGGGTCATACAACTCGGCAGTGTGAGTGGATGAGGAAGATAGAGCAAAGTGGCTCGGGGAATGCTCAGGCACCTCGGAATGATCAACCTCGGCAGCAACTACTCTCCGGAGCAAATACGCAACAGTTAATATTGCCACCACCTCCACCGAGGTATGAGAACCATGAGAGAAGAGATGCAGTGAATCATCTGGAAAATCAGCATCAGCCAGATCAAAGGTACCCCGGCAATGAGGGAAGAAATGAATACAAGGAGCATCACCAGAGTTACTGTGTGTTAACCACGAAGGAAACAGATAGAAAGAGCTTGCAACGCCGACATATGGAGGTGAATGTCGTTATGCCGGCAGTGAAGAGGTATATGCCTTGGTCTGATCAGGAAATTACCTGGAGTATCAAGGACCATCCCAGCACTATAAGGAATCTGCCTATATATGACCCTCATTTTCGTCACAGAATCGTCACAATAGTCTGTTTATGACGATTTTGAGATCGTCGAAAGCGGGGCATCGCAAATGAACTATAACGACGATTTTTGCGAAATCGTCATAACCGTGTATGACGATCTCGCAACGTCATAACCTCTATGACGATCTATTATCGTCATGGGACATCTAGTATGGCCACGTCATATCCTACATGGCAGATCCTATGTGGCAAGAATTCTGCCCGGTCCACTTCACCCGTTTATATGGGCCAAGCCCATTCAATCAATTTATGCTTATTAATTCTGGTCTTAGCTAGATGGGCCAAATTCTACATTTTCAACTGTTTTTTTATGTCTTGGCCTTTTTACAATCCATTTAATTTCCAATTTCGGCCTTTTTGTTAGATGGGTCCCAATTGTCAGATTGTTCTACAATGGGTCTGAACTGTCAGGTTGTTCTAGACAATGGGTCCCAATTGTCAATTCTCATTTGTGAGATTTGAATTATTTTCACATCAAAATAATAATTAATATACCAATTAGAAAGGATAATGAAAACACATGAAAATATATAAATAATATCCAGAATCGCTTTGCTACAGTATGACAGTCAGAATAGTTAGAACACATTACAACGATCACATCACAACGAATTCAGCCATCAAATCTTTCATAGCTTGGAACATACAAACTAAACTCTCAACAAGTACTAAAGCTAGGTACTCTGGAACTTCATCAGCATGTAGCTCTCGTAAAGATGATTTTAATGGTGTACTCAGCCTTGGGCTTCTCGGCCTTCTGCATTTCAAACAGAAAAGTACCATTAGCACAAGATTAGATTTCACTTAGTTCTTATACTATAGGATAGAATCACCTATAAAAACTTAGTTGGCACAATCATCTGTATATGAACAGATAATGTACCACATCTTTGACAACAGAAGTTGAGAAAACAATATTACTAGCAAGAACTAGGCAAGCTGAGAACATGTACAACAGATCATGTAACTTCTATTTGAAACACAACCAATACATACTTGAACCTGATATGAAAAATATAAAGGAACTAGTTACATTAAGAAAGAAAACTTGCTGGTAGTATCATGAGCAATGCCTAGCATTTTTTAAAAACTGGAGTATAGTGTTTTCCTATACAGATCATTATCACTTATCACTTACACCATGACTCGAAAGAAACACATACAACAGTTACCAAATTAACATCATAGACTCTACAAGATCCTAGTAATAGCTAATCAGAAAAAAATCCTTTTCACATAGGGACTTCACTCAAAAATAATGCATGGCATCATGATCCATCAACCAAGTAACAAAGAGGAGAAAGGGATAGACCGGAGACTTCTCTAATTTGAAGAAGATGTTGCTCCGGTTGCAGCACTACATCGGGTCTGCGAGAACAACCAGCATGAATACAAGTTAATAGTAGCATCAAGCATCAAATCTCAGGTAAAGCAAGAAGTACAAGAGTGTGCTATAAACAGAGAACATCCAGCAATTTGTAAAAATATGACTTATCAACTCCTAAGAAGATACAACTAGCCACAAAATATATGACCATCAAATGTTTGCTGACTATGAAGCTTTCACTTCTTCCACCTTCATCCTAGAGCTTCTGTAAAAGAAAGGAAAATATGGTAATGGCTGTCAGTTGGAAAGAAAGCAATATCTTCTAAAAATAACACAGATTAGCTAGAAATAAAATAAGCATGTACTATGTTTCTCCAGTAAACAATTCCCGTGTGCTCTAGTTCTAAATCACAGTCTAGCACAGTTTAAATTGAAGATATGAACAAGCTCATTGGATGGTTCACTTAGTGTAAAATTTATTGACAGCGGGTACATAGTTCTTGCTTAAATAGATTTTGAACTAGTATGTGAACAAGAAAGCAAGCATGAATACTGTATGCCGACATAGTATGCTGACAAAGTTCCTGATTAACCACTACCCGCCACTAGAATAAACCATCATAGATTGATACTGTTGTTATAATGTTTGTGCGACTTAAATAATCAAGGGACACGCCTCAATTCGAGGATTTCCTAGCCCAATATGGCTCGGCTTTGTACAGGTTCAGATAAAAGACCGACAACTGCTCCTAATTCTTAAAACATTTAACTAGTAGCTTCACTGGGAGCACCATCCGAATTGAAATTTACTTCTCTCAAGCAAGCAAAATACTATAGAAAGGAAAATGAACTGAGTTAGGCAACACCATTGACAAGGAAATAATCTCTCATGGTACCTCCAGGAACCTAATGCAATGGCAAGTTTCAATATTGTAGCAAGAATACCATCTAACTGTTATATACTAGTGTCATCTCTAGCATGTAGAAAGACTTAAGTTTGAATGAGTAGAAGGAAAGCTCAAAATCCTAGAGAAGTCACCATTGAAGAAAATTACCTTCTTAATTCCAATAAGGTGACTTTCTCCATTTAAAACCGATGGGTTATTCACTAGTACTAATCCAAGTAATGCATCTACCAGTATTAGCTATGGATGGATAATACACAAGCACCTAAATATAGCTTCTACTACTGTTGCTGATTGCAAACCACATCCCACAAATCAGCACACCATCGCTGGGAAGGAACCCACATACCTGATACCTGCTGGCTCTCAATGGAACTCACAATGGGCGGGAACGACACGAAGCGCCAACCAGCGGCGACGGCAGAAGCAAAATTCCTGAACCCTTGGCGGCGGAGGTCATCTAGCGCCGGCTGCTGCTGCTGCTTGTGCCGTCCCCCACGGCCAGGCGCGTGCCCGTTCTGCATTGCATGGCTCGACTGCTTCTCCGTCGCGGCCGTTTGCGTTGCGGGGCAGCGGTCTTTGAGACGGGCGGGCAGCAACTGAATACACACCTTACACACACAAATCAGGAACCTAATGGTCGAAGAAGAAGCCAGCAAACGGATCGAAGAAGCAGCCATGGGTGAGAAGGGGAGAGATCGTGTACGTACCATCTCGCCTAAGAGAAAGGGGCTCCGGAGCGACCACCATCTCCTCCTGAGCGAGCGGCGGCGCGAGGGTCCGACCCTGTGCACGAGCGGCGGCGGGGTGATGTCACCCCTTGCGCGAGAGGCGCCACGGGGATCCGATGGGCAGGTCTTCTCCAGCAGCGCGTACGCGAGCTCGCCGCTATGGCTGGTGGTGGGAGGGCAGATGCGACCACCATCTCCTCTTGAGAGAGCGGCGGCGCGAGGGTCTGACCCGTGCACGAGAAGGGGATTAGGGTTTGGGGGTCTATTCGTCGGCGTGGATGTCCTTCTCAGTCACGATCAGGATAGGTGGAGTGGATTTTACTAAACTATCCCTGACCACTTCGAAAAGTGTGTGGGAATTGCAGGATGTATTCGTCATTTCGGCCCAAAGTGTGGGGAATATGAGGAGGCGGGAGAATTAAAATTCTGAGCGGGAGACCAATTCCAGGCGTTGGATGAAGCCTAGGTGGACGGCTGAGATTTTGTTTTAGTGGGCTGATCCGTGGGTAGTCCCATTCTCTATTTTGATTGGGTGGCTCTGTTCTGCATGCCTATAGGGTTTTGTTCGGGCATTTCTCGATTCTAAGTTTGTAATAATATTTCCATCTTTTTCAAAAGTGTGCACCTTAGTGTGATAAACAATGTTACAGGAGGAAGTTTTTATTTTCGTCGATCAACAAATGCATTTTCCATTTTCCGAGTGCCAAAATCGGGGCGTTTTGTAAAGCAACCACCAAATGATAGTTTCAAAATGCTACCACCTCATTTTTCCAAAATACTAGACCACCTTATATGGACAATGTCCCAACCGGGGATTTTAAAACCTTTTATTCCACCCCTGGTGAAAAAGACAAATGTGTGCCGAATCGGTAGGAAGTGGGTCCAGTTTGAACTACATGTACATGATCTGATGCTCATGATTTTTTGTAAAAATCATTTTTAGACTCACAGTATGATGTTTCTTCAGAGATCCAACACAATTTTAGCGAGGCTCAGCCCCGAGCTAAGAACCTTCATGCCCGCCGTTTTGACCATAGTTTGAAACGGGCATAAAAAATTAAAAAACGGTCCGATCAATGCAAATCCTTCGCGTGGTGTCTTATTATGTGACATAGTTGCAAACAAAAATACCAAACTTGGTATATTGCAAGTGTCTCGAAAATCCTTCTAAGAAATGACCTATCATGTTCGAGGTTTCGTGGCTTTCGGGCCAAACGACCAATATTATGGCTAGAATGACGGCATAGTTTGTGATAATGTGCCCATATTGTGCACCCATAGGTATCGTGGGATGGCAAACAATATTGTAGGAGGAAGTTTTCCATTTCGTCGCACAAAAAAATTATTTTCCATTTTTTGAGCGCAACCACCAAATGAAAGTTTCAAAATGCTACCATCCCATTTTCCAAAAATAATAGGACACCTTATATGGACAAATGTCCTAACCGAGGTATCTCAAACCTTTCTGTCCAACCCTGGTAAAAAAGACAAATTCTTGCCGAATCGGTAGGAAGTGGGTCCGATTTGAACTACAGGTACATGATCTGATGCCCATAATTTTTTGAAAAAATAATTTTTAGACTCACAATATCATGTTTCTTCAGATATCCAATGCAAGTTTAGCGAGGCTCAGCCCCGAGTTAAGAACCTTCATGCCCGCTGTTTTGACCATAGTTTGAAACGGGCATTAAAAATTCAAAAATGATCCGAACAATGTAAAACCTTCACGTGGCATCATATTATGTGACATAGTTGAAAGGATAAATACCAAACTTGGTATATTGATTGCATCTTGAAAAAACCTTCACAAAAATGACCTATCATGTTCGAGGTTTCATGGCTTTCAAGCCAAACGACCAATGTTATGACCAGAATCACGGCATAGTTTGTGATAATGTGCCCATATTGTGCATACATATGAATCTTGGGATGGATAACAATGTTGCAGGAGGAAGTTTTCCTTTTCGTTGTACGGAAAAGGCATTTTCTATTTTTTGAGTGCCAAAATCGGGGTGTTTTGTGAAGCAACACAAAATGTTCAATTCAAAAATGATATCGCCATATTTTTCAAAAATACTTGACCACCTTACATGAACAATGCCCTAACCGGGGATTTTAAAAACTTTCCATCCACCCCTAGTGAAAAAGCCAAATGTCTGCCGAATCGGTAGGAAGTGGGTCCGATTTGAACTACAACTACATGATCTGATGCTCGTGATTTTTTGAAAAAATAATTTTTAGGTTCACAATATGATGTTTATTTAGAGATCCAACGCAAGTTTAGCGAGGCTCATCCCCTATCTTCATGCCCACCGTTTTCCCATTGTTTGAAACGGGAGAAATTTGAAACGGGCATAAGAAATTCAAAAATGATCCGAACAATGTAAATCTTTCGTGTGGTGTCATATTATGTGACATAGTTGCAAGGAAAAATACCAAACTTGGTATATTGATTACATCTTGAAAAAACCTTCATAGAAATGACCTATCATGTCCGAGGTTTCATGGCTTTCAAGCCAAACGACCAATGTTATGACCAGAATTATGACATAGTTTGTGATCATGTGCCCATATTGTGCATACATATGCATCTTGGGATGGATAACAATGTTGCAGGAGGAAGTTTTCTTTTCATCGTACAGAAATGGCATTTTCTATTTTTTGAGTGCCAAATTCGGGGTATTTTGTGAAGCAACACAAAATGTTCAATTCAAAACTGCTACCACCACATTTTTCAAAAATAATAGACCACCTTACATGAACAATGCCCTAACCGGGGATTTTAAAAACTTTCCGTCCACCCCCGGTGAAAAAGACAAATGTCTGCCGAATCAGTAGGAAGTGGGTCCGATTTGAACTACAACTACATGATCTGATGCTCGTGATTTTTTGAAAAAATAATTTTTAGACTCACAATATACTATTATATTAGAGATCCACCAAAATATTTGTAATTCTCAACCTCTAGATTCAACCCCAATATTTTGAATTCAAAACCCTAGTTTCAAAATCATTTTGAATTATAATATTGTCCCTACCATGGACTAATGCGGAATTAGTAGATCAACTATTTTTAAGTAATCATACTATTTATAATTAACAATCCAATATGATCTACTGAAATTTATAAAAATTTAGAGACAAAGTCAATTCTTTTGGACTTCATATGAGAAAGATATAAAACCATTAAGAAAACACAAAAAGAAAAACGAAAAAAAATTAACCGTACCTAATCTACTGCATCCAAGGTCAAAGACCGGCCCAAGTTACCGCACAGCAAGGCCCATTGCAAATAAGCCCATGTAAATACTAGTTGTTAGGCCCATGCCCGAACGTGGAGAACTCTCATATAGAGGCCGCGCAATATTGTGTCAACTAAATCATGTTGGTGTGTTGGTCAGGTACTTGTCTCATTCTGTGGGAGGTCGCCGGTTTGAGTCTCCGCGTCCCATCATTTTTATCTATTTTTCGAAGCCAAACAGATGAATAAAGCCTTTAAATCGCCGTGGAGTAGTAGAATGACAGGATTGATTAGTTGGTTCAGTGGTTATGTTGCGGATATATGGTCATCGAGGTCGTGGGTTCAAACCCCCACGTCGCCGGTTCGAGGCCCCGCGCCCCATCATTTTTCTTCTATTTTTTGAAGCCAAACAGATGAATAAAGTCTTTAAAGAAGCTATGGAGTAGTAGAATGACAAGAACGGTTGGTTGGTGCAGTGGTTAGGCTGGCGTTGGATGGTCTTCGAGGTTGTGGGTTCGAACCCCCACATGCGACCTTTTTTTGACTAATAATCCTAGGATTTTGTAACATTGCCACATAGACAGATATGGACACATGGATAAAACATGTAGTCAAAAAATGACACATAGACATGCCACATAGGCGTAATTATTGATGTGGTCGACTACTCCTTTCCATTTATGCTAATTTGGACGCTATGATAATTTTAAATCGTCATAGTTAGCTACATATAGCATCGTAGGTTGTGCCTACTAGGTTATGACGATTTCAGCTAATGAAATTATGGCTTTTTTAGCAATATCATCGTAATTTTTCACGGTTTAGACCCTCTGGAACTGCTAATGACCATCTAGTGCAAAATCGTCATAAGTCTATGACGATTTTGTCCATGTTCACTATCAAAAGGTCATAGACTGACACATTTCTTGTAGTGCAGGATCATGCCGAGTCCAGGTTCGTATGCGCTAGTGCTGGACCCAACGTTTATCGGGCCAAGTATCAATTGAGGTTCTCCAAGGTGCTGATTGACAATGGCAGCAGCATCAATATCTTGTACCTGGACACAATGCGCAAGTTGGGTATCTCGGAGAACATGCTCCAAGCTACAAGGACAACTTTCCATGGCATTGTGCCCAGTATTTCTTGTGAGCCCATTGGCAAGGTCCGGGTTGACATGTTATTCGGCACTAGAGATAATTGTCGAACTGAGAATTTGGAGTTTGAGGTGGTAAACTTAGAAAGCGCATATCACACGTTACTCGGCAGGCCATCCCAGAACAAATTCATGACAAGTACTCACATCAGTTACCTGAAGATGAAGTTGCCTGGGCCAAATGGAGTAATTATCATAGCTGGGGATTTCCGACGTTCCATTGAGTGTGCGTCAGCCGGGTCTAACCTGGTCGAATCACTCGTAATTGCACTAGAAAAAAGAAAGATCCAGGAAGTAGTGACATTGGCTCAGTCCACGCAGCAGTATATGCCGGCGCTGAGTAACCCGCATGGAAGCGTTTCATTTCAAGCAACAAAGGATAGAAAGAAAGTGCCTGTTGATGACCTGTTCCCAGAGCGCATCGTAACAATTGGTGCCGGGTTGACTAAAAAATAGGAAAGCGAGCTCGTCAACTTCCTCCGTGAGAATCGGGATATCTTTGCTTGGTCCACACAGGACTTGCAAGGTGTTCCGAGTGAGTTGGCCGAGCACTCTTTGAATGTGAGACCCGGAGCAAAGCCGGTGAAGCAACCTCTCCGCCGCTTCGCCGAAGATAGGAGAAAAGTCATTGGGGATGAGATAGCTCGGCTCCTCGTAGCCAGGTTCATCATGGAAGTACTTTACCCAGATTGGTTATCTAATCCGGTGCTGGTGGAAAAGAAGAAAGATGATCCAAATGTGGCAGTGGTTT
Organism: Avena eriantha; assembly: GCA_910589775.1. NCBI lineage: Eukaryota > Viridiplantae > Streptophyta > Magnoliopsida > Poales > Poaceae > Avena > Avena eriantha. Next base: position 484,027,409 of record OU342745.1, read on the forward strand.
GGCGTATGTGCATCGATTACACGAACCTGAATAAGGCGTGCCCAAAAGATCCATTCCCACTACCAAGGATAGATCAGGTCATAGATTCTACTGCTGGGTGTGAGTTGTTGTCATTCATAGACGCATATTCTAGTTTCCACCAGATACCTCTGAACCCGGATGATCAAATAAAGATTGTGTTTATCACCCCATACGGGCTTATTGCTATCACACTATGCCTTTTGGTTTACGTAATGCAGGGGCAATGTACCACTTATGTATGCAAAAATGTTTACACGACCAAATTGGTCGAAATGTGCAAGTGTATGTTGATGATGTGGTTATAAAGACCAAGGAAAGAAAAACGCTCCTTGATGATATCCAACAAACGTTCGCGAACCTAAGGAGGTTCCGAATGAAGCTTAACCCGGAGAAGTGTACCTTCGGTGTCCCAGCTGGAAAATTACTCGGATTTTCTTGTCTCCAGCCGAGGTATCGAAGCTAACCCAACTAAAATCCTAGCTATAGAGCGAATGGAATTGCCGAAGTGCCTTAACGATGTCCAAAAGTTCACTGGTTGACTGGAATCCTTAAGTCAGTTTGTATGTCGGTTGGGAGAAAAGGCATTGCCTCTTTATCAGCTAATGAAAAAATCAGACAAGTTCATATGGACGCCACAGGCCAATGAAGCCTTCAGCGAATTAAAGAAGGTGTTAGCCTCTCCACTATCAAAAGAGCCAATGTTGCTCTACATAGTCACAACCAACCGAGTTGTAAGTGCAGTGATAGTGGTAGAGCGTGATGAAGAGGGTAAGTCGGTGCAAAGGCTAGTCTATTACCTGAGTGAGGTATTATCAGCGTCAAAGGAAAACTATCCTCACTATCAGAAGATGGCTTATGGTGTGTATATGGCAGCTAAGAAGCTGAAGCACTATTTTGAAGAGCACCCGATCAAAGTGACATGTGAAGCCCCCATATCTGAAATAATGAGCAACAAAGACGCCAGCGGCCGGATTGCAAAATGGGCAATTGAGCTAGCCCCATATTCTCCACAATTCGACAGGAGAGATGCAATCAAGTCTCAGGCTGTGGCTGACTTTTTTGTAGGTTGGGCCGAGATGCAATATGAGCCACCATTGCCAGATCCAAATTACTGGAGAATGCATTTGACGGATCAAAAACGAAAACCGGGCTAGGCGCAGGAGTTGTGCTTACCTCCCCCAAGAAAGACCAGCTGAAGTGCATGCTGTAGATCCACTTCACAGCATCAAACAATGTTGCAGAATATGAAGCACTTGTGCATGGACTCAAAGTGGCAAAAGAAATTGGAATACGTCGGATCTAGTGCTTCGGTGACTCGGATCTGGTAGTTCATCAAGTATCAGGGCAATGGGATGATTTCGATGCAAACATGGCATTGTACAGATTTCATGTGCAGAAGATATCAGGATACTTTGAGGGATGCAAATTTCACCATGTACCTCGGCTGGAAAATGAGGCTGCCGACATACTGTCGAAGCTCGGATCAACCCAACAAGCGATCCCACCCGGGGTAGCACTAGAGCACCTCAGAAAGCCATCTATCAGGCCATCCCTAGAATCCGAGTCAATCTATATCCCGACAAATCCGGAGTCGGAAGCTGTGCCCATGGACATTGATGTGGGGAGTGGTTCAGGAAACCCGGGGACTGCTTCGCGGAACCCGGGGACTAGGCAGCGTGACCCGACAGAGGTTATGTCGGTGGATCAAATGGAAATTGACGAGGATGTGTTTCCGGTGCGAGCTATACCAGCTTGGGCACTGCTCATATTCCAGTTCCTGAAGGATGGATCTTTGCCCAATGAAGAAGTACTTTCAAGGCAAATTCAGAGGAGGGCAAAGGCATACATGATTATCAATACCGAGCTATACAAGAGGAGTGTCACAAACGTCCTGCAACGGTGTGTTGACCTGGGGAAGGGCTTGACATCCTCCGAGATATACATCAAGGGGAATGTGGGCATCACGCCTCATCTGGAGCCTTAGTGCCAAAAGCTTACCGGCATGGATTTTACTGGCCAAGTGCCTTGGAACAAGCAGATGATCTAGTAAGAAAATGTAATGGTTGTCAGAGGTATGTTACCAAGACACACATGCCAATGTCGGAGCTCAAGACCATACCAATTACCTAGCCATTTGTTGTACGGTGTTTGAATAAGGTTGGCCCATTTAAGACGGCAAAAGGAAACATGACCCATATCCTGGTTATGGTTGACAAGTTTACCAAATGGATTGAAGTAAAGCCGATAAGAAAATGTGATGGAGCTACAGCCGTGTCATTCCTCAAAGATATCATTCTGAGATATGGCTATCCTCAGAGTATCATAACAGATAACGGCACCAATTTTGTTGAAGGAGCATTTGCGTGATTCTGCCGGGATAAGAAGATCCAGCTAGACGTTGCCTCAGTAGCCCACCCTGCATCGAACGAACAAGTGGAAAGATCCAACGGATTAGTATTATCCGGGATAAAACCCCGGCTCATTGAGCCGCTGCAAAGATCAGCGGGGTGCTGGATAGAAGAACTACCAGCGGTACTGTGGAGTTTAAGAACAACTCCGAATCGATCAACATGCTATACGCCATTTTTTTTGGTATATGGGGTAGAAGCTGTATTACCAGCCGACATAGAGCATGATTCGCCTAGAGTCACCCAATACACAGAAGCCGAAGTGCGAGAAGCCCGGCAAAATGATGTTAATCTGCTGGAAAAAGCGAGAGAATTGGCATTGTCCAGATCCGCCATATATCAGCAAAATCTCCGACGCTATCATAGCTGGAAAGTAAACCCCCGAGTCTTCCGGGAAGGTGATCTGGTACTCCGGCTGGTGCAACGTACTACTGGCATGCATAAGTTATCCCTCCCATGGGAAGGGCCATTCATTGTAAGCAAAGAATTGCACAATGACTCTTATTATCTCATTGATGCACAACCACAGGAGAAGAACAAGGCGGACATGTCCGGCGAGGAATCTAAGCGTCCATGGAATGTAGCCCTACTTCGTCCGTTCTACACTTAACAAAGAAGTGTGTGTATTCGAGTCTCTCATATGTCGGTTTGTATGCCGACAATGAGTTTATCAATGAAATCTTGGCACCTCGAGCAGTAACTTGGGGACTGCCTTGGTAATATTTGTCATTCTATGTGCTTGCTTTTTATTTCATTTTTTATGTCGGCTAGCTTAAGTTCCTTCTGCCTAAGCTGGATTAGTAGTGTGTAAGCACCAAAAACTCAACTCTTCGACTTGCTGCTGTCCAACAAGAATTGGCTTCATGGCAAGCAAGAGAACAAGTTTGGAATTGCGTAGCACACGAAAAACGACTAAGGAAAAGAATGTAATCGAGCCAGCATTTGTTATTCGGATTAACCCAATGTTTACTTCACTTTTACTATGCTAGATTATTTTGAAACTCGGACTCGTAAGTCACAAAACTGAATCAAGGTAGACGCGAGCCGAGCCATGAAATTGGAGAAACAAGAAAATCAAACTCAGGGACTATCCAAGTTAATCCGGTGTGACAACTTAGTAGCAAAATACAATTAGTATGCTTGATACATCTGCACCCGGCATACCGGGGATCTGATAAATTTCGGTGTTTTTGTGCTCAAGGAGTAGCAGCAGGAGGGGGTAACTCGGTGCCAGCGGGTGGAGCTCCGGCCTCAGCATCGTCGTCATCTTCATTCTCTTCTAGATCCGAGGCTTCGTCCTCTTCCTTGTCATCTGAACCATCTTTGACGTATTCGTCGTCAACGATGCCGAGGAAGCTGGGTCCTTCGTTCCATTGATGGACAGGGGTAAACTGGATAAGGTTGTGGGCACAAGCCTTGCGCCGAGCAACCCAATCCAGATCATTCGACCACCTAGACCCGGTGCGCAGGCGCTCGAGAACCTTCAAATCTAGTTTTCCATACCAAGTGAGCATGAAATGGAGGACAGTATCAGCTCCAGCACGAGCGGCGGATTCCCTCCAAAGGTCGAGCTGGGTCTCGCAATCCATGAGCTTATTGATCAAAGGAGTGGATCCTTTAGGAGGATCCTCACCAGGCCAAAGTGCAGGGAAGATCCGGATGGCTGAATCCAGGATACCCGAACCATAGTTCTTCACAATTTCAATTCGGGAGGATAGGCTGACTAGCAGGTCCTCCATGTCATAAGGAATGGGTTCAGAGCCAGGATTAGTTGGGGTACCCCTCTTACGACGGAACTTGGCAACGGCAGTAGCCGCAATGGCATCGCCCTCTAGGAATTTGCCTGAAAACAAAACAAGTGAAATAAGTAAAGGAGTTTAACCTAGAGAAATACACGTCGGCGGAAGGAAAAGAGCTTACGGGAGATATTAATATGGATCCGGGTCAGCTCTTTGGTGCAATCAGCATGCCTCTTCCAGAGCTTCTCAAGTTCAACATTAGCCGAGTCAAGCTTGATGTCGGCCTCCTTCAGCAACTCTTGATCCTTTGCAAGTTGGAGGCTAAGACGTTCTCGCTCTTTGGTGAAATCTTGGCTAGCCTTGTCCATCTCAGCCTTGTGGAGCTCTTTAAGTTTTTTCATCTCAGCCTTGAGCTTGGCGAGTTCATCATCCTTGGCTCGAAGCTTGGCAAGCTCATCGTCTTTCTTCTTAAGTTTGGCCTGATGTTGCCCTGCTTGTTCGAGAAAATGCAGCGTCATATCAGGTACGGGCACACTATCTTCAAGGGATGCTGCAACGGTTTGTTGACCCGGCAGAGCCGAGGTATAAATATCTACCGAGTCAAGGAGAAAGGAGAAAGAGTGCGGAAAAGGGTTAACCAAAGCAAGTTACCTTTTATCTCGTCTAAACTTTTCCTCGTGATTGTATTTTCGGCCTCCACTTCGGCTGTGCCATCCGAATGATAGAATTAGTTCGGCGGGAAAAGGCAAAGAAAGATGGGGGAAAAGTCGAAGAGAAAACTTACCCTTTTTCTCGCACTCAGCAAGAAGCGCAGCATGTTTCGAGCGTAGAACCTTGTGTGAGTCCAAGAGGCGCTATAACTCAACAGTCCGATGATTGGTAGTGATCTGAAAAGAGCAAGGTTGGCTTAGCTATATGCATACTCGAAGTATACAAAATCCGGGCCAAGTGGAACTTAACCCGTCTCTAGGTGTGTGCATATTCGAAGTATACAAAATCCGGGCCAAGTGGAACTTAACCCGGCTCTAGGTGTGTGCATATTCGAAGTGTACAAAATCCGGGCCAAGTGGAACTTAACCCGGCTCTAGGTGTGTGCATGTTCGAAGGGTACAATTTCCGAGCCAAGTGGAACTTAACCCGGCTCTAGGTGTGTGCATATTCGAAGTGTACAAAATCTGGGCCAAGTGGAACTTAACCCGGCTCTAGGTGTGTGCATATTCGAAGTGTACAAAATCCGGGCCAAGTGGAACTTAACCCGGCTCTAGGTGTGTGCATATTTGAAGTGTACAAAATCTGGGCCAAGTGGAACTTAACCCGGCTCTAGGTGTGTGCATGTTCTAAGCTACTAAGGAGCTATGCTAGTTCTCTAAGGAGCATCCAGCCAAGTAACAAGTTACTCCCCTGGAGGCTCGGGGACTAATGGATATATCTCTAAGCACTTGTGCATATTAAGGAAAAGACAAAGTAGCGTACCTCCATCATCTGGCCAGCAATGTTGATAACCTTGGCTGCCGTGTTCATCTGTACGCTGAACTCGGCGGCCCAAACTTCTCCGGGAAATCATCAATTGGATTGACGAACTCCGCATTGTTCCAATTATTGACATATTCAATCAAAGCCGGAGGATAGCTCTCTCCACTAAGCATGTGAGGCGCAACCAAGCCTTTGGCGTGGGCCTCTCTCCTTGCAACTAGGGCGGCAGCAGGGCTGGTATGCAGTGCAAGTTGCTAGCTGCCAGCTGACCCAGAGGAGGCATCTCTCTTCGGCAGCATGGACGTGAGCGTGCGCTGTCCAGCCTCGATGGATGATGCCTTGGTGGCGCCAGAACTTTTCTTGGCCTTGGGTTGCAGTTGGGAGGCTGAGGCTTGAGCTGCGGATTTGGACTTGGGCGCAGCCTTAGTGCTGGTTGGGTCTTCTCGCCGAGTCTTGGAAGACTCGGACGAGGCAGGAGGAGATGGTGGTGGTGCTTGTGCTGCTGCTGGTGCTGCTGATGCTGCTGGTGCTGCTGGTGGTACTGGTGCTGGTGCTTGTGATATTGCTAGTGTTGGCGTTGGTGCTGCTACTGCTATTGGTATCTCGGAGACGACGGGTTGCGGCTGAGCTGATGAGGAGCTGGGAGCATCCGACCTTAACGTGTCCTCGGCCGCACCACTTCCCCCTGCACCAAGGTTGCCCTCCTCTGGACGAGGTGGGTTAAGACCTGGAGCAGCCGCAGAACCCTCCTGAGCTAGGCTCAGCGGGTGCATGTCGTCATCACGAGGGGGAGATGGGGTGCGCCGGAAAGACGAAGTGATGCTGGAGCCACTCTAGGGAACCTCCATGGCAGCCCTGCCGAATCAAACAATGAATAACAAGTTATAACAGAAAGAGAGGCATGGAGACAAAGAAGCATGAAGCAGAAAGTTGTGCAAGGAAGAAGAAACTCACTCATCAGAAGTCAAAGGCTCCCTGGGCTTCCGAGATCTCCGGACTATGGCCTTAGTCGGAGGCTTGCTGGCGGCCTTTTCAGCGGACTTCTTCTGCCTTTTGGTTGTTTGAGGAGGCTCGGAAGAAGCAGCCAAGGTGGCAGCCCGTTTCTTAGACGCGGAAGGAACTGGCTCACCCGTTGCAAGAGGGGGATCCTCGTGAATCTGCCCAGCCAGATTAGCTAAAGCCAGAAATGCGTAAGAAATAGGCACCGGGTTAAATACCTCCAACATCTCAAGATCGGAATCATCCTCATCGTCAGGCCAATCCCTTAAGGAAAGGAAGTTACCAGAGGTTCGCCTGGATCCGTCCGGGGCAGGCAAGAACATCTCCTGATCCGGCTCCTCCTCGTCAGAGACAAGCCGATCCTTCCCCCATTTGAGAGAAGGCTCGGTGCCATCTTCGATGGTCTGCTGGAGAAACAACTAAAAGCAAAATGCAAGGGGATCAGATAAGCAACATGTTCCGACATAGGGTGTAACTCGGAGAAGGAATGGGTAACAAAGTTTACCGCAGGAGGAGGCCTATCCTGGCAGTAGTGCTCCAACCCCCACTCCCAATCCGAGTTGAACTCTTTGTCGGTCGAGAAGATCGCCTTAACACGGCGGAAGATTTCGGTGTTGTTCAGCTCGAAGGAGGAGGTCGAGTTGGGGTCAAGATGCCTGCTCATATGGCAGAGCTTATACGTGCGCTTCTGCAGGGGGAAATCCGGCTATGAACGAACGTGATTACCACGTCCTCGTTGCGTAGCTTCAGCACATTCAGTTCCTTGAACCGCTTATTGACCTAGTTCGCCAAGGCAGTTGGTTTCTTGGGGATCCGGTCCCACAAAGCCGGATTAGGAGGGCCCATAGCGCAGGGGCGCAGCCGGATCAGATCTTCATCCGTGTTGTTCCTCACGTCAAAGAAGGTCCAGGCCCACCCCTTGCAGGACTCGAGGCCAGTAACCCGGGGGAAGACAGAAGTCTTGTGGGGAGAAATGGAAGCAGCACCGCACTGGGTGAGCAACTTGTCGGCAGGGGCAGCCGTCTTATCCGGGATGACATTCTTCTTCAGACCAAAGAATCGGATCCAAAGCTCCTTAGTAGGCCACAAGCCGAGGTACCCTTCTACAGCGGATGCGAAGGAGGAAAGAGAAGTAATGGCGTTCGCTGGAAGATGATGGGGTTGGAGCTCGTATGTGTTGGTAAGATCATGGAAGAAATCGCTCACTGGCAGGCCGAAGCCGCTCTGAAAGTGGGAGAGGAAGACGAAGAACTCACTAGGATTGGGTGAGGGAGCAATTTCTTCGGAAGCGAGGCGAACGATTACGCCTTCGAGGATGCGGCGGCTGCGGTAAAGCCAATCTAGATCGTCTTGGCACACCCACTAGCCGGCCCAGGCACCGCGCTCCTGCACCTCGTTTTCCTCCTCCATTTCCTCTTCCTCGACAACGGCGAGCTCCTCCTCTGTCATCTCCAAGTCACTGTCCTCACCGGCCCGATCAGATGTGGGGGACAGAGGTTTGGATTGGCGCGGCCCCGTGACGTTGAAGCAGCGCGGGAACGGCAGCAAGGCCAACGCAAAGAAATGAAAAGAAGCAAGTTGCGGCGGTGGTGTTGTGGAGCAAAAGTGGCGGCGGCGGCGCTGTCGCAAGGAAGAAGGAGCAGACAGGCAGAGGGGCACGAGAAGGGGGGAAACATCCAAGGGACGCGCCCCCTCCCCTATTTAACCACGCCCTAGTGATAGATAGTGGGATCGTGTTGTGCATCGAAGCCACACGGTATGGTCGTGTATCTGCCGGGTTAGCCAATCAAAAGCAAGCCACAGGAAGGGCCACAGGGAGAAGGGGATCCCACAATGTGACGTGGTGATGCAGTTAACGAGGAGGCAGCCGCGACGCGACATTTGTAGCAATAATCTCTGACAATAAGTGCAGTAACTAGTGCAGGCCCTTAGAATGAGGCAAGATGATGAATACCCTCCACGTAGGGCGTGGGGAAGTGTATGAGAGAAGGAAGGATAACACGGAAAATTGAAGGGTATCCCGGCCAGCGAGGGATAACTCGGAATGTGCCAAGGTAAGGCTAGGCCACGGTATCCGAACTACAAGGTAACTCGGAAAGGGAAGCAAAGAGCTTGGTAGATTGAACCTGCCGTGGCCTTAGCAGCTAAAGTTGCTAAGACCGCACCAGCTTCGGGGACTAATGTTGGGGGGGTACCCCCGAGTAGGGTCACGCCGGGGTTTAGAGGCCAAGTTAGCCGAGGTACGGCAAGGTCAAAGCGAAAGCTGGCCGGGTCACCTCAAGGCAGGCTGACTTACGGGGTAACCCGGTGCGGAGGATGACCGCTTAACCGTGTCCCGGCCGACGTATATCATATGTCAGCAAGCTCTATGTAACTCATCTGCAGGTACCCACGGGGCCGGATTAACCAGGCCTGAGCCGGGTTATATCAGGCTTGTAAGAGAAGGAAGGTATCTCGCTGGTCAAAAGGTGGTCTCTGTGCGCTGGAGCGTGAGCGAAGCGGACAGAGCAAAGGACCAGCAGGGCATGGCCGACAAAGGTGATGTAGCCTATGTCGGCTGACGCTGGCGCCGCAGAGGGTTACGTAGACTCTGCATGGCTTACGAAGGGAAAAGGTGACCCGGTCGGTTTGCTATTTTGGGAGAGGCATATTCCTAGGAATATGCCTCCACGTAAGCCCTAGCTGGTAGCCTGGCCTCCCCTTTATAAGGAGCGCTAGGACCTCAGTAGAAGGGGATCGCGGGCTGGAACACTGGCGATTTGGTAGTTCATCGAGTAGAAGTAGTGGTGAGAGTAAGAGAGTTTCTTCTTCCTCCTCTCCCCAATACAGCTCAAGGAACATCTGTAAACTTGGTGAACTTGGAGAATACAAAGCAACTGTGTGTGGAATCACCACACTATCCCTCCCTGGATTCCTCTAGTGCATATTGGCCCCACCTTTAGCCTATCCATGGCATCTGCCGTGACACCACCACGACAATAGGAATGTTATCTATTAATGCGGTGATAAGGATATGTGATGACTGGTCTTGGCTTGACTTTCCTTTCTACTCTATTTGTGACAAAGACTAATGCTTAGGAACTACCATGTTGTTCATGGTATAAGTAATTATGGTAAGCAAGTGTATCAAGGTTTATTTATTGAGTTTCATTACTTGGGTTATATACTTGATTTGCTATTCAAGGTGTGTTATCAATAGTACCTTGATATAATCTTTAGCATATTAAGTATACAACCTTAAGCAATGTGTTGTGGCTTTGTTTTATTACATTTGATCTACCCTTAGATCAAATCATCTTTACCCAAAATAAGTTTTTAACAAAGATCACATTGAAACTTATCACAATTAACTTGATGATCTACTTCAGTTCCACCAAGTTAAGAGAAGCTTCAATCACTCTGACAAGTTTTATTTAAAAGCATGAAAATTATCTAGATTTTCTATGCATGAATGAAATGCACACACCTTATATCAGCTTATTTTTAAGCTCTAATGCAAGGATGTTACAACTATCGAGCAGTCGCTCGGCCTGTAGAAGGCATAGTCAATTTCTTTGATGAATGCACCAACATCCTTCTCTAGCTCTAGTAGAATAGCTTGTGTCCCTGCACATAATGTACAAGTGTTGTAAAGTTCGTATATTTTTGACTGGTCCTTTGTAATATAAGTTTTCTAGCTCATTGTATATTCGAATGTGTTTTGTGGTGCCCTTGTGTTAGCCTAATACTTTCAGATCTCAGTACCTTGCCAACCTGTCATTTGGGCTGCAACTGGGATGGAGTTTTCAAGGGTTTGATTGTAAGCGGAATTAGCTACTCGGGTCACCGTTTGGGTTTTGTGTATGACGAGGTTGTAAGGGAGGTGCAGCCCCCGAGTGCGAAAATGCTAAAAGAAAGTAAACATGACAAGGCTCATAGTTGAGGCACTTAGCTTTATTTATTTGAAGAATAGCAGGAGGTACATTGTTCAGCTAAGTAGCCTGGCTGAGTAGCCTTATTTGTAAAGTAAAAACATCTAGGGGTAGAAACGTCGCAGTTGCGCGACATTCCACGGGTTGGAGTATGCGACTCTGGTATCTAAATCCTTTAGGCGATAGGCTCCACCTAGGATCACTTTAGTGATCATGTAGGGTCCTTCCCATGGTGACTCAAACTTGAGGTCCCCCTTCTGCTTCAGTCACAGGACAAGGTCTCCTTCTACGAAGGACCTTGAGCGTAGCCATCGGCTGTGGTAGTTGTGAAGGCTTTGCTGATAGATCATTGATCATTCTGTGTGATCTTGCATGCTTCGTCGAGGAGGTCGACAGAGTCCTCGAGTGCGGTCATGGACTCGGCCTCGCTGTAAGCGACCACCCTTGGGGCTTTGTAGCGTACCTCAGTAGGCAGTACAACTTCGACACCATGCACCATGAAGAACAGTGTATATCCTGTGGTGCTTTTTGGCATTGTGGTAGGCTCCATAGCACGAAGGGAAGTTCATTGGCCGAGTAGTCGGCGGTTTGTTAGAGGGGCCGAAGGAGTCTCTTCTTGATGGCGTTGCAGACAAGGCCGTTGGCCTTTTCGACTTGACTGTTGGTCTGGGGGTGTGCCACAGAGGCATAACTAATGTTAATTCCTAGGTTTTCGTAGAATTCCCCGAACTCGTTCGAGGTGAAGTTCGTCCCGTTGTCGGTGATGATGTTGTGTGGCACCCAGAACCTGAAGACAATGGATTCGAAGAACTTGGCGCCGGTTTGTGGTGACTGGCATGGCTTCGACCCATTTGGTGAACTTGTCAACCGCGACGAGGAGGAAAACGTACCCTCTAGGCGATGACTTTGGTAGCTTGCCAACCATGTCGAGTCCCCAGTGCACAAAGGGCCAAGCCACGGGAATTGGCATGAGCTCTACGCCTGGTGTGTGCATCTTATCCGTGAATCTTTGGCAGGTGTTGCATTTCTAGATGATGTCCTTGGCATCGTGCATTGTCGTGGGCCAATAGAAGCCTGCTCGTAGAACCTTGGCAACGAGAGCGCGACTGCCAGCATGATGTCCACAGGTACCTTCGTGTATTTTGAGGAAGATTTCCCATCCATCACCATTGGTGACACATCTTTGGAGGACGCCCGTGATGCTGTGCTTGTATAATTCTCCGATGATTATGGTGAAAGCCTTAGAGCATCGGGCGATGTGTCGCGCGTTCGTCGGGTCATCCGGCAGTCTTTTGGTGAGTAGGTATGTGATGTACGGCTGTGTCCAAGATGGCTTGATGAGCATATCCTCCATGGCACCTTCGAGTGGGGTACCTTGATCTGCTCCGGCAGGCACCGTATCTTCTTCGAGTGAAGTAGCCCCCGAGTGCATTGGTGCTTCTGATGGTCCACTAGCAGGCTTCACCTTGATTGACCTCTCACAGATTTGCTCCAGGAATACGCCTGGTGGTATTAGCGTGCAGGTGAGGCCTATGTTGGCGAGCGTATCGACCTACTCATTGCTTTCGCGACCTATGTGTCGTAGTTCCCAGTCATCAAAAACTCCTTCGAGTGCATTGTAGAGGTCGTGGTACACGACCATGTTGTCGCTCAAAGCGTCGCACATGTTCATGGTTTGCCGGACCACAAGGTTGGAGTCGCCGTATATGATGAGCCACGTTGTGCCACAGGCCTTGGCCATCCGTATCCCATGGATCAGCACCTCGTACTCCGCTTCATTGTTTGCTGCACGGAACTTCATCCGTAGGATGTAATGCATCTTATCACCCTGAGGAGATGTCAGGATGACGCCGGCGCCAGCTCCTTCTTTGCTCTTGGATCCATCGAAGTTCATGGTCCATAGGTTGGGCATGTCCGGTGTGTTTGGGAGTTGATTCTCCATCCAGTGGATGAGGAAGTTCGGCAGTACTTGCGACTTGATGGCTATCCGTCGCTCGTTGGTGATGTCTCATGGAGACAGTTCGATGCCCTAGAGGGCCACTTGCCCCTGTTGCTTCGGGGTTGTTGAGGATATGGTTGAGAGGTGCGTCATTCACCATGATTATCTGATGCTCCTAGAAGTAATGATGCAGTAGTCGTGCCGTCACGAAGACACCATAGGCCAGCTTCTAATAATGCGGTACCGCTGTTTTATTGGTGTGAGCACTTCGCTGAGGTAGTATACAGGACGATGTACCCCATGTACTTTGTTTTCTTCGGCTCGTTCAACCACGAGTACGGTGTTGACCACCTGGTTGGTCGCGGCTATGTATAGCAACATCGGCTCTTCCTCCTTGGGTGTCACCAGCACGGGCGATGTGGAGAGCAGTTGCTTGAGATCCGCGAATGCCTTTTGTGCTTCATCCGTCCACTCGAACTTGTCCCATTTTTGGAGAATCCGGTAGAACGGTAACACCTTTTCACCCATCCGACTGATGACCCGGCTGAACTTGTCCCATGTGTTTTACTGATTCATGTGCGGAGTAATGATTTGAGTGCGGGATGGAGTCGCGACCATACCACTACTGTTGTCATTTGATTTTGTATATTGAACTAGTAGAGTTACTAATCTTGATTCGTTAAGTGGTTTTGCGCATATAGTGGTATTTTAATGCCGAAATTTGCGGAAAAATTTTCTTTGTTAGTTGTGTACCACACTCCTTGTTCAGTCGTGTGTGTTATGCTTAATATCTTCTAATTGCCTTGAACTTTGTTGATATTTTAATATCATCTCAGTGAAATGCATTCCTTAATCTTGATTAATTCCATTTTGGTACTATTTTGGATTATTATCATTCTCCATTATAGTACTGACTTGTGTTTTATATCAATCACAGGATGGCACCACCACGCCGTTCTGAGGAGGACATACCACCTGAACTCGGGGCTGCTTTGGCAAGTATTGCAAATGCTTTGGGCACTATGTAGCAAAACCAGCAGCGCTTCGAGGAAAGCGTGAGGAGGAATGAGTTTGCTCCGCTACCTCCACCTCCCAAGCGAGGAGACATCAAGAGTTTTCTCAAGTTCAACCCACGCCAATTTGAGGTGTCTGATCAGCCACTTGATGCGGATGATTGGCTTCGTGAAGTGTCAAGGTTGCTGATGACTACGGATGTTCCCGAGCAAGAATGGGTCAAGTGTGCTACTCACCTTATGAAGGGAGATGCAGCTCTCTGGTGGGAAAATTACCTCAAGGCATATCTTTCTGGTTTTCAGCCTACTTGGGAGCGGTTCACTACTGCTTTCAAAGAGCAATATCTGACAGAAATTGTCATGGAAAGGATGAAGGAAGTGTTTCTCAACCTCAAGCAGGGCACTGACAATGTCAACACCTACATCAGAAACTTCATGAACCTTTCTCGTTATGGTGGCGATGAGATCTCTGATGACAAGAAGAAGCAAAAGAGGTTTCAGCAAGGCCTCAATGCTTCCATCAAATATGCAATCACTCATGCAAGGCCAGCATCTTTCCTGGAACTTCAACACACAGCTCTGCAGGAAGAAGCAAGTAGGCAAGTGTTTGAGGAGTCAAAGAAACACAGCCGTGATACAGCAAGCTCTTCTGCTATGACGGCTCCTGCTAAGCGTCGTGTCTGGGTTCCTAACACCCCACCGTTGCTCCCTGCTCCACCAAGACCTTCAAGCTACGCACCAAGGCCACCAAACTCCTTCACTGCGGCTCCCAGGGGCTACAACCACAACTACCCTAGAGCGCCTGGCGGAGTCCCTGGCTACGATGCTCCACGTCCACCTGGTGCTTGCTATACTTGTGGAAACACTAGGCATCAGCACTGGAATTGTCCAATGAACAACAAAGCTCTTCCACCACCACCTCCAAGACCTGCGGCAAGTGCTCCTATGATTCATGCACCTCCACCTTGGGCTCTCAACATCAACACTAAGCCTGGGTCTACGGTTGCTCGTGCCAACTGTGTCAACGCCGCTCAAGTTGAGCATGCACCTGGAGTTGTCATGGGTATGCTTCCTGTTAACTCAGTTTCTCCACGAGTTTTGTTTGATTCTGGTGCTTCGCATTCTTTTGTTTCTCACAAGTTTGCTCATGAGCAAGATCTAGCTATGGTTCCTTTATTACACCGTCTTGTGGTACAATCTCCTGGGTCAAACATGAGGGCTGCTCATATCAGCCATGGCAATCAAATTGAGATTGGTGGCTCTTTGTTTCCGGCTTCCTTAATTATTCTGGGCAATTCTGATATTGATGTTATCTTGGGCATGGATTGGTTGACAAAAAATGCAGCTGTGATTGATTGTGCTGAACGTTCGGTTTCTCTGAAAATTTCTGAAGGCCATATAGTCTATTCTCCAAGTCTGACTCCTGCAATTCAGCTTTATTCTTTGGCGGCTCTGAATGATGATGCTATGGAAGGTATTCAGAGTGTTCCTGTAGTCTGTGAGTTCCCAGATGTTTTTCCTGAAGAGTTGCTAGGTATGCCTCCGGATCGTGAGGTTGAGTTTGTCATTGAACTTGAACCTGGCACCGCTCCTATCTCCAAGCGGCCTTATAAAATGGGTCCTGCTGAGTTGACTGAACTCAAGCGTCAGTTGGATGAACAAGAGAAGTTGGGTTTCATTCAGCACAGTACTTCTTCTTGGGGTAGTCCAACCATCTTTGTGAAGAAGCGAGACAAGACTGATAGACTTTGTGTTGACTATCGGGCACTCAATGCTAAAACCATCAAGAATAAATATCCCCTTCCGCGGATTAATGATCTCTTCGATCAGCTAGCTGGAGCTGTGGTATTCTCTAAGCTTGATTTGAGAAGTGGTTACCATCAAATCAAGATCCGCAAGGAAGATGTTCCCAAAACAGCTTTCACCACCCGTTATGGCCTGTATGAGTACACGGTCATGTCTTTCGGTCTCACCAATGCACCTGCCACCTTCTCGAGGCTTATGAACTCGGTTTTCATGGAGTATCTTGATAAGTTCGTTGTGGTCTATCTGGATGACATTCTAGTCTATTCTAAGTCTAAGGAGGAACATGAAGAACACCTTCGGTGTGTCCTAAACAAGCTTCGTGAGAACCGCCTATATGCAAAGTTCTCCAAGTGTGAGTTTTGGCTGGCTCAAGTCACCTACCTTGGTCACGTCATCTCTGCCAAGGGCATCGCCGTCAACCCAGAAACTATTAAGACAATTATGGACTGGCTTCCACCCATAAATGTAAAAGAAGTCCGGAGTTTCCTTGGTTTGGCCAGTTACTGTCGTCGCTTCGTTCAAAACTTCTCAAAGATTGCGAAGCCTCTTACCGATCTCCTCAAGAAAGGCAAGAAATACCTTTGGACTCCTGCATGTCAAGCAAGCTTTGAAACACTCAAAGAGAAACTCACTTCCACGCCAGTCTTGGTTCCTCCGGATACATCAAAGCCTTTCCAGATTTTCTGTGACGCTTCATTGCAAGGATTGGGTGCGGTCCTTATGCAAGAAAAGCAAGTTGTTGCTTATGCCTCTCGACAGTTGAAGACGCATGAGATCAACTATCCTACACATGACCTCGAACTCGCAGTAGTTGTCTTTTCTTTGAAAGTATGGAGGCATTACTTGCTTGATAACCGTTGTGAGATCTTTTCTGATCACAAGAGTCTGAAGTATATCTTCACACAGCCTGATCTCAACCTTCGTCAGAGGAGGTGGATTGAAACAATCAATGATTTCGATTTGACCATCAACTACACCCCGGGCAAAGCTAATGTCATGGCAGATGCTCTCAGCCGAAAAGCTTATGTCAACAACCTCATGGTGGAAGAACAACAACCTCTCTTGTGCGAGGAATTCCGCAAGCTCAACCTTGAAATTGTGGATCAAGGTTATCTTCTGAACCTTCTAGCAACACCTCTCTTGGAAGAAAAGGTCTGTTCCATTCAGCTTGGTGATCCTTACACTAAAAAGATCATCTCCAACATTCAGCTTCCGAAGTACGAGTCTTTCCACATAGATGACCAAGGCACTCTTTTCTTTGAGCACCGGATGTTTGTTCCGAACTACCCGGGTTTAAGAGAGCAAGTTCTCAAGGAGGCGCATGATTCTGTTCTTTCTATCCACCCTAGAAGCACTAAGATGTACATGGACTTGAAAACACAATATTGGTGGCCTGGTTTGAAACGATATTGTGCCAAGTATGTCTCAGAGTGCGATGTTTGTCGCAGAGTTAAAGCTGTCCATCAGAAACCTTCCGGTCTTCTACAGCCATTGAAGCCTCCGGAATGGAAATGGGAGAAAGTAGAAATGGACTTCATCACTGGTTTTCCAAGGTCGCAGAAGGGCAACAATGCAATCTTTGTTGTCATTGACAGGCTTTCTAAAGTAGCTCACTTCTTTCCAGTCAAGGAAACAATTTCTGCAATTCAGTTGGCTGAGCTCTATATCAACAGAATTGTCTCTCTGTATGGAGTTCCTCTTGAGATCAGTTCAGACCGTGGAAGCATCTTCACTTCCAAGTTCTGGGGAAGTTTCCAAAATGCGTTGGGAACAAAACTAAACTTCAGCACAGCTTACCACCCTCAGTCGCAAGGACAAGTTGAAAGGATCAATCAGATTCTGGAAGATATGCTTCGTGCTTGCGTTATCTCTTTCGGCATGAAGTGGGAAGAATGTCTTCCTTATGCTGAATTCTCTTACAACAACAGCTTCCAGAAAAGTCTAAAGATGGCACGATTTGAGGCTCTCTATGTTTGCAAATGCAGAAATCCGATTGGTTGGTCGGGTGCAGGTGAAAGAATATTGTTTGGCCCCGACATTGTAACTCAAGCGGAGGAGAAAGTTCACATCATTCTTGAAAACCTGAAGATTGCTCAAAGTCGCCAGAAGAGTAATTATGACAGAAAGCACACGGACATGGAGTATGTCTCGGGTGATCTCGTTTACCTTCGTGTCACTCCCATGAGAGGCACGCACCGCTTTGGTATCAAAGGAAAGCTGGCTCCTAGATACATCGGTCCTTTCAAAATTCGTGGAAGAAGAGGAGAAGTTGCTTATGTTCTTGAGCTCCTGGAACAACTCAAAGTCCACGATGTTTTTCACATCTCTCAACTCAAGAAGTGCTTCAAGGATCCCGGCAGGACCGTGGACCATGAACTCATCAATCTCCAAGAAGATCTGTCTTATCAAGAACACCCCACAAAAATTCTTGAAGTCGCAGAAAGAAGGACTCGCAACAAGTCCATCAAGTTCTGCAAGGTGTAGTGGTCGCACCATTCCGTTGATGAAGCAACCTGGGAACGTGAAGATGAGCTCCGTGCCAAGTATCCTTCCCTCTTTGAGTCTTCTTCTTCCTAGAATCTCGGGGCGAGATTCCTGTTTAGTGGGGGAGAGTTGTAGCATCCCAATTGTCTAACAATTGTAATGCTACTTGTCCTAGTAAGATATTGGCTACTTCATATATATTATTGTTGCATCATAATGATATCATGCTCATGTCATCATGCCACCTTGCATTTGAGCATCATATAAAACCCTCTTTCATTTGGTTTTTCTCTCATATGCATTATTAATTGTATTTGCCTCTTGATATTGTATTGGGTTATTGATATATTGTGCAATGCCCAAGTTGAGTTGGGGGCATATCTTTTATTTCCATTCCACCATGTTTCTCTTCCACCACTTTACAATCCCACCATCCCTTTAACCATGAGCTTGTTTCTCTTTCTTTTGCTATTTTTGTTCTAGCTCATGTGGGATGGGGTGGATCTAGTCCTTTAAAATTCCTTTGCTTGGCTTTATTCCATTTCTTGGAAATGCATAGGGATAATGCCATCATATTATTATTGTTGTCACAAAATAAATAATGGCATTATTACTTTTGCATGGGCCATGCAAGCTTCTCCACCACCTTTTTCCTCCATTGGTTTTTCTTTGGATTTGGTAGATCCTATCTAGGAAAACCATCTCCTACCATTCCACCTCTCCATAGTCTCAACCATATCTTTTTCTTTTATTTATTTCTTCAAGCATGATCATATGAGCCTTTTTCCACCTAATTCTTTTCTTCCTCTTTCTTTCTTGTTTCTCCTCCACATTAGCTCATGCAAGATCAAGCCCTATGGTACTTCTTGGTTTGGCCTCATAAACCAAAATTAAAATCTAAATACCTAAAACCACCTAACCTAGCTATTTTCTCTCTCTCTCTCTCTCTAATTTCTCCTAACCCTAATTCTACTCTAACCCTAATCTCACCCCCTCTCTTTCACTCCCCCTCTCTCTACCATGCTGGGCCCACACCTCAGCTACCCTACCCCTCTCTCTCTAACCCTAACCACTCCCTAACCCCAAGCCTTCTCTCTACTTTGCCAAAAGTGCACACCTCCATGTGCCTTTCTCCTCTCTCCCTTACCACACCAACCTCCCCATCACCTCTCTGGTCGAGTCCTGGAGCCCAAGCACCCCACCTTCCCCTCCTTTCCACCACAAGAAGGCCACGACCACCAGCTCGCAAAACCCTAGCCACCTCGGCCAGAACCCGAGATCTGCGCGTCCTGGAGTTCGCCAAGCCCAGCCAGCAGCTCCGACGAGGTCGTCCACGTCCCCTTCGTCGCCTCGTACCAGCCTAGGGCCAACGCCTCGCCGGAACTAGCCGGGCGCCGCCGTGCACCGCCGCAGCCCGAGGCCACCATCCACGAGCCCCGCGCCAGATCCCCTCCACCTCCGCACGAACTGCCACGCCAGCGACACCACGGTGAGCTCCTGCACCCCCCAGACAAGGTCTTCCCCTCCCTCCTGCGCCGTAGCCCCGCCGCGCTCCGTCGAGCAGCCTGCGTGCACCGCCGCGCGCCGCGCTCTGGCAGAAAGCCACAGCCGCAGCTGCAGCAGCTACTGTCCTGTCTCTGTTCCCCGCAGTGCCCCGCATGCTATGGTCCTCCTCCATCGAAGCCACCCAAACGAAAAATGGGTGACGCGCGCCCGTGGCCTCGCTAAGCTCGACCCCACCTATCAGCGAGTGCGGCTGGGAGAGGCCCCGGTAAGAAAAGTTGTCGGCGCGTCTCTTCCGCGCGCTCAGCGCTGGCCCACCCGTCAGTGACTGGGGTTGATTCCGCCTGAGTAACAAAAGTAATTCCGGCGTCTATTTTAATTAAATCTATTCAAAATTGATTTAAATTCAAATTCAATCCAGATTTAAATAATTTTCAAAATACAAATCAAATAATACAAGAAATATATGTTTTGGAATCAGAAAAATGTGAGGAATTCAAATATGCCATTTAAAATAATGTTTGAACACTTTAACTTTTCGAGATGATTAAAATTACAATAAAATGCCCTTTTCCTTATTTAATTAATAACTTTTGTTTTATAACTCCAAATTTGACAAATAATATGTCTAAATCGATCCCGCGACGAGCCCATTCTATTTATGCAGTCCTTGTTCTGAATTGAAGCATGCATCATGTTGTTATTAAAAATCTGAACTGTTTATGACAATAAAACTTGGGTAAATAAATGCCAAAATGCTTTATTTCTTGTATTCACCCCTCACCTTTGCCATGCTACTTTAATGCCATGTAAATTGTGCATCATTCATCATGGCATGCTTGTTTGCTTGTCGCATTTTAATTCATATGCTTGTGCACTTTATTTATGTTGGCCCTTGTTAGTTTGGTTCTTCTTCGAATAGACGCCCAGCAGGAGAATTACCAGGAATCACAGGAGTATTACCCAGATCCATCTCTCGCTTCAACTGAGCTGCCAGGCAAGCACTACCACATGCTTGCATACATACAGTACCTATTGCCTCTATCTTATTCTTGCATCATTGAGTCGCGATTGCATTAAATTGAATCCCAAGTACTGCATAGCCTTTACTTTTAAACCCCACCGAAGCTTGTTCCTCCATCCCATGAGCCATTACTACATGAGTTGTTTGAGCCATGCGGGTCGTAGAAAAGCATGAGTAGGGTATGTGAGTGTCTGAGGAATAACGAGGTACCTAAACAACATAACCTGAGTAGTAATGGGATAACTAATGAAAGAGGCACCGGTGAGCAATATCTGCTATTTGGTTTTTCATGCTCACTTGTGTCCCGTAGGACCCCGAGTACTTGATTCCTGTTCCTTGACTATTCGCACTATCCACATCCGGGAGGCCTTATGGACCCCCCTGAGTCAGAGCTTGATTCATTCTTATTTCTTGGGGCCACAATTAGTTTGGGGCTTTATTACTATCCTGTACTTATGCCATGTTACTGCTTTATTTAAGATTGTGCGAGGAGCACCTGTACTGTTTTGGATCGTGACACGTTTTCGCTGTATCAACAAGCCTAGTCACATTTTCGGGTTCCCAGTCGTTTACCGCCGTCCACACAAACCTTGGGTCTGTCTCGGAGCCGGCCAACTTCGTTGCGGGTAGCTTAATGGGGTGGCCCCCTGAAATATTTCTGAATCCTGTGATTGCTTTGTCGTGAATGCCTCATTGGGTTTTGATTTGGTTTTTCCGAGGTTGATCGAGTGTGTGTTGCTACTCGTGCACCCCTGCAGGGTAAATCTTTCTGAAAGCCGTGTCCGCGGTTGTGGACGACTTGGAGCACAGTTTCTCGATCATAGACAAGTATAACTAAAGTGCCGCTTTTAAATTGACTAAGTACTTGACTAGTAAATAGAGCAATACTCATGGAATGGTTAATAAAACTGCCAACGGATGCTGGGGGTTGTTCGTCCGCTTCCTCGTTGGTAAGCGAGGAGGAGGATGGATCTGTTAATTATACTGTTATAACTGTTGTTCTTAATTCACGGACTTCCGTCTATCATTGGTTAGGCGGAAGGTTAGCGAGTATCTGTAGAATTGTTAGGTATTATCTTTTGCTGCAATTGCGTCACCCCAGGTTGTGTCCTCTTTAGCGGCATAAAGACTTGCTGAGTACCCCTAGGGTCTCACACGATAAATTGTTTGATTCAGATGAACAGGTGTACCCGCAAGATGGATACTGGGTGGAAGAGACAGATGATGTCGGCAACGATCTTTCGGTGTAGAGATTCCGGGAACGGGGATCCGTGTGATCTGTGGGCGGGATGTGTTTATTTATGGGGCATCTTATGCCAATTTGCTTCTTATCCGTACTCGGATCTTGTTTTCCGCTTCCGCCTGATACTCTGATGTGTGATGTATGAGGAGCTATCCTAAATTATTATATCTATCTAGGACATTTGGATCTTGCCGTATGGCGTTGCTATATTTCTATTTCTTTTAGATGGAATGGCTCTGAGGACTGTTGTATGTGGCTTGCATACATACTCATTTGTGTATGTAGTTGATCCCTTCGCCTGCCGATTACGCCGCTCGTTCTTGTCCCGTTGTCTGAAAGTGGTTAGGACGGCCGAAAGGTCTACCGTGAGTGGCCCTGGGCCCCACCGTACTATTTTAACCACTTTCGTTCATCCAGGCATTAACTAAGAGCGTAATTCACCGAGGTAGTTACAGAAGACGACGAGGAAAGGGGCGAAGGGGTATGGGCTGCTGGTGGGCTCTAGAAGGGCCAGGTGGGCCATGGCAAAGCAAAGGCAATGGATACTGACTGCTGCGCGGTTGGGCGGCAAGTAGAGAGGAGAGGGTGTTGGGGCGGCCTGCTGCTCTGGTTCTGGTTATTTTTTCGTGGAATATCATTTTCCTTATATGTTTTCATTTTCCTGTTTGTATTTCCAAATTCAAAACTATTTGGAGCTATTTGAAAAAACTGGAGGGTTTTTAAAGTATATGAAGATATTGTGGCACCCTTGTATTCTGTTTGGGCTCCACACCTTTTGTATTTTTCGACATTCAAACTATTTTGAAAAGGTTTTAAAGAGAGGAAGGGTTAGGGTTTTAGGGTTTTGCTTTATTTCTTTTGCATGCACTTTTAAAAGATGATGCTCATGTTGATGCACATTAAACCCTAATTATCCATTAACTAAAACTGGGGTGTTACACCCCTCCCCCTATAAAAGGAGCTCCCCTCCTCCTCTACTCTCACACCTCCTCGTGAAGGATCTCTCTCCCCCTCTAGTTTATCCCCCATGGTCTCGGATTAGCGAGATACATGTTCCTTATGGCTTTGTCTGAAAGGAGTTTCTGCTTTCGCTACATTGCTGGAGCAAGGACACGGAGGTTGTCAGGGTACCCGACGTATGTTCGATCACAGATGCACTGCAGCGTTGCGGTGCTGGACTTGGTGATGCTGGACTTGCTGGTGCTGGACCTGCTGGACTTCATCACGATCTTGAGATCGAGAAGTGAATGACAACATCATCCACGAGATCAATCTCGTAACACTTTGTTGATCTTCGAGCGTAAGTTCTATATGGATGTGCATCCGCCCGTTGCTTGTATTTAGATAGATAGATATTGGTGCTTAGTTGTTCATATCGTAGGAAATCTTTTGTTTTCTATGCTGCGAACCCAACAGTGGTATCAGATCTTGATCTAGGCGTAGATGCTTTGCACGGGTAGAACACATAAGAGTATGTGGGCGATGATGATCATGTTATTTCATCTTATATGTATTTTGAATATTGGTGGCATAGTGGGATGAAGTGGCCCGGACTAACTTTACATGTCCTCGCACATGAGACTTGTTCCACGCTTGACATGCAACTAGTTTTGCATAAGTGGCTAGCGGGTGTCTATCTCTCCTACTATAGTCAATATCTGATTTACAACGAGTTTTTAATAATTTGATTATCATCATTGCGGTTCCATGTTCATAGGTAAGAACGGTTCTATCTTCGAAAGCCCTAAGCCACGTAAAAACATGCAATTCGTAAATTAGAAGCGTCTAGTTTAGTTGTTGGGAAAGTGTCATGATATGGTAATGTTATAATTTGTAGTATGGTTGATACTATACCAAAGTATAAGTTCCATAGACATTGGCCTTACACATATAGGAATGATAAAGATCATACAACAATGCACAAGATGCTGATCAAGTGCAAGTACCATATCATATCACTTTTTGCTTATGATGTTTTTTTGCATCTTATATTGCTTGTATGGCACTTTAGTATCATTATAAGATGATCCCTCATTTAAATATCAAGACAAAAATGTGTTCTTCCTTAAGTATGCACCGTTAAGAAAGTTCGTTGTTTCGAGACACCACGTGATGATCGAGTGTGATAGACTCTACGTTCGCATACAACGGTAAGACAGTTTTACACACACGAATACTAAGGTTCTTACTTAGCGAGTCTAGCATGTACATACATGGCCTCGGAACACGAACCTAAAGATAAAGCATGAGTCATATGGTTGATATGATGACCATATAGATGCTCTCCTTTGAAGCTACACCAACTCACATGATGATCGAACTTAGTGTAGTGGATTTGGTTCATGTAATCACCAAAAATACACAAGGGATGTTGTTTTTGAGTTAGAGTTCATGTAGTAATATGATTAGAGTTGAACTTAATTTATCATAAACTGAATCAAAGTGAATTTGCATAGTTTGTTGTACTCATTGGCATTCGTTTACTACCTTATGCTTACTTATAATTGAGATAATAGAGCTATAGAATTCTAGATATTTACTTTATGAACTAGTATCGTATTGTTTTGAGTGTCAATCTAAAGTTTAGAAGTCCTATTGCTAACTTTTCAGCAAACTTAGTTTACTCCATGAAGTTTAATAAGTAATATTAAACCAAGAGTAACAATTCCAGTGCTAGTATCTTAAGTATCATGCTTGCCTCCATGATTCTTGATATTCAAAAGTTGTTTTTAATATAGAGGTTATCTAGAAGCTGAAATAATTGTTTCAGAAACCATCATGTGTGGAAGATATTGCGATATCTGAAACAATATTTTTGGTTGCAATATGATAGAGTATAATTTAGCAAAATACATGTTCTCATATTGTATGAGAATTTGTAAAGGATGGAGATGCTAGGCATCCAGATCTCCCAAAAAGGTTTCGGGAACTAACATTATACTTGCAATTCTTCCATATAGGTTATAGTAGCTTGATCATGAAAGTTGTCATGATAAGGATAAATAGAAGATGTAGGTAAAATGTTTACTACACTAAAAGATTACTAAACAATGGATTTTTTAAAGAACGCCAAACATTTGATGATGGTGATCCACTTCAAAGTGCAAGTCCAAAGGTATTAGTATTTGAGTATACACGCTTTGGACTATGTGTCATGTGCATGGCGCCACTATTGATATTGATATATTCTTTTAAAAAGAAAAGGAAATGATGAAAGAGACTATAAAATATTTGGAAGAAAAGAAAAGGATGGAGATGTCCAGCTTAGATATATAGAAGATATACATGTTATGGGTGTATTCTTTGCCTGTTAAATAATGTGGTTCTTGGGTATTGGATACCGAATTGGTTGGTGTGAAGTGTCATGCAGAACAACATAATTCATGAACCAACGGCCTAAGTAACTAGCAAGAGAATATGTGATGATGTTCATCGAAAACAAATAAAGTGTTATTGTGTTTCTCATTGTCATCAAACCTAGCCTTCAAGATTTATTTTAATAATTGTTATTTTGTTCTGATATTACGAGAACAATGGTTGTTCAAATAATTGTCGTATTCCATAAAAGATGGATGAAGTTTTACAAGTCTAGTTGGAGAAATCACATCCATAAACACTATTGCTAAAATGTCGCAAGACACATGATTGAAAGATCACTTACAAAAGTGGCATCACCGTTTAAATTATATTGGAAAGGAAACATAAAGAAACTCCATGTTGATGGAAATTTCTGGAGTCTTTGATTTTGATCAAATGACGCTTGTGAGACTTTCTTGGAGATAACTGAATCTTCATTCAAAGACCAAAGAAGAACGAACGACTAACTTATTGGACATTATACATGTTGATGTATACAGTCCATTATGTGTAGCCGGGTGCGGTGGATCTTCCAACTTCATACACTTTCTCCGAAAATTTGAGTGAATATATATGTATATTTACTTAATAATGAAGAAGTATGAAACATTTGAAATTTGTTCAAAGACTTTCAAGATGAAGTGGAAAATCATTGTAACAAGAAAATAAAGAGTTTATGATTGGATCATAAAGGGAGATATTTGAGTTAAAAGTTGAGCAAAACACCTAAGATTTGAGGAATCGTTCCATGGATTTATGTTTCCCAATAAACCACAGGAGTATGGAGCGTTCGAGAGATAAAATCAAACCTTGTTTGATATTGTAAGATCAAAGGTGTATTTATAAAACTGTCATTATGTTTTAAAGACTAAATCTTTAGAGACTACCATATGAGTTATCGTTTGGGATAAAACCCGAGTTGTCTTTTCTTAAATTCTGATATGCTAGGCATAAGTAAAATATTTACAACCAAAGTCGGATAAGCACGTCTTTGTAGGATATCCCAAAGCAATAGTTGGGTATTCCTCCATAACACTGAAGACAAAAGAGTTTGTCACTTAGAATGTCAAGTTTCTTGAGAAGGAAGTTTTCGCAAAAAGTTAAGTGGGAGGACAATAGGACTTTGATTAGGCTGATGAACCTAAGAAATATGTGCTAAGTAGCGCAGCGCTGGAAAGTGTCCCAGAGGCAGCCACAATGTTCATGGCTCTCGTAACTACAAAGGTTATAATCTCGGAGATTAGAGTTCCTATTTGAACCGTATGAGTCGGGTAACAATCAAATAGTGAGATTTGATAAACAAGTCATTATTGTTTTGACAATGATAAACTGACTACATGCAAAGAAGCAACGATGGGCCCTGATTCCATCAAATGACTAGAAGTCATAAAATCCTTGATAGTTTCCATATACGAGAAATCAAGTTTATGAACTTGAAAGACCCTACGGAAAGGCATGAAGCCTATCGTCATATTTGGATCTATAAAATAGACATGGATGTTTCACATCTATGAAATAGTTGACATGTCAGAAAAAGAGTTTACGACAATGTTCAAGGAGTTGATTACGACAAGATTTGACCTTTCGAAGCGATATTTAGTCTAGACGGATTGTTGTAGCAACCACTATATATGTCAATTTTGATATATGGTACTTGAATAAACAGAACAAAGTTTTTCTAATAGAATGGTTAACTAGGACGTGTACATGACACGGCCCGAAGGGTTTTGTTAAATCAAATGATGCTAAAAGGGCGTGCAAACCTCAATAGTTGAAGTAAGCATAGCGGAGTTGGAATCTTCACCGTGATGAAACTATTGAAAAAGTTTAATTTCATCGGAGACGATGAAGATGCTTGCATTTGCAAGAAATTAAGTGGGAGCGCTGAGACATATTTCTAATACATTATGTAAAAGACATGGTGTTGATTGGAAATGATGTATCCTTTATTAACATGGGTTAAGAATTTCATTAAAATTAGATTTTGATGAAAGACTTGGGCAAAACCGGAATATTAGGCATCAAAGTCTATATGGATAGATCGAGGCGCTAATATGGTTATGCCAAACGTACATAGATGAAATATTGAATGAGTTCAATATGGAAACGACAAGAAAGGTTCTTGTCGCATGGAAAGGGTTGAATCAAGATTCAAGTGTATTGACACTTGGTGAATGAAACGAGGTTCAAGTGTTTTGACACTTGGTGAGTGAAATCATATGAATATTTTGATCAAACATGTATACCATGTTATGTACATACCCAAATATGTCCTATGCTCTAAATGTTAAGAGCATATACCAGAATGATTCATAAGATGATGATTGGACAATAGTAACGATATTATTATGAGCTTTGGAATAACTAAGAATATATTATGTATAAGTGACAAATATTACAAATAGTTCATTGTAAAGTGTTACATTGATACTAGTTTTGTCACAAGATACAAGTTAAGTTTATTTCAATTTAAACTATGGGTGGCACAATGTAATGGAAAGGAGGTTCCATGATGGATTTGGATGAGTTCCAAAGTTAAGACATTGTAACAGATACTACAATAAAAGGTTGAGTATATGACTGCTATAGTAGCAGCAAAGGAGGGCATTTGTGTTAAGTAGTTTGTTATCAAACTAGGTGTGGTTCACAGTGGGCTAGTACTATGAAGATATATTGTACGACAATAATATCAACATGTTTATCCCAAAGGAACTAAAGGTCTCACCAAAGGAATAAATTTATACAATGACATCTCATTTGAGAATGAGTGATGCGTAGAGACACAAAGACATGCAAATACACATGGACCTGAAAGTGTCAGATCCGTAGATTATATTTACCACTAGCAAACGTGTATATGCAACACCAGAAAGCCATAGGTGTTGAATGCGCAAGTTTAAAAACTAGATTATTGAGTCTAGTACAAGTAGGAGACTGAAGGAAATATACCTGAGAGGCAATAATAAAGTTGTTAATATCTTATTCCATATTTATGATAAATGTTTATTTTGCATGCTATAATGTGTTAATTTGAAACATTAATACATGTGTGTTTAATAAACAAAATACAGGGTTCCTAGTTATGCCTCTCATATAAACTAGCTCGTTGATTGACAAGATGATCAAGATTTCCTAATCATGGAAATTGGATGTTGTTAATAACGAGGTCACAACATTAGTGGAATGATGTGATGAACATTCATGCAAAGTATAGCAATACGATCAAAGTCATTGTGTTTAAATTGCTATAACATTATACGAAGTAATTTTAGTCCTTAGACCATGAGATCATGTCAATTACTAACACTAGAAGAGTAACTTGATAACATCAAATGTTACACCGTAACAGGGTGACAATAAAGGTGGGTTTGGATACTCTGAAGGTGTTATGTAGAGGCACATGGATCAAGAGTGGGATTTTTCCATCCCGATGACAGATAGATAGACTTTGGGCCATCTCGGTGATATCACACTGAGATAGCTTGCAAGCAAGTGATGAGATCACTAGAATGTTATATCACAAGAATGAGAAGAGTACATATCGGTAACGAGATCAAACTAGGTATGGGGATACCGATGATTGGATCTTGGACATGTTATATATCGTGAGACAAAGGAATTTGGTTACAAACGTTAAAGGTTCTGACAATCACTGAACTCATCGTTGAATGTGTGGGAGTCTGTACGGATCTCCAGGTCCCGCTGTTGATTATTCATAGGAGAGGGGTATTGATCATGTCTCCATTATTCACGAACCGTAGGATGACACACTTAAGGGATACCGACACCATTTGGATAAAATATGTTTCAGAGAAAGATTTTGAAAGCGCTGGAACTATTTCAATGGACACCAGAATTGTTTCGGGTGAAATTGTTGAAACTGATTCTGCATGTGATATTGAAATGTTGCAGGGGGTTTTATATGAATGTTTGTTAATTAAAGTAATTAACAAAATTCTGAATAAAATAAATAAAATAGTTTTATTTAATGAGAGCTTGCAAAGTGAGTGGAGTTGGTTTTAATGGGAGTGGGCTTAGTGGAAGCTCCACTCACCATTATGGAGGGAGAAGTGGGGGCACCACCATGCCATGCGCAAGGACACTTGGGGGCTGCCCCCTCCTCCTCTACTCTCACGTCTCCGCGTGAAGGATCTCTCTCCCCCTCTAGTTTATTCCACATGGTCTTGGATTAGCAAGATACATATTCCTGATGGATTTGTCTAAAAGGAGTTGTTGCTTCCACTTTATCACTGGAGCGAGGACGCGGAGGTTGTCGGGGTACCGTACATGTGTGTGATCATGGATGCACTGTTGCGTTACGATGCTAGACTTGGTGATGCTGGACTTGCTGGTGTTGGACCTGCTGGACTTCATCACGATCTTGAGATCGGCAAGTGAACGACTACATCATCCACGAGATCAATCTCGTAACGCTTTGTCGTCTTCGAGGGTAAGTTCTATATGGATGTATATCCGCCCGTAGCTTGTATCTAGATAGATAGATCTTGGTGCATAGTTGTTCATATCATAGAAAAAATTGTTTTCTATGTTGCAGACCCAATAGGGACGATGGACCTCCCACGCCCACGACAGTGACAAAGTCCAAGGGGAAGCGGGCATCAGCCAGCGCTGCTCCGACCGAAGGCGGTGGAAAAAACCACGTCACCAGAGGAAGCCGGTGGTTGTGCCATTGGTGGTTGGGTGCATTCCTTGTTGTCCTTCCGAATTGTTCTCCCAGTTTTATTTATCGCTCCTTTTCTGAACATTGCTTTATTAGAGAGCCGATGTCTCTCGATGGCATCGGCTCCATCGCTGTTTCTGGCACTCTGGCTGCGCTCGTGGAGCCGGCTGCGCCGGTTGAGAATGCTCCGGCTGTGCTGGTTGGACATGTGCCAACTGCGCCAGTCGATCCTTCCCCGACTACACCGGTTGAGCCTGCTCCGACCGTGCTGATTGCCTTCACGATGCATGCACCGGTGTCGCTGCATCATGCCCATGTTGCCTCCTCGATCGCTCAGATCTTCGCAGGCAGGAGCCGTGCAGCTACTCCTTCGCCCCAACCATCTGATGGCGTGAATCCGGATTGGAGTGCTGCTCCGATAGACATGGCTGTCGGTCAGGGCGAGGAGCTAGAGGGTGCGGCGATGCCGGGTGCGGATGCGCAGCCGGGAGACTCCGGCTCCGGGATAGCAGCAGTTGGGGCCGAGCTAGTGGTGAGGGAGACGGTGTGGGCTTCTGCTGCCGCCGAAGATGACGAGGAGGAGGTGGTGATGACTGGATTCAAACCGGCCCTAGTTGTGCTATTGTCGGATGCAATCCTGTCCCAGCTCTCTAACCAGGTGCCCATCGCCCGAGGCCAATCGCGGCGCTTGGTGGAGGGGCTGGAGTTGGAGCTCGGCGAGGCCAGACGGCTGAATGTTTCCCTAGAGGTATGTTTCTCTTTAGACTTGCATGGTTTGCTTCAGTTGGCTTGCTTTTTTCCCTTTTCCACTCCAATTTTTCTGCAGAATGCTTTTTCAGAGGCAGCAAAGAGTACTCGGGAGTTGGGGCATAAGATTGCTCTCCCCAACATGTCTTTGCAATTGCGCGAATTTTCGTGGTTTTTGCTGACCATCGGGTATTGTCCTGCAGCTATGATAGTTGGCAAGGAGAAAGAGGTGGACTAGCTGAAGGCTGGGGTTCTCCGGCTGCAGAAATCCAACCAAACTCGCCAGGGTCAAATTGACAAACTGGTGGCGCAGAAGGATAAGTTGGAGAATGCAGCCGAGAAGACCAAGAAAAATGCAGAGATTCATGCCGAAGCCTTCAAGAATCTAGAGGAGGCTCACAAGCAGTAGGAGGAGCTCTATAAAGTGGCCAAGTCGCGTGAGAGGGAGGCACGAGCTGAGCTAGACCGCATTGCTGAAGTCGTTGTTAGTAAGTTTCATCTCCTTCGCTACACTTCTATCTTCTGTTGTAGCTAGTTTGTAATTTTTGTCTTGCCAGCTACAGCTCTATATATGGAGGAAACTGACTGGGCACTTGCCCGCTTTCCTTCCGAGGAGGACAGACGTGATCTGATGGCTAAGGATCTTGTCGGTGCACTCGGCGAGGATGCCATCCGGCTGCGCAAAACTTCCACTGACGTCTTTGAGTATCTCTGGCCCTTTGAAAAAGCGCCAGTGAACATTGATGTGCTTGCTGCGGCGATGGAGGGGGCTGTGGACATGATCATCTCCGGGCGGGAGTGGGCTGCACGCGGAGGCGTGGAGATGACTATGTCCCTTCTCAAGTCCTGGTACCCGGCAACCCAGGTGGAGCCCCTCGTTCATGGCTTCCGGGAAGGCACTAGTTACGACGGCTTCCGTCAGAGTAACCCGAAGATCCGCTCTAGCGCCATCAAGATTGCACGCTTCATAGAGTTAGATCGGGATTACAGCGACCCAAACGCCCTAGAGCCAGAGCAGGTGAGGCCTGTTGTCAAAGTCAGCATTGAGACCATTGCTCCTCCACCGGGTGCTGACCCGGCTGTTGCCGACGTCGCCTCCTACGGTGGGACTGCATCTGCCGCCGCCGAGCCAACTCCTGATGCTTGAGCGAAGATCCCCGGTATGTCGGGTGGAACTATATGAACTGATTTTTTCTGTTGGTATTTGTGAACAACTTGTGGTTGGTTGAAACTGGTGGAAGCTTCGTCTCCCGTATTTATGGTATTGCATGTTGCCTTTGGCGTTGAAATTTTCGCTTTTTTGGGTCTTCTTGTATTGTAGTGGGGGCACGGGAGCGCACCCATTGGGTCTAGTCCCCGAGTTTCGGGCCGACTGACACTGTCGGTCCGGCCAAAACTTTACTTGGCAGTTCTACCCTTTTGGTTCTTCTTGTTTTGTCGTTGGCAGGCTCTCAGCTCGGCTGGGTGATTCCATCTTCTTGTGGGGGCGCGAGAGCGCACCCTCTGGGTGTAGTCCCCGAGTTTCGGGCCAACTGACGCAGTTAGTTGAGCCAAAACTTTACTCGATGGAGTTCTTGGTCATCGTCCGGCTCGAGCAGCCGGTGAAGTTTTAGGTCGTGCAAAAAATAGACACAAGTAATAGTTTGTTCGTTAGAAATGGGTAGTGCGAACGTATTTTGCAAGCAAAAAACTATGTCGTTTCACGCGTAGCCAACGACTTTGTCTTTTTCTCGTGAGCATTGGTCGTTGCGCTGTGTCCTTGCCGACTGTCAGCCGGGTTGCGGTCTGCAGCCGAAAACCGAACGGCTAGCTAGTAAGCGTACTACACGATACTTCGGATTTCTATTGCCAGGTCCGAGCGAGCGCAACTGGAATGTCTAGACACTTTTCTTCCTCGCGATTTTCATGTATGGGACCTCGGGATTTTACTCTTGCCGAACTGACAGTCCGATTGTGGTATGCAGCCGAAACCGAGGAGTGGGCCGTTGGCGCCATGTATAGTACTCAATTGTTGCAAAAGGCGAGACGCCTGGGCCAGCCGGTCAGTCACCGGGAGAGACTATCGGAGCCGGGAAAAACATGTTGCAGTGAAAAGTGTTGAAATGTGAAGGAGTCCCCGAGACTATTTTGGGGCTCCATGATTGTTCATTCATGATACATAAAGGTAAAGATACATACCCTTCTCGTTTCAAGTGTAAAACGGGGGAAGCAGGTTCGCGTTCTAGGGACGCTCAGTCTCCTCGTCAAATGCTGGTACTTTGGAGAAGTTTGTACCATTGTCGGTGATGATGTTGTGGGGGTACCCATAACGCGTGATGATATCCGTGAAGAATTTGACCATTGTGGGTCCATCCAGCTTCTTGATGAGCTTGGCCTCGATCCACTTGGTGAACTTGTCCACCGCGACCAGGAGGTGTGTCATGCCGGATTGCGCGGTCTTGAATGGCCCGACCATGTCGAGTCCCCACACGACGAAAGTCCAGGTGATGGGGATCGTCTTGAGTGTGGCAGCCAGTGTGTGCTCGGCATCTTCGAGTGTAGTCGGCTAGTAGAAACTGTGGCGGAACATCTTGGCTACTATGGCTCTTGATGATGTGTAGTGACCACACTCGCCCTGGTGAATGACTTCGAGCACTGGAGCCCTTCCTCTTGGCTAACGCATCACTAGTAGATGCCACCTACGATGCGCTTTTATAGCTCGTTGTTGATGATGTTGTACGCGTGAGCTCTGCGAGTGATTTGCCTCGCTGCCACTTCTTCATATGGAAGTTCACGTCTAGCGAGGATGTCCATGAAGGGCTTGGCCCATGTTGGTGTCTCCCAGATAGTGTACACGGTCTGGATGATCAGTTGTATCTCCTCTCGCTTGGCCAGATCTGGCTCGCTGGGTGGCCTACCGGGTGGAAGGGCGGAGTCGGCAGTCCCCGGGCTGCTGGAGCCGGCGCGGGGTGTCGGGGCTTTCGACCCGGTAGTCCTAGGGACCTTCTTCGCGACTTCTGGGTCCTTAGAGACGGCAGTCCCCAAGTCCGCATCTAGGACAATGGAGTCAGATTCTAGGGATGGCGTGATGAGGGCTTGGGCAGGTGCTCCAGGGAAACTCCATGCGGTATTGCTTGTCTAGTGGTGCCAACTCGTGCGAGCGCGTCGGCAGCTTCATTGTTGGCTCGAGGGACGTGGTGGAATTCACATCCTTCGAAACAAGCGCATAACTGTTGGACGAAGAACCGGTACAGGGCCATGTTTGCATCCTTGGCGTCCCAGTCGCCTGACACTTGCTGCACCACCAGATCCGAATCGCTGAAGCAAAGGATTCGTTGGATGCCAATTTCTTTTGCCAGCTTGAGGTCGTGAATGAGTGCTTCATATTCGGCGACGTTGTTTGATGCGCAGAAGTGAATCTGCAACATGTATTCCTTCCGGTCTCCCTTTGGAGAGGTGATGACGATTCTGGCTCTCAGCCCCCCGCGCATTTTTGAGTCGTCAAAGTGTAACTTCCAATGCGTGGAGTTGGGAACCAGTGGTAGGTACTATGGTCCTGCCCAGTGGACTAGGAAGTCAGCTAGGGCCTAGGACTTGATCGTCATTCTTGGCTCGTACTGGATGTTGTGGGCAGCGAGCTCGATGGCCCACTTCGCCACCTGGCATGTGGCGTCCTTGTTGCTGATGATCTCAGAGAGTGGGGCTAACGCCACCACCGTATGGAGTGCTCTTAGAAGTAGTGCTTCAACTTCTTGGCGGCCATGTACACGCCGTACACCAGGTTCTGGTAGTGGGGGTAGTTCTGCTTCGAGAGTGATAGTACTTCGCTTAGATAGTACACCGAACGCTGGACCAGCTGCGCCTTTCCCTCTTCTTGTCTCTCTACCACGAGCACGACACTTACAACCCGGTTGGTTGCAGCGATGTACATCAGCATTGGCTCTTTTGCATCCAGGGACGCCAGTATGGGCGGGGAGGAGAGCATGCGCTTGAGGTCATGGAAGGTTGCGTCCGCTTGGGTCGACCAGACGAACTGGTTGATTTTCTTCATGAGCTGGTATAGGGGGAGTTCTTTCTCGCACAACCGGCTAACGAACCGGCTGAGGGAGGCCAGGCATCCGAAGAACTTATGCATGTCACGCAAGTTCTGCGGTGGTTGCATGCGATCGATTGCGCCTATCTTCTCCAGGTTGGCCTCGATCCCTCTTTATGAGACGAGGAAACCGAGGAGCCAGCTGATTGGGATGCCGAAGACACACTTCTCTGGGTTTAGCTTCATCTGGAACCGGCGGAGGTTAGCGAATGTTTCCTTCAGGTCCTCGACGAGCATGTGTTGCTCCTTCGTCTTCACAACCACATCGTCGACATAGGCGTGTATGTTTCTCCCAATTTGCGCCTACAGGAATTTCTGCATGCAGCGCTGGTACATACCCCCTTGCAAGAGTTGTGCATGCTTGTCCAACGGGTGAGGTAGGCGCGGTCAAATTCTTCCTTGCCCTGAACGCAGATAGCGAACTCGCGAGGCCAGCATGGCCGCTTGCAAGTGTCAGTGAAGTTGTGAATGAACACTTCCTCGAAGTCCATCCAAGCATTGATGTTATTGTCGGGGAGGCTGTTTAGCCATGTTCAGGCCGAGTCGAGGAGCGTGAGGGGGACATAGCGCACAGCTACCCGCCGGTTGCCGTCCGCGATGCCCACCGCGGTGACGTAATCCACCAGCCAATCCTTTGGCTTGACCGTGTCGTTATACTTTGGCGTGTCTCTTGGGAGAGAAAATCCTTTTGGAAACTGCTCGTCATGGATGTGCGGTCTGAAACATCTTGGACCGATTGGACTTTCTTCTTCCATCACACGCGATAGGACCAGGAGGTTGACGCATGCGTGCGCGTCCAGCGCCTTCAGCTCGTGGGGGCTGAGTCGTCCCGTTAGACGAGACTTGGGGGCGTGTGACTCCTTCCGGCTCCGTAGGCCAGATGGTGATGTTGTCCTCGTTCGACTCCGTCAGCCGGAGCACGGTTCCTGCGGGTGACCGCCGTGGCGTCGTGCTGATGTTGCCTACGGCTAGCCAATCCACCCCGTGGGCGGCTGCTCTTCCTTGTTCCGTTTGGCGAGGAGGCCAGCTGCTCCTGCTTGCTACCCCGGGTGCCAGCGAATCCGCCATTCGGTGAGGGGCTTGGTTCTTGATGTTCCCTGCCTGGTTGAGCCCTGCCTCCGCCTGATGCTGGTTGGCCGTGGCAAAGAGGAGCTAGACGTGGGCCTGTTGGCGGCGCAGTTCCTCGCCCTCGAGGTGGTTCAGCTCCGCGATGGTCACTTTCGCTGCTCTCATGTTCTTGGCTGGAGTGTTGTAAATCGGCTAAACCATAGGGGTGTGTGGGTCAGCAGCTCGGTCTAGCTCCAAACCAAGGTCGTGGCCACGATGCTGGACGTTTCGGCTGGTGTCGGGTAGGTGGGTGAAGTCGTGTGCGGTGTTTTATTCGCGCATGGTGGCGTTTAGCCGGCGCTGGGAGGCGGCGACCTTGTTGGCCTTGTCCAGGAGGTTTTGGCGAGTAGCCTCCAGAGTGGCTGCGGCCGTGGCCGGATCCGCCTCGAGAATGAGGGGGTTGCGGAGGTGCTGGATGGAGGATGTCAATAGATCTTCCTGCTCATGCAACGTGGAGCCGTTGCCTCTAGCCCGACGCTCGAGGGGCGGGCAGTGGTTCTCGCCTGAACCAGCCATCATTACCTCGACATTGGAGGTGGCGACGCGGGGAGCGATGTAGCCAGGCGGTGCGCCAGTGACAGTGATGAGCGCTCGAGGGAAGGCCTCGGCGATGGTGGTGCTAAAGTGGAGGATGGATCCATCGTTGGGGAACGTCTGCCTAGTGAAGCATGATGCATTGTCTACGATGCAGTCGAAGAAGCCGAGAGTAAGGACGAGGCAGGAGGAGACGCGCTCACCAGCAACGAGCGGAAGTCTCGTGCGAAAGATGACCCCAGCCGAAGCGCTTTGCCCCACGGTGGGCGTCAACTGTCGTGGTGTGGAACACGGTAGTGCCATCGAGGATGGCTTAAGAGGGGACAATCAGAATGCTATCAGTGGCTATCGCAATGGGATCGGGCACAAGCACTACAGACACATCGAAGTACCCAGGTTCGGAGCCCTCTCGGCGAGGTAGCGCCCCTACTCCTGCAAGGATCTCTATATCACGGGTGTATGCCCAATACAAATGCTCCTTGAGTTGTTTCCCTCTCGAGCTAGATAAGAACTAGAGGTAGAAGATGGCTACCTCGAATAATGGAGTCCTCCCTGTAGCCCTAGATCTACCCCTCCCTTATATATTGGCTAGAAGGTGTAGGTTATAAGATGGGCTTTAGGGTTTGCACAATGGGCCTAGGGTTTACAAAGTGGGTCGGCTGGCAAGGCCTAGCCGGTGGTCCCGGGTGACGTAGTCAGCGCTACTGCGCCCAGTGACAGCGCTACAGTGTCCACCGACAGAGCTATAGTGCTCAGCTGCCAAACCACAGCGCTTTGCCGCTAGAGTAACGCTCAACCTCTAGCTTTATCCCGCTTAATGCGGTTGTCCGGTAGTGCCGCGTGGGCGGCACCGCAGTCTGCCCGGTGACGCAGGACCTGGAGGCATGCTTTGACATATCGTCACACCCTCTGTATCCTCTGACCGAATCCGAGGCGACCGGGTGGAGCTGGCCACCCGGCCTGCTCTTCTGGTTGGCCGGCCAGACGAGCTAGTTGTAGCTTGGTGTTGGTTCGGCTGGAGCATCCCAGCCGGTTGTAGCTTTCCTGTTCTATGGCCATTTGTCTCGTTCCTTCTGGAGCCAGCCAGGTTGGCATGGCTTATCCCACCCGGGGGTCATCCCCTAATACTGCCATCTCCGTATTCGCCTACTTCTATGAGGCGTTTCTTGGCATTAAACCCTCGATGCAACTATTTCGTCATTTATTTAGCTTGTGCATACCGCGAGGAGTCAGTGATCCGGGTGTGTCTCTTTTTGCACAAAGTTTTGGAGTCTTCCCGGCGAGTGGTCGAAGAAAGTGGAAAACTTTCATTCACGTTGGGCCTGAATGGACGCCCATGTGCCAAACCCGTTGTCATGATCCAGAAGAAACTGGCGGTGAGGTCCCGTGGGTGGAGCCGAAGGCGCTTTCCTGATGAGGAGTGGGCAGTCATGCTGCACGCATCTCAGACCTGCGCGATGGCGGTCTGACGGAGATGATGGTTGCGGAAGACTTCCTCTAGTGGCGGATTTCCCCTCTCCAAGCCCACATGAAGAACATGTGGGCTTACTCTAGAAGGACTGACAATATGAAGCTTCAAGAGGGGCTTCTTGATGCTGCCCGGGTCGAGGAGTGATGCAGGTACTATTTGCCGAGCAAGGCGTCGCTAATCCTTCTGCAAAGGCTTTCCCTCTGTACCGCTCCTCGAAGGAGCTAAAACATGGAGTCCCGGCGATGATGCCCCGCTGCAACGCCCAGGGTT
The DNA here is from genome assembly GCA_910589775.1 of Avena eriantha. Taxonomy (NCBI): domain Eukaryota; kingdom Viridiplantae; phylum Streptophyta; class Magnoliopsida; order Poales; family Poaceae; genus Avena; species Avena eriantha. The sequence continues at coordinate 484,065,211 of OU342745.1, forward strand.
TGCTCCCAGTGGAGCAAGGAGAGAAAGGGGCTTGATGCTTCTGCCATCGATCCGAAGGCAACCGAGCCAGAGGGAACCTTCGTGAGCTGCTCAGATGGAGAGGAAAACTCAGGAGTGAGGAGGCCCATCTGTGAAAGAGGAGGCTGCGCAAGGTGGCACCAGTCTCCTTCGGCGACGGGGACGACGTAGAGGAGTTACTTGTGGCACCGTCACCAGTCCTGCTTCAAGATGACATAAAGGACGATGTCACGGGTTCTGACGGGGATCACAGCGAGACCCCCGAGGCATAGAAATGCGGTGCGGAAGATGGCCTCTACACTAGGGATGTTTCTAACCCTTAGGAGGCAGAGGACCTCAGTGAGGAGATCATTGCTAGGGAGAAACATGCGCTCCCCCACGAGGTTGAAGAGAGGGCACTAGGCTCCTCATGATAATGAGTAAGTTTCTCCTTCCCGGTGCTTGATTACATCTTCCTCTGGACCGGGTGTTTATTTTGCGCATGACAGGGATTCAACGGCGAAGAAGGCGCGTCGGGACGCTAGTCCAGTGAGGGGTTAAACGTCCTCCGGGTTGCACCCCTCCGTGGGAGGCGGAGGTTCTTGCGAGGTCAGGGAATGTGGTGCTCCTCTAGACGACGGAGTGGAGATGGCGACCGTGGCTTCTACCCGAGCCTCTTCGTCGGTGAGCGTGGAGTCGGAGTTCATGCCTTGGGAGCGAAGTCTCGTGGAGGAGGCATACGCCCAGAAGATGGTGTAGGCCGCAGGGGCTATGCATGCCCCGGAGGTGGTAGGCAGCGCGAAGATGGTTCCCGATGCCGGCCCTGAGGTGGCCGCATGGGAGGTCGTACTAGAGGTGCTTGTGCTAACGGACGAGGGGCGTGGTGCCACGTGCTCCATGGTAGGACCAGCGCCCCTGAGGAGTGTCAGCACAGATCCTGCTACAGGGAAGGATCAGGGGTCCTCTCGGAGCTCCTCGCGCGATCTTGAGGAGGGCAGGGTGTCATGGATCTTGAGGATGCAGGGTTGCGCTGCCGATGAAGCTGGAGCAGCTTCTGCCGCAGTTCAGGCCACTAGCGCGGGACTCGCGAAGATAGGTGAGGTGCTGGTCATGGCGCACGAAGAGTTGGAGTCCGAGCACTCTCATCTCGACGAAGCATGGTCCAAGCTTTATGATTTTGTCAACGCTAACCACAAAGTCGAGGAGGCTGGACGCTTCCTTCACGAAGAGGCCGCAAAGATTCTAGAGGAGGCTCGCGAGCGGGCCGCGAAGGTTTTGGAGGAGGCTTGCGAGTGGGCCGCGAAGCTCGAGGAGCGCGAGGATGCTGTAGCTGCTCGTGAGGGAGAAGTCCTGGCCAGCCATGAGAAGGCGGCCTCTCAGCAGGAGATGCTCCGCCAGCATGATCGAGATCTTAACGCCCAAGAGGAAGGGCTTCACGAGCAGGAGCAGGCCACCGCTTCTCGCGCGTGGGGCCTGACCGCCAAGGAGAAGGAGCTGGGTGTGGGGCGCAACCGCCTTGAGGAGATGAAGGCTCAGCTGGCGAAATGTCGGCAAGAGCTCCAAGAGGCCATCGAGGGGCAGCGATCTTCTGAAAAGGCGAGGAAAACGCTAGAGACGCAGCTCCAAGCTACCTCGGTTGACTTGGAGTAGGTGGACATAACTCGAGATGAAGCCCTCGATGAGTTGGACTAGCTGCGGGTGGGCCTCAACGATGTCCTCGAACAGGAGTGTCGCCATCTGCTAGGCATGGCGGGGAGTCGAATCTTCGGCAACCTCCATCAGCTCGCTCCCCAGCTCGAACTTGTTGTTGTCCTCCAGCGCAGCTGGAGAGCTCGCGGAGGAGACCCGGGAGCACGTGGGCTCCCTCTTGGCGATCTACCGTCACAATGTAGTGAAAGGTGATGTCGTTGTTCCTCCTGGTGTAGAGAGCTCCATGGTGGAGAAGAGCCAGTAGCCCGACCCGGGTGCGGGTGAGAACGTCCCGGCAGGGTAACTCACGAAGTAGGTAGGCACTTGCGGAAACCTGTCTAGAATGTAATAACTTGTGCTTGTTAAGACATCGCTATTGGAGATTTGTCCCGGCAGGGTAACTCACGAAGTAGGATGAATCGGATGCAGGGGTCTGAACACGATCTCCCCAAGACTTCTCAGTAACCTTGGCGAGGAACAGCAGGATCACAGGAAGGAGAACACGGCGAGTTTATCCAGGTTAAGTCCACCGTGCGGTGTAAAACCCTACTCCTGCTTTATTGTATTGCTTGTATCGCTTAGCGAGGCTATAGATACAAGGGGTTCATCAGGCGATCAGGTTTGTTGCTCTGGAGAGGAGAAACCTAGGGTTTCCGAAGTGGAAGAAGAGGTCCCTCCCTATGGTACCCTGCCTCCTTATAGCGCCCCGGTCCTCTTCCCGCCAATCTGGCGGGAAAGGTTTCCGCATGGTGACAAGGAAGGGGCAGGTGAGTCAAAGATGCTCGTCTTCGCCTTTATCACGCTCTTTATGTCCCCGCAGAGAGGGAGGTGGTCCCCCTATGCCGCAGTATTGTCGGCCACTCTTGTCTTGGAGAAGGGGAAATTTCTTCCCTTGGAGAGGAAGTCGAGGACTCCCTTGCGTGGCGGGAATGCGTTGTGATAGCTGTCTTGGTGAAGGTAACCATAGTCCTTTCTCTTGGAGCGCATGTGTCTTTACGCGGCTTCTGTGACTTAGGCACCAGGGGTGAGGATATGTCTCGTACTGCGCGCTCCCCGAGGTTCACCTCGCGGTGGTCCCCTTGAAGGGAGGCTTCGCCTAGAGGCCTCGCGGAGGCTACCCTTTGACGCTCGACAATGATGTCTCTTTGAGGCCCAGTGACTGTCTTGCCGTGGGGGGCCCAGCAATAGATGCGCCAGGGTACCCTAGTTACCATTGGCCCGACAATAGCCCCTGGCCCCTGGAATGCACACATCTGGGAGGTGCAGGGACAGGAGCCCAAAAACTGTTAGGCCAAGACGGCACACCACCGGTCGGTTGATCTCCACCGTGGAAGCCGAACTGCAACAGGGGCGTGCACCGTCACCCCGTCGGATCCAGGAACTGTTTGGCGAGGCTTTCATAGCAACCGTGCAGGTACTTCAAAAGAGAGGTTCGCTTCTTTTGGGTTTTCACTTCCCAAATTCTCCTCCGCCGCCGCTTCCTTTGCTTGATTTCCAATCTACTCGTATCCTCCTTGCCTCTGGTACTCATAATTCTCCTTCATGCATTCTCCTATGCTTGATTATGGCGTCCAAAAACACAGTCCCTTGTCAAAAACCGCGCAGAGAATTTTTTTGCTCGTGGCAAAAAAAAGGCATCGCGCGAGGTATATTTTGGGCGCCGGCTCCAAGGCACACAACAAAGTGAGCACGCGCTTGCCGCTCAACCGCCCCTGAATCTTCCCATTCCCCACCGCACGCGTCCATGCCGCGCCACCGCGGCCCCTTGAGCACCTCAAGCTTCCGCCGCGTGCGGCCGTTAGGGACATTCTACGTCTCAATCCACGCCGGCGGCTACTGCATGTCGCTGGGCACGAGGCCGCGAGGGCGTATGACGCGGCGGCGTGGCCGGCCACGCCGCGAGCCTCCTCACGCGTGAGGACCAGCAGCACCACCGCCAACAACAGCGGCCATGGACAAGCGCGCCATGGCGGCATGGAGGGCTAACTTCTCAAAGGTCGTGCAGGCCGAGATCGACTTCTACACAGCGAGGAGGGTGGTGAAGCGGGAGAGGAAGGCGTTCATCAACATGCAGCTCGCCGGTCCATCCCCTATCGACAACGACGATGAAAGGTGGCTCAACCTCTTCTCCTCGACCGACGAGACTACTTCGGATGAAGTGTAGTTTAGTTTTAATTTATGCACCGTCTTATGCACTATGTTGAATCTATCATTGTAATATATTTGATTTCCTATATATTTTATTTGGTTTGTTTGAGTCTTATGCACTATGTTTAACCTATCATTGTAATATATTTGATTTTCTATATATTTTATTTGGTTTGTTTGAACTTCGTTCGCTGCACAGCCGCACGTTGCAGGGCCCACTTCAACCTCATCTCCTTCCTCTTTCTCTCATCCCTCATCTCTCATCCCTCTGCCCTTTTCCCCTCTCTCCTCACGCCATGTCTTCTGACCTTCCCGTTCCCCAGAGATCTGCTACAATCCCCTGACAGCTTGCTACAAGCGCCCGACGGCACGCTGCTACATGTGCCCGGCGACCCCGCTACATGCGTCCGTTGTTTCCGCTACACGCGCCCAATGGCGCTGCCACATTCCCCCGGCGACGCCGCTACAAGCGCCTAGCGGTGCTGCTACAGACGCCCGGCGGCGCCGCTGCACGCTCCCGGCGGTTCTGCTACATGCGCACGACAGTGATGCTACAAGTGCCCGGCTACAGACGCCCGACGACACTGCTACAAGCACTCAGCGGAGCTGCTATGTGCGCCCGATGGGCCTACTACAAGAGCTTGACGGCTCTGCTACAAGCACTGCAGCCAGATGTGGGTCGCACCGTCTCCTCGATTGCCTTCCTTTTTTTTTTGGGAGAGGAGAGGTGCACGCGCCCGCGCCGTAGTTGACCTCATCCAAGGACATGTCAGGCTCCCGACCCGGGGGGGGGGGGTCAGGGGTTTTGGGGGAGGCGCAGCGCTCGCCGAAAACAATCTTTCCAAAGCACGAAACGGGAAATGTCAAAAAAAAAGCATGAAACGGGACAGAATGGAGAAGAGCGGGCAGTTTTACTGCTGAGATGACGACTTGTTAGGTGGATAAGTTACATGTGAAGACAGATAACTTCTGGGTTGCTCCTATTTAGATATTATTGATTGGAATATTTCTGGAAAAAAAACATCAACATGCATAACAGACAAATCTGTGACTAAACCAGGACAAGATAACGCTTTTCTAAGTTCCCTATTTTTAGAAACAAAGGTTGAATGAATCTTTTATACACCTACTATGAAACCAAAAGTATGCAGTGCAGAATAGTTGATATTGATAGCGTTCAGATTCAGAAAACGATAGGTGCCTCCAGGACAGTACAAAACAGAAAGGAAACTATTCAAAAACAACCGCGAAGTAAAACGACATGCAAGTTTGCAGAACTAACAACTGATACTAAAACTGCAATAGGCAAGGCAGATTGAACTAAAGATTAACATCGTAACTTGAGCAATCAAACCAGCCCATGCTCCTCTTCAAGTAGTTATCTGACTACAGCATTTTCCAACGTTCCAGCTAGCAATCCTGCACCTTGATCCCTGCAAGCAGTGGCCAAATGCATGCTTGTTACCGACCAATCACAAAAACATATGAATCCTAGCAACGAAGGAAACAGACCAAGTTTATTTCCATACAGCCAGACTGTAAAATTCAACATATATTATAGCAGGGCAAGGCAACTACTGGTATATCATTAATCACTAACAGGAAACACTGATCCAACCTAGTTCCAACATTGTCATTAGAAAAGTAGCCAGAAAGTTACCAACAAAAAAGAAGGAACGTCCAAAGTACAAAACATTGCTGACTCTGCACTAATTCATTAACAAAACCATTAATGGAAGAAGAAAACATTAGCTTATTCCTGGCTCTGATCGATTGCGGGCAGGTAATGTAATCAGTACAGTACAACCATAGCTCTGACCTAATAATGAACCTTTTGTTAACTATAGGATTTAATTCTGCATGCTAACAAATACTCCTTCCATTCCAAAATATAGGGAGGCTGGCTCTCAGGTGCAGATGACCTCATTATCAGTACCATCTATTGGGTCCTCGCGATCTGTTCTGTCAGACATTTGCAGCTGGTAGCGATGCGCAGAAATAGCTGTATTTGTAGGCAGCGTACCAGAAGTACGATATTTATTGCTGCAGTTGGGTCCTCCGTTTGTCAACCTGACGACGATTTTCTTGAGCCGGTAGTACAGGAAAATGTTGTTTCGTTTGTACTATTGGTACAGGTTTTTCCCCATCGTGCATTTAGTACCCCCAAAAGGTTCCAGGTGAGAGGGGCAGGTAGCTGGCAGTAATGGAACTGAGGACGACGTCAGCAACGCTGGAGCGACTCCGTCGTGTTTCCCTAGAGATTGGAACCATGGACTTCTCTCTGGATCTAGTCGAAAGGTATGTTGCATCTACCCATTGTACCTGTTTGCTTTAGATATCTCTACGGGAGTACGTATTTGAGTGCGGAAGATACAATGCATTCTCATCCAGGTTGGAATTAGTTGATTCAACCGCGATGCGGCCCTTATGGATCCTGGTTATGTAGTTCGTGTAGAAGATGAAGGTGTGGTTAGTGTCATGGCTACCATGACAGTGCCGTTTGGAGGGGATGAGGCAGACAGCATGGGGCCGGCTAATCGTCATCAGAGTAGGTGTTCAGATGAAGAGAGCTCCGGCGAGGTTGGAGATGAACCACATTAAGTGGCGTTATTCCACTCTGTAGGCAGAAAAACAAGGGGAATTTTAGAATGGAGGATGGGCCAGCTGATTCAGAGCAGTCCAATCTACTGGACAAAGAGGTTAGTTCTGAATTTCTTGTGATGATATTCGTTTTCTTGGCACTCTACTTGCTGCAGACAACTGCTCGCATAAATAAGGCTGCTTAAAACTTCTCCTTAGTTAATGAAAATGGCAAGTCTTTTGTCTCATTTAAAAAAAACTTGTACTATAGAGATTCCACTGCTGATCGGCTGAATTTTAGTGGAGAAAAATTCAGTGCTGATAGGTGCAGACAACTGCTTGCATAAAATCCGGTTGCATGGTTACAGCTTTTTAATGTAGAAATTTAGTGCACATCGGCTGAATTCTACCGGAAAATTCAGTAGTGATCTTCTAATTTTTAGTAAACTAATAAGCGTGAAAGTTGGACATGCAGATGGAGCACAATGCATATATGTTTGTATATTCAGGAACTGATTTTTGCAAGTAAATTCTTTTTGTCTACCAGGGTAAAGGGTCAGAGCAAAAGCTGTAGAAAGAACTCATTGCACAAACATGATTGGAGTGTTAGAGAAATCTATAAGAAGTTACCCTGCGACTAGAGGTGAGCATGTGGTGGATCCATCTTTAGGGATGACGTTCGACTCACTTGGCAAGGCGTATGACTTCTATAACCTATACTCGTGGGAACATGGGTTCGGTATTAGGTAAAGAAGTATGAACCCTGAGCTGACGAAGACAATGCATGAAATAGTCTGCACAACCATTAATCCGAAGTTAAGACTCAGCATCCCTACCATGCATAGTTGTTCAAAATTTTGTTGGGTCGACATAAATGTGTTTATGCCGTGATCACAGGCGATACCTACTGTACACCCATTAACCTGAAGTTAAGTGGCCACTGACTTGATATATCAGATTGTGAAGGTATGTCATCTCTAATTTTAACTGAATGCACACTTGAATAACTTTCTACTAATACATTTCCCCATGACAGATAGTTGTAACAAAGCATCCTCTTCCATGGCAAAGTGTCTGACCAATGTCTTAGGACCAAGCGGGTCTAATAAAGAGAAACAAAAAAACCATGGTAACAGGGGAGTCTTCACACTGTTCCACGTGAAACATCTCCAACAGGATCAAGGGATTCGTTCTCCTCATTTCCTCACCACAATGCCAACTCAACGCAGCTCAGCTCTGAACTTCCTAGGAGACGGTCTATCTTCACGTCAAGAGAACTGATCACCCCTGCCGAATGATGCCCTCTAGAATATGCTCGCATCCACCGAAAACAGCTACAACGACTTCTTCATAGATGGCCCAGCCATGAACGCAATGCGTCCAATTTGCCATTGCCACCATGCCTATATATGTTGCCTTGGGCAATATTTTAATAACCACTTCTGTTTGTCCAAAATCGTGCCTAGCAGCTTGGTGTCCTAAAGATAGCTTGTAACACAACCTGACTTGATATTTTTTTGTGGTAGCTGCACAAGAGTTGTGTGTATGAGAACTCAGGTCTTGCCTCGATTCTAGCATAATCAAAGCTTTTTGCTTACTGCTCCCTTAACCCTTGATCAATTCATGTTATGTGAATGGC